>OZ012736.1:360996891-361735254 GCA_963859935.3 Lathyrus sativus | reverse complement strand
ACCATCTCATTCTAACTTGATTACCTTTATTCAAGATCTTATGAGTAGATGTAAAGAAAAGGTTAGGCACATGAAAATATTAGCAAAGCAATATGATATTCTAAAAGAAGAATTGAGATATGTTCAAAACAAAAATGAAGCTCTTGAGAGAGATCGCATTGCTCCTATTTAAAGTGTGTATGATAAAACTCTTGATGAGTATGAAATGGATCTTCTAGAATTTATTTTATCTTGCCTTAAAAGAACCAAACTTGCATCCATGATCTATGATGTGTGTAGAAGCATAGGAGAAGGTCTTGGTTACTATCAAAAGTCTTTTAATCCAAGGACTAAACCCATAATTAGACCATCGAATCGTTCTTCTTCATAATCTACTAAAAAATGATTAGACTTTTATTTTTTACTTGATTTTAACAATGCAAAGGTTCTGAACCAATTAGAATCTAAAACTGTTGAGCAAAGGTTTCTAAAGAAACTAGAACCTGAGACTCTAAAGTCAAAGGTTCTAAAGTCACTAGAACCTAAGACTCTAAAGTCAAAGGTTCTAAAGAAACTAGAACCTAAGGCATCAAGTCATAAGGTATTGAAAGGTTTAGAACCTAAGATCAAAACTTATTTAAGAAAACAAGGTTAGAAGAAATTGGGTTACTTCTCTCGTATGCTATTAATCATGACATCATTCTATATCAAATGGATGTTATGAGTGCCTTTTTAACTGGTGTCATTTCTGAAGAATTGCATGTAAAACAATCACCTGTATTTGAGGATTCAATCCATCCCAAACATGTTTTCAAACTTAAGAAGTTACTCTATGGACTCAAATAGGATTCTAGAACCTAGTGTGATAGATTAAGTAACATCATCTTAGAAAATGATTTCCAAAACGGGTGTGTTGACACCACACTCTTCAGAAAAACATTGAAAAATGACATCTTAATTGTTCAGGTGTATGTAGATGATACTAGTTTTAGTTCTACTAATGTTACTCTTTGCAAGGGTTTTCTAAGACAATGCAGGCTGAATTTGAGATGAGCGTGATGGGTGAATTAAAGTTCTTCCTTGGAGTTCAGATCAACCAAATAAAAGATAGAGTCTATGTTCATTAGTTAAAATATACAAAAGAGCTTCTGAAGAAGTTGAAGCTTGAAGACTACAAAGTTATGAACACTCTTATGCATCCAATGTGTAATTTGAACAAAGAAGAAGAAAGCTCTAAAGTATGTCAGAAGTTGTATAGAGGTGTGATTGATTCCTTACTTTACTTAACTGTTCTAGGCCTAATATTTTTTTTCAATCTGTGTATGTGTGCAAGATTCCAATCAGATCATAGGGAGACCAACTTAACTACTGTTAAGAGAATCTTTAGGTCTTTGAAAGAAATAACTAATCTAGAGTTGCTTTATAAAAAATCCATAGATTACAAGCTAGTTGGATTCTATGATGCTGACTATGTTGGGGATAGAATTGAAAGGAAATCCACTAGTGGAAACTGTCAATTCATATGTGAAAACCATATATCATAGGCTAGTAAAAGACAAGAAACTATTGCCTTGTCCGCAGCATAAAATGAATACATATCAGCTGCTAAATGCTCCATACAACTCCTCTGGATGAAGTATCAGCTGGAAGACTATCAGATTAATGGAAGCAGTAATCTCATCTTCTATGATAATACTTCTGCCATCTATTTAACAAAACATCCAGTTCAACATTCTAGAACCAAGCACATAGAAATAAAATCTCATTTTACTAGAGATTATGTTCACAGAGGTGTAATATATATATATATATTTCATTGATACAGATCATCAATGAGATGATATATTTACATGCGTCTCACTATAGAAAGATTTGATTTCATTAAAAAGAATCTTAATATGTATTTTGTGAAATATTAGTGCTTGCTTCTAAATGAAGGATCAGAGTTTGTTGATGATCAGAAGCTACTATGATCAGAAGCTCTAAACCAACTTTTGATGTGTGGTAGCCTCAGAAGCATCACATCCTCTGATGCTCAGAATTTGGTTGGTTATTTCTAATGGCATATAAGTAGCTTTTCTGTTAAGATTTATGTTTCTGTTATGCTTTAACTTTAAGCTGTATTAACTTTAGGAAATTTTTCTTTTGCAATATAAAATCATGTTTTCATAATCTCTGTGGACATTTGTTAGTGTATGTTTATGCTATTTTTGAAATTCAATACACACGCATGACTTTGATGGTTAAAAAAAGATTCAAACAAAGCTATGGGAATAGATCTGCCTTTATTCAAAGGAAAAGGATTACATGATTCTGAATATTAAAGTTCAATATAAGAGGCTACATCCCTCAATCTTAGCGACTAGCCCACCCTCCCCTCATATGGAAGATCCTCTAGTCCTCATCCCACTTATCATATAAAATCTCAATAATTTCCTTCTTGAGATTCTTCTTTAGGTTCTTCATCTTTGTCTCTGATGTTCTTCCAACCCTAGTTTCTCCAGCAGAAGTTCCAGCACCTTTGGATGAGTTGATTTGGTCATCTTTCTAGATGTTCAAAGCTTTCTTCACTTCTTATGAGGAACAACTCTTGGTGTTTTTACATGATTTGCTCATTTTGATCAAGAAGTAAGTTTAACGAAAGAACGGGGGGATGTATTCTCTACCCGTATAAATAAATGGATTTTATAGAGAAAATGGGAACAAATGAAATATGTCTAGTTTAATGTGCACAATGGAATCAAGAGAGAGACACATTCTTGGTCCTCAGACTCCATTTCCAAGGTTTGATTGCTATATCTCATAGGCCAAGAAACAAGTTAGAATATCTTGTGAATTGCAAAAAAATTTCCAACCACTTAAGTCATCACTTTTCTTTACTTGCATTTTTTTACTGATGACAACGGGAGAAAAAACCCGACTAGTAATTATTTTTACTAGGATTTAATTATTTCCCAATTATTTGTTTTGTTCATACTCTTTTCTTTCTCTAATAGCGCTTTTTGTTGAAGACAAAAGAGGGGGAGATAAAGAGTATTTAAGCACCTGAATTTGATGATTATTCTTACTACTGCACAATTTCTGAAGATTAAATCAATTTTTCTTCTAAAGGAATTTAATTAACCAGGATAGAACTGGGGGGGAAATTACATACCTAACCCTCTGGAATTTCAGACCTAGGGGGAGCTTATAAACCTCAGACCCTGAAGTCAACATGTTAATTAAATTAACAACCATTGTTCTTAAATACTTATGTTTGTCATCATAAAAAATGGAGAGATTATAGGAACAAAATAGGTTGATACAACAACCCTTGGGTTTTGATCATAAAAAATTATTTAAAGAATAATTTGTTATTCTAACATATGTTCAAGTATGCAGGATTATAAGACTGAGAACTTATGAAGAGAAGCTTGAGGATTCTGAATCTAGAGTTCAAACTCTGACTTTGAAGATCACTTTTGAAGAATCTAAATCTGATGGAAGATCATACACTAAAGAAATCAAATCTGAAAAAAGTCAGCCTCTTGTAATCCATACTCTGAAGCTTCATAAGCCAAGAAGCAGACTCTGAAGAGATCAACCTCTGAAGGGTGAAGTCTGAAGAATGTCATCCTTTGAAGCATATTCTCTTCAATCAAGAAAACTTTAACAGACTCAAAGACTTTTTGATCACGTGAAGACTTAAGAAAAAATCTCTTCTTCCTTGTTTGAGATTTAATAGATAATTCCTCTTGTGGAAAGGTTCTTTCTTGATGTGTCCAATCAAGTACAAATCCTACCCATCTTTTTGGTGAAAGTCTTCAACCCATATAAACGGCTCATTGAATACTCTCTCTAAATAATTCCAATTATGTATAGACTTTAGAGATAGAGTAGTGAATGATGTGAAAGCATTCTTTGTCAAATAATTTTAGAAGTATTTCATATTTAGATTTTTGTTATTAACTAGGTCATCGGATACTGACTGGTATCGAGCAATGTGTTCGACGGTAGACTCACTAGTTTCACCTGTAAATTTAGTAAACTTAGGGATTTTCCAACCCCTGAGAAGTTTTGTTTGCAAGACTTATGTAGACATTGAAGAAATGAAATTTGGCTTATGAAGACGAACATTAAGACCAGTCTGAGTTAGGATTTTTCAACCATATTGGTTATATTATTTTGCCCCCCCCTCCCTCAAATTGTCTTGTTGAACTCTCCTAACTACGTGAACTACATCTCCGTTGATGTTTACCAACACTATATCTTCAACTACACTTGTTCTAGGTTGTTCGATTGGATGGGGCACATGTTGTGTTTGGATTTTGGGAACTGGCTAAATGAATGCTTAAGGAGCACCAAATAAGTCATCAATTCGGCCCATTTGATGTGTTAATTGCTAGTAACTATAATTGGTATTTTGGATCAAAGGATTGAACACCGTACCAATTTGTTGGGTATGCATGTTAACCATGTCATGGTTACTATCATCCATCTGTTGCCTTACAACCAAAAGAAGATTATTAGTTAAGGGTGGCATTGTCGCTACCGTGAAAATAAGGTGCCAGCAAAACAGAAGAGTCGCCACCTTTCGTTATTTATCCCACAGAAAGGGAAAGGAAACGATTGGAAAAACCTGACGAAAACGTGTAAGACAAGGTCATCGCAACCATGTTTGGGTTCGGGAGTTGGTTACGCAAGGGGAAGGTATTAGCACCCCTCACGTCCATCGTACTCGATGGGATCCATGCTTGTTGTGTTTATCTGATGGGTTGGTTTTACTATCTATCTATCAAGGCTGGCTCAAAAAGAAAAGAAAATTGACTCGGCAAAGCATCGCGCTTTGTGCCTACGTATTCTCATCAGAGAACGAGAAATCAGAGTCAACGTAGTTCGACTAACTACGGGTAACAAGGGGAAGGTGGCTCGCCAATACGTCAGTATTGTGCCTACGTACTCTCAATAGGTGCGAGAGATCAGAGCTTACGTAGTTCGGGATACTACGGATTACGGGTTTAGATTCATCTGTTTTTCGAGTAGGGTTAACAAACAGTTCCAGCAGTTTTGTGTATGCAGCTCGCTCGTCGGAGACTCGTGTGTTACTGTTTGTGATAGAACTGAGAGTTAACGACACTCTTTTTCGGAAGATGTTTTCCTGATTTATGGGCCCACGGGGCAAAAAGGGTTTGAAGTCTATTTTTGTCTTTTACAGAAGAAGTGTTTTTTATGAATGTTTGTAATTCATACTGTACTAGAGACTATGACTTAGGAACGAATGTGTCGCATATCGTCCAAAGGACGTATACTAAACACTCTAGACGATTGAGAGGAGACCGCTCAATTATCATTTCCCAAGTGGCCTAAGGCTCATAACATACTGTAGGAATTTGCCTTTATTACGTATTTTACTGTTGTTTTGGAGATAAGAAGAGAACGAACTCTATAGGGGAAACTATCAAGCCCTAATGTTGTCATGCCATGGATTCATCCTATGGTTGAGTCTGAAACAGGGAACTCCTAGAAGTTATCGTGCAAAGGTTTCAACCTAAAAGTCTATCATCACTTCCTTAAACAAGGAAAGTGAGAGTCCTAAGGGATCATGTCAATGGGAAACAAAAAACAACTGCAAAAATCATTAAAGCAGAAAAACACACAGTAAATATGCAAATGCAATGCGGCAATACAAGCAGAGGGAGAAGCTCAACCTCTAAGCAATCAAGCAGAGAGAACAAACAAAACAGACAAGCAAAGGGAAGGTCACCTCAACCTTTCAATGCAAACACATCATCTAAAAAGAAAAAACAACACACAAGAAAGGGGAGGACCACCTCAACCCTTAATGCAAGCAAGCAGAGGGAGACCCACTCAACCTCTTAATGCAGTCATGCACCTAAGCTTAAAATATTCTATACATGAACCTATTCTAATACACCAAGCAATGTCAGACAAGGAAGAGAAATGGAACCAAAATGAGCAACGGGGAAATCATCCCAGGCTACATCAGGTTGGATGTGTGTCAACACAAGGGTCCATCATGGGCTCAACCTCCTGAGGAATGCACAGAATCCAACCAAAGGAAGGATTAGGCTCTCCCAAGAGGGATCCTATGTCAATAGGACAGAGAAACTGGGGGTTAGTCATAGATGTCAATCTAACGTATCTGGTTCAAGGTGTATCAACACATAATGTCCATCTAAGGCTCAACCTGTTGAGGAATGCACAAAATCCAACCAAGGGAAGGATTAGGCTCTCCCAAGAGGGATCCTAAGAAAGTGACTTGGAGAAGGATGCCAGTATAAACCAAGGGAATATACCATGCCAGGAATATCAATCCAAGGCTCAACCTCTTGAGGAATGCATAGAATCCAACCAAGGGAAGGATTAGGCTCTCCCAAGAGGGCTCCTCATCAAGACTTGAAAGAGAAAGATAGTGCAAACCAATGGAATGTACTATACTAAAGGATGTCAATCCAAAGCTCAACCTCCTGAGGAATGCGCAGAATCCAACCAAGGGAAGGATTAGGCTCTCCCAAGAGAGATCTTCATCAAGACTTGAAAGAGAAAGATAGTGCAGACCAATGGAATGTACTATACTGAAGGATGTCAATCCAAAGCTCAACCTCCTGAGGAATGCACATAATCCAACCAAGGGAAGGATTAGGCTCTCCCAAGAGAGATCTTTATCATGACTTGAGGAAAGAGGATAGGGAAAAGCCTAGAAAATAAACCACACAGGGGAAAGAATCCACCACAGAAACTTCTAAGAAACCCTAGCCTAGCTATAAGGATCACCTAAACTAAGGGGATTCACAAGGTCTATCAAGGCCTAATAAATGTTCTAGAGAGGTATCTACCTAAGTTCTACTCTATCAAGAAAGGATTTGAAGCTTAGAGTAAGTTAAAGTTCACTTAAAAGACTAATTTATGAAGTAAGCCTAGTTAGGGTCACCTAAACCATAATCAACTTGTAAAATGTGGGGAATAATAGAAGATCACTTCTATAAATTCTAAGGAAAATCCTAGATGATCCTAAATGTGTTAGGGAATCATGGTAGAAAATTCAAGGGCAAAACTTAAATCTAAGGGTCTAAACAATTTCTACATCTCAAGGTGTGCTAAAAGGAATCCATAAGGAGGAAGTCCTAAAAACCTATCTCAAACTCCAACTTAGAATCATCTAAAAAATGCAAGAAAAATCACACAAACCTATCAAGGAGTCTATAACAAGCATGCAAAATTTCAAAACCTAACTCTAAAGTATGAGGTAGTACAAAAGTAAGAAATTAAACTAACCATTTTGAAAAATAGCACAAAAATGGAAAATTAACCAAAATTCCAAATAAATGGCATACAAAAATTAAAAATTATCCAAGGAACAGACATGATTTTTTTCACATTTTTCTAACAATTATTTCTATTGTTAATGAATTAAAAATGATAAAAACATTAAAAGAAATAAGAAAAACAATTAAAAGAATTAAAAAGGAATTAAAAAACTGGGAATAAAACGTAGCCATTGGATTACAAGACTAGTCCACTCATCCAAAGGGCCAGCATGCACCACGTATCTCAGAAGTACTCTTAAATGAAACGCAGCGTTTCATTAACGCTTGCGTGTGGTTGGTTTGACTATGGCTCAGCATAGTCCCTAATCTGGAACATTCATGCCAAAAGTATTACCATCCAATGTCTAATAGCGTGCCACCACAGCTGGTCAAAGGTCAATCTTCTCAGAACGCGTCTCACGCGTTAGATCCTTATACTAGGTCAAGCCAGTCAAGACAATCCAAGGGCTCACACTTCATCTTCTTCATTTGAACTGCCAAATTAAAAGGGGGAAAGTTAGGGTGGCCGGAGAAGACTCCGGTCGTCTACTCCGGCGGGCTCACGGTGGCCAAGTCATCAGACAACACCAAACCTCACAAAAATATCCAGATCCACTCGTCTCCTCACAAGGAACATCATGATAATCTCCATTTTTTCAATTTCTCAAAGATCACGCAGATACAACCATGAACAGAAAATACGCGTTTTGGAAAATCATCACCAAACTCTAATTTAAAGCCACCAATCTCTTGTATACTCATCACTAATCAAGAATCTACTAACAAAACATGCTATCCATCAAGATTAAGCCTAATCCGAATCTCTAAAGATTTCATCCATGATCAAGAACCATCACCAATGGCTTCCAAACCTTGCCTAAATCCATCTATGGTTCATACTCTACCTAATCACATGCAATATTTGTCCTAATTCGTTCTCAACAAATCATAATTATGAAAAGAAAGAAACCTGGTTTGAGCTTCCACAGAGAGTGCTACAGCCTCCAATCCTTGAGCAAACTTGCTCAGAAACGTTTAGTGATGCTTGCTGAAGATTCTTGGAGCTTCAATTCCTTCTTCAATGGCCTCCAAGATGAAAAACAATTTTCACTTTGTAAATAACTTTTTCAAGTGCTTCTTACCACCTTCACGCTCTTCCCATCACCAAACTTGTGATGAAATCCATCAGGGTAATATATAGAATTGTTTTGGATCATTATCTGGCCCAGTTATGGCCCAATCCATCCAATTCCATTTTCTGATTTTTTTTCTTCAAAACTCCTTCATGACAGTCACAATTTCCTCTCTGTTTCAGCTTCATTCTCACCCAAATCCATTTCTAGTGTGTTAGTGAGGATGAAGGGCCAGGATTTGTACCTTGAATCCAACCAATGGTGGATCTTTATTATGTAACTTCAACCTTAAGCAATACTTGAAATGGACATGAACCAAACTTCAACTTGAAAATGTAACAATTCCAATTCACTCCAAATTTCTTTTACCTTCAAAAAAATGCACAAACTTGTAATGTTTTGCACAAAAAATGAATTATTTAAGAATTTTCTCTTTTTATGCCCTTTAATTATTCATCCATGAAACTTTCCTCATTCACTTTTCAATTCAATCCATATCAATGAATCTTTGGGTCATGGTTTGACAAATAACACCCATTTTTGAACAACTTTCAAGTTGATCAAAAGTCCATTTGAGGTGTCTAAGTTGATGAAATTGACCCATAATAAAAAATGGCCTATAATTCCAAATTCCCAAAATACCCTTATCTTGCAAAGCTCCTAACTTGAGTTCTACAAATCCAATCATGGACTTATAGTACTTTCTAGAAAGCTAAGAAGATAAGCAAAAACATTCATGTTGGCCAAAAGTTCATGAGAATCATATTTCTAGGTCAAAAATGTCATGCAAGTTGGTTGACTTCCAAGCTCCAAATTCACATTCATCTGATGACCTGTAAGTTGTATGGCTCATAACTTGAGTTCTATAAACCCTATCAAGTACTTCTAGTACTCAAATTAAAGTTATAATCATGATCTACAACAATCATGTTGGGGTCAAGGTGAGATGAAAATCACATCTTGAGTTATGTGGTCTTGAAGTTAGGCACTAAACTAGGGGATTTTACACTGTCAAGCATAGCAACCCTAGCCTAGGAACTCCTCACACTCTTGATTCATGATGAGTTGACTTTGAAATCATCCCTTGGGCATCTTAACACATCAATCCATGATCCCATGGCTTTGGAATTAGGTCTCAACCTTCTTCAAATCATCAATTAACCTAGGGTTGACCAGATGAAACCCTAGTTGCACCAATCTTGTAGTGGCTCCTTATCCTTTGCATATTGACCTGTCTAGGCTCCAAAATGACTTTCAATACTTCTCATGAGCTCTCTTAAGGATTCAAGTCCAACTCCATGGATTCAGAATCATCAGATGACTTCCCACAACCTTCAAGTTAGGAGATATACACACTTGGCTTCAACCACCCTCTCTAAGAATCTGTGACTTCTTTCATGAGGATATCAACCCTTGAATACTTGAATAAACCTCTTAGCTAGCTTCATAACCTTGTGTATCCCTTTGTTGGTAGTCATACCTCTTGATCTCCTGCACACATGTCAATGCAATGCAGATGATAATGCTAAAATGAATGCAATGAAACACAAGCTAGGTAAAGCAAAGGTTGGGCAAATTTTAGGGTGCAACAACTGCCCCTATTCAAACGGCTTGGACCTGACTGGGTGAGAAGCGAACGACTCTCAAACAATCAAGGTAAAAGACGGTTGAATACCAATAAACCCGGAAATTTTCCAACCGCACAAGTAAACGATACTCTGATCGGGACAAACTCTTCGGAAACTGAAATGATAGTTCCACGGAAAATAGCTGGAGAATTACTGATCTGATGTAGCTAATTTCACTGTAGAATTTCGTCCTCAAGTCATCAAGGGATCACCGGTTACACAGTAACTGGTGAAGGATAGCTGATATTGATAGTTGCACGGCAACTTGCTGGTGAATGTTTAATCTCAAATCTCCGTCTGAATGATCATCTGATTTTGCTGTAGATCTTCGTCCTCAAGTCATCAAGGGATCACCGGTTACACGGTAACTGGTGAAGGATGGCTGATTATGCCGTCAGGCATTCTGCGCCACTGCAGAAGAGTTCCTTATCATCACCTATGAATTCGTCAGGTCGCTAGGAACGTCGATAATATCTTTGTCGGACTCCGTCAATAGGTCAATAAGGGATCACTGGTTGCACGACAGCTGGTGATTTGCCAACCGCACAAGTAAACGATACTCTGATTGGTAGGACAATCTTCGAAATCTGAAATGAGAGTTGCACGACAACTGGCTGGTGAGCGACTAATCTCAAATCTCCGTCAGGATGATCATCAGATTTTGCTGCAGCTTCTTCCTCAAGTCATCAAGGGATCACTGGTTACACGGTAACTGGCGATACATAGCTGACATTGCCGTCAGGCATTCTGCGGCACGGCGGCAGAAGAATTCCTCGGGACACATCGGGTTATTAGGAAATTTTGACAATCTCTATCGGACTTCGTCAGTATGTTAGGAAATAGAATCCTTAATCAATCACAGACCAGTAAGGATATCTACTTCTCCCGTCAGGCACTCCTCGTCAGCTAGGAGAACTGCTTCGACATCGTAGTCGGACTTCATCGGTAAGTCAGGACATGGAATTTGGCACTGCTGCCAGACTTCAATCGTCAAGTCTTCAAGGGAAATTTCAACTTCTCTGTTCAAAACCTGCTGGGGATGACACATCTCCGCTGGGGATTCGGGAGAACTATCAAGTAACTCTGCTTCGGGGATTTCGGAATCCTTCTGAATGAATAAACTCTGCTGAGGAAATAAAGAATCATCCTGAACAAACAACTTCACTGGGGACCTCAAGAATCACCTTGAGCAACCAACTCCGCTGAGGAACACCTGTAAAATAAGGATGGTGATGACCTAGCTCATGTTTCACATGCGTATGTTTGACAATGGCGCAATGCTCGTTTAAGGTAGATGCCATGCAATCATGCAAAATGTTATGACCCCATCAGGAAAATAAATGTTGAAGGGAAAACCCTCCTGTCAAGGAGAAAGAACTACTCTGGTGGGGAGGAGGAGTCATCCTGCCGTCGAGAAGAAGTCACACCAATCTCAATTGGACTTAATATGGGGAAACGAACTTCAGACGACTTTCTGCAGGGGACAAAGTTCTACGAAAACCTATACCTACTCAATTGGTTACACAAACCACAAACTGCTGAGGAAACAATGTCAATCACAGAAATAAACTGCACGACCTTCGCAAATAGAATCTTCCTTGGAGATACGGACCCCGATGGGGAAGCATAGCGACAGATATTCAATACTCTCTTGGGGAAAACCAATAACGGCTTGAACGACTTCTAGAGACTCGACTCTCTTGGAGGACTGCAAACTCGGCTGAGGATAGGCAACCATACGCTGGAATAACTCCTACCTGCCGGGGAGAACACAATTCTGTGGGGAATTTCAATTCTGCGGGAGACTTCAATCTGAACTACCGAGAGCTGAACACTTACAGATAGTCTTCTACGAGAAAACTGCAGGTTGACCCACTGCGGGGAACGAGGATACCTCTGCGCATGACTCTGCTGGGAAAATGATGATCCTGCCTAGGATGCATCTGGCATACTGCCTGGAGGGTGACGATCCTACAACAAAGTGAACAAACAGACAAGATACCCTTCATAAAGGGACCTATCAAGGTTATCATCCGTGACAATATTCAGGTAATTCAATGTTTTAACAATTATTGGCCTAGGCCAGCAAGTTTATGTATGCGCATTTCAACAAAAACATCAGGCGTTTTCTCGAAAACAAAACAGATAAAAGCTAAAACAAATAGACAAAAATACTGAATAGTATATGTTTATTGATAAATGAGCCCCTGAATAGGCAAAAATGTTTTACAACAGATGCAAGCTCCTGAAATGAGGAAGCTGCGCAAGTAGAAACATAAATATACATCATACACAAATGTCGGCAATGCGGTGTAGACGAACACCATGAGTTTATCCCTCTATGACCCACTCGACTTTGATACTTCTCCGACGCTTCAGCTTCAGAAGAGATTGATTTGGATAAACGGCCCTCAGGTCTTCCCATGCCACTAAACAATGAAAGTTCACACGTGGAACACAGTCATTTTCTTTTTTAATCCCTAACTTTTGCCTGAATCGCCCTTTCGGGGTTTCGATTCACCGGGATACCCTTTTTTTCCAGAGCCGCCCTTTCAGGTTTTCGACTTTGCGGGTGTACATTTTTCATTTATATCCCTAATTTTTGCCCGAACCTTTTTCCTTTTTTATGGTTCGCCGGGATGTCCCATTTTTGCCTGGATATTCTTTTTTCTTTCCAGCGGGTCATTTTAAGCAAAGTATTTTTTGACTGCGTTCGCGTTCACAGAGGATGCAAAATCTTCGCCATCTATCGTGGATAACAACAAGGCTCCTCTCAAGAAGACCTTGCTAACGACATATGGACCTTCGTAGTTAGGAGTCCACTTGCCCCTGTGATCGGAGTGTGGTGGAAGAATCTTCTTCAGGACGAGATCACCCGTCTGAAAGCTTCTAGGACGCACTTTCTTATCATAAGCTTTCTTCATTCGACTTTGGTACAGACGACCGTAAGAAATTGATGCTAATATCTTCTCGTCCATCAGACTGAGTTGATTCAATCGGTTCTTAATCCATTCTGCCTCATCGAGTTTCACGTCAACCAAAACTCGCAAAGAAGGAATCTCGACTTCCAACGGTAGGACAGCTTCCATACCGTACACTAGTGAGAAAGGAGTCACCCCGGTTGATGTAGGTACCATCATACGAGAACCGTGCAATGCAAAAGGAAACATTTCATTCCAATCTTTGTAGGTCACAACCATCTTTTGTACTATCTTTTTAATGTTCTTGTTGGCCGCTTCAACCGCACCATTCATCTTCGGTCGGTAAGGCGATGAGTTGTGATGTTCAATCTTGAAGTTCTGGCATAACTCCTTCATTATCTTATTATTTAGACTCGAACCATTGTCAGTAATGATCCGCTCGGGAATTCTGTATCGACAGATGATGTCCCTCTTTATGAATCTTGCTACCACTTGCGTAGTCACGTTAGCGTACGAGGCTGCCTCCACCCACTTAGTGAAGTAGTCGATGGCTACCAAAACGAAGCGGTGACCGTTAGACGCAGTGGGCTCGATCTTGCCTATCATATCAATGCCCCACATGGAGAACGGCCACGGGGATGACATGACATTTAACGGGCTCGGCGACACATGGATTTTGTCAGCATAGATCTGGCATTTGTGACATCTCTTCGCGAATTTGAAACAATCCGACTCCATCGTCAGCCAGTAATATCTTGCTCGTAATATTTTCCGCGTCATGGCATGTCCGCCGGCATGCGTATCAAATGTGCCTTCATGGACTTCTTCCATAAGCAAACTAGCTTCTTTTTCGTCCACACATCTGAGTAGGACGAGATCGTGATTTCTCTTATACAGAACTCCATCAGGATTGAGATAGAAATTTCCAGACATCCTCCTCAGAGTCTTCCTATCCTGGGTCGACGCTCCCACAGGATATTCGTTAGTCATAAGGAAGTTCTGGATATCGTGGAACCATGGCTTGCCATCGGAGGCTTCCTCAATAGCAAAAACGAATGCAGGTCTGTCAAGACGGGAAATGACAATTCTTGGGGCTTCATTCCAAAAATTGACTTTATACATTGAGGCCAACGTGGCTAAGGCATCAGCCATCTGATTTTCAGCTCTAGGCACATGATGGAATTCCACTTGATCGAAGAAAGGAAGCAACCTTCTGGCATAATTCATGTATGGAACCCAATTCGACTGACGAGTCTCCTACTCCCCTTTTATTTGGTTAACAACAAGTGTCGAGTCACCGTATACATCCAGGTTCTTGATTCTTAAATCAATGGCTTCTTCTAGACCCATGATGCATGCCTCATATTCCGCTTCATTGTTCGTGACCGGAAACGTCAATCTGGCAGTAAACGGGATGTGGGATCCCTGGGGCGTCGTAATGATTGCCCCAATACCACTTCCATACGAATTAACCGCACCGTCGAATATCAATTGCCACTGGGACTTCCTGTATGACCCTTCATCAGGCAACGATTCATCACAATCTTTCACTTTGAGAAACATGATATCCTCGTCAGGGAATTCAAATTTCATCGGCTGATAATCTTCGATAGGCTGTTCGGCAAGGTACCCAGACAAAACACTTCCCTTAATGGCCTTCTGGGAAACATATTGAATATCATACTCCGTTAGTACCATTTTCCATCTAGCAATCCTGCCTGAAAACGCTTGCTTCTCGAAGACGTACTTGATCGGATCCATCTTTGAAATTAGCATGGTTGTGTGATTGAGCATATACTGTCGTAAATGTTTGGCAGACCACGCGAGTGCACAACAAGTTTTTTCCAGCATTGAGTAACGGGACTCACAATCTGTGAACTTTTTACTCAAGTAATAAATGGCATGCTCCTTTCTGCCAGTCTCGTCGTGCTGACCAAGAACGCAACCCATGCTATTCTCAAGAACTGTCAAGTACATGATTAAGGGTCTTCCGACCACTGGGGGTATCAAAATAGGAGGTTCCTGCAGATACTGTTTTATCTTGTCAAATGCCTTCTGGCACTCCTCGTTCCAGATAATC
This sequence comes from Lathyrus sativus, assembly GCA_963859935.3. Taxonomy (NCBI): domain Eukaryota; kingdom Viridiplantae; phylum Streptophyta; class Magnoliopsida; order Fabales; family Fabaceae; genus Lathyrus; species Lathyrus sativus. Next base: position 361,720,206 of record OZ012736.1, on the reverse strand, counting down.
GCCTGATCTTTTTTCAACAGTTTGAACATCGGTTCACACGTGGCCGTTAGCTGAAATATAAACCTAGCAATGTAGTTTATTCTTCCCAGAAAACCACGAACTTCTTTTTCAGTCTTTGGCGCTGGCATATCTTGTATTGCTTTTATCTTAGCAGGATCAACCTCAATGCATTTTTCGCTCACAATAAACCCCAGTAGCTTTCCAGACCGTACTCCGAAAGTACACTTGTTAGGATTCAGCCTCAACCTGAATTTCCTAAGCCTCTCAAAAAGCTTCAGCAAATTGACCAGATGTCCCTCCTTCGTTTGGGACTTCGTAATCATGTCATCAACATAGACTTCTATCTCATGGTGAATCATGTCATGAAACAAAGTGACCATCGCCCGTTGGTAAGTTGCCCCTGCGTTCTTCACACCGAAAGGCATTACCTTGTAGCAGAATGTTCCCCATGGTGTAATGAACGTGGTTTTCTCTATGTCTTCCGGCGCCATCTTGATCTGGTTATAGCCGGAGAAGCCATCCATGAACGAAAACACAGAAAATTGAGCTGTATTGTCGAACAATACTTCAATATGAGGGAGCGGGAAATCATCTTTAGGGCTCGCCTTATTCAAATCCTGGTAATCAACGCACATCCGCACCTTACCGTCCTTCTTCGGTACAGGTACTATGTTGGCGACCCACGGAGGGTAAGTAGTGACCGCTAAAAAGCCAGCATCCAGCTGCTTTTGTACTTCTTCTTTGATCTTAACAGCCATATCTGGTCGTGTCCTTCTAAGCTTTTGCTTAACGGGAGGACAATCTTCTCGCAGTGGTAGATGATGAACCACTACGTCAGTGTCGAGCCCGGGCATATCCTCATATGACCAAGCAAAGATGTCACTATACTCTTGAAGCATCTCGACCAATCATTGCTTGACATCGCTCTATAATGCATCCCCTATCCTGACATTTGTGACCAGTTCTTCAGAACCCAGATTAACAATCTCAATCTCTTCCTCGTGAGGCAGAACAATCTTACCTTCTTGTTTCAACAATCGAGCCAACTCTTCCGTAAGGTCTTCATCTTCATCAATCTCTTCTTCAGCTTGATATATCGGGAAATCAAAGTTGAAGTGAGTCATAGAAGGTTCAGAGTCGATGTCATCTGTAGTGTGAATCCTGCAATAACAAGGGTTAAGCTTAAGAAGAGGATATGCAGGTTAGCACAAACCGTATTGCCATTTAATTGTTTTTCAAAACAAAAATAAAACAGGAATAACGGAGATCACAAAATTTGAATGCAAAGAAAACGCCCTTTGATTTATTGATAAATTGTACATGCATAAGCAATCAAGGCCCTGACAATAAAACCGTTATGCCCCGGGTAGAGCATAAGGTTGTACAATAATTGGAAAAGACAAAGCATTACTCTTTACGCTTCACTTGGATGACATCCTGGACGGACCAGTTGCTGAGGCTCTGGCCTGGCTTGCACGGCTAAATCCAGGAGTCTAGGTCGCAGTCACTATCCTCATCGTCTTCAAACACGACATTGACATTCTCAAAGATTACTCAACCTTAGGTGAACTGGATCGTCCCCTTGACGCACGGCGCACCGCGAGAAGATGAAGCAGCAGCAGAAGGAGAATACCCTAACCCAAACTTATCCTGTTTGTTAGGGATATCCAGGACTTGCCCCTAGCCTTGGGCAGAACCAGCTTAAATAATAGCTTGAGCTTCCTTGAAGGAAGAGAGGGTCACCTCAAGTTTCTCAATCATCGTTGGAATCGTATCCTTGACTTTAACAGCCTCAAATGCCTGGAACAAAGTTTCATGGATCTCGCCATCCACCTCAACATATTTAAAAGATGACAAATGGCTCACCATTATGTCCTCTTCTCCATAAACGGTCATGATACTCCCCCCACGACATACTTCAACTTCTGGTGCAATGTGCAGGTCACTGCGCCCGCAGAATGGATCCAAGGCCGGCCCAATAGACAACTATAGGCAGGCATGATATCCATGATATAGAAAACCGCATCAAAGGTTTCCGGCCCAACTTGAATGGGTAGGGTTACTTCTCCAAAGACGTGCCGCTTAGTCCCATCAAAAGCTTTCACAACCAGATTATTGGGTGATTATATCAGCCCTCTTGTATCTAACTTCATCAAAGCTTTCTTAGGGAGAACGTTCAGAGATGATCCCGTGTCCACGAGTACATGGGACATGACCGTTCCTCGACATTCTATCGAGATATGCAAGGCGCTATTATGGTTCCTTCCTTTCGGCGTCAGCTCAAGGTCGGTAAACCCTAATCCGTTACCAGCATTCACATGAGCAACCACTCCTTCTAGCTGATTGACGGAGATCTCTTGTGGTACATACGCTGCATTCAGAACCTTCAGCAAGGCATTACGGTGTGCCTCGAAACACAACAACAAATTCAGAATGGAGATCTTAGACGACGTCTGATGAAGATGATCAACTATCTTATAATCACTTTTCTTGATCAGTATCATAAATTCTTCGGTGTCTTTCACAAGCAGGTCTTTTCCTACTTCACGAGAGGTTTCTTCGACGACCTTACTTTTACCTTTGTCACTCTTCTCAGCCTTGTCATCTTTATCAGCTACAACCTCTGGTGGAGAAAACACTCTTCCACTACGCGTTATTCCTCCAGTCCCGACTAGGTTGTCAACAGATTGCCCGAATGGTTCTAACTCCAACTTCTGCCCATTGCAGTAGACATCTGCCCCATAGTGCCATGGAACAGCATTAGTGCTCTCAAACGGTATAGGTCCAGCCTTCGTTATAGTGATCGTAGAAGGCCTTGATGCAGAAATGGTAATTGTTTTACGGGGGATGGTGATAGTGGAAACCTCATCCTTCTGCTTCAGCATTACTTCCCCTGATCTGTTCTTAGTCCTCCTACTAAACTGCAAAATTCCTTCGTTCATAAAGCTCTGGATCCCTGCTACTAACTGATCACAGTCGTCTGAGTGGTTCGCACACTCCATACAAAACTTCCCACAGCCCGGGAAAATACCTTTCTTCAACAACTTGACCTTAACGAAACCAAGTGGTGTCTTTAGGTCTTTGACAACAGTCAATAAGTCCGAATCCTCCTCTTCGATGATGGCATTAACCCCATCTCCCCCATGGTTAGGCATAGGGTTCTTCGTAACATTCAGAACATTATCAGAAAAGTTGATTATCTTGGTGTCAACCATATCTTGTACCTTGTGCTTAAATGCCTTACAATTGTCAATCGAGTGGCCACGTGCCCCCGAATGAAACTCACATCTCGCATTTACATTGTAGCCAGGTGGAGGTGTCCCCGTCAAGGGAGCCAAAGTTCTCTTCTGAATCAGTTCCAACTGAAGCAATGTCTGCAATAACTGAGCGTAGGACATAGGTGGGGTTTCAAGATGACGACTTGACAGTGGTGCTTTACTCTGGTACTTTCGATACCCTTGCTGGTTCTACTGATGCTACTGCTGAGGTTGTTGGATAGCAGGAATAGTAATGCTAGTGACCTGCTGGCGCTGTCCTTTTCCCTTTCCCCGAGCACTAGACACTGAGCTCGTCTCACCTTCGTGTCTTTTACCACTGTAAGGCTTCTTTCCCCCTCCAGCTGAGGGTACATCTACACCCTGAATCTTTCCGAGTTTGATGCCATTCTCCACATGTTCCCCAGTGATTATGAGGTCGAAGAAGATTCCTGACATACCACTGACCAGCTTCTCATAATAAACTCCTGGAAGAGTAGCCACGAACATCTCGACAAGTTCTCGCTCAACCATCGATGGCTGAACTCTTGCTGCCAGTTCACGCCACCTCTGGGCGTACTCTTTAAATCCTTCGTTGTTCTTCTGAGATAAATTTTGTAGCTGAACCCGGTTGGGAGCCAGATCGTTGTTGTACTGATAGTGGTGCACAGATGCTTCAGCAAGGTCTTTCCAACTGTGTACACTTGTGGGTTCCAAACCCATATACCACTCCAGCGAGGGGCCTGGTAGGCTGTCCTAGAAGAAGTGCATCAGCAACTTCTCATCTTCAGAATGTGCAGACATTTTTCGATAATAGGACCTTAGATGGACACGGGGGCAAGTAGTACCTTTATACTTCTCGAAGTCAGGTACCTTAAACTTGGGAGGCACCTTGAGGTCTGAGATCAGCCCCAGCTTGGTCATGTGAACGCCCATGGAATTCACGTTCTCAAGACTCCTCATCTTGTCTTAGAGCGCTTTGAATCTCAAACGGGCTTCAGAATTCAGTTCGCCCTCAGCTCCTTTCATCGAGAATAAGTCTTCTTGGCGATCCTCATGCCAAGGTTGATGGCCATTGCCAGCAGCAAATCCAGCAGCATCAAGACCAAACTGATTACCAACACCAGCATTCCCAGCATTACCAGTTCCATCAGTATTGCCATTGCCTGTACCAACATTACCATTGGCCTCAAAGTTACCATTTTCGGCTCCAGTATTCCCATTAGGTCCAGCATTACCATTGTCGCTCCCATTCCCTCCAGTAACAGGGATGTCAGCATGAGGGGTCTCAACAAGTGGAGGGTTTGGAGTATTCCCACTGTGTAGCACGCCGTTGCTGTCAACGCATGAGATAAGAGGTTGCACCAGAGTTCTGAGCTGGTCCTGGGCATTAGTGACCACTTGCATGAGATCCATAAAACGGTTCATCCTCTCCATGAGCTCTTGAATGTCAGTCTGAACCTGTTCCATTACTCTGACCTGATTTGCTCTGGTAGAATACCGGTGAATCTGCCTTTGCTCAATCCTGAAACAAACCTGCAAACACAAAGGGTTAGATAAATAGACCAAAGGCCCGTGCTATGCAAAATGATTATGCAAATTGCAAATGTGTGTCTGTTCCTTGGGGAGATTCCCCCCCGATCCTAGCTTCCAAGACAAATAAAGTCCAACATCCAATCATGGAAAGAAATCCTCATATATATCTGAAAAACCCACGCGGGGAGCGTACAACTGTAATCGAATACAACTGAAGCAAAAGGTGTGACCCCAACCAACAGGCCTGGTGGTGGTCATCATATCAATGCGTAAAAGATACAAAGAAATACAAGGAAATCAATTACGGCTATGGGCATGGAAATCCTCCAATAACTTCTTCGTAGTGGGATGGTCAGGCTGGGTGAGCAGACCGCGGATCAGCAAATCCCTTTGTCTGATGATATCCGAGAGATCCTTGGTGACGTCTCCACAAACACCTTCTCTAAAGCAGTCTTCCACTCTACACCTCTTAGCATCAGCTCTGAGTTGACAATCCTGCATGTTCGCCTTGGTTTCAACCAATCTGTACTGAACGTCTCGCCGAAGTGATGCTTCAGCCTCTATCTTCTTGTCCTTGATCTCAATCTGGGCCTCTAGCTTGGCTACTTGTTGCTTCAGCTTTTCCTCTTGCTCTTTGTGCTTGGCTAGGGTGTTTCTCCACAATGTCTCGTATTTGGATAACTTCAGATACACCTTATCCAGGTCTTACTTTTTAGTGGTCATCACACCGTGCACAACCTTCAGGTCTAAACCAAGACGTTCTCTAGAATCAGTCTCCTTGGTCAAATTAGCGCCCAAGTGGTTTATCAATTATGTCTGCTTCTTGCAGGTGTATATGGCTTTGCTCTTCTCGCTCCGGAGTTGAGCAATCTCCTTCTCCAACTCTTCGTTGGCTTTTCATAGCTCTTCTTTCTCTCGGAGTTCCTGGTTGAACCTCTGAATATCAACTGTAGTTGGTTCTCTGACCACGGGAGGATATAATGGTTCCACTGCAGGGAATGGCATCAGAAACTCGGCAGCTCTTTCTCGGATTCAGGCTACATATGGATTAAAGGCTTTGTTATTGCTTTTTCCTAGCAAAACTTTTCCTTTTCTATGAACTTTGCTCCAAGCTTTCTCTACCTTAGCCAAAGTGTCACCTTCAAGCAACCCTGTGAGATACAGAGATTCCTGTATCTCTTCTTCTTCAGGAGGACCTCGTAGTGCATACCGAAATTGTCGTACCAGCAAAGAGGGATTGTAATTGATACACCCGTTCCTTCCGACCAGGGGGACGTTAGGAAAGCCACCACAACTATACAGAATCTCTTTGCCTAGTAGATCTCTATCAAACTAGATGATATTGTCAACAGACAAACCCATCAAACGAGCAGACAAAGGTGACGTCTCAGCAGAATCAATAAACGGTCCTGTCTTAGGAAGATGGCTGGAAAACCATCTATACAACAAAGGAGCGCAACATGCCACATTCTTCCCCTTTCTGTTTTCATTCTTACTGTGATCCGAATGATAGACGTCTCCGAGAAGCGTGGGCACTGGGTTCCCGGAAGCAAATATGTGGCAGGCATCCATACCTATGAAGTCTGGGTGACTTGGGAATAACACGATCCCATAAATTCAAAGGGCTAAGATGGCATTGAATACATCCCAACATCCCTTCTTGGAAAACCTTTGGGCCTTCTCCACCAGGAAAGGCAAAGAGAAACCATAAACTCCAATCTTTCTGAACAACATCCCTTTCAACTCTGAGTAATCTAAATGTAGAGCAGTAGCCAACTTACCCAAGTTAGGTTCACCATCAACACGGTAATAAGGCACCTGATTCAACAAAGGTACCCCCGGCAGGTCAAAATACTCTTCCAAGGTCGGAGCTAGGACATAGTCTGGAAAAACGAAGCACCTGAGCTGCAGGTCATAAAACTGCAGGAGAGCATAGAGGCCGTTCAACTCGTCCGTAGAAAGCATACACAGAATATTCAGAAGTCTCCCATAACTTTTTCTTAAGTCCTCTATCACTTTCTTATCAGCCAAAGAAATCAAACCCTGTAACTCTCAGATGTCAGGTGTTGGTAGCTTGTAAGATATTGTCTTCTTCATAGATGCCATGTCAGCCATGAGGATCGAGATCACTAGAACCAAGGGAGAAGTATGCACCTGCAACACAGACACACGTTAATGATATGCAAATTTGAATGAAAAAATGCAAGCATGCAAACATGTGGCAAGAGATCAAGATGACTGTGTTGTTGGTTGAGAAGGACCAAAATTCTGCTCTATCAAGAACAAACACATCTCTGATGATAAGAACCCTCTGACACCAACAATACTGATTCACTGTCAAGAAAACCAGGTTGTCTATAGGTTAAGGTTTCCTACAATAATCCGACCCTGCTCACAGGTATGGACCTAATCACGGACATGGTTCGGCATCCTATGCGTTTCCCAGCGTCACAGACTTTCACGAAATGATGATACGTTCACCATTTTTGGTTTGGCATCATCACTCCCTGAAGAGGCCTCACTTAGCTGAGTCACAAATGATCGGTCCCCAGAGTCGACAATCCTCAGACCCAAAATTCCCTCGAGTCCAAAGGACTGATAGGAAGTCATCAAAGAGAACCTCGTCTAAGTGTGGAATACATGGGAACTGATGCAAGCAAAGCAGGCACGTCCACCACTAATCCACTCTAATGCATTATTTTCTCTCAAGCCTGGGTCTAGCTTCTCGCTCATCAGAATCAGTCCCTCCCACAATAGCACATCAAATAATCATATTATACATAAAGTAAAGTGCAGAAAGTAAAGTGTGATAATTAAATGCAAACCCAACAGATAAACATGCAAGCGCTAGGATTGACTCGCCTAGGGGACGTTGGTTCCCCAGCAGAGTCGCCAGCTGTCGCTACCACGAAAATAAGGTGCCGGCAAAACAGAAGAGTCGCCACCTTTCATTATTTATCCCATATAAAGGGAAAGGAAACGATCGGAAAAACCTGACGAAAAGGTGTAAGACAAGGTCATCGCAACCATGTCTGGGTTCGGGAGTCGATTATACAAGGGAAAGGTATTAGCACCCCTCACGTCCATCGTACTCGATGGGATCCACGCTTGTTGTGTTTATCTGACGGGTTGGTTTTACTATCTACCTATCAAGGCTGGCTCAAAAAGAAAAGAAAATTGACTCGGCAAAGCATCACGCTTTGTGCCTACGTATTCTCGTCAGAGAACGAGAAATCAGAGTCAACGTAGTTCGGATAACTACGGGTAACGGGGGGAAGGTGGCTCGCCAATACGTCAGTATTGTGCCTGCGTACTCTCAACAAGTGCGAGAGATCAGAGCTTACGTAGTTCGGGATACTACGGATTACGGGTTTAGATTCATCTGTTTTTCGAGTAGGGTTAACAAACAGTTCCAGCAGTTTGGTGTATGCAGCTCGCTCGTCGAAGACTCGTGCGTTACCGTTTGCGGTAGAACTTAGAGTTAACGACACTCTTTTTCGGAAGACGTTTTCCTGATTTATGGGCCCACGGGGCAAAAAGGGTTTGAAGTCTGTTTTTGTTTTTTACGGAAGAAGTGTTTTTTTATGAATGTTTGTAATTCATACTGTACTAGAGTCTATGACTTAGGAACGAATGTGTCGCATATCGTCCAAAGGACGTATACTAAACACTTTAGACGATTGAGAGGAGACCGCTCAATTATCATTTCCCAAGTGGCTTAAGGCTCGTAACGTACTGTAGGAATTTGCCTTTATTACGTATTTTACTGTTGTTTTGGAGATAAGAAGAGAACAAACTCTATAAGGGAAACTATCAAGCCCTAATGTTGACATGCCATGGATTCATCCTATGGTTGAGTCTGAAACAGGGAACTCCTAGAAGTTATCATGCAAAGGTTTCAACCTAAAAGTATATCATCACTTCCTTAAACAAGGAAAGTGAGAGTCCTAAGGGATCATGTCAATGGGAAACAGAAAACAACAACAAAAATCATTAAAGCAGAAAAACACACAGTAAAGATGCAAATGCAATGCAGCAATACAAGCAGAGGGAGAAGCTCAACCTCTAAGCAATCAAGCAGAGAGAACAAACAAAACAAACAAGCAAAGGGAGGTTCACCTTAACCTTTCAATGCAAACACATCAACTAAAAAGAAAAAAACAACACACAAGCAAGGGGAGGACCACCTCAACCCTTAATGCAAGCAAGCAGAGGGAGACCCACTCAACCTCTTAATGCAGTCATGTACCTAAGCTTAAAATATTCTATACATGAACCTATTCTAATGCATTAAGCAATCTCAGACAAGGAAGAGAAATGGAACCAAAATGAGCAACAGGGAAATCATCCCAGGCTACATCAGGTTGGATGTGTGTCAACACAAGGGTCCATCATGGGCTCAACCTCCTGAGGAATGCACAGAATCCAACCACGGGAAGGATTAGGCTCTCCCAAGAGGGATCCTATGTCAATAGGACAGAGAAACTGGGGGTTAGTCCTAGATGTCAATCTAAGGTATCTGTTTCAAGGTGTATCAACACAGAATGTCCATCTAAGGCTCAACCTGTTGAGGAATGCACAGAATCCAACCAAGGGAAGGATTAGGCTCTCCCAAGAGGGATCCTAAGAAAGGGACATGGAGAAGGATGCCAGTATAAACTAAGGGAATATACCATGCCAGGAATATCAATCCAAAGTTCAACCTCTTGAGGAATGCACAGAATCCAACCAAGGGAAGGACTAGGCTCTCCCAAGAGGGCTCCTCATCAAGACTTGAAAGAGAAAGATAGTGCAAACCAATGGAATGTACTATACTGAAGGATGTCAATCCAAAGCTCAACCTCCTGAGGAATGCATAGAATCCAACCAAGGGAAGGATTAGGCTCTCCCAAGAGAGATATTTATCATGACTTGAGGAAAGAGGATAGGGTAAAGCCCAGAAAATAAACCACACAGGGGAAAGAATCCACCACAGAAACTTCTAAGAAACTGTCACGCCCCGATTTCGATTATCCCTTTTTCGTTAAGTCCTTTTTAATTTTAATTGGGCGAATATTATTTTGATGTGGAATTTCCGTGGAAATATGTTATGTATACATATTGTTCTATTTTACCCGATTTTGGGAGTTTTCGGAGAAAATAGTTAGAGGGTATTTTGGACATTTCCTATTTAATGATAAGTTGGATATTTTATAAGATATTGAGTTAGTAGATGTTTTGGGAAAAATAATAGGAAGATATAAAAGAGGAAATAGAAGAGAAAGAAAGAAGGAGAAGAGAAAGAGGAGAGAAAGAAGAGGAAACTTTGGAAAACATCAAGATCAAACCCTAGCTTGCGGTTAATCAGGTAAGGGTGAGAAGTTTTATCATCTTGATAATGTATGTAATCATGTATGTGCTAGTTTGGATGTATTGGATTGTTTTCTATGTTTCCATTTCTAGGTCAGAAGTTGATTTAATCGGTAGAAACCGAGTTTTATCGGTTAGAATTTGGAATAAACGGTGTAGTATAGTCGGGTGATGACTGGGTTGTGCCACTGGAACTGATTTGGATTAAATCGGTCGGGTTGTGAGGTTTGGGCTTTTGAGACAGACATGGGAGTTCTGAGTTCGTAGGTTCGCCAGGCAAAGCCCAGCGAGCAACAGCGAACCAAGTCAGTAGCAAATACCCTGTCTTCGCTGGCAAGTTCGCCAGGCGAATGAGTGTGGCGAAGGTTCTCCAGGCGAGTGTACTAGCGAGTGCTAGAAATTAATTCCAGAATAATTCACAGTGGTCTTCGCTGGCAAGTTCGCCAGGCGAACGAAGTAGCGAAGGTTAGCGAACACAGTAACATATTTTCTTTTCTTGTGTTTTCCATTCGTGGATTGGTTGTGTGGTTTGGTTGCGACCATTTCCTTGTCTGAGATGACTAATTATATGCTGTTATGTGTGTTGTGGGTAGCCGTATGGCGTGAATCCTAGTTTTTGATTTGTGAAGTGTGGAATGTGGCCGTTTGGCAATTTGGAGCATTTACTTGAATTGAATAGAAATGCATGTTGAGATCGAATGATGAATATAAACCAGGTATGAATTGGTGTGAATGAATGATGAATATGTATATATGTATTGTGATATGTATATATATTGTGAATGCATAATGAATATATGAGATGAATGTGAAGAATGCATGAGTATGTTTGTAAACATGTATGCATTTCAAGAAGTGTATGGAGTCATTTTGCATGTGAAGCATCATGAAGTACATTCTTGTGCTGTTGATTCCTAGGAGAGTCTGATGAGTGATGTGATTCCTTGGAGAATTTGATGAGTGATGTGATTCCTTGGAGAATCTGATGAATAATGTGATTCCTCGGAGAATCTGATGAGTGATGTGATTCCTTGGAGAATCTGATGAACGATGTGATTCCTCGAAGAATCTGATGAGCGATGTGATTCCTTGGAGAATCTGATGAACGATGTGATTCCTCGGAGAATCTGATGAGCGATGTGATTCCTTGGAGAATCTGATGAGTTATAGTGTACCCGCGAGGGGCGTGAGTGAATTGATTCTTAGGAGAATCTAATGGACGAATAAGTCGGTATCGCATTACATTTGCGTAGAGTAGCGAGTTGGCCTCTATGATTTGCATTTATCATCTTTGCATGATGTATGGTGAATAAACATGATGTAGATGTTTATGTAAATTGTTGATAATTGGCATGAATGGAATGCTTGAAGATACGTGTATGTGTGAGTATATCTGTATATGTGTGTATGTTTATGAATTAATATAAACATTGCTGATGCATATTGTATATGCTTAGTGTTCTATTTGTAAATAGATATTTGTGAATACATTGTGATGTACGGTGTAGTGAGATGAGTTGTGGTGAGAACGCGAACGATGTTATTGGATGTTATATGTATATGTATATATGTTTATATGCATTATGTATTATGATATCGTTTCTCACCCTTCTGCTGTTTTATAATGCTCTATGAGGCATTGCAGATTAGATTGCTGGAGATCTTTTGTGAAGCGTGGCTTCAGTCTTTTTGGTCGGTTGGCTCTGATATGTGGCACCGGGTAGTTAGGGATTATTTTGATTCTTTTGTGATACACCTGTGTATGTATCTGCTGATGATATGTTTTGTGAACATGGTGAATGATAATTGTATATGTGAATACATGTTTTGGAGATTATGAAATATTTGGATGTTTCCGCCTTTGTTCTAAATATTTTCTTGTGGGTGTTGCCCCGATGTTGCATATCTGTTGAGCAGGTGTTGTATGTGTTGAATTTTTGGTATAATCTGATATGCCCCTTTTATGCCATGATATAAATGTACTCTGATGAAATTATGAATTATGCCTGAATGATTATTTGTATTAATTCGGGGTATAGAAAGGGGGTGTTACAGGATCCAACCAAGGGAAGGATTAGGCTCTCCCAAGAGGGCTCCTCATCAAGACTTGAAAGAGAAAGATAATGCAAACCAATGGAATATACTATATTGAAGGATGTCAATCTAAAGCTCAACCTCCTAAGGAATGCACAGAATCCAACCAAGGGAAGGATTAGGCTCTCCCAAGAGAGATCTTTATCATGACTTGAGGAAAGAGGATAGGGTAAAGCCCAGAAAATAAACCACACAAGGGAAAGAATCCATCACAGAAACTTCTAAGAAACCCTAGCCTAGCTATAAGGATCACCTAAACTAAGGGGATTCACAAGCTCTATCAAGTCCTAATCAATGTTCTTGGGAGGTATCTACCTAAGTTATACTCTATCAAGAAAGGATTTGAAGCTTAGAGTAAGTTAAAGTTCACTTAAAAGACTAATATATGAAGTAAGCCTAGTTAGGGTCACCTAAACCATAATCAACTTGTAAAATAGGGGAATAATAGAAGATCACTTCTATAAATGCTAAGGAAAATCCTAGATGGTCCTAAATGTGTTAGGGAATCATGGTAGAAAATTGAAGGGCAAAACCTAAATCTAAGGGTCTAAACAATTTCTACATCTCAAGGTGTGCTAAAAGGAATCCATAAGGAGGAAGTCCTAAAAACCTATCTCAAACTCCAACTTAGTATCATCTAAAAAATGCAAGAAAAATCACAGAAACCTATCAAGGAGTCTATAACAAGCATGCAAAATTTCAAAACCTAACTCTAAAGTATGAGGTAGTACAAAAATCAGAAAGTAAACTAATCATTTTGAACATTTTTAATCATGTAATAAAAATGGAAAAATAGCACAAAAATGGAAAATTAACCAAAATTCCAAATAAATGGCATACAAAAATCAGAAATAATCCAAGGAACAGACATGATTTTTTTCACATTTTTCAGACAATTATTTCTATTTTTAATGAATTAAAAATGATAAAAACATTAAAAGAAATAAGAAAAACAATTAAAAGAATTAAAAAGGAATTAAAAAACTGGGAATAAAACGTAGCCATTGGATCACAAGACTAGTCCACTCATCCAAAGGGTCAGTGCGCACCACGTATCTCAGAAGTCCTCTTAAATGAAACACAGCGTTTCATTAACGTTTGTGTGTGGTTAGTTTGACTATGGCTCAACATAGTCCCTAATCTGGAGCATTCATGCCAAAAGTATTACCATCCAATGTCTAATAGCGTGCCACCTCAGCTGGTCAATGGTCAATCTTCTCAGAACATATCTCACGCGTTAGATCCTTATACTAGGTCAAGCCAGTCAAGACAATCCAAGGGCTCACACTTCATCTTCTTCATTTGAACTGCCAGATTAAAGGGGGGAAAGTCAGGGTGGCCGGAGAAGACTCCGGTCGTCTTCTCCGGCGGGCTCACGGTTGCCAAGTCATCACACAACACCAAACCTCACAAAAATATCCAGATCTACTCGTCTCCTCACAAGGAAGATCATGATAATCTCCATTTGTTCAATTTCTCAAAGATCACGCAGATACAGCCGTGAACAGAAAATACGCGTTTTGGCAAATCATCACCAAACTCTAATTTAAAGCCACCAATCTCTTCTATACTCATCATTAATCAAGAATCTACTAAAAAAACATGTTATCCATCAAGATTAAGCCTAATCCGAATCTCTAAAGATTTCATCCATGATCAAGAACCTTCACCAATGGCTTCCAAACCTTGCCTAAATCCATCTATGGTTCATACTTTACCTAACCACATGCAATATTTGTCCTAATTCGTTCTCAACAGAGCATAATTATGAAAAGAAAGAAACCTGGTTTGAGCTTCCACAGAGAGTGCTACAGCCTCCAATCCTTGATCAAACTTGCTCAGAAACGTTGAGTGATGCTTGCTGAAGATTCTTGGAGCTTCAATTCCTTCTTCAATTGCCTCCAAGATGAAAAACGATTTTCACTTTGTAACTAACTTTTTCAATTGCTTCTTACCTCCTTCAAGCTCTTCTAATCACCAAACTTGTTTTAAAATCCATCAGGGCAATATATAGAATTGTTTTGGATCATTATCTGGCCCAGTTATGGCCCAATTCATCCAATTCCATTTTCTGATTTTTTCTTCAAAATTCCTTCATGACAGTCACGATTTCCTCTCTGTTTCAGCTTCATTCTCACCCAAATCCATTGCTAGTGTGTTAGTGAGGATGAAGGGCCAGGATTTGTTCCTTAAATCCAACCAATGGTGGATCTTTAATATGTAACTTCAACCTTAAGCAATACATGAAATGGACATGAACCAAAATTCAACTTGAAAATGTAACAATTCCAATTCCCTCCAAATGTCTTTTACCTTCAAAAAAATGCACAAACTTGTAATGTTTTGCACAAAAAATGAATTATTTAAGAATTTTCTCTTTTTATGCCTTTTAATTATTCATCCATGAAACTTTCCTCATTCACTTCTCAATTCAATCCATATCAATGAATATTTGGGTCATGGTTGGACAGATAACACCCTTTTGAACAACTTTCAAGTTGATCAAAAGTCCATTCGATGTGTCTAAGTTGACGAAATTGACCCATAATAAAAAATGGCCTATAATTCCAAATTCCCAAAATACCCTTATCTTGCAAAGCTCCTAACTTGAGTTCTACAAATCCAATCATGGACTTCTAGTACTTTCTAGAAAGCTAAGAAGATAAGGAACAACTTTCATGTTGGTCAAAAGTTTATGAGAATCATCTTTCTAGGTCAAAAATGTCATTCAAGTTGGTTGACTTCCAAGCTCCAAATTCACATTCATCTGATGACTTGTAACTTGTCTGGCTCATAACTTGAGTTCTATAAACCCTATCCAGGACTTCTAGTACTCAAATTAAAGCTATAATCATTCTCTACAACAATCATGTTGGGGTCAAGGTGAGATAAAAATCATATCTTGAGTTATGTGGTCTTGAAGTTAGGCACTAAACCAGGGGATTTTACACTGTCAAGCATAGCAACCCTAGCCTAGGAACTCCTCACACTGTTGATTCATGATGATTTTACTTTGAAATCATCCCTTGGGCATCTTAAAACATCAATCCATGATCCCATGGCTTTGGAATTAGGTTCAAACTTCTTCAAATCATCAATTAACCCAGGGTTGACCAGATGAAACCCTAGTTGCACCAATCCTGTAGTAGCTCCTTATCCTTTGCATATTGACCTGTCTAGGCTCCAAAATGATTTTAAATACTTCTAATGAGCTCTCTCAAGGCTTCAAGTCCAACTCCATGGATTCAGAATCATCAGATGACTTCCCACAACCTTCAAGTTAGGAAATATACACACTTGGCTTCAACCACTCTCTCTAAGAATCTGTGACTTCTTTGATGAGGATATCAACCCTTGAATACTTGAATAAACCTCTTAGATAGATTCATAACCTTATGTAGCCCTTTGTTGGTAGTCATACCTCTTGATCTCCTGCACACATGTCAATGCAATGCAGATGATAATGCTAAAATGAATGCAATGAAACACAAGCTAGGTAAAGCAAAGGTTGGGCAAATTTTGGGGTACAACAGGCATAACTTGGGGAATGTATCCAAATCCTCCATGAGATTGACCTATTCACCCAAGGTTCTTTATAACATTACCTGATACAAGTATGGATTTAAAGGAGAGGTAAAAACCACTGTATTATCTGTGTATATCGACGCGTTAGTCTGTATGGCTACCATCATTGTAGTTTGCATGTTATATGGATACTCCTTACCACCATGGGGAGTGTAAAAATTGGAAGGAATAAGGCCTAGTACCTCCTACAATGGTTTATGTAAACATGTGATTAATAGGAAAACTAGTTGGTTATGCTGGAGGTATCACCATTTATGTTGTCGTAGTCAAAACTAATGTCTGACTCACGACATGAGCAGTTACTCCAACGGTTGCTGATGTGCTTGCACCACCAACTGTCATTTTGATTGGTTGTTCTTCTGCATTTGGAGTGTTGTTCTGGGGAGGAAGGATTCCTTGAGTGGATGAATTCCCATATGGTATATTCATATTAACAAATTTTCCACTCCTTAGATGCATAAACATTCAATAATTGACAACATTTAAATGTGAAAAATGAAAAAAAAAAAAACATAACAAAACATATATGTTTGTTGCGCCCCAAAATTTGCCCAACATTTCTTTACCTAGCTTATGTTTCATTTCATTCACATTAGCATTATCATTTGCATTCCATTGACATGTACGCAGGAGATCAAAAGGTATGATTACCAATCAAGAGCTATACAAGATTGTGAGGCTGGCTAAGAAGGTTATTCAAGTGTTCAAGGGTTGATATCCTTATCAGAGAAGTTAGAAGATCCTCAAAGAGAGTGGTTGAAGCCAAGTGTGTAGGTCTCTTGACTTGAGAGTTGTGGAAATCCATCAGATGATTCTGAGGTCATGGAGTTAGACTTAAGGTCTTGAGAGAGCTCATGAGAAGTTTTGAGGATCACTTTGAGGCCTAGACAGGTCATTATGCAAGATTAAGAAGCCTCAGCCATGATTGGTGCAGCTAGGGTTTGACTGGGTCAACCCTAAGTCAACTGAGGATTTGAAAGAGGTTGAGACCTAATTCAAGATCCATGTGATCATGGATTGATACATTGAGATGTTCTAAGAATGATTTTAATGTTAACTCATCATGATTGAAGAGTTTGAGAAGTTTCAGGCTAGGGTTTCTAAGACTTGACAGTGTAAAATCCCCTAGTTTGACCTCTGACTTCAAGACTATTTAACTCAATATTTGATTGTCATCTCATCTTGACCCCAACATGATTGTTGTAGGGCTTGATCTTAGATTTAATTTGAGTACTATAAGTCCTTGATAGGGTTTGTAGAACTCAAGTTATGAGCCAGACAAGTTACAAGTCATCTGAGGAATGTGAATTTGGAGCTTGAACGTTACCCAACTTGCATGAAACTTTTGCCCTAGAAGGATGATTCCTATGAACTTTTGGTCAATATGAATGTTGTTCCTTATTCTCTTAGCTTTCTAAAGAGTACTAGAAGTCCATGATTGGACGTGTAGAACTCAAGTTATGGCTTTGACAAGTCAAGGGTATTTTGGGTATTTGGACATTACAGGTCATTTTGAATCATAAGTTAATTTCACCATCTTGCAAGCCTCAAATGGATTTTTGTTCAACTTGAAAGTTTCTCAAAATGATGTTTTAACTTCATCCATGCATAAAGGAGACATTGAAATGGCTCAAGGAAGGATGTGGTTTGAGAAAATTTTGAAAAGGAAAGATTAAAAAGGCATAAAAGGCAAAAAAATTCAAATAAATTGATTTGTGTCCAAACAAGGAAAAATTATAGGTCAATTTGATTGGAAAATACATTTTGGAAACAATGGCAATATTACATTTTTGGTTTGAGGTCAAATTCATGCACTTCCATTTTGTTACTTCGTGACGAAGTAACATATCAAACTTGGATCATTGGATTGCAAACAAGGGAATAATCACCACGAACCAATTCAATATCTCATGAGATGATGATTGCAAGCAAATTCAGGCCAGAACAGAGAAAATACACGACTGTTGCACATGGTATTTTGAAGGAGAAATTGAAAATGAAAATCTCATATGAAAAGTTACAGAAGGTTCTGGATGATTCCTTTAGCTTCTATATAACCATTAGAGTATGTTCAGTAAGCTTTTTGGAGAAGATTGATGCTGGTTGCAGAGAGAGCAAGTGAAAAATCAGAGGTGAAAACAGAAATCGTATTTGGAGTTTGAAGGAAAATCAAGCCAAATCAAGGTGTGCATTAGCTTCAGGGGAAGATTTGGAGTGAGTCTGGATCATATTGAAGGCTGAATCGAGCAAGGAGTGTGACTGTTCTTCATCTGAAAACAGGTTGGTACAAATCAACTTCTTGCATAATTTATAGGGAGACATGTAGAAACCTTTATGCGGTTAGGATCAGGATGAAGTGTAGTTGGATTTAGGGTGATTAATCGCATGTTTAGAGACAATTTAGGGTGAATTGCATTTTCGGTTGAGATTGTGATTTCAAGATTCAGGCGTTTTTAGAGTGTATAAATGCTATGGATGAATTGCTGGTGAAATTCTGGTCAAGTTTCATGTAAAGATCGTGGCCAATGGATGTGTGTAGAGGAAGTTAGGGTTGTGCAGGGTGACCAGAGATGTCACCGACGGTGGTCGTGGGTTGCGCGTGAAGTTGCAGAGTTTGAATGAAGAAGATGAAGTCTGGGCCGTCTGTTTGTATTGAACGCTTGACTTGGTCACTCCATCCTAGCGCGTACGTTGCGCCACGTATACCCTCCCCAAAATGCAGTGTTTTACTTATCAGAATTTGAAGCTTGTGAAACTTCGCTGGGTGAACCAAACACGCATGAGTTCGAGTCCTGGCGTGTGTTATTTTGATTTTTCAGTTTGAGAATTAAAGAGAATACAAGTGAATTGAAGCGCCTGGGCCTTGGATTGAGTTGCTATCCTCACCCCCATCTCCAAGCCCAATGTGGATTTACAAGGCATTTGCTTGCTCAACGCACCCCCTCCTGGCACTATTTTTCTTGGCTGAATTGATGTTCAGATGAGCCTCACGCCCTGTTGCTATGTGCACCCCTCTTGTGATGGGCCCAAGAGAAACTAGTTGGATTTGGTTGCTGAATACACCCTCTTCTCATCTTCATCTTTTATTGTTTATTATTTTTGTGCATTTCATGTTAGTTTGAAAACAATTCATGAAAAATAGAAAAATAAGTCAATTAATTCCAGATTTTTTCCCCCTGACTCATGAGTGAGTCTAGAAATTTAAGCAATTAAAACATTAGGGAAATCGTGCATTTTCAATTTTTGTGCATTTTTTACATTTTGTTCGATAATAAAGTGGCCATGGTTGATACCTCTGTTTGATGATTTAGTGTGAGCACTTGGTGATGAGTTTTGGCTTGAATTTTTGTGTGAGTAGCTTAGACATGTATACTCCCATAGTATTTTTCACACATTTTTGTGATGAAATTAGGTGTGGTTTTTAGATTGAAACTTTAGGTGCTTCCTTTTAGGGTTTAGGTTTAGTACCTTGTAGTGTAGAATTTATTTCTATGTCTTATTTGATGATTTGATCTCTGGAATTAACATGGTAGAGTCATGATTGACTTAGGTTCCCATAGTTATTTTTGTAGGATTTTACAATTGGTTTTAGTATTTTAGTTAGGATTAACTTTAGTACTAGGTTTTAGGTGATCCTAACCTGCTAACTCAACTAGATTGATTTCTTTAGTTCCCTTAGATTAGGGTGTTGCTTCTCTTGCTCTTGGATGATGATGAAGACTTGTGTGGGCTGCTGTGGAATGCATGATGGAGCTTGGACTTGATGTTTTCTCTTCCTTTGGTGTAGTTTGTTTAGGGTTAAGGATTAGGGTTTTAGGGAGATCTCTTAGAATAGATTTTCTTCCTTCATGAAACATGGAAGGTGTTGATCACTTCCATTACTCCCTATGATGAAAGGCCCCATTGTGAAGGCCCCATCTCTCCTTTGGTAGGATGAGTGGCTCCTCACAAATTGGTAGAACCTTTGAGGGTTCCTTTCCTTGATGGTGGAGTGCTTAGAGGTGACCTTTGGTCTTCACTTTGCTTCTCCCTATCCCCACCTTGCTCTTGTTAGATGAATCTTTCTCGCTTGCTAGAGGATGGAGTGCCTTGCTAGAAGATTGAAGATGCTAGAGGTTGCACTTCCCTTTGTTTGAAGACTGCCCTTGGAGCTGAAGCTTGAAGATCAAGAAGAACAAGTTGACACTTGTGAAGAAGATCAAATTGAGATTGAATTGAGAGCTGGAGCTTGAAGAAGATGGAGAACAAATTGATACTTGTGTTTGATGCATTGAAAGCTTGAAGAAGCAAGTTGATACTTGCTATTGAATATAAGATCCTTGAAGAACAGTTACAGACTGAGGACTGAACTACTGTCAGAGGATTGCTTTGCTGTGAAGCTGTGGAAGCTGTTGATCTGCTTTCTTTTCTGTCTGTTTGCTTTCTGTGCAACTGTATTGATGTGACTTGTTTGATTTGCTTGATGCATTAGAATAAGTTCATGTTTAGACTGATTTAAGCTAGAAGCATGATTGCACTAGAGGTTGAGTTGCTCCCTTGCTTGTATTTTTACTGTATGGCTTTGTTTGCGGGTATTCGGTAGAGCCCAGCTCCCTTGCCTATGTGGTTTGTGATTTGCTTGATGGCATTTTATTTCTTCTGTATGATTGCAGTTATTCATATCTGGCTTGAGGTAGAGACGAGCTTGTGGAGGCTGATTCCCCACACACATTTCCTCCCTCACTTGCATTGCATGCATTTTACAGTCGTTTACTGTTTACTGTTTAAGCTGATGCTTTATCTGTTTCTGTTTATCATTGACATGATCCCCTAGGAATCTCACTTCCTTTGATAAGGAAGTGATGATTAGAACTTTAGGTTGAAACCTATGCATGATAACTTCTAGGAGTTCCCTATTTCAAACCTCAACTATAGGATGAATCCTTGGCATGACAACATTAAGACTTGATAGTCTCCCCTTAGTTGAGCCTGTTCTCTCTTCTCATCTCAAACAACAGTAAAAAACGTAATAAAGGCAAGTTAGTATAAGCGCGTTACGAGCCTTAAGCTACTTGGGTAATGATAATTGAGCGGCCTCCTCTCAATCGTCTAGAATGTTTAGTATACGTCCTTTGGACGATATGCGACGCATTCGTTCCCAGGTCATAGTCTCTAGTGCTGTACGAACTACAGACAAACATAAAAAACAGTTCTTCCGTAAAAGACAGAAAACAAACTTCAAACATTTTACCCCGTGGGCCCATAATTCAAAGGGAAGCTTTTCTGAAGAAAAGAGTGTCGTTAACTCCCAGTTCTACCGCAAATGGTAACGCCTAAGTCTCCAAGGGTCGAGCTACGTACACCAAACTGCTGGAACTGTTTGTTAACCCTACTCGGAAAAACAGATGAATCCAAACTCCCCATAATCCATATTATCCCGAACTACGTAAGCTCTGATCTCTCATACCTGTTGAGAGCACGTAGGCACAATACTGATGTATTGGCGAGCCACCTTCCCCGTAACCTGTAGTTAGTTGAACTACGGTGATTATGATTTCTCATTCTCTGATGAGAATACGTAGGCATAAAGCACGACGTTTTGCCGAGTTATTTTCTTTTCTTTTTAAGCCAGACTTGATAGGTAGATAGATAAAACCAACCCGTCAGATAAACACAACAAGCGTGGATCCCATCGAGTACTATGGACGTGAGGGGTGCTAATACCTTCCCCTTGCGTAACCGACTCCCGAACTCAGATAATGGTTGCGATGACCTTGTCTTATACCTTTTCGTTAGGTTTCTCCGATCGTTTCCTTTCCCGTTCTGAGGGATAAATAACGAAAGGTGGAGACTCTTCTGTTTTGTCGGCACCTTATTTTCGCGGAAGCGACAGCTGGAGACTCTGCTGGGGACTTGATAGTTTCCTAGGATCCAACGTCCCTTATGCGAGTCAATCTGGGGATCCAATGTCCCCTGCGAGAGTCAATCCTAGCGCTTGTATGATTACTTGTTGGGTTGTGTTTATTTATCGCATTTATTTCCCGCACTTTATTTTCAGCATGATATGATTATCTATACTGTTGTGGGAGGGGCATTCTGATGAGTGAGAAGCCAGACCCAGGCTTGAGAGCTACATAGTATTAGAGTGGGTTAGTAGAGGACGTGCTTGCTTTGCTTGCAGCTATTCCCACGTAATCCACACTTAGACGAGGTTCTCTTTGATGGATTCCTATCGGTCCTTTGGACTCGAGGGGTTGTTGGATCTGAGGATTGTTGACTCTAGGAACCAATCATTTGGAATTCAGCTAAGTGAGGCCGCTTCAAGAGATGATGATGCCACACCTTCTGGGTATCATATCATCGTTTCTTGAAAGTCTGTGACGCTGATGACCGCATAGGATGCCAAACCTTTTCCGTGATTAGGTCCATACCTGTGAGCAGGGTCGGGTTATTGCAGGAAACCTTAACCTTCAGATTACCTGGTTTTCTTGACAGTGAATCAGTTTTGTTGGTATCAGAGGTTCTCATCATCAGATATGTGGTTGTTCTTGACAGAGCAGATTTATGGTCTGATATCAGAGGTTCTCATCATCAGATATGTGTGTTCTTGACGGAGCAGATGTTTGGTTTGGTATCAGGGGTTTCTTCTCCTCAGAGATATGGTTGTTCTTGACAGAGCAGTATTGTGGTTTTGTTGATACAGAGCCTTCATCTCCTCAACAACACAGTTGTCCTGATCTCCTGCTGCATGATTGCATTTTGCATTACTTGCATCCTCATTTGCATGTCATTAACGTGTGTCTGTGTTGCAGGTGCATATTTCTCCCCTGGTTCTAGTGATCTTGATCCTCATGGCAGATATGGCATCTCTGAAGAAGATTGTGGCTTACAAGCTACCAACACCTGACATCCAAGAGTTGCGAGCTTTGATTTCTTTGGCTGACAAGACAGTGATGGAGAGTTTCAGAAAGAGTTATGGGTGACTGCTGAGCATTGTGTATAAGCTTCCTACGTACGAGTTGAATGGCCTCTATGCTCTGCTACAGTTTTACGACCCCCAGCTCAGATGCTTTGTGTTTCCAGACTATGTCCTCGCACCGACCTTGGAAGAGTACTCTGACCTGTTGGGGGTGCCTTTGATGAATCAAATGCCTTACTACCGTGTTGAGGGTGAACCCAAATTGAGTAAGCTGACTGACGCTCTGCATGTAGATGAGTCTGAATTGGAAGGGATGGTATCCAGAAAGATCGGAGTTCATGGTTTCCCTTTGCCTTTCCTGATGGAAAAAGCCCGAAAGTTTGCCAAGAAGGATCGCTGGGATGTGTTCAATACCTTCTTAGCCCTCTGTATCTATGGGATCGTGCTATTCCCAAGTCATCCGAACTTCATAAGCATGGATGCTTGCCACATATTTGCCTCCGGGAATCCAGTGCCCACTCTCTTCGGAGACGTCTACCATTCAGTTCACAGCAAGAACGAAAACAGAAAGGGGAAGAATGTGGCATGTTGTGCTCCTTTATTGTATAAGTGGTTTGCTAGCCATCTTCCTAAATCAAGGTCGTTCATTGATTCTGCTGAGTCTTCACCTTGGTCTGCACGTTTGATGGGTTTGACTGCTGATGATATCATCTGGTTTGATAGAGATCTGCTGGGCAAAGATATTGTGTATAGCTGCTGTGGCTTTCCGAATGTCCCCTTGGTTGGAAGGAATAGATGTATCAACTACAATCCCTCTCTGCTAGTACGACAATTTGGGTATGCACTACGAGGTCCTCCTGAAGAGGAAGATATACGGGAATGTCTGTATCTCACAGGGTTGCTTGAAGGCGATACTTTGGTCAAGGTACAGAATGCTTGGAGCAAAATTCACCGGAAGGGGAAAGTCTTGCTAGGAAAAAGCAACAACAAGGCCTTTGATCCGTACGTGACTTGGGTTCGAGAAAGAGCCGCCAGGTTTCTAATGCCGTTTCCTACTGTGGAACCATTGTGTACTCCCGTGCACAAAGAGCCTACTACAGTTGATATTCAGAAATTCAATCAGGTACTCCGAGAGAAGGAAGAGCTAAAAAAGGCCAACGAAGAGTTGGAGAAAGAGATTGCTCAACTTCGGAAAGAGAAAAGTGAAGTCGTTTACACCTGCAAGAAGAAGACCGAGATTATCAACCGTCTAGGCTCCAAACTGACCAAAGAAACTGATGCCAGGGAACGTCTGGGGTTGGATCTGAAGTCAGTACATGGCGTGTTGACAACCAAGAATAAGGATCTGGACAAAGGTGTACCGGAAGTTAACCCAATACGAGAGGGTCTGGAGCAGCACCATAGCCAAGTATAAAGAGCGGGAAGAAAAGCTAGAACAACGAATAGCCGAGCTAGAAGCTCAGATTATGGTGAAAGACGAGAGTACAGAGGCTGAAGCCTCCCTGCGACATGACATCCAGTATAGATTGGCCGAGGCCGAGGCGAATTTGCAAGATTCTCAACTCCGAGCTGATGCTAAAAGGAGAAGAGTCGAGAACCATTCTGAAGAAGGTATTTCTAGGAGTGTTGCCGAGAACCTCCCAAAGTCCATCAGTCAGAGGGACTTGCTGGCCCGGGGTTTGCTTGCTCAGTCAGATCACCCCGCTACAAAGAAGTTGATAGAAGATTCCCGTGCCCGTGGCCGCGCTTGATCTTTTGTATCTCTTTTTGTACATTTTAGGCATTGATATGCTGATCACCGCCAGGTCTGTTGGTTGGGTCATGCCTTGTTGCTTCAGTTGTATGTGATTACAGCTGTACGCTACCCGAGTGGGCTTTTCAGATGAATATATGAGGATTTCTTTTCCATGATTGGATCATAGACTTTATTTGTCTCGAAAACTAGGATCGGGGGGGGGGGGGGAGGGAATCTCCCCAAGGCACAGACACACGTTTGCATCTGCATGAAGCATTTGCGTGACGAACACCTTGTCGTTTTTTCTAACCCTTTGTGTATGCAGGTTGTTCCAGGATTGATCGAAGACCGATCCACCACTATCCGACCAGAGCAAATCAAGCTAGAGCAATGGAACAAGTGCAAACTAACGTCCAGGAACTTCGAGAGAGGATGAACCGCTTCATGGAGCTCATGCAAGTGGTTGCCAACGGCCAAGACCAGCTCAGAACATTGGTCCAGCCTCTGATCTCAAGGGTTGACAGCAACGGTGTACTCCATGGTGGGAGTATTCTAACCCCTCCTCCGGTTGAGACTCCTCAGGGTGGCATCCCTGTGACCAGGGGGAACGGCAGTGGTAACGGCAATGTGATCACTAACATCGGGCTCAATGGTAATATGACTGGCGTCGGTAATGGAAATTTTGAAGCTAATGGCAACACTGGACTGGGCAATGGCAACACAGGTGCTGGAAATCTGTATGGGCCTCATCCATGGCTAGAAGATCGTCAAGAAGATTTGTTCTCACAGAGGAGTGCTGAAGGAGAACTAACTGCTGAAGAACGTCTGAAGTTTAAGGCACTCGAGGACAAAATGAGGAATTTCGAGAACCTGAACACTATGGGTGTCGACATGTCTAAATTGGGATTGATTTCTGATTTCAAGGTGCCTCCTAAATTCAAGGTACCCGACTTTGAGAAATACAAGGGCACCACTTGCCCTCGTGTCCACTTAAGGTTATACTACCGAAAGATGTCTGCTCACTCTGAAGACGAGAAGCTCCTGATGCACTTCTTTCAAGACAGCCTGTCCGGGCCATCCCTGGAATGGTACATGAGTTTGGAACCCACCAGTGTGCGCACATGGAAAGAACTGGCTGAGGCCTTTGTACACCATTATCAGTATAACAGTGACTTGGCTCCGAACCGGGTTCAACTGCAGAACTTGTCACAGAGGAACAACGAGGGGTTCAAAGAATACGCCCAGCGATGGCGTGAATTAGCAGCTAGAGTTCAGCCGCCAATGGTTGAACGAGAGCTTGTTGAAATGTTTGTAGCCACCCTCCCGGGGGTCTATTACGAGAAATTAGTCAGCGGTATGTCAGGGAGTTTTTCTGATCTCATCATTACTGGCGAGCACATTGAAAATGGGATCAAATTGGGGAAATTCAGGGTGTTGATCTATCCTCAGCCGGAGGAGGAAAGAAACCGTACGGTAGCAAAAGGCGTGAAGGAGAGACTAGAGCTGTGTCTAACGCTCGAAGGAAGGGTAAAAGCCAGCGCCAGCAGGTGGCTAGCATAACCATCCCTGCTGTCCAACAACCCCAACCACAGCAGCAGCCACCGCAGCAAGGGTACAAAAAGTATCAGAACAGGGCGCCTCTGGCAAGTCGTCACCTCGAGACACCGCCCATGTCTTATGCTCAGCTATTACAAACTCTGCTTCAGTTACAGCTAGTCTAGAAAAGAACCCTGGCTCCCTTGACAGGGGCACCTCCGCAGGGTTATGATGCGAACGCAACATGTGATTTTCACTCAGGGGCACGTGGCCACACGATAGAAAACTGCAAAGCCTTCAAGCACAAGGTGCAAGATATGGTGGATGCTAAGATCATTAATTTCTCAGATAATGTGCCGAATGTCACAAAGAACCCTATGCCGAACCATAGGGGAGGTGGGGTGAATGCCATTATTGAAGACGAGAACTTAGATGTGTTGACT
This sequence comes from Lathyrus sativus, assembly GCA_963859935.3. Taxonomy (NCBI): domain Eukaryota; kingdom Viridiplantae; phylum Streptophyta; class Magnoliopsida; order Fabales; family Fabaceae; genus Lathyrus; species Lathyrus sativus. Next base: position 361,693,776 of record OZ012736.1, on the reverse strand, counting down.
GATGTCAAGGATCTGAAGACTCCGCTTAGCTTCGTTAAAGCCAAGCTGATGAAGAGAGGCTTCTTTCCAGGATGTGGAGAATTGTGTATGGGTTGTGCGACTCGTCCTGATGGATGTGAATAGTTGATAGTGGGGATTCAGAGTCTGATGACCGAAGGAATCTTGCGGTTTAGCCGAAGGGCCGAATGTGGATCTGGAGAGGTAATGCTGAAGCAAGATGATGAGGTTTCCACCATCACCACCCCTCGCCAGACGATAACCATTTCTGCACCCAGACCGCCCACAATTACCATCACCAAAGCTGGGTCGATACCTTTTGAAAGCACCAATGCTGTCCCATGGCATTATGGGGCAGACGTCTACTGTAACGGACAGAAGTTGGAACTAGAACCATATGGGCGGTCTGTGGATAACCTAGTGGGAATTGGCGGAATCACGCGCAGCAGAAGAGTATTTGCTCCACCTGAGATTGTGGCGGACAAAGCAGACAAAGCTGAGGAAACTGATAAGGGAAAAGTAAAGTCGTTGAGGAAACCCCTCGCGGGGTAGAGAAGGACTTACTTGTAAAGGACGCTGAAGAGTTCATGAGGTTGATCAAGAAGAGTGATTACAAGATCATTGACCATCTTCATCAAACACCCTCGAAAATTTCCATCCTGAATTTGTTGCTGTGTTCGGAGTCGCATTGCAACGCCCTGTTAAAGGTTTTGAATTCCATGTATGTACCGCAAGAAATCTCGGTCAACCAGTTGGAAGGGGTAGTAGCCCACGTAAATGCTGGAAACGGGTTAGGGTTCACTGACCTGGAGCTGACGCCGAAAGGAAGAAACCACAACAGTGCCCTGCACATCTCGATAGAGTGTAGGGGAACAGTTATGGCTCATGTGTTGGTGGACACCGGGTCATTGCTCAATGTTCTTCCGAAGAAAGCATTGATGAAGTTAGATACTCGAGGACTGATCTTCACACCCAGTGACCTGGTTGTGAAGGCTTTCGATGGAACCAAGCGTCATGTCTTTGGAGAGGTAACGCTGCCAATCCAAGTTGGGCCGGAAACTTTCGACGCAGTCTTCAACATCTTGGACATCATGCCAGCCTACAGCTGTCTCTTAGGCCGTCCATGGATCCATTCTGCTGGTGCCGTGACCTCCACGTTGCACCAGAAGCTCAAGTATGCTGTCGGAGGCAGCATCGTGACTGTATGTGGCGAGGAAGACATAATGGTGAGCCATTTGTCGTCCTTCAAATATGTTGAGATGGATGGGGAAATCCATGAAACCCTATGTCAGGCGTTCGAAGCCGTTAAGGTCAAGGACGTGGCTCCAGTAATGACTGAAAAACCAGAGATGACTCTCTCTTCCTTCAAAGGAGCCTAGGCCGTTGTTCAAGCCGGATCTACCCCAGGCTAGGGGCAAGTTCTAGAAATACCTAACAAACAGGAGAAGTTCGGGTTAGGATACTCTCCTGCGGCTGAAGCCTCCTCTTCTCACAGTGCGTTGCGAGGTAAAGGGCCGATCCAGTTTACCAGTGGCAGGGTGATATTTGAAAGTGTCAACGCAGTGTCTGAAGACGGCGAAGACAACGATTGCAACCTAGACTCTTGGATCCAGCCAAGCAAACCAGGCCAGAGCCTCAACAACTGGTCCATCAGGGATACCATCCAAGTGACAGGCAAAGAGTAATGATTTACTTTCTCCAATTGTTGTACAACCCTATGTCCTACCCGGGGCATAGTGGTTTTATTGCCAGGGCCTTGTTTGATTATGTACATGCATTTTACCAATAAATCAAAGGGCGTTTTTCTTCGCATTCAGATGTTGTGATCTCTGTTATTCCTGTTTTATATTTGTTTTGAAAAACAATAAAATGGAAATATGGTTTGTGCTAACCTGCATATCCTTGTTTTAAGCTTAACCCTTATTATTGCAGGATCCACATCGCAGATGACATTGACTCTGGACCTTCTACGACTCACTTCAACTTTGATTGCCCGATCTATCAAGCCTAAGAAGAGATTGATGAAGACGAAGACCTTCCCGAAGAGTTGGCCCGCTTGTTGAAATAAGAGGAGAAATTTATTCTGCCTCACGAGGAAGAGATTGAGATTGTGAATCTAGGTTCTGAAGAGCTGGTCAGGAACGTCAGGATAGGGGCTGCACTGCAGAGTGATGTCAAGCAGAGATTGGTCGAGATGCTGAGAGTATAGTGACATCTTTGCTTAGTCATACGAAGATATGCCCGGACTTGACACTGACATTGTGGTCCATCACTTGCCGTTGCAAGAAGATTGTCCTCCCGTTAAGCAGAAGCTTAGAAGGACACGACCAGATATGGCCGTTAAGATCAAAGAAGAAGTGCAGAAACAGCTTGATGATGGCTTCTTAGCGGTCACTACTTACCTTCGTGGGTCGCCAACATAGTGCCTGTACAGAAGAAGGACGATAAGGTGCGAATGTGCGTCGATTATTGGGATTTGAATAGGGCGAGCCTTAAAGACGATTTCCCGCTCCCTCATATTGATGTGTTGGTCGACAATACAGCTCAGTTCTCCGTGTTTTCGTTCATGGATGGCTTCTCCGGCTACAATCAGATCAAGATGGCGCTGGAGAACATGGAGAAAACTATGTTTATTACACCTTGGGGAACATTTTGCTACAAGGTAATGCCTTTCGGTCTGAAGAATGCAGGGTCCATTTACCAACGAGCAATGGTTACTTTGTTTCATGATATGATTCATCATGAGATTGAAGTCTATGTTGATGACATGATTGCGAAGTCCCAAACGGAGGAGGGACATCTGGTCAATTTGCTGAAGCTTTTTGAGAGGTTTAGGAAGTTCAGGTTGAGGCTGAATCCTAACAAGTGTACTTTCGGAGTACGGTCTGGAAAACTACTGGGGTTTATCGTGAGTGAAAGAGGCATCAAGGTTGATCCTGCGAAGATTAAAGCAATACAAGAAATGCCTGCGCCAAAAACCGAAAAAGAAGTTCGTGGTTTCCTGGGCAGAATAAACTACATTGCAAGGTTTATTTCTCAGCTCACGGCCACGTGTGAACCGATGTTCAAACTACTAAAGAAAGATCAGGCGATTATCTGGAACGAGGATTGCCAGAAGGCATTTGATAAGATAAAACAGTATCTACAGGAACCTCCAATCTTGATACCCCCAGTGGCCGGAAGACCCTTAATCATGTACTTGACAGTTCTTGAGAATAGTATGGGGTGTGTTCTCGGTCAGCACGACGAGACAGGCAGAAAGGAGCATGCCATTTACTATTTGAGTAAAACGTTCACAGATTGTGAATCTCGTTACTCGATGCTGGAGAAGACGTGTTGTGCACTAGCCTAGGCTGCCAAACGTTTACGACAGTACATGCTCAATCACACAACCATGCTAATTTCGAAGATGGATCTGATCAAGTACGTCTTCGAGAAGCAAGCGCTTTCGGGCAGGATTGCCAGATGGCAAATGGTGTTGACGGAATATGACATTCAGTACGGTTCCCAGAAGGCCATCAAGGGAAGCGTATTGTCTGAATACCTTGCCGAACAGCCGATCGAGGACTATCAGCCGATGAAATTTGAATTCCCTGATGAGGATATCATGTTTCTCAAGGGGAAAGATTGTGATGAACCGTTGCCCGACGAGGGGCCAGACAGGAAATCCCAGTGGAAATTGATATTTGACGGGGCGGTTAATTCTTACGGAAGTGGCATTGGGGCGATTATCACGACCCCCCATGGATCCCACATCCCGTTTACCGCGAGATTGACATTTCCGGTCACCAATAACGAAGCGGAGTATGAAGCATGCATCATGGGTCTAGAAGAAGCAATTGATCTGAGAATCAAGAACCTAGATGTGTATGGTGACTCAGCACTTGTGATTAACCATATTAAAGGGGAGTGGGAGACTCGTCAATCGAATTTGGTGCCGTACATGAACTATGCCAGAAGGCTGCTTCCGTTCTTTGATCGAGTGGAACTCCATCATGTGCCCAGAGCTGAAAATCAGATGGCTGATGCCCTAGCCGTGTTGGCTTCGATGTATAAAGTCAATTTTTGGAATGAAGCTCCAAGGATTGTCCTTTCTCGTCTTGATAGACCTGCATTCGTCTTTGCGATCGAGGAAGCCTCCGATGGCAAGCCATGGTTCCATGACATCCAAACCTTCCTTATGACTAAGGAATATCCTGCGGGAGCATCAACCCAGGATAAGAAGACTCTGAGGAGGCTGTCTGGAAATTTTTACCTCAATCCTAATGGAGTTTTGTATAAAAGAAACCATGATCTCGTGCTACTCAGATGTGTAGATGAGAAAGAAGCGAGTATGCTCATGGAAGAAGTCCATGAAGGTACATTTGGTACGCACGCCGGTGGGCATGCTATGACAAGAAAAATCCTGAGAGAAGGATACTACTGGCTGACGATGGAATCAGATTGCTTTAAATTCGCGAAGAGATGTCATAAATGCCAGATTTATGCTGATAAGATTCATGTGTCGCCGTCCCCATTAAATGTCATGTCTTCCCCGTGGCCGTTCTCCATGTGGGGCATCGATGTGATAGGCAAGATCGAGCCCACTGCATCTAACGGTCACCGCTTCATTCTAGTAGCCATCGACTACTTCACCAAGTGGGTGGAGGCAGCCTCGTATGCTAATGTGACCAAGCAGGTGGTGGCTAAATTCATAAAGAGGGACATCATCTGTCGATACGGAATTCCCGAGCGGATCATTACTGATAATGGTTCGAATTTGAATAACAAGATGATGAAGGAGTTGTGCCAGAGTTTCAAGATTGAACACCACAACTCATCTCCTTACCGACCGAAGATGAATGGCGCCGTTGAAGCGGCCAATAAAAACATTAAGAAAATTGTGCAGAAGATGGTTGTGACCTATAAGGATTGGCACGAGATGTTGCCATTTGCACTGCACGGTTATCGTACAACGGTACGTACATCAACCGGGGCAACTCCTTTCTCACTGGTGTACGGTATGGAAGTTGTCCTACCGTTAGAAGTTGAGATTCCTTCTTTACGAGTTTTGGTTGACGTGAAACTCGATGAGGCAAAATGGATTAAGAACCGACTAAACCAACTCAACCTGATGGACGAGAGGAGGTTAGCATCGATTCCATATGGTCGTCTGTCCCAAAGCCGAATGAAGAAAGCCTATGACGAGAAGGTGCGTCCTAGAAGCTTTCAGACGGGTGATCTCGTCCTGAAGAAGATTCTTCCTCCACACTCTGATCACCGGAGCAAGTGGACTCTCAATTACGAAGGTCCGTACATTGTCAGCAAGGTCTTCTCGGGAGGAGCCTTGTTGTTATCCACGATGGATGGCGAAGATTTTGCATCCCTGGTGAACGCGAACGCAGTTAAAAAATACTTTGCTTAAAGAATGACCCGCTGGAAAGAAAAAGAATATCCAAGCAAAAATGGGGCATCCCGGCGAACCATAAAAAAGAAAAAGGTTCGGGAAAAAATTAGGGATATAATAGAAAAGAATGAACAGCCGCAAAGTCGAAAACCTGGAAGGGCGACTTTGGCAAAAAAGGGTATCCCGTTGAATCGAAAACCCGGAAGGGCGATTCAGGCAAAAGTTAGGAATTTGAAAAACCAAATGACTGCGTTCCGCGTGTGAACTTTCATTGTTTAGTGGTTTGGAAGACCTGAGGGCCGTTTATCTAAATCAATCTCTTCTGAAGCTGAAGCATCATAGAAGTATCGAAGTCGAGTGGGTCATAGAGGGATCAACTCATGGTTTTTGTCTATGCCGCATTGCCGACATTTGTGTATATACTGATGTATATTTGTGTTTTTATATTTGCGCAGCTTCCTCATTCCAGGAGCTTGCATCTGTTGTAAAACATTTTTACCCATTCAGGGGTTCGTCATCAATAAAATGTATACTATTCAGCAATTTTGTTTGTTTGTTTAGCATCTATCTGTTTTGTTTGCAAAAAAGAACGCCGATGTTTTTGATAAAATGCGCATACATAAACTTACTGGCCTAGGCCACTGATTGTTAAAACAATGAATTACTTGAACATTGTCACAAGATGATAACCTTGATAGGTCCCTTTGAGAAGGGTGTCTTGTCTGTTTGTTTGTGTTGTTGCAGGTATGGCATATTCCAAGCAGTACGCCGTATGCGTCCCCAAGCAGGATGATTCCTCCTTCCCCAGCAAATGTAGCAGCATCTCCCCACGGAGTTTGAACATGGGACCAAGAGCATTGATATGTCTTCCCAAGCAGAGATAGATTCTCCCCAATCAGAGGTATCCTGGAGGATCATCATTCTCCCCAGCTGAGCAATACACGGAAGCGTATGTTCATCCCCAACATTGGGTCAGGGTGCAATTTTCTCATGAAAGACTATTCGCAAGTGCAAGAGTTCATCGTCCGATAGTCCAGACTGAAGTCTCCAGCGGAATTGAAATTCCCCACAGTGTTGTATTCTCCCCAGCAAGCAGGATGATTCCTCCTTCCTTAACCGAGCTGACAAATCCCCAAAAGAATCGAGTTCTTGGAAAGCGTTCAGGCCATGATGGGTGCTCCCCAGTAGAGTGTTGAATAGTTGATGCTTTATTTCCCCGTCGGAGTCGTTATCTCCAGGAAAGTTTAGCCGCGAAGACCGCGCAGTTTATTTCTGCGATTGATATCGTTTCCCTCAGTAGTTGTGGTTCGTATACCCAGATGAGAAGGTCCAGGTTCTCGTAGAACTTTGTTCCCCTACAGCAGTCGACTGAAGTTCGTTCCCCAGGCAGAATCCAATTGAGATTGGTGTGAATTCTTCTCCTCGGCAGGATGATTCCTTCCTCCACCAGAGTGGTTCTTTCTCCTTGACAGGAGGATTCTCCCTTCAACATTTATTTTGCTGATGGGGTCGTAGCATCTTGCATGATTGCATAGCATTTACCCTAAAAATGCGTAGCATTTCCACTGTGTGGAGCATTACGCCATTGTCAAACATATGCATACGGAACATGAGCTAGGTCGTTAACGTTCTTGTTTTGCAGGTGAACCTCCACAGAATGGTTTGCTCAAGATAATTCTTGAATTCTCCAGCGAAGTTGATTGCTTAAGATGATTCTTAAAATCCCCGGTGAAGTCGCCAGAGAGGGTTGCTCAAGTTGATACTTAGAGTACCCGACAGAGTGTTTGCTCAGGATGATTCCTGAAATCTCCAGCAGAGTTATTGATTCAAGATGATTCTTGAAGTCCCCAGCGGAGTTATTTGTCCAAGATGATTCTTGAAGTCCTCAGTAGAGTTGATTCACCAAGAATGATTTCCGGAGCCCCGAAGCAGAGTTACTTGATAGTTCTCCAGAATCCCCAACGGAGATGTGTCATCCCCAGCAGGTTTTAAACAGAAAAGTTGAAATTTCCCTTGAAGACTTGATGATTGAAGTTTGGCAGTAGTGCCAAAACCCCAGACTTACTGATGAAGTTTAGCTGCGATGTCGAAGCAGTTCTCTCAGCAGATGCCGAGGGCGTGATGGCAGAAGTTTGGATATCCCTATTTGGCTCATGATCGACCGAGAATTCCATTCCCGACTTACTGATGAAGTCCGGATGACGCCCGAAAATTTCTTTGAATGCCCGATGGCATAATTAACTTGATTGTTAAAAAGTCCCTAATGACCTGATGAGTCCCGAGGAATTCTTCTGTTATGACGCAGGATGCCTGACGGCATGATCAACCACCCATTGCCAGTTACCGTGTAACCGGTGATCCCTTGATGACTTGAGGACGAAGATCTACAGCAGAATCAGATGATCATCCTGACAGAGATTTGAGATTAGACCCTTCACCGGTTACCGTGTGACCAATTCCCCAGCAGAGTTATCGTGCAACTGTCATGCTCAGTTTTGGAAGATGTTCCTACCAATCGGAGTACCGTTTACAAATCATCAGTTACCGTGCAACCGGTGATCCCTTGTAATTTGAGGATGCAATGATATCAGATAAATCAGAGAATCATCCTGACAGAGGTTCAGATCATTATTTGTCCAGCTAGTTGCCGTGCAGCTATTATTTCAGTTTTCGAAGATTTGTCCTCATCAGAGTACCGTGTACTTGTGCAGTTGGAAAATTTCCGGGTTTGTTGGTATTCAACCGTCTCATACCTTGATTTTTTGAGAGTCGTTCGCTTCTCGCCCAGTCAGGTTCAAGCCGTTTGAATATGGGCCGTTGTTGCACCCCAAAATTTGCCCAACATTTCTTTACCTAGCTTATGTTTCATTTCATTCACATTAGCATTATCCTTTGCATTCCATTGACATGTATGCAGGAGATCAAGAGGTATGATTACCAATCAAGAGCTATACAAGATTGTGAGGCTGGCTAAGAAGGTTATTCAAGTGTTCAAGAGTTGATATCCTTATCAGAGAAGTTAGAAGATCCTCAGAGAGAGTGGTTGAAGCCAAATGTGTAGGTCTCCTGACTTGAGAGTTGTGGAAAGCCATCAGATGATTATGAGGTCATGGAGTTAGATTTAAGGTCTTGAGAGAGCTCATGAGAAGTGTTTAGGATCACTTTGAGGCCTAGACAGGTCATTGTGCAAGATTAAGAAGCCTTAGCCATGATTGGTGCAGCTAGGGTTTGACTGGGTCAACCCTAAGTCAACTGAAGATTTGAAAGAGGTTGAGACCTAATTCAAGAGCCATGTGATCATGGATTGATACATTTAGATGTTCTAAGAATGATTTTAAGGTTAACTCATCATGATTGAAGAGTTTGAGAAGTTTCAGGCTAGGGTTTCTAAGACTTGACAGTGTAAAATCCCCTAGTTTGACCCCTGACTTCAAGACTATTTAACTCAAGATTTGATTGTCATCTCATCTTGACCCCAACATGATTGTTTTAGGGCTTGATATTAGCTTTAATTTGAGTACTAGAATTCCTTGATAGGGTTTGTAGAACTCAAGTTATGAGCCAGACAAGTTACAAGTCATCTGAGGAATGTGTATTTGGAGCTTGAAAGTTACCCAACTTGCATGAAACTTTTGCCCTAGAAGGATGATTCCTATGAACTTTTGGTCAACATGAATGTTGTTCCTTATTCTCTTAGCTTTCTAAATAGTACTAGAAGTCCATGATTGGATGTGTAGAACTCAAGTTATGGCTTTGACAAGTCAAGGGTATTTTGGGTATTTGGACATTACAGGTCATTTTGAATCATAAGTCAATTTCACCATCTTGCAAGCCTCAAATGGATTTTTGTTTAAGCTGATGCTTTATCTGTTTCTGTTTATCATTGACATGATCCCCTAGGAATCTCACTTCCTTTGATAAGGAAGTGATGATTAGAACTTTAGGTTGAAACCTATGCATGATAACTTCTAGGAGTTCCCTGTTTCAAACCTCAACTATAGGATGAATCCTTGGCATGACAACATTAGGACTTGATAGTATCCCCTTAGTTGAGCCTGTTCTCTCTTCTCATCTCAAACAACATTAAAAAACGTAATAAAGGCAAGTTAGTATAAGCGCGTTACGAGCCTTAAGCTACTTGGGTAATGATAATTGAGCGGCCTCCTCTCAATCGTCTAGAATGTTTAGTATACGTCCTTTGGACGATATGCGACGCATTCGTTCCCAGGTCATAGTCTCTAGTGCTGTACGAACTACAGACAAACATAAAAAACAGTTCTTCCGTTAAAGACAGAAAACAAACTTCAAACTTTTTGCCCCGTGGGCCCATAATTCAAAGGGAAGCTTTTCTGAAGAAAAGAGTGTCGTTAACTCCCAGTTCTACCGCAAATGGTAACGCCTAAGTCTCCAAGGGTCGAGCTGTGTACACCAAACTGCTGGAACTGTTAGTTAACCCTACTCGAAAAAACAGATGAATCTAAACTCCCCGTAATCCATATTATCCCGAACTACGTAAGCTCTGATCTCTCATACCTGTTGAGAGTACGTAGGCACAATACTGATGTATTGTCGAGCCACCTTCCCTGTAACACGTAGTTAGTCGAACTACGTTGACTCTGATTTCTCATTCTCTGATGAGAATACGTAGGCATAAAGCGCGACGCTTTGCCGAGTCATTTTCTTTTCTTTTTAAGCTAGCCTTGATAGGTAGATAGATAAAACCAACCCGTCAGATAAACACAACAAGCGTGGATCCCATCAAGTACAATGGACGCGAGGGGTGCTAATACCTTCCCCTTGCGTAACCGACTCTCGAACCCAGACAATGGTTGCGATGACCTTGCCTTATACCTTTTCGTTAGGTTTCTCCGATCGTTTCCTTTCCCGTTCTGAGGGATAAATAACGAAAGGTGGCGACTCTTCTGTTTTGCCGACACCTTATTTTTGCGGAAGCGACAATGTTATGCAAAAATATAAATTTCACACAAAATGTCTCACCAGGTGGGATAATTTGTTTACTAGTGTTTTTGGTAAACTATCAAGAGTTTAATTCACTTGTAGGATCAATCTCGAAAAAATATAAAGACCATTTTTTGTTTAACATTTGAGAAAATGTATTAGTGCTAAAAGGTTTTTAAATGTAAAGATTCAAAGAAGTAAATGAAAAAGTGATTAAATGGTTAAAGCAAATAAAGAAACATATGACAATAAAGCAATTACTTAAGTAAATGCTTGAATCAATAGTGGAACGCAACTTCATACATTTCTCACAAATTTGTTGTCTCTATGACACAGATGTGTTAATTGTAACGAAGACATAATGAAATGTGACACCTTATTAAAAAATTTAAATCTACTTATATATTAGGTACACCAATAACTGTCAATAACGGTTATCTTTCCAGAGTTCAACACATATCTTGCTATGTGGACTTTTCTCTTTTGGCGTGTTTCCACACGTCTTTGGTTTTTTACCTATTTCAAATTGTTAATGTTGTCGACAATGTCTTCAAGTTACCTAATCATATATGTCGAAAATTCCATTTATTGAATTTGTGAAAATTCTAATTGGTGTTAGAACATAACTTAACTGTCTGCACTTAACATTTATATACATCTCATATCCAAACACTGAGCGAAATTATCAGGCTAATAAGTGTGTCAAACAATCCCAAATAGAAGAGGTCTAAAGGTTTAAAAAAAATGAAAAATAGGGTAAATGGTGTAGTAAATGTAATATAACGAATATAGAGATAAAAATAAAGAGAAAAAAATGATATCACTGTGTTTACGTCGAAAATTGGTAAACAACTGTTGGTCTCCCAATTAAAGGTTACTTGCAGGATCAACAAGTGAATCTTATGACATAGTGCCAAATCAAACCGTGTTTCTTGTTTTTTCTATTGCAAAAGGTCATATTTTTGACTTGGTCGAAAAATGGATTCTAAGTGACTAAACAAATGTGTGAAAAGGTTAACTTCGACTGCTTTTGAAATACAAATGAACAAAAGACAAAGACTGAAAGTGTAAAATGGAATGATGGAAAAGGATTGAAAGAAAAGCAATACGACAAAGTAAAGAAAAAATTAAAGAATTTTACATTGAATGTAAAAAATCATGTTTCATTGTTCATACATTTTCTCAGCCATTACTCTTTTCTTTAGACACTGATACTTTGAGTATTATGTGAGATTTCTGTAGTAAAATGAACACACTGAATTCAACATAATGAACTCTTATATACCAAAGTGCTAAATAACTACTCCTAACGTTTTTATCTTCAGAATTCGCCATGTGAAGCTCTGCATACAGCCCGTCTTTGTGCTTTCTCCGTGTGTCATTCAAAAAAGAAACTCATAGGCAGTTATTATTATATGAACGTAACAACTTCATGCTCAAATAACCATATTTTCGACCAATCTCTGGTGTTGAAAAAATACTAAGCGGTCGAGATGTTTCATAACATCCCAAAAAATTACTAAGTCCTGACTCTAGTCAAACCAAGACTCTTTAGGCCACGCCATCAACGTACCTTTGCCTTTGCTCCTTTGCTGAGATTTTTCCCTTGTCGAAAAGCCCAGCTAACAAATTGCCCCCCAAAAGGGCCTTTCTCGATGCACTTAGGAGATAGGGGAATTTTTTAATCTTTCTAGACACTATTCTATTAGTTGGCTGACGTCACTTTCATCATAAAGTTTACTTCAACTGTCACCTCAAAAATGTGTGTTTTCCCACTACATATACCTATACTCAGCATGGCACCGATTTCGTAGGGTAGTGTGGTTGCGTGTAGCAGGTCGCACCAGATTCTTTCTCTAGGGAGATGCCACGTGCCACGTGCTTTGCATTAACTGCTTAGTTGTAGCGACTAAAGAGTATTTGATCGCTCCACTATAAATAGCCTTCCTCTCCTTTTTAACACTTTTTCAACATTTTCTTTTGAACTTTGCTCAGAAAACCCTTTTGTTATTTGAATTTTCTCTAAAGCTCAAAGTCTTTCAATAATGGCTTCTTCCAATAGAAGTGTCAAAGCTTCCAAGGAACCACTTCCCACAGCCTACATGTTGAATAATGCCACCGTGATAGGGAATCGGGAGTATGTTCTTGAGCCTCCTAACTACGAAGAAAAGCTTTGCATCTATAAGTCTCAGGTACACATTCCCTATGTCATTTATGGAATAGATCATACTTTCATGGGTCCTACGCTTAACCCTGCAGAGGGTCGCACTAAGTACAAGGAATTTTTCCTGCTTATCATAGGACATAATCTTTAGTTAGTTTAAGGCACCCATTAACTTAGAATACCATACTAATACTTTGCGAGTCTTTCGCTCAGCTTCCCTAACCAAGAAACATGATGACTAGATCTCATGGTAAGATAAGATAAAAGATCAGATGAGCGAAGTCTAAAAGGAAATGGCCATCTTCAACTTGATCCAACTGTTCAGATTTGGTCCGACATATTTCCAGAATATGCTGGTCTCCTCCCTCTATTATTCGGAGAGCACGACTATTACCTTTTAACTTCCTTGCAGAATGTTGAGACCCATGCTTTTCGACGTGGCGACTATTACTGGTCTTCGGCCTGATGGCGGTAGCTTCGACCCCAACGAGCAAGATGAAGACAATATCGAGTTCGACAATAACCGTGCTGGATTCACAAAATACATTGAAGATTATCATGCCATAGATACTCTTGAAGTTACTGCAGAAGAACATATTGCATTCTTGGCTTGTAGCTATATAGGTACGTGTTTTTCTTTCGATCCCTTAAGGTAGAAAAAAGTTACTTAACCCTTGCCAACCAACTGCATGAGGGAAAAGACGTATGCCTTAGTCAATTAACCCTAGGATCTCTTTACGCATCCTTAGGAGAGGCCAGTGAAGCCCTGGGGAATATTAAACTCAAAGATGGCCTATTGTTTGTCGGGCTATTTTGGCTACTTCAATTATGGCTCAATGCCACCTTTGAAGCTTCATTAAAGGTTAAGTGTACTGACGCCGTTATTAGTGGGCAAAGCATTGAAGGTGCTCGATTGAACCTCCGGACTCCCACTAACAAAACCAGATTGGATCGAGAATCATTTTTCTCTTACCTCATTATGTTCACCAAACACTATAGGTTTTCTATAACCATGGCCCCTTTCGTCATGAGGACCCATGAACCAGAATGGTTCACCCAGCCACTTTTAGGTGTTGGGGAAAAAGGAAAAGAATCCAAGAAGAGTTGGGCATCCTTTCTGACACCTAGACTCCTTTCTATTAGACTTGAACTCTTTAAGGACCATGTTAAAATACTTAGTTATCAACCCAACCTAGTATCTCGCCAGTTTGGGATCAACTAAACTATTCCTCGACCTTTCTTCAAGAAGAAAAGTGAGTTATACCTCAGTACCGTTGACTATTCCGAGGACGATTACCTCCAAAGACTCACTCAGCATGCTGATAGTCGACTTGCTCTTAGCCTATTTGGTTTTGAGCCCTCTTATTACTGTAACCAAGAGTTTGACACTTACTGGAAAGCCCATTATGCTCGAGAATTTATGGATGTTGCAACGATAAGTCAACATCTCACTGACACTTTCTCTTTTTTGCAGCAAAAATTCAAAAGAGGTAGATCCAAACACATCAAGGAGATTCAAGCATTCCAAAAATATTTTGAGACTGTATACGACCCCAATGACCTTAGTTGGACGATTCGTGAGGCAGCAATCACAGTGAAGGAGAAAATGCAGGCGAAACTTCCCAATTTAAGAATTCTTGAATACGTGAAAGACAAATATGATCTTTCCCTCAAGTATTATCCTCTTAGATTCCCCCCCTTACCTACCAGCGACATATCTCTTGCCTTCGCTCTTCCATTTCCAGAGTAGTTTATTTGTGAGGAATTTTTGAAGATATATAAAAACGAATGTCTGAAGCCTGCGCAACGAGTGAATCCGTCTAAGCAGGATCTGTACATAAATCATGTCAGGGTCAAAAATCCCATACACGAAGGTGAGGAAAGTGATGCAATCTCTTCAACAATCTCATCATCTTATGCTCTCCATTTTTTCATCTTATGTTTGTTTCCACTTGATCTCAGTCGTTGAACATAGAAAAAGGATGAGGGATGCTGCCATTACTCAAGCGACACTAAATCAATCTGAGGTTGAGCTGCCCCCTGCAAAGACAAGCTTCTAATATGTTTTGATGAAGACAAGACTATTGATAAAGACAAGTTTAACAATGATATGATCAAAGAAGGAAAAAGAAGAAATTCATAAGACTTGACTACACTTGCAATATTGGATTGATCAAACTTTTAGGTATATGAAATTCTTGACTAAAACATTCTTAGTGCTCAAATATTTATCATCATGCATTGAAAAAATTATTTTTTATGTTGGAACCATATTAAATCACTTTCAAATATAAACTATTGATTTGAATAAATCAATAGATGTTGCATAGATTGTTTCAAATACTTAGACAAAATTTCAATTTTTCAATTTTTTCAAACATTCTGTTTTTGGTAAATAGTGGCGTTTAAAATCGTCGTAACTGCATAAAAAAAACCGCCCCAATTCACACCAGTCTGATACAGAATTTGAAATTTAAGATTTGAAAAAGTTGCGAACTTGTTAAGTCAAGTATCCATTTAACCAATTAAAAAAGTACTGTAGAAGAATTGAAAAATGCTTTGTTTGTATGCACATTTTCATCCTATCTTTTCATGGCATCCCTTACATCATTTCTCTTATTAATTTCAATTTTTCATTTTTCACTCACCTCTTTCATACAAATATTAAAATCTCTCTACATTTATTTTCTACACAAATTTCATACTTAGATACTTTTTTTAAATGCATTTTTACATTATTATCATAAAAAGTATCTTGAGCACTTAGAGAGAATTTGTCTTGAATCTTTATACATGAAAGAGAAGAAGGCTTTGTTATAAGTCTTAAAGAATTCTACAAACTTCATTTATTTAAATCTATTGTAATTGTTACAAGTTCCTTACTATCAAGGATTTTTTGGTACTAGGAGGGATCTATAGGAAGCTGGATTGTATCTTCTTTTAGAAGCCTTTACATATTGTCCAAGATTGTTGGAAATAAGTGTGTTGTAAATCCAATAGGATTGTTTTTTGTGGTTTTGTTAGTGTCTGAATAGGAAGACTATGAAAGTCTTGTATAAGTCCTAACTATAGTAAAATCTCTTTCATGTTGAAAGGGGACTGGAGTACTATCGGACAGTGAGGGTAACTAGGATATTTCTCAGTGTTCTATATTTTTCTGCACTTTTGATCATGGGCCACTGTGGGACTTTTGTAGGACGTGTCAAGAGCTTTCCAATGAGCTTTGAGCCAACTTAATTGGATGTATGGTTAGGGAGTTATGGTCTTGCCCCTTTCAAAACCCTAATTTTCCGATTCTTCGATTACTCCTCAATCCTTGATCTAATGGTCATGAAACTTTATGGACAAGTTTAATATGTTACTAGGAACATTTTTGATTCATATCTTGAGGTCAAATTCCTTATGAGTGAAGAGTTGACTTTTCGGTCAACTGAACGATCGATCGATGACTATCGAGTCGACTGTTGATGTTCCGGGTCTTTTGAGGCCTTGAAACTTCTTGAGTGGACTTTACTAAGCCATAGGAACTTCATGGACCATAATCCCACTATTGGAACACCTTTTAAAACAAAAGTCAAACTACAGTTGACTTTTCTTGATCGAAAACCCTAATCGGGTGTCCTGAACTGCACTGTTCTTGATCCTGGGGTGACAACCTCAGGTTAGATTCATACTTGATCCAATGGAGTATGTTTGATGATGTGGAGACTTAATCCATGGAGAACCAATCCAATATGTTGACTGATTAACCATTGAAACCTCGATTCTCGGTTGTACGGAACCCTAATTCACCTGTATCTTAACAAAGACAAACTTGAAATGGGTTAAGGTTAGATAATCACATGAATATGATCCTAAAATGATGATGAAGATCTAAGAGGTAAAAATTTGAGGTATGACATTAGGTACATTACCTATTAAACTTGTTGTTAGGAGGCTTTGATTTTATCAATCCTCTGATGATTTTAAATTAACTTTGGTCTAAGTGCATGAGCTAACCATCGTTGATCATTTTTTCTAACAACTAATCGCTAACTCGCTAACAATATCATTGTGATAATTTTATTTATGCTTCTTTCTTGCTCCCTAACTCTGTTTTATTTTAATGCTTCATTAATATCATCTCATATCTTATTATTGTTTATACCTCCGCCATTTTTCCTTTGTCCACTTGGACCTTTTGTTTATGTTTATCTTCTTTTTCTTTTGTCCATTTGGACCAAAAACATTATTAAAGGCTTAAACCCATAAAAAAAACTTGCTCTCTTAATGGTGTACTATGGTTACTATCATTTTCATTGGACTTAGACCTTGGACCTCTTGGATTATTCTTGGACCCTTGGACTTGGAATTAGGTCTCTTGCCCTATGTTTTGAGTATTATGGATCTTTGCCTTTATTTGGTTTGCTTATTTGCTTATGCTTCAAGATGGATGGAATTCTTATTTCTTTTGCTATGAAGTGTGCTACAATTTGGTTAGATCCTTCATGTCTCTAGCTTTTATTTTGCTTTCTATGGTAGTCACTTCATCTCTCCCCCTTCTTAAATTTTCAAAATTTTCTCCCTTTTTCAAAAACCTTCTTGTTTTCAAACTTAAAACCGCTTTCATATAAAACATTGAATTTTGTCAAGTGATTTTCAAACTTTGTTTTCTTTAGAAATGTCAATCGATGTTAATCATATTTTGACCAATTTCAAAAAAATTAAAAAAGATCAAACTCACAAACTCTTTTTGTGCCTTTGTGCACTTTTTCTTTTAAAAATTTTCATAAAGTTTAGACATGAGTCATTTTCATAGTTGAGATATAATTCTCCTATTCCTCATAGTATTTAAGATATTGACATTTTCCACTTAGATGTTGAGTGATAGACTTGTTGATTTTAATCCAGGCAAAATTCTTCATCTTTATGTGATGCAAATGTTGTCTTACACTTGTGGGCGACTAGTCGTAGTTTTCTCGTTAAAATGATAACTTGTCATTACATTTAAAAATCAATCAATTAAACTATTTTAGTTATTTGTATCACGTACTGCAGGGTTTTGATCCTATATTGCACTTTGTGGGTACACAGGCATGAGGCGATAAGTCTCTCCAAACACAAAAATCTTAAAAAATATTTCTCTTCTCATCTCCCCAATCTTATTTCAAACAAACATTTTCAAACCAAAAAGCGTAGATATTTCAAAGGGATTCTATAGAGTAATATAGATGTTTTGGGTGCTAACACCTTCCCGTTGCGTAACCAACCCCCTTACTCGTTCTCTGTTTGTTCTTGTTTTAGAACTTGTTTAGGTTTTGTTCGCTCTTTTTCCTTTCCTTTTGAATAAAATAAAAGTGCGGTGGAGACTCTTACATTTTTTAGTAAAGTTAATCTATAGCTTACACTTATAAATTTTCCCGCTACAGGATGTTAGCATTGCTAGTTAGAAGAAAGAGATATAGACCTTACAGAAGAAGGTGCAGGACACTGAAACTGAGAAGAGTAATCTCCAGAGAGTCATCCAAATCCAACTAGATGAGGAGATAGAAAAGGGTATCAAATATCTGGAGACTTTTCCTCCCTCGACACTGAGCTTTCTGCATATGCCTCGACCATTTCTCAAGATGATCATCGACTTACTTCGGACAAGATTCAGTATGAACGACTCAAGCCTACTTTACCCCTTCTAGGGTTGCAGCTTAATTTACTATGTTATTATTTATTTTTTGTTGACGTAACTTTTTGCTCTTTGTGGCAACATTTTGACACTTATCATGATGTAATCTTTAAGTATGCCCTTCGTGGCATTCTCATAATTTCAAAGGCTATCAACATTTTGAAGCCTTAATTTTGAATTCATCCTTTATTCTACATCTATGTGTACTTCCTCCAAAATAGGCCTATACCTTTTCAAATATTTGTCGTTAATTCGCAGGAGTCGACCTTCAGGGGTCAATTCTTCAATCTCATATGCGTTGTTTGAAAATTATTGAAGAATTTTAAAAGATTCTTCTTAGTTTGGGGACCATTTTCCTAACCTTCTATGTTTCTGATCCATAGACAAAATGACCTTCCAGACTAGGTCGCCCGCACTAAATGTTTTGGACTTTATCTTTTTGTTATAGGCTTTAGCAACTCTCTCCTTTTGCCTCATCAAGACATCTAGAGCAATTATCCTTTCATCTTTTAAATCAACCAACTCATCAAACATCATCCCCCAATAAAACATAGTTGGGATCTCGAAATCCCTTTGAATCCTAACCGACTGCTGGTAAATTTCTCGAGGCAACACTGCGACATGTCCATATACAAGTCGGAATGGTGTAAAGTTAGTTGACTTGTTGAGAAAATTGTGACATGCTCACAGAACTTGGTCTAAGGTCTTATGCCATTTCTTTGGTTCTGACCCACACGCCTCTTTATCAAACCAATTAATATCTTACTCGCTGCTTCGACCTAACCATTGGCTTGGGCATAATATGGTGTCGAAGTTAATAACCTAAAACTTGTTGTAAGGCAATCTCCACCATTTTGTGCCCTATGAAAATTGAGCCTTGGTCCGTGGTAATAGTTTTAGGTATCCCAAATATATATATAATGTGATTCTGGATGAAACCTATCACCTCCTTTTCGTCGACATTAGGCATAGGTATAGCTTCTATCCACTTGGTGAAATAAATAATTCCCACCAAGATATGCCTATGTCCCTTTGACGAAGAGAGCTTAATTTCACCAATTATGTCTAAATCCCAACCTCTGAAAGGCCATGGCTTCACTATCGAGTGCAACTCACTAGCAGGCACATGTTGGATTCCTGGATACTTCTGACATTCTTGTTAACCTTTTGTGCATTCTATGCAATCTTTTAGCATAGTTGGCTAGTAGACTTCCATTTGAAACATCAACCACTTCATTTTGTGACCAACCTGGTGGGAGCCTCATGACCCCCTATGTACCTCCGAGATTTCCAAATAGGCTTCTCTCTTGCCTAATCACTTGAGAAGGAGTCCTTCAATAGTATTTTTTAGCAATTCATGACACATAACTACATAGCTCAAGGCTCTGTATTTAACCTTCCTGTCGGTTTCTCCTATTAGGTTTCATAAAGAATCAGCTATAGGTTTTCGCCAATCATTATCTGACATTAAGTAAATGGCCAAAACTTTACGGTTTAGACATTTGTCGAACTTAGAGTTCTCTAAACTTTATGAATATTTGCACCCATCTGCCCCTTGAAGTTTTGACATTGACGTTATGTCATGAGGACTCTCTTCGTAAACCAATTTTTCTTTAATCTCGACTAATTATTCCAACATTTCCTTGGAAATTTTGAACCCCGAGGCTATCTGAGCCAAATCATTAGACTCCTAATTTTACAATTCAGGATGTGTTCAATCAAAACATTATCAAACCCTTTTCACAAAAGGTTGGCCCTGAAAAAGTATAACATCAAATTCTCTTTGATGCATTTATACGCTTTCTTCATTTGTCAGACCACCAACTACGAGTCACCTTTAATTTCGACATCTCTTGCCCCCAAATCTAATAAAATTTGGAGGCCCGCTATCAAGGCTTTGTATTTAACCTCGTTATTTGAACATGGTCCCTTGATCTTATACTTGAACTTAGTCTATATGTTTTCCAGAAAAAAGGATAAAGGTGCCTACCCCGGACCCATCCTTATGTTTGGAACCATCAAAGTATAGCCTGCAAGGCTTGGTACCTATGTATGCCTCTAATGTCTTGGCCACTAAATGGTCGAGAATGAAGTCTGCGATAATTTCTCCTTTTACTGCTTTAAAAGGACAATAAGTCAATGAATACTTTGTAAGCGCCAAGGCCCACTTTCCTATTCGACTATGTAAACTACGTTTTGATAACATATGTTTAATGACATAGAAATGAGAGTAAACATAAACTTCTACTAGTTGAATATAATGCTTTAATTTTGTACATGAGAAGTATAGGCATAAGTAGAGTTTTTCAATCGGGTTATAACTAGTCTCTGCGTCCATTAGAATTCAACTAAGATGATATATGGCTCTTTCGACGCCACTATCACCCTTATATGCTAAGATAGTGCCTATAATCGAATCTGATGCAGCTATGTAAAATTCCATACTCCTATTTCTACTTGAAGGGTAACAAAACTAGAGTTGCTTCTTCATCGAAGGAGGATTGAGATCTACAATTTCTTTTTTTTATTTTAATTGATCTTTGTGCCTTTCTTGTGCACCACGAACCCTAAGAAATTGCCTACACCAACATAGAAAGCATACTTTAATGGATTCATTTTAAATCCTTATTTCCTCATCCTCTGAAAGGACTATCGAAGATGGTCTAGATGACCTTTTTTGATGAGGATTTTATGACTATATCGTCAATGTAGACTTGCATAAAACTCTCGGTAAAGTCAAGAAAGATAGCATTCATAGCTCTTTGGTATGTTTCCCCAAAATTCTTCAAGCCAAAGGGCATCATTATCCATTCATAGGTTCCTAACGTACCTGGGCATCGAAACTCCGCCTTAGGTGTGTCTTCTTCAGTAATAAAGATTTAGTTGTACTTGAGTACCCATCTAGCGTGCTTAAATACTCATGACCCGCAGATGAATCGACCAACAATTTTCTACCTAAAGCCTGTGCAAACTCTAAGTGTTCCATTTTTCTTTATAACTGGAACAATATTCACTAACCATTCGACGTACCTTGCAGTTCTTATAAACTTACATTTGAGCATCCTTTCGATCTTTTCTTTGATCTTTGTCATTATCTCTAGTGCTAACCTCATTGGTAACTGTTTCATGGGCTTCTTTCCTAGTCAAATTGGTAGCTTTAATTCCACCATATCTCGGCTAAACCCTAGAATTTTGTCATAATCCCATGCAAAATAATCTTTGTATTGTTTGAGTAACTCGTCCATTTTACTTTTCATTCCCAGTTTAATCTTGGTGCTGATGTAGGTTGGTCACTTCACCGCTCCTTTGCCCAAGTCTATCTCCTTTAAAGGGTCATGGGTCTGCATCTTCTTGCTAGTTTCGAGTGGGTCATTTTCAGACCCAAAAGGCTTGTTGTCATAAATGCAATCAAGCGTCCAACCTTTTGAAGTTGTTTTCTAGCCCATAGGGCCATCTCTAATCTCCACAGAGCTTTTGACATTGGTTTCGAAAGACAAATTATGAGAAAAGTCAGCCTCTAAGGCTGATTTTATTTTATTTTCATCTATATAGGCCTAAATTCGAGCCATGGATCTTGAATCAACAATCATTCTTGTTAACTAATGTCCACCCTGTAAGGAGTAGGCTTCCCTCTTCGACAAGTTCTCTCTCTCTACCTGATCTTTGTCCCAGATGAACCCGTAATTTGGATGTAGGGTCATGGAGTATATCGAGTCTTTACCAGAGGTGTACACCTCCTCGGCAACATAACATGGCGGTATCTTCGCCAAATTTCTATCAAAGACTTTCTTTCCGACCTTGCCTATCTTCGCTTTGAAGTAGCTTTGGTTGGCCTCTATGTTTTTAATGAGGTCATCTTCTCTCCAAATGGCCACCCTTTGGTGCAACGTTGAAGACATTGCGCCAATTAAGTGTATTCGTTGTCAGAGAAAAGCCTCATATATAGATGTGTTCGTTTCGATGATGTCAAAACACCGTTCCACAGAAGAACATATGTTGGGCATTATCACCATGTTGCATTTGCATGTCTTGTTTCTCATAATTCAAATGCTCGCATAAAATATCACGATTGTTGCATATAGATTGTCAAAAATATGTGTCATATGAGTTTGACTTTGTTGGTGTCGTTTGCCATATCATAGATGTCATCAAAAGTGTCTAAAAATATGAAAATAGGCATTTTTTACAGTTTCAGGGCATTGAGTCGACCAAAGATTTGTTCCGGTCGACTCACATTGTAAGTCAGTTTTGTGTATTTGCTTCAGGTGGGCTCGCGTCGATCCACCGGTCGACTCATATTGTAAGCATCTTAATATGTCTAAAAATGCATGTTATGCGTCGATGCATACCTTGTTCCGGTCGATGCATGATCATGTGATTTGCACAATTTTACAATCGGGTCAGCTCAGGTCAACCATCTCTTCTGCATAGGTCGACCGCCTGCTGTTTTATGTCAATTTTCTGTTATGTCAATTGTCTTTGTGAAGTGGTTTTGTTTGTTATGTCAGTTATGTTTGGTATATAGGTTCAGTTGCAACTTTCACTTCAAAATAATTGAGAAAAACAAGAAAAGTCAAATAGGTGTCGATTTAGTTCTCATCATCTTCATTCTCTTCATAGCATATCACAACAATTACACATAATCATCTTTGTTGTGCATTGTTAGAGGTGATAACATTCGAAGAAGAATATTTGGTTATTCGGTTCGGGTTGAGGAATCGACAGGTTTTTCTTGAATAAAATCTCTAGGGTTTTGTCCTCCCAGATTCTCTAAATTTGGGGACTTTTGCATGATTCGTCTCATCACATATTCAGCCGAGTGGAGGTAATCGAGGAGCTGAAGGTTCCATCAATTTAGTAACAATAAACGGAGGATTGTGAGTGGGAGTTTCTGGTTCAACACACAGGTCATTGAAATCAGTCGAGCCAGATTTTGAAGACTGAAGGTTGTTCAAAGATAGTGCCATAATCGGAGGTTTATTCACATTTGTCGAAGTACTCGATTTGACTCGAATCAATGGGCAAGAAATAGGATCTACAATAACAATAGTGTTCGTTTGTTTGATATCTATTCGCTTCTTGTATAAACATTCAACAACAAGTTATATCTATATATTAACAGGTCTCAATTCTATTATTAGAATTGAGGGCAGACGTACCCCGAGGGAGGACGACGGGGGAATTTCCTCAATAAATTGTTGTGTCTTTTGCTTTACATTTATATTGCTCAATATCTTAGTTTTTAGTGCAAACGGTTATATCAATCTAGGTCTGGTTTGAGAAGTGCTAAATTGATTTTGAACCTATTATGATCATTGATTGCAAGAGGAAACTTGAGCAATTCACTCTCAAAACAGAACTCACTTGTAGTGCTCTGCACTCCAAGTGTTTGATAAATTGTCTAAACAAAAAGCCTTTGTGCTGTCTGTCGCATCGCTGCGAAAAAGGGGACGACAAGGACAGAAGAGTCGCCATCGTTCGTTAGTTATCCCAAAAGAGGGAAAGGAAACGATCAGAGAAAACCTACGAAAAGGGAAAAGACAGGCCATCACAACCAAGTCTCGGGTTCGGGAGTCGGTTACGCAAGGGGAAGGTATGAGCACCCCTCACGTACGTCGTACTTGACGGGATCCACACTTTTTATCTATCTAAAGAGTGTAAAAACAAGCTATCTACAACTGCTATTGCTAAGAGAAAGAACTGAATCGATAGGACATCGCCGCCCTATGCCTATGTATTCCCTTGTGCAATGGGAAAGTCAGAGTCAACGTAGTTCGGGAAACTACGGGGGGGATTGCTCGCCAAGACATCGCCGTCTTGGGCCTACGTATTCTCATCTGGTATGAGAAATCAGAGAAAAATGTAGTTCAGGCCACTACGGGTAAACAGGGTGTTCTCGATCGTACGGGGACGAGAGAAAAGGTTCGGGTAGACGATACTAGCGTATGCATTCTATCAGTTAGGTGTATTGTTGCTCGACCATTGGAGACTTAGACGTTACCTGTTTGCGGTAGAACGGACATAGTATGTCATGGGTTAAAAGGTACGGGGAACCTAACGGGTTTAGAACAACAGACTGGTCTCGATTGCACTGAGGCAAGAGAAAGGTAGAGTTAGTTGTCAGTGGGAAAGTCTCGATCGCACTAGGGCGAGAGAAAAGAGAAATTAGTTGTTAGTGTTCTCGCCAAGACATCGCATCTTGTTCCTACATATTCTCATCTGGCATGAGAAATCATAGCAGCTGTAGTTCAGCCAACTACAGAAAAGAGGGAAAAATGCTTGCTAGGATTATCGGAATCCTATGCCTACATACTCTCAACAGATATGATAGATCAGAGCAGCCATAGTTCGGCCAACTACGGAAAAACGATCTCAGTCCCACGGGGGCGAGAGAAAAGAGAGTTTCAGTCGTGCAAGGACGAGAGGAAGGGGTCTCAATCGCAAGGATGCAAGAGAAAAGGCTCGGAACGGGACGCACACGCTAAAACCCAAGACATAGGAGCGAATGCGTCGCATATTTCCCAAAGGGCATACGCTAAACACTCTAGACGAGAGAAATGAGGCCCCCCACTCATCATTTCCCACATGTCTATCACTTGAGGCTCACAACACTCGACGGTTGAATAAAAGATGAAATTAAAACAATGTTACCAAACGGAGTGATTCCTTTGACCCTTGATCTTGCGTGCAGGCTCATTTCCAAACTTCTCCTATTTAATCCTTGATGATGATGCTTCAAATCAGGACCAATGTGACGCTAAACCGTTGTAATTCAACTTATAAGGGAAGTCAAACTTTAAAAGGTTGCGTATTGATATCCGTGCTATGGACAAGATAGAGAAATGATATTGAGGATCATTCTCCAATTGAATCGTGTCGCACGAACCAAAAACAGAAGTGGGATCTCGTCTTACGGATACAAGACTTCATCGATCCAAGACAATTCAAAAAAAATCGAAATATGAAAAGAAATGAGGAGAGAAAGAACAAGTCTCGGATCCAACATTATTCATAAATAATTTGACTGGTAATGAATTACGAAAATGTCGTCATCGACCAAAACAGAAAAATGGAACAAAATGAAATAAACGGTCGAAAATGAAAACGAGAAAGAAAGTGGTCTCGGGATTGTCGTTTCCATTAATAATTTGACGTATAACAACTTGGAGGTCTCGTCATCGACCAAAAACAGATGAGATAAAGTCGAAAATGAGAAAGAAGAGAGAAAATCGGTCTCGGATCCATCGTTTCTCATCAATATATTGATAGAAAAATAATAGAGGTCTCGTCATCGACCCAAACAGAAAAAGTGGAACAAAATGTCCAATAACAAATACGAAACGAAATTCAACTTCTAAAATAGAATACTTAACTTCTAAAAGAAATATAAGAGAAAATCTAAAAGAAGCTAAGAAGTAAATAATATATAATAAATAATATATATATATATATATATATATATATATAAGAAAAAACTATTATAAAAATAATATATAAAAAAAGAAAAAAATATATAAACAAACTATATATTACATATTTTTTCTAAATGAAGAAAAGAGGGGGTGCTGACAAAGATTGAAGCTGTAAAACATAAAGGGGGGGTCACACGGGCCATAGGCCCATCACCTCCTTATAGCATAATCAGCTCATATAACTAGAAAGAAAAAAACTTTTAAAAAAAAAAGACAAACGGGCTTCACACGGCCCAATCAACACTACCATGAAAGTTACTTAACCTAAAAATTCTTTTCAAAATCAAACCATTAAATTAAAGACAGTGTAGGAAACAAAAAGAATAAAACTCAAATATTGGAAAACATGGTCAGTTGGTCAGCTACGCATTCCACTCCCAAACCGACATCAACGAAAGAAATAAAAAAGAGTCATGGCAACCTCATCGCAATATGATTTCAAGCGTTGTTTTCTAATCTTTTATTTGATTTGAGTTCAGAATACTCCTTCATCTCTTTCTGGTTTTCGTTTCGGTAAGAAGAGGGATTTTTGGGGTTTTTTATGGTTGGGTTTGAAGTTTAGGTTGCTTCGAAGGTTGATGAAGAAGAGGAAGATTGAAGAGTTCTGGATGACTTTTGAAGTGTAGTTAAGGGTATTTTTGAGAGAGTTTGGGTAAACGATGAAGATTGGAGGGGTTTTGTGTCGGAGGTAATGTTCATGACGGTCAAAGCAATCTCAGGGAAATGGTCTCGGTTTTGTCCGAAAAATGAGTTTTTGGGTTTTGATGTGAGGTTTAGTTGAAATCGAGAATTGCAACTGGGTTTATGTTATGGGTTCAGATCTGGGTTGTATTTGAAGGTTTTTTGTGAGCATAGTGTTTAACTGGGTATGATTTATGGGTTTGAAACTCTGAAGATGGGTTTTGATAGTGAGTTTGGTGTGAAGTTGAGGAAGAAGAGTTTGTGGTGTTGGAGGACTTGGTAGTTGGAAAATTGAAGTTGGTATTTGAAGTTACGATGAAGATGGGTTAATGTTGTATGAAGGTTTTGTTCGATGAGAAGGATGAAGATGGTGATGAGTTGGAAGCTGAATCAATGGTGGAAGAAGGATTGATGAAGATGGTTTTTGGAGTTGCTTTTGTTCATCAATGGAGGTTGTTTATGGTGTTTGAATGTTGCTGTTGTTTATGGATTTGGAGTTGAGTTGTGAAGTTGTTTCAGATGAGGATTGTGAGGGTTGAAGGAAGAAGGAGGAACAGTGCAAGAAAAGTTACGGCTAAGGTTGTTCTCCGGGTAGGAGATGATGAATAGTGGATTATATAGTCCCAAACTGACACGTGGCACAACTTAATGAACTTTTTCTGACTTAATTGAATGGTTAATGATAAATGGTGATGATGATTAACGCTAACAATGATGCTGAAAATAAAGACTAACTAATAACACGCTGAAAATAAAGTCCTAAACATTAATTAATAAACTAATCTAAATAAACTATTAAATAAAATAATTCTAATAATAATACTCTAAACTAAATTTAATTTTAAGTAACTCTAATTAAAAGAAAAATACCTCTAAAATTATTATTCTTAAAAATAAAAATCTATAATCTAATAAAAATAATTCTAAAAAAAACAATTCTATAAAATAACCATTTTAAAACTCTAACTAAATAAACTCTATTTCTATTTCTAATAAAATAAAAACTATTCTAAAACCAATAAAACCTATTTTAAATAAAGGGAAAAACAAAGCAGTAAATAAAAACGGAAAGATAGGGCGAACACCAAAATGTCACCGAAAATACCAGCACAGACTGGACCAACAGAATGAGAATGAACTCTGCTCAATTTCAAAATAAATCTCCTTATTCAAACTGGTGTGAATCGCCTGAAACGCGAGAAAAGGGGTTGTAACCCCGATAAACCACTCTAACCGACAAAATGCACAGTATGTGATAAATGATATACAAATGAAAATGAAATGAAACATAAGCCAAATTACTGGAAAAGCTTGGTCAAATTTTGGGGTACAACACTGTCTTTTCATAGAGTTAATATTTTTAAGGCATTGGAACTAGTCACACCATATAGTGAGCTGAATTAAATTGATATTGTGATTAACGTAGTGATTTTCATATCTTGTTATCGAATTCCATAGGCTTAACGCATATTCGGTTTTCTAGTAACCATTCATTTTAGACGTGTATAGTTCCTCGACCGCTTCCACAATTAAACAAATTTTAAAAACCAGTTTTATTGGTAGCGCCGACTCTTTTAAGCAAGCGATCTATTCAAACCCCCTTCTAGATCTGCGCCATCGTCTAACAATTGGTATCAGGAGCATCAGTTCATTTTGTGCTTCAAGTATAACTTAATAGAAAATGGATAACGAATCTAAAGGGGCTTATAATAGAGAACCTATTTTTAATGAAGAAAACTATAGTTACTAGAAAGATTGTATACGTGTGCATATAAATTCCATTGACAGGAAGGTGTGGAGTGTTATTCTAAACGGTCCCATGGAAATAACCATGATCGATGAAAATAACATGATTGTGCCTAAGCCTGAAGCACAAAGGAATGATGATGACGAGAAGAAGTATAATTACGATTGGAAAGCCAAAAATATTATGATCTCCTCTTTGGGAGTTGACGAATATTATAGGGTTTCTCATTGTTTAACTGCAAAGGCTATTTAGGACTCAATGCAAGTTTCCCATGAGGGAACCAATGATGTTAAACTAGCGAGAATTAATACATTAACGCAAGAGTTTGATCTTTTTCACATGGAGCAAGGGGAAACCATTGCTGACATGCAAAAGAGATTCACTCATCTCATCAATAGACTATACTCACTAGGTAGGACAGTTGCCAATGATGTTGCTACTAACAAAATCTTGAGATGTCTTAACAGGGAATGGCAACCAAAGGTAACCTCCATAAAAGAAGCTAACGATCTCATGATTTTGGATCTCACAACATTGTTTGGAAAGCTGTAAGAGCATGAACAAGTGCTTCTTATTCTAGAGCAATATGAGAAAATGGAAAAGAAGGAGAAAACAAAAAATACTGAAAAGAAGTCTATCGCTCTCAAGACTTCTTGCTCAATGTCCCAAGTAAAAGAGCATAGTGATTGTACCACGAGTGCTGACGAAGATGATGACAAGAGTGAGGATATGAGGCTATTTGTGAAGCGACACAATCGCTATGTCAAAAATAACAGTATCCAACATTTTGAGAAAAATCTTGTCAACTTTCGAAAACAATCAAGATACTCCAAAAATGACGAAAATAAAGGAAGCAAAACAAAAGGGTCGTGTTATAACTGCGGAAAGACCGGACACTACAAACCGGATTGTCCCTTGATGAAAAAGGACAAAGGAAAGGAAACAAGTCGGTCACATAAGAAGCAACCTAAGCCAAGGAAAGCGTATATCGCTTAGGAAAGCGATAGGAAGTCATCCGAGGATGACAACTCTAGTGACGAAGATGAATCCGTCAATCTTTGCCTTTCCGCCCATCAAAAGAACAAAAAGAAAAAGGTACGACATGCGAAGTATGAAAATTCCTCTAAATTGTCTCATTTTGAATTGCAAACTGCTTTTAATACTTTACATTATGAAGCAAAAAAAGCTTTTAAAAGGCTTGCCTCAAACAAACAAATCTTTGCTCACCTAGAGCAAAAGATTCATGATTCCGAAAAGAAACTAGAGGCATTAAAAGCTTCCATAGTGGAAAGTACAAAAGTAGATTATGAGGAAATAAGAAAGAGAGTTGTTAAATTCGGGTGTGATACTTGTTACATTTGGAAAAATGAGGTTAGAAATCTCAAGGCCAAACTTAACAAGGCTCTAGAATCCAAAATTACATTTGCTATTGATAAAGCTCATTTTAGAAAGAGTTTGGTTAATCCATATAAAAAATACACATATGTTATAAAAAATCATGATAAAAAAGTGATTCAAAAGTTAAGTTTTCATGTTTATATTGTTGCAAGAAGGGTCACACCATTGCTAAATATCGCTTTAGGAGGTTTTTGGTTCTTAAAGGGGTTTATCAATGGTTGCCTAAATGCGACCATGTTTTCACTCACAACCTAGGACCCAATAAACAGTTGGGTACCTATTCTTGCTAATTGTGTTCATAGGTACAATGTCTTGAGACTACCGAGAGAAGATGGGTTCTCGACAGTGGCTGCTCAAGACATATGACAGGAGACATATCTCTCTTCATTGACATTGTGGCAAAGAAGAATAGATTTGTAACCTATGGAGACAACAACCGGGGTGCAATACTTGGAAAAGGTAGTGTAGATAATCCCTCATCCACTACTATCTCCGATGTGTTGCTAGTCGAGGTCCTTAAACATAATCTCATTAGCATTAGCCAATTATGTGACAAAGGATACAAAGTATCGTTTTCAAAAGATTGTTGCCTAATTGAGCATAATGATAAAATGAATGATATGTTTAATGGTCTAAGTGTAAATAATGTCTATATGCTGGATTTGAATGAAGTATCATTGACTAGAGATAAATGTCTCATGACAATGAGTGAGGACTCATGGTTATGGCATAGACGTTTAGCGCATGTCAATTTTGACTCGCTAAATAAGATAGTTTCAAAAGATCTAGTCATAGGCCTGCCTAAAATCAAGTTCACCAAGGATCACCTGTGTGATACATGCCAAATGGGGAAGCAAACAAGGATCTCATTTAAATCTAAAAATTTTGTTTCAACTACGAGACCTCTTGAACTTCTCCATATGGATCTATTTGGGCCATCTAGAATTAAAAGTCTAGGTGGTAACTATTATGGTTTTGTAATAATCGATGGTTTTTCTAGATTTTGCTGGACTATCTTCTTGGCAAGAAAGAGAGATACATTCGTAGCCTTTGAAAAATTTGCTAAGCTTTCTCAAAACAAGTTAAACACAAACATCATATCAATTAGAAGTGATCATGGAGGTGAGTTTGACAATTATCTGTTTGAGGAATATTGTGGTAGACACGTAATTGATCATAACTTCTCCGCTCCGCGTACCCCTCAACAAAACAAGATTGTGGAACGCAAAAATTGAATTTTGGAAGAGTTAGGGAGAAATATGATCAACAAAAGTGCGTTGCCTAAGTATTTCTGGGTTGACACTATTAGTACAACATGTTATATATTGAATAGGGTGCTCATTCGCCCTATTCTAAACAAAACACCGTATGAACTTTTAAAAGGGCGAAAGCCAAATGTCTCTCACCTACATGTCTTTAGTTGTACGTGTTTCGTGTTAAATAATGGGAAAGAAAGTATAGGTAAATTTGACTCCAAGGCCGATAAAGGTATCTTCCTCGGATACTCTTAGTCATGTAAAACTTATAGAATATACAACAAGAGATTACTTACTATCGAAGAGTCCGTTCACGTAACATTTGATGAGTCTTATCTAAAAAATGTCGAAAAAGGTAATTTAGTTCATGGTGCAGGTGTATCTTTGAAAGACATACTCAAAAGTGTTGAGCCGGGAATTGATCAATCTGACCTAGCCAAATTTGAGGAGGAAAAAGATGATCGTCATGAAGAAACTGAGGTAGTTCATCCATCTGACAAAGATGATCTTCCTCCAACTTGGAAGTCTTCCAAAGACCATCCCATTGATAATATCCTCGATGATATATTAAAGGGATTGACAACTCGATCAAAGCTAAGTAATTTCTGTTATCATTTCACTTTCATTTCTCAGGTAGAACCTATAAACCCAAAAGAGGCTTTACTAGATGAACATTGGTTCCTATCAATGCAAGAGGAACTTAATCAGTTTAAGAGAAATGAGGTTTGGGAACTTGTCCATCCTCCGTGAGGTCATCGAGTAATTGGCACCCGATGGGTGTTTAGGAATAAACTGGACGAAAACGGAGTAATAACTCGTAATAAGGAGCATTTAGTCGCGCAAGGGTATAACCAAGAGGAAGGAATCGACTATAAGGAGACTTATGCGCCGGTTGCCCAACTCAAGGCTATACGCCTTTTACTTGCCTTCGCTTATGCGAAAAATTTTAAGATATTTCAAATGGATGTGAAAAGTGCATTCATTAATAGCTATATAAATGAAGAAGTTTATGTTGCCTAACCTTCGGGATTTGAATCCTATGAGCATCCTGATCACGTATACAAATTAAAACGTGCCTTATATGGACTCAAGCAAGCCCTTAGGGCTTGGTATGATCGTCTAAGAAAGTTTCTTCTTGGTCAAGGGTACTCAAGAGAAAAGGTCGACACAACCCTCTTCATTAAGCGTCAAGGAAAACACTTAATTTTGGTGCAAATTTATGTTGATGATATTATTTTTGGGTCAACTAACATGAATTTTGTAAGGGAGTTTTCAAATCTAATGCAGGGAGAATTTGAGATGAGTATGATGGGGGAGCTCACATATTTTCTCGGATTGCAAATCAAGCCACTAGAGGATGGTACTTTTGTGAGCCAGACGAAATATTGTCTTGAGCTTCTCAAGCGTTTTGTCATGGAAAACTCCAAAGTTATTGATACACCAATGCCAACATGTACGAATCTCAGTCGAGATTAAAGTGGTAAGGATGTAGAGGTGAAAAAGTATCAAGGTATGATCAGATCTCTCCTCTATCTTACTGCCTCTAGACCCGACATTATGTTTAGTGTATGTATGTGCGTTAGGTATCAATCCTCTCCTAAAGAATCCCATCTAAAATCAGTTAAGCGCATACTTAGATACCTTCCGGGTACTCCAAAGTACGGGTTATGGTATTCTAAGGGAAACGATTGTTCCTTGGTTGGCTTCTCTGATTCTGATTTTGCAGGGTGCAAATCAGATAGGAAAAGTACGAGTGGCACGTGTCATCTATTTTCAAACTCATTGGTAAGTTGGCGTAGCAAAAAGCAGGTTTTTGTGGCTTTGTCAACCGCCTAAGCGAAATACGTCGCAGCTGGCAGTTTTTGCACTCAAGTCTTATGGCTTAAGCAACAATTGCTCGACTTTAATCTTAAACTCGAGCTTATTCCAATTTTCTGTGACAACACGAGTGCCAATAATCTCACCAAGAATCCTGTACTGCATTCACGCACTAAACATATCGAAATTCGGCATGACTTCCTTAGGGATCATGTGGGGAAAGGCGACGTGGTTTTTGAGCATGTTGATACTAAAAATCAACTAGCTGATATCTTTATAAAACCTCTTGCTACTGATCCTTTCTTTCATATCCGACGGGAACTAGGTGTTCTTGATATTTCGGATCGTGTTTCATAATATCTCTCGCACATTAGATATTTCTATGTCCATATGTACTTTGTTCATCTTATATCTAACAAATGAAGATGTTGAAAGCCATATGTGTGTGCATCTAGATACTTTTGGAGTTGAGGTAATATCCTTCCTTAACTAACATCTCTCACAATCTTCATGTTCACAAAAATGAAATGCATCAAATTATATGTAATTTTTGTCGTATATATCATGTTGTATGTATTTCACTTTGTTGAATGCTTAAAATATGCGTTGGCTTTGTATCTATGTCTTAATGTATGCCAATGTAGTAAAAAATGTCAAAATTGCTAGTTTTATATGCATGAGTCGACCTATGCATGACTCACAAAGATGAATGTTTTGTTGCATTAGATTCAGGTATGCTCAGGTCGACCAACTGGTTGACGCATA
The DNA here is from genome assembly GCA_963859935.3 of Lathyrus sativus. NCBI lineage: Eukaryota > Viridiplantae > Streptophyta > Magnoliopsida > Fabales > Fabaceae > Lathyrus > Lathyrus sativus. The sequence goes on along the minus strand of OZ012736.1, from coordinate 361,660,474 downwards.
CCCCTGATATTTTTAACATGTTGTTTTATGCACAGTATGCGCTGATGCATAGACCTTCCGGTCGACACATCGCGCGAATTTGGTCAAATTTTTCTGCTGAAACTGTTCATTTCTCATTTAATTACTTTGTTCATTTTAACTCATTTGCATTAAGAAATTTTGCTTTGTAACTTGAAAGCTACAGCAAGGCTACTCTCCTCTTCCTCTCCTTCCAAAACCTAATATCTACTACAAAGGGATAAAGTTATCATCATTTCTCTATCTTCAAGAACTCTCTCAAAATTTGAAATCTTCATCACCCATTCTTCTTCTCCAATTTTGAAAGTGAACATGTCCACTCTCAGAATTACCGGCAAACGACCCACTAGAACCTATTCACCCCATGCAGGTCTGTTGCACCCCAAAATTTGACCAACAATTATTTATCTATCAAGTGTTTGAAAGTTGATATCTTCATCAGAAAGCTCAAGAGATCCTCAGAGGAATTGGGTGAAACCAAGGTTGTGTGTCTCATAGCTTGAGAGTTGTGGGTGCTCCTCAGATGATTCTGAGACTGTGAGAATGAACTTGATGTTTTTAGAAAGCCTATGATGTCTTGATAGCCATCATGAAGCCCAGAGAAGTCATTGTGCAAGAATTCAGAAGATTCAACCATGAATGGTAGAACTAGGGTTTTGACTGGGTCGACCCTAGGATAACTGAAGATTTGGAGAAGGTTGAGACCTAATCCAAGGGCCATGAGATCATGGAATGATTCATGGACATGTTATAAATATTATTCCTAGACCAACTCATCATGATTGAGGAGTTTGAGAAGTTTTGAGTTAGGGTTTCTGAGGATTGTCAGTGAAAAAACCCTAATTTGATCCCTATCTTCCAGGCAGTCTTAGCTCAAGATGTGATTGATATCTCATCTTCCCCACAACATGAATGTTGTAGAGCTTGGTCTTAGCTTTAATTTTAGTGGTGGAAGTCCTTGATAGGAGTTGCAGAGCTCAAGTTATGGTTTTGACAAATTACAGGTCAGCTGAGGTGTGTGAATCTGGGTCCTTGAAAGTCACCCAACTTGCAGACAACTTTTTCCCTAGTAGGATGATTCCTATGATCTCTTGGTCAACATGAATGTTGAAGAGCACCTTCTTAGCTTTAATTTGAGTGGTAGAAGTCCTTGATAGGATTTGTGGAACTCAACTTATGGTTTGAACAAGACAGGGGTATTTTGGTCATTTGGCAGTTATAGGTCATTTTAAGCAAAGGCCATATCTCCTATTTCCAATCCTCAAATGAAAAAACTCAAAACATGAAAGTTGTTCAAAATGGCATTTTAAGCCTAGAAAAGTGGTCATGAGTTATTTAAAAGGCTTATAGCATGGATTTTTAAAAGTGGTTCAAATGGCTTGTAAATGGCTTATAAGTTGAAAAAGTTGAAATGGAATTTTGGTTTGAGAGATCTACAAATCCAAAATGGGTCATCCAATATGTCATTTTGACTCCAAACATCATTTTAAAAACAATGGTTCAAATATATTTTTGAGTTTAGGCTTAAAAATTGGAGTTGCTTTGTAATTTTCATTCTTGCATCTTAAGGCACCAAAAGGAAAAAGGAGAAAATGCTACATAAGGGTTTGTAAGGCCTTATTTTCATGTCATAATATCATATGGGGAGAATTTAAGTAGGATTGCATGGTTTATCATGAGATTGCATGAGATTCACTCAAGATGACAAATTCAAAATTGCGTGATACATTCTAGAAACTTCTTGGAAGGTTCTCAAAGCTTCCACATCTTTCCATTGGCACCTATATATGCCCTAGAGAGGATCCATACCCTGGTTGGTGATTCATTAAGCTTGCAATACCTATTTTGATCCCATCACTCCAAGTTGCATTTTGAGTTCAAACTTCATCCAAACCTCATCTACTCCTAAATTTCTTGTTACCATCATCTTCCACCATCATCATGGAGTAAGAAGCATGCAAGAGTGATCAGATTTGGTGACTGGTACAGGTGATTCGAAGCTTCCATCCAAATTGCATGAAGGATTGGCTAGAGTGAATCAAAGGGTCTGATCAAGAACCACTGCTCCCAGGAGTCTTGGCATCCATTGTAGAGCAAGCTTGGCAAGTGGCAAGAGCTGGATTGGAGTGTAACTACCCTTGCCATCATCAAGTGACAGGTTTGCAAAAGCACTTGTATCTCCTTAATTATTCAATATTAGAGCATGTGGTTAGGGTAGGCATGATTAGAGACCCTTAGGGATCAAGGCTGGGAAGTTTAGGATCATTCCATGAAGATTGAACATTGAGCATCAATTCTTTAATGAGCAAGAACTCGGGTTTTAGTGGATATTAACACAAGATTAATAGCTTAGAGTCATTAGGGCCACGAGTAGATTAATTTGATATCAAGAAACGGGAAAAATATTGAGCTTGAGGTTGGAGTGTTAATGGAGTTGGGGGTATCAGGTTTTATGTTTGAGGGAGTTTTGATAAAAACTATGACCATGGCTGTATTCTGCTTGGAAAGTAGAGCACTTTTGCTCTTTGTGGATTTGGTTTTCGTTGAGAAACGAGAGAGTATGAGGCGAGGGAAGTTGCGCTGGGAGAAGCTTTCATGGCAGTTTTTTTTCTTTTTCTGTAAACCCTAGGAAGGTTGAAGACGAGCAGCAGGCGTTGGATGAAGCCAAGACCCTTGACCGGGGATGCAGATCTAACGGCCCATGTTCAAACGAGTGAGGGAGGGAAGACTGAGTAATGAAACTCAGTCGTTTCATTAAACCTGAGACTTGGGCCAAGCGAATGTTTACTTTCCCCACCCCCCGTGTTCTGGCCCATCCAACAAATCAACTGAGCGCTGCTTCTATTCACACCCCCCTCCCCTTTAATTAATTCCTTTTATTTTTTAATTCCTTTAATTTTCTTGCATTTTAATAAATTCATAGAAAATTGAAAAATTGATTTTTTTTTTAATTCTTGTTTTTTCTATAGGTTAATAAATTTGTCTAGAAAAATATAAATAAATAAAATTTCCATTTTATTTTCTTTTAATATTTTTAGAGTATTTTTCTTTTAAATAGCTTTTAAATAGGTTTAGTTTGATATCCAATTTTGTAGAATTTCTTTTAAGACTTTCCCTTAGGATTTTTAATTCATTCTTTTTGGTGTGATTAGATATTGAATCATAGTTCCCCATAGGATTTAATTCTTGATTTTTAGATTAAAATTTGATTAGTTTAATTAGGTTAGCATTAGGGTACCTAATTAGGGTTTAGGTTATGCATAGGTGAAATAGTTCATTTTCTTTAGAGAGTTTTGTCTTGATTTTTGGGGAGGGGCATATGTGGATGTTTTGGGTAGATGTTATGGACCCTTGTGAATAATTGTTAGATTTTTCCCTCTTGTTTTAGTATTTTTAGGCATTTTCTGAAGTTTTCTGATTGTATTAGTTGTTCTGTGGTTATCTGTTTATCTCTGGGGTTCATTTTGGGGAATTTGTTGTGGGGTTTAGTTTGTTTTGAAGATTTTGTTGAGGAGCATGATGAAGGAGAAGATTGTAGATCAAGACTCAGAGACCCAGAGCTTGGAGCTTAGTCCCTGTCTGTGAGGTTTGAGATCCTGAAGTCTGAAGGAAGTTCATGGTACTTTCCTGAGGAAGGCACTATGAATGACTTTCATTCTTTCTTCTCACCTCTTTCTTAAGTATCCAATGATGTTGGGGCCAACTTGTGAGTTTAATTTCTCCTGAGGAGGAATGTAAACTGATCACATGTTGTTGAGCCACATGGGATACAACTCCTAAGTGGAAGCCTCCTAGTACTTTCCTGAGGAAGGTCCTATGAGTCTATTCACTTAGTTCCCTTAGTTCAGATAGGTTTTCTTAAGTATCCAATGATGTTGGAGCCAACATGTGAGTTTAATTTCTCCTGAGGAGGAATGTAAACTGATCACATGTTGTTGAGCCACATGGGGTACAGTTCCTAAGTGGAAGCCTCCTAGTACTTTCCTGAGGAAGGTCCTATGGGTCTATTCACTTAGTTCCACTAGTTCAGGTAGGATTTCTCAAATATCCAGTAACGTTGGAGCCTGCTTGTGAGTTTAATTTCTCCTGAGGAGGAATGTAAACTGATCACAGTGGTTGAGCCACATAGGATATGATTCCTGAGTATAAGCCTCCTAGTGCTTTCCTGAGGAAGGCACTATGAGTCTGCCTACTTAGCTCCCTTTCTTTGGTAAGCTTGTTTTGAAGCTTGAAGACTGGGATTGATTTCTCTTGTGTAGGGTTTTGCTTCAGGGCTTTGCTTAGAGATTTGATTAGGGTTTTGTTTTAGGGTTAGGATTAGGGAGAGCTTAGATGTAGATAATTTCTTTCTCAAGCATGGATGGCATTTCATTTCATTTTTATCTGTATGATTGCAGTTTACTGTTTATTGCTTGATAGCATGTTATTTATTTTTCAGTATGATTACTATTATTTCATGACTGGCTTGAGGTCGAGACGAGCTTGTGGAGGCTGAAGCCCCACACACATTTCCTCCCTCACTTGCATTGCATGCATTTTACTGTTAAGCTGATGCTTTGTCTGTTTTGGTGTATCATTGACATGATCCCTTAGGACTCTCATTTCCTTTGATAAGGATTTGATGATAGACTTTTAGGTTGAAACCTATGCATGACAACATCTAGGAGTCCCCTGTTCAAACCTCAATCATAGGATGAATCCATGGCATGATAACAGTAGGACTTGAATGTCTCCCTCCTAGTTGGGCCTGTTCTCTTCTCATCTCAAAGCAGTTTAAGATACAGTAATCATGAATGATTTCTCTCGTACGTTACGAGCCTTAAGCTATCTGAGATTGGATGTTTAGTATGGTACTCGTTGGGTGACATGCGATGCGTTCACTCTCAGGTCATAGTCTCTAGTGCGGTTGAAATCGCAAACACAATAAAAAACATTTCTTTCAGGAGATAACCCGTAGTTTCCCGAACTACGTTTGCTCTGATCTTCCATACAGTGTGGAAGTACGTAGGCATATGATGCGATATCCTAGCGAGCAAACCTTTCCCCGTAACGCTTCGTAGGTCGAACTACGTTGACTCTGATTTCTCATTCTCTGATGAGAATACGTAGGCATAAAGCGCGACGCTTTGCCGAGTCATTTTTCTTTTCTTTTTCAGCCCGCCTTGATAGGTAGATAGATTATAACCAACCCGTCCAAGTAAACAAACAAGCGTGGATCCCGTCGAGTACGACGGACGTGAGGGGTGCTAATACCTTCCCCTTGCGTAACCGACTCCCGAATCCAGACAATGGTTGCGATGACCTTGTCTTACCCTTTTTCGTCAGGTTTTCCCGATCGTTTCCTTTCCCGCTCTGAGGGATAAATAACGAAAGTTGGCGACTCTTCTGTCATGCCGGCACCTTATTTTCGCGCAAGCGACAGCTGGCGACTCTGCTGGGGACTCATAGCATCTAGGGACTTTTCCCATCCCTTATGCTGGGACCGTTTCCCATCCCCTACGCGAGTCAATCCTAGCGCGTGTATGTTTGCTTGTTGGGTTGCGTTTATTTATCGCATTTTTACTTCCCGCATTTTATTTCCAGTTTGATATGATTATCTGTGCTGCTGTGGGAGAGGGATGTTACTATGAGTGAGAAGCCGGACCTGGGCTTGAGCATACACCTAGATATAGTTGCGGAGAAGTAGTAGACGAACCTGTCTGCTGAGCAGGCACAGTTCCCTACGAAAATTTGCGCTCAGACGAGATTCTTGCAGAGGTGCTCCTTTCCGGTCCTGAGGATCTGAGGGGAGTCCAGACGTGAGGATTGTCGACTCTGGGGACCGATCATTTGGAAGTCAGCTAAGTGAGGCCTCTTCATGACTTGATGATGCCACTCCTTCTGGGAATCGTATCGTCACTCATGAAAGTCTGTGACGCTGATGACCGCATAGGATGCCGTACCTTTGTCCGTGGATTAGGTCCGTACCTGTGAGTGGGATTGGGATATTGCAGGAAACTTTGACCTTCAGACTACCTGGTTTTCTTGATAGTGAATCAGTTATGTTGGTATCAGGGTTCTCAGTCGCAGATTTGACTGTTCTTGACAGAGCAAGTTTTTGATCAAAGGATTTTATCATCGGGTGCATGTCTGTTCTTGATAGAGCAGGTTTTGATCGGAGTATTGTCATCGGAGGTTTGTCCTGGATGGAGCAGATTTTGAGTGGGGTCTGAAGATCTCATCAGCAGTTGTTGTTTGTTCTTGATAGGGCAGATTTTGAGTGGGGTCTGAAGATCTCATCAGCAGCTGTGCATTTGTTCCTGAGAGGGCAGATTTTTGATTTGGGGGTCTGAAGACTTCATCAGTGGACGTTTTCTGATCATACATCCCGGGTACTTATTATCAGGCACTTACTCTTGACAGAGCATAATTTTGATCTCGATCCTATCAGATGGTTATTCTCAGTAGATCAGATCAGTGGTTTTACACCGGGGTTTCCTTTCCATCAGTGACTGTTGATACCGAATCTCCACAGCAGCCACCTGGATATATTGTTGCATACCTGCATTTTGCATTAGTTTGCATGATCATTCGCATTCCATTGACGTGTGTCCGTGACAGGTACCGTTTCCCCGATCCAGGATCTCTCGCCTCTTATTGTATTATTACAGAAGATTGTCGCGTACGAGTTCTCGATCCCCGATGTGTCGAAGGTGGCTATCACTGGTACTACGTATATGTGAGATTGCTGTTTCCATGATTGGGCCCAGATTCCCCTCCTTATTATTGTCAGCACTGGTACTAAGGCGCCAGGAACGGGGGAAATCTCTCAAGCACACAGACACACGCATACATCTGCATGAAGCATTTTGCATGAAATACATTCTGTTGCTTTTCCTAACCTTTAATGTTGACAGGTTTTTCAGGTGCACAGGTTCCGAGCTGCTTTCGATCTCCAGGATTGATCAAAGACTCATCCACCGTTACTCAACTCGCGCTAATCAGACAAGGATAATGGACCAGGTGCAGTCAGATGTTCAAGAGCTCCGTGAACGGATGGATCGTTTTATGGAGCTAATGCAAGTGGTCGCGAATGGTCAAGACCAGCTTCGTACTTTGGTTCAACCTCTGATCTCCAGGGTTGATAGTAATGGCATACTTCACGGCGGGGTCGTGCCTACTCCTCCTCCAATGGATGCTCCACAGGACGTTGTTCCTGTTGCCGGGGGCAACGGCAGTGCTAACGGCAATCTGATGACTAATCTCAGACTCAATGCGGCAGGCGTCGGCAATGGTAGTCTGGGAGCCAATGTTAACATAGGGCCGGTTAACGGCAATGCTGGTGTCGGAAACTTGTTGGTGCCTCAACCGTGGCTGGAGGACCATCAGGATGACGTATTCTCTCAGAGAGGTGTGGAAGCAGAGTTGAATGCTGAGGCTCGACTCAGGTTCAAAGCGCTGGAAGACAAGATGTGAGACATCGAAAATCAGAACACATTGGGCGTTGACATGTCCAAGCTCGGGTTGATTGCTGATTTTAAGGTACCTCATAAGTTTAAGGTGCCTGTCTTTGAGAAGTATAAGGGTACTACTTGCCCCCTTGTTCACCTTCGATCTTATTATAGAAAGATGTCCGCTTATTCTGACGACGAGAAGTTGCTGATGCACTTCTTCCAGGATAGTCTTTCTGGTCCATCACTCGAATGGTATATGGGTTTGGAGCCCGCTACTGTGCGTACCTGGAAAGACCTCGCTGAAGCGTTCGTCCTCCACTATCAATACAATAGCGACTTGGCCCCCAACCGAGTTCAGCTTCAGAATCTCTCACAGCGGAACAATGAAAGCTTTAAAGAGTACGCCCAGCGGTGGCGTGAATTGGCTGCTCGGGTCCAACCGCCAATGGTTGAGCGTGAGCTAGTGCAAATGTTCGTGGCTACCCTTCCTGGAATCTACTATGAAAAGCTGGTCAGTGGCATGTCTGGAACATTCTCGGCTCTCATCACTATGGGCGAGCATGTTGAGAACGGTATAAAGATCGGAAAAATTCAGGGCGAATCATCCTCAGCTGGAGGAGGTAATAAGAAACCCTACGCTGGTAAGCGTCGAGAGGGGGATGCAAGTGCTGTCACTAATGCTCGGAGAAAGGGCAAGGGCCCTCAGCAACAGATTGCTAGCATAAATATCCCAGCTGCTCCGCCGCAGCAGCAGCAGCAGCAGAATCAGCAGGGGTATAGGAAATATCAGAACCGGGCTCCTTTGACAAATCGTCATTTTGAAACTCCACCTATGTCGTATGCACAGCTTCTGCAAACGTTGCTTCAGCTTCAGTTAGTGCAAAAGAGGACAATGGTTCCCTTAACAGGGGCACCACCACCGGGGTATGGTGCCAATGCTACTTGTGATTTCCATACTGGGGCACCGGGCCATACGATTGAGAATTGTAAAGCTTTTAAGCACAAAGTCCAGGACTTGGTGGACGCCAAGGTTATTAACTTTTCTGACAGTGTGCCCAACGTTACCAAAAACCCTATGCCTCATCATAAGGGAGGCGGAGTGAATGCTGTTATCACTGAGGAGAGCGCCGACTTGCTGACCGATGTTAAAGACTTGAAAACGCCGCTTAGTTTTGTCAAGGCTAAGTTGCTGAAGAAGGGCTTTTTCCCTGGATGCGAAGAGTTATGTATGGCTTGTGCTACACTTCCTGATGGGTGTGAGCAGCTGATCGAAGGTATCCAAAGTCTGATGTCTGAGGGTATTTTGCAGTTCAGCCGGAGCGTTGAGAGTGCATCAGGGGAGGTCGTGCTGAAGCAGGCAGATGAAGTTGCTACCATTATTATTCCTCGTCACCCTATTACTATTTCTGCGCCCCGACCGCCTACAATTACTATCACCAGGGCCGGACCAATCCCATTCGAAAGCACTAACGCCGTTCCATGGCATTACGGCGCCGAAGTCTACTGCAATGGTCAGAAGGTAGAGCTTGAGCCATTCGGATCGACTGTGCAGAATCTTACCGGAGTCAGTGGCATTACTAGAAGCGGTAGAGTGTTTGCGCCAACAGAGGTTGCAGCAGAGAAAGTGGTCTGAGCTGACGCTGTGGATAAAGGTAAAGGTAAAGCTGTCGAGGAAGTCCCTTCCGGGGCAGAGAAGGATCTGCTAGTTAAAGATGCTGAAGAGTTCATGCGACTAATCAAGAAAAGCGACTACAAGATTGTAGATCATCTTCATCAGACTCCGTCAAAGATCTCTATTCTTAACTTGTTGCTGTGTTCCGAGGCGCACCGCAACGCATTACTGAAGGTATTGAATGCTGCATACGTGCCGCAGGAGATATCAGTAAATCAGTTGGAAGAGGTGGTAGCCCATGTTAATGCTGGTAACGGGATGGGATTCACAGATCTAGAGCTGACTCCTAAAGGAAGAGACCACAACAGCGCCTTGCACGTCTCAATAGAGTGCAGAGGCACGATCATGTCGCATGTCCTGGTGGATACGGGTTCGTCGCTTAATGTGCTTCCGAAGAAAGCACTGATGAAGTTGGATACCCGTGGATTGCTTTGCACGCCCAGTGATCTGGTGGTGAAAGCCTTTGATGGGACTAAGCGCCACGTCTTCGGAGAGTTGACCCTGCCGATTCAAGTTGGTCCAGAGACGTTCAATACGGTTTTCTATATCATGGATATCATGCCTGCCTACAGTTGCCTTTTAGGTCGGCCATGGATCCATGTTGCTGGTGCCGTGACGTCCACGCTGCATCAGAAGCTCAAATATGTTGTCGGGGGCAGCATAGTAACCGTCTGTGGCGAGGAGGACATCATGGTGAGCCACCTGTCGTCCTTTAAATATGTTGAGATGGATGGCGAGATCCATGAAACTCTCTGCCAAGCATTTGAAACCGTCAGGGTGAAAGAGGTAGCTCCTGTCGTCACAGAGAAACAAGAGATGAATCTCTCCTCGTTTAAGGAAGCTTGGGCCGTTGTCGAAGCCGGTTCCACCCCAGGCTGGGGGCATGTTTTGGATATACCAATCAAGCAGGATAAGTTTGGATTGGGGTACTCTCCTGAAGCTGAAGCTTCATCTTCTTCTGGCAGTTCGTCTCGTGGGAAGGGGTCGATCCTATTCACCAAGGGCAGAGTGATTTTCGAGAGCATCAACGCAGCGTCTGAGGACAGCGGGGATAGCGATTGCGATCTTGACGCCTGGATTCAACCGAGCAAGCCGGGCGAGCGCCTCAACAATTGGACCATCAAGGAGATTATCAAGCTGACAAGTGAAGAGTAATGATTTGCTTTTTACAATCTTTGTACAACCCTATGTCCTGCCCGGGGCATAGTGGTTTTATTGTCAGGGCCTTGTTGGATTATGTACATGCATTTTGTTAATAAATAAAAGGCGTTTTCTTCGTACTCAAATGTTGTGTTCTCTGTTATTCCTGTTTTACGTTTATTTCGAAAAAACAGCAAAATGGCAACAAGGTTTGTGCTAACCTGCATATTCTTGCTTTAAACTTAACCCTTGTTATTGCAGGATCCACATAACAGATGACATCGACTCTGGACCCTCTACGGCTCACTACGACTTTGATTGCCCGATCTATCAAGCCGAGGATGAGATTGACGAAGACGAGGACCTTCCGGAAGAGTTGGCCCGCTTGTTGAGACAAGAGGAAAAGGTTATTCTGCCTCATGAAGAGGATATTGAGATCATAAATCTGGGTTCTAAAGAGCTCGTCAGAAATGTCAGAGTAGGGGTTGCGCTGCAGAATGATGTCAAGCATAGACTGGTCGAGATGCTTCGAGAGTATAGTGACGTCTTTGCTTGGTCATATAAGGATATTCCCGGACTTGACACTGATATCGTGGTTCATCGCTTGCCGTTGCGAGAAGATTGCCCTCCAGTCAAGCAGAAGCTTAGGAGGACGAGGCCAGACATGGCTGTAAAAATCAAAGAAGAAGTCCAGAAGCAGTTGGACGCAGGATTTCTAGCCGTTACCACTTACCCTCCGTGGGTCGCCAACATAGTGCCTGTACCGAAGAAGGACGGTAAGGTACGCATGTGCATCGATTATCGGGATTTGAACAGGGCAAGCCCTAAGGACGATTTCCCGTTGCCTCATATCGATGTGTTGGTCGACAACACAGCCCAGTTTTCCGTGTTTTCGTTCATGGATGGCTTCTCCGGTTACAATCAGATTAAGATGGCACCGGAGGACATGGAGAAAACGACGTTTATCACCCCTTGGGGAACATTCTGCTATAAGGTAATGCCCTTCGGTCTGAAGAACGCAGGGGCCACTTACCAGCGAGCAATGGTAACTTTGTTTCATGATATGATTCATCATGAGATCGAGGTCTATGTTGATGACATGATTGCAAAGTCCCAAACGGAGGAAGAGCATCTGGTCAACTTATTGAAGCTGTTTGAGAGGCTTAGGAAGTTCAGGCTGAGGCTGAATCCTAACAAATGCACTTTTGGAGTGCGGTCCGGAAAGTTATTGGGGTTTATCGTTAGTGAACGAGGGATTGAAGTTGATCCTGCGAAAATAAAAGCTATCCAAGAAATGCCAGCGCCGAAAACAGAAAGAGAAGTTCGTGGTTTCTTGGGCCGAATAAACTACATTGCAAGGTTTATCTCTCAGCTCACGGCCACTTGCGAACCAATGTTCAAGCTTTTAAAGAAAGATCAGGCGATTACTTGGAATGAGGATTTCCAGAAGGCATTCGACAAAATAAAGCAGTATCTTCAAGAACCTCCAATCTTGATACCCCCAGTGGCTAGACGACCATTAATCATGTACCTGACGGTTCTGGAGAATAGCATGGGGTGTGTTCTCGGTCAGCACGACGAGACGGGCAGAAAGGAGCATGCCATTTATTATTTGAGTAAAAAGTTCACTGAGTGTGAGTCTCGATACTCGATGCTGGAGAAGACGTGTTGTGCATTAGCTTGGGCCGCCAAACGTCTACGACAGTATATGCTCAACCACACCACTATGCTAATTTCGAAGATGGATCCGATCAAGTACGTCTTCGAGAAGCAGGCTCTTTCGGGCAGGATTGCCAGATGGCAAATGGTGTTAACGGAATATGATATTCAGTACGTCTCTCAGAAAGCCATTAAGGGAAGCGTATTGTCTGGTTACCTTGCCGAACAGCCAATCGAAGACTACCAGCCGATGAAGTTCGAATTCCCTGACGAGGATATTATGTTTCTCAAAGCGAAGGATTGCGATGAGCCATTGCCCGATGAGGGGCCAGATAGGAAGTCTCAGTGGAATTTGATATTCGAAGGAGCGGTTAATTCCTATGGAAGTGGTATTGGGGCTATCATCACGACTCCTCACGGATCCCACATCCCATTTACTGCGAGACTGACGTTTCCAGTTACCAACAATGAAGCAGAGTATGAAGCATGTATTATGGGTCTAGAAGAGGCAATTGATTTGAGAATCAAGAATCTAGACGTATATGGTGACTCAGCGCTTATAATCAATCAGATTAAAGGGGAGTGGGAAACTCGTCAAGCGAATTTGGTGTCGTACATGAATTATGCCAGGAGGCTGCTTCCGTTCTTCGACCGAGTAGAACTTCATCATGTACCCAGGGCTGAAAATCAAATGGCTGATGCCTTAGCCACGCTGGCTTCAATGTATAAAGTCAATTATTGGAATGAGGCTCCAAGAATTGTGCTTTCGCGTCTTGATAGACCGACATTTATCTTTGCAATCGAGGATGCCAATGACGGCAAGCCATGGTTCCACGACATCCAGACCTTCCTTACGACTAAGGAGTATCCTGCGGGTGCGTCAACCCAGGATAAGAAGACTCTAAGGAGGCTATATGGAAACTTTTATCTCAATCCTGATGGGGTGTTGTATAAGAGAAACCACGATCTTGTGCTACTCAGATGTGTAGATGAGCAAGAGGCGAGTATGCTCATGGAAGAAGTCCATGAGGGCACATTTGGTACGCACGCCGGCGGGCATGCCATGACGAGAAAGATCCTGAGAGCAGGGTATTACTGGCTGACGATGGAGTCGGATTGCTTCAGATTCGCGAAGAAATGTCATAAATGCCAGATTTATGCTGATAAAGTTCATGTGCCGCCGTGCCCCTTGAATGTCATGTCCTCCCCTTGGCCGTTCTCCATGTGGGGCATCGACATGATAGGCAAGATCGAGCCCACTGCATCCAATGGTCATCGTTTCATTCGGTAGCTATCGACTACTTCACCAAATGGGTGGAGGCAGCCTCGTACGCTAATGTGACCAAGCAGGTGGTAACTAAATTCATAAAGAGGGACATCATCTGTCGCTATGGAATTCCCGAGCGGATCATTACTGATAATGGTTCGAATTTGAATAACAAGATGATGAAGGAGCTGTGCCAGAGCTTCAAGATTGAACACCACAACTCATCTCCTTACCGGCCAAAGATGAATGGCGTCGTCGAAGCCGCCAACAAGAACATCAAGAAGATTGTTCAGAAGATGGTTGTGACGTACAAAGATTGGCACGAGATGCTGCCGTTTGCCTTGCACGGTTATCGTACGACGGTGCGTACATCGACCGGGGCAACTCCTTTCTCCTTGGTGTATGGTATGGAAGCTGTCCTACCGTTAGAAGTGGAGATTCCTTCTTTGCGAGTTTTGGTTGATGTGAAACTCGACGAGGCAGAATGGATTACGAATCGTTTGAACCAACTCAGCCTGATGGACGAGAAGAGATTAGCATCGATTGCATTTGGTCGCCTGTACCAAAGCCGAATGAAGAAAGCTTATGATAAGAAGGTGCGTCCCAGAAGCTTTCAGACGGGTGATCTCGTCCTAAAGAAGATTCTTCCGCCACACTCCGATCACCGGGGCAAGTGGACTCCGAATTACGAAGGGCCGTATGTCGTCAGCAAGGTCTTCTCAGGAGGAGCTTTGTTGTTATCCACGATGGATGGTGAAGATTTTGCATCCCCGGTGAACGCGGACGCAGTTAAAAAATACTTTGCTTGAAAGAGACCCGCTGGACAAAAAAGAAAGAGTCCAGGCAAAAAAGGGGCATCCCGGCGAACCAAAAACAGAATAAAAGGTTTGGGCAAAAATTAGGGATATATTGAAAAAATGTACACCCGCGAAGTCGAAAACCTACACTGGGCGGCTTCGGCAAAAAAGGGTATCCCGGTGAACTGAAAACCCGTAAAGGGCGGCTCACGCAAAAGTTAGGGATTTGAATAAGCAAATGACTGCGTTCCGTGTGGACTTTCATTGTTTTATGGTTTGGAGGACCTGAGGGCCGTTTATCTGAATCAATCTCTTCCGAAGCTGAAACGTCGGAGAAGTATCGAAGTCGAGTGGGTCTTAGAGGGATCAACTCATGGTGTTTGTTGCGGTGGAAATAGGATTACAAACTATTAATGAGTTTGAATCGCAATTCAATTCACAACCGCTCTTTGATTTATCCGAAGGAAAAGGTCAAAAGAGGGAAAACCTATTTTGCATCGTAAACACAATGCAGGAAAGATCTAGGGTTCGGGGGTTGATTAAATTTAGGGAAGGTATTAGCACCCTAAACTTCTGTAGTACTCTACAGGAACCTTTTGTTCAGATGTTTACTATTTGCTTTATTTATTTGCTTAAGGTATATGTACAAGGGATTAAAAGTGAGAAAGGAGACCTAAGGGGTTAATTCTAAGTTTACTCGGCAAGACATCGCATCTTGTGCCTACGTATCCTTACGGGAGTGGAATCAGAGTAATCGTAGTTCCCCTCAAAAGGGAGGTTAGAAATGTCTTGACTGTGGCCAAGGTTTCAATGGGGAATAAACGTATCTTAGGGACACGCTTACGCGGAGTGTAGAAACTCCAATATCTACGTTGTAAATTGTTAAGTGAATTAGGGTTAGGTTAGGGATTCCGCGGCGGGAAACCCTAAAATGAGCACGGCGGCTCTTTGACCTAGTGCTAGGGGTAAAATGGTAACTTTGTCTGCGGCGAGACATTTATGGAAAATTAGGGTTTGTAAGGGTGTAGTTTTGAGGTTTTGAGGTTGAGGACTATTGACACGGCGGTCAAACGGCTAGACCTAATTCCTTCGGAGGAGTGAAATTAATTATAAAGATGCGATGAAATTAAATATACATACAACGGCAGAAAATAAAGTGCGGAAAGATAAATGCGACAATTGTCTCGCAAAATTACATCCCATAAGCAGTTACAAATATGATAATTGAATATTTAAACTGAAAATAAAATCAATTGAACTTAGTCAGCTGCAAAAAACCAAAACAAACAGAGACTGTTATTATACGGGGTTAGACAAAAAATTAGACAGGAATGTTAAGAATTTAAGTAGAAAATTATAATTTTAACGAAACAAGAAAAAAGTTAGAAATTTAGATCTTAAAAATGAGGATGTTAGCAAAAAATTAATAAACAATAAAAATTGATACGCAATGAAGATGATGATAATATACAAGTGATAATGGAATATGAAATAGCAACGATGATGTCAGATTATGTACAAATATAAAAATAAATACAAAAATAAATAAATAAATATTAGTGAACAGGTTCATGGATAATCAAGAATACTGTTAGGAATGAAGGATGAAAATTGGAGTTGACGATAATTAGAAGTTAAGTGATGAACGTTTTGAGACGATGAGAATTTAGGTAATAAGAAAAGAGTTAGAATGGAATTAGGTTTTTTTTTGTGAGATTTGGAAAAGTTAGAACTTTAATGTCATTAAAAAGTTAGATTAAAAAGTTAGAGTTAAAAGTTAGCAAAAAATTAGAACTTCGAAATTTGCTTTTTTAAAAAAAAGTTTTGAAAATAAAAAAAGAAAAGGTTAGATTTTAATTCAAAAAAAAGTTAATACTCTTGAAAAAAAAACAAAAATAAGATTAGAAATTTTTTAAGAAAAGAAGAGTTAGTTACTTTTGATGAAGACTGCAAGAGTCTTTGATGCTTGCCGATCCCCCCGTTCTGTTGCTCCTGAGGGTCCTTTTATACTTGATTTTTTTAAATCTTTTTCAATCTCAGATTTGATTTGAATGAATTTTTATGATGATTTCAGATTTGATTCAATGATGGTGATGTTGATATTTAGATCTGATTTTCTTATGATGATGATATGATCTGATTGATTTGATTTTGCTCCATCTGTGATTTATTGTGATTGGATTTGATAAAAAAAAAAGTGTTGGGATTTAAATTTAAAATGTTAGCAAAGAAAGTTAGAGTTTCAAGTTAAATAAAAATTAGAGTTTTAAGTTTAAAAAAAATGAGTTAGAATTTTAAAATAAAAAACATTTGAATGTTGATTTAAAAAAAGTGTTAGAATTATTTTAAAAACGGTTGGAATTTCATTTTAAAAGGAATTTAGAATTTTAATTTGAAAAAGGATGGTGTCAAAAAAGATTTAGATTTAATTTAAAAAATAAAAAAAAAGGATAGATTTAATTTATAAAAAAAAAGGTTAGATTTAATTTTTAAAATAGTTAGAAAAAAAGATTTAATTTTAAAAAGAAGTTAGAGAAAAAAAAGATTTAATTTTAAAAAGAAGTTAGAGAAAAAAAAGATTTAATTTTTTTAAAAAAGTTAGAAAAAAAGATTTAACTTTATAAAAGTTAGAAAAAAGATTTAACTTTAAAAAGGAGTTAGAAAAAAGATTTAGCTTTAAAAAAGTTAGAAAAAAAGATTTAGCTTTAAAAAAGTTAGAAAAAAAGATTTAGCTTTAAAAAGAAATTAGAAAAAAGATTTAATTTTAAAAAGTTAGAAAAAAGATTTAGCTTTAAAAAGGAGTTAGATTTTTATTTTAAAAAAAAGTATTAGAATTTGATTAAAAAAATGTGTTAGAAATTAATTTAAAAAAGGTTATAAAAAAAAATTTTACTCTTAAAGAAAAGAAAAAAAAAGTTAAATTTTAATCTAAATCCTAAAAGTTAGTAAGAAGAGCTTAAAATGATTTAAATAAATAAACTAAATAGAAAAAAAAAAGTTAATAAACAAACATTAGTAAAGTTATAAAAAAGGTTAATTAAATTATTATTAGTTAAAAAAACAAGATTTAAAAAAAAAGGTTAATTTATTAAGTTAATCAGAATTTAAAATAAAAATAAAAAAGAAAGGGTAAAATTTGGGGTATTACAGTGTTCGTCTACGCCTCGTTGCCGACATTTGTATATACTGATGTATATTTATGTTTTATTTTTGCGCGGCTTCCTCATTCCAGGAGTTTGCCTCTGTTGTAAAACATTTTTACCCATTCAGGGGTCCACCATCAATAAAATGCACATTATTCAGCAATTCTGCTTGTCTGTTTAGCATTTATCTGTTTTGTTTACGAATGAAAACGCCGATGTTTTTTTGATAAAATGCGCATACATAAACTTACGGGCCTAGGCCCATTGATTGCTGAAACAATTAATTAACTGAATATTGTCACGAGATAATAACCTGGATAGGCCCCTTTGAGGAGGGTATCTTGTCTGTTTGTTTGTGTTGTTGCAGGCGTAGCACCTTCCAGAAGATGTGTCGTGCGCATCCCCGAAGCAGAGCGAGTCCTGCTTCTCCAGCAGTGTTCAGTGGTCTCTCCTCCGCAGAACCTGAACGCAGGATAGTGAGCATTGATATGTCTCCCCAGGCAGAGATGATTCTCTTCCCCAAGCAGACGCATCCTGAAGGAACGTCATTTTCTCAGCTGAGTCAAGCACCGAAGCTCGTATTGTCCCCCAGCACTGGGTCACAAGCGCAGGTTTCATAGAATGTTCGGGTGCCGAAGCTCGTGTTTTCCCCAGTAGAGCATTGGAACAGCTGATGTTGTATTCCCCTACAGAGTCGTACTCTCTTCCCCGAAGTCAGATGATTCTCTCTTCCCTAGCGAAATTGAAATTCCTCATCAGAGTTGTACTCGCCAGTGAAGTAGGATGATTTCTCTTCCCGGCTGAGTCCGCAAAAGAGCCGAATCCTTGGAAGCAGTTGGGACCTTGAGTGGATGTTCCCTAGCAGAGCGTGGGGCAGCTGATGCTATATTTCCCCAGAGTCGCACTCTCTCCAGCGAAGCAGAATGACTTCTCCTTCCTCAGTCGAGTTTGCAGATGTCCAAGAGAGCCGAGTCCTTGGAAGTTGATCAGATCATGATTGGTTTTTCCCCAGTGGAGTGTGAAGCAGCTGAAGTTGTTTCCCCACAGAGTGGTTATCCCCAGAAAAGTAGCCATGACGGTCACGCAGTTTATTCTCGCGATTGATATCAGCAAGTCTGGTTTCTCGTAGAGCTTCGTCCCCTGCAGTAATCAACTGAAGTTGTTTTCCATGCAGCAGTCAACGGAAGATCAATTCCCCAGACAGAGTCCGATTGATATTGGCGTGCAGTTTTCTCCTCAGCAGGATGATTCCTCTATCTGAGTAGTTCTTTCTCCTTGACAGGAGAATTCCCCTTCGGCATTTATTTTGCTGACGGGATTGCATAGCATTGTGCATGATTGCATAGCATTTAGCATAAACGCATAGCATTACCACCGTGTGGGGCATGGCGCCGAAGCATATGCATCATAAACATGATCTAGGTTATTATCACTCTTGTTTTACAGGTGTCCCGCCGAAAGGTCAGTTGCTCAGGATGATTCCCGACATTCTCCCCAACGAAGCCATTTTCTCAAGATGATTTTTGAGATCCCCAGCGAAGTCTTCAGTTCAAGACGATTCTTGAATTCCTCAGCAGGGCCGTTTGCTTAAGATGATTCTTAAGACCTCAGCGCAGTTTCCCGAGTTGTTTGCTTAGGATGATTCTTGAGCTCCCCGGTAGCGTCCTCAGCAAGGTTTGCCCAGGAAAATTCCAGGGATCCCTAGCAGATAAAATCTCCAGAAAGGTCAGCAGTTCATGATGATTCTTGAAGGTGCCAGACGGAGTTTGTTCAAGATGATTCTTGAAGTCCTTAGCAGCGTGATATGTTTGCTCCAACAGTGATGTCTAATCTGAAGATTGACTTCGTAAACGCCTGAAGGCGATAGCAGAAGGTTCCTGTGAGCTCAGATGTCCTTGTTGATGAATCAACGTGTGGCTGAAGACGAGGTTCCAAAGTTTGTAGATATAACAAGATGGTCCGTGTTGGTCTGAAGACCAAGTCAGTTGTCCTGAGGTGATGATTGATCGCGATCCAGTGAATAGTGTTTCTTCTGACTGAGGTCGAAGATGTTTCTCCAGCTGAAGCGGAGTTTTCCTGAAGGCAAAGTGTTTGAATCCCCGAAGAGTCATGAATGGCTCAAGATACCATTTGTCTGACTGAAGTCACAAATTTCCCAAGTTGAAGCGAAGGTGCCTGAAGGCAAGGTTATCCCCAAGGTCATGAATGACCTAGGATTCATTTTTTCGGACTGAAGGCCAAAGTATATCCCTGAATGAAGTCACGGATGCTCTATAGCAGAGGTGGAGTTGCCTGAAGGCAGATCCATGTATCCTTGAAGGCCAAGGACCATTCCTTTAGACTGAAGTCGAAGATACCTCCTGCAGGGTCACCATCCTTGAAGGCCAAGGATGATTATCTTCAGAAGTACTTGAAGATCTTTCCTAGCTGGAGCTGGAAGTGGCCCGGGGCCAGGGTTTCATATGTCTTTGATGTTGAAGTTCTACGGTGAATTCAGTATGCAGTAGTATTCCGATGTTTGTTATGGTTCTGAGGGTGAACCCCAGATCAGAGTGTGCTCGGTTAAGTCTCTCATTCCCAGCGCAGCAGTTTCAAATACACAAATGTAACTTTTGTTCCATTTACCAGGGGTGAACCCCAGGTCAGGTCAGGCTTGTGTTTGACGGCGAGGTCAGATCAGGTTTGGGTTCAACAGCGATGTTGAATGTGTTCGACGGCGAGGTTGAAAGTTCATTTTCAGATCATGATTGGTTCGACGGCGAGGTTGAATATTTGTTTGACGGCGAGGTGAGATTCTGATTGGTTCGACGGCGAGGTTGAATGTTTGTTTGACGGCGAGGTCATATTATGATTGGTTCGACGGCGATGTTGAATGTGTTCGACGGCGAGGTTGAATGTTTGTTTGACGGCAAGGTCAGATTATGTCTGTTTTGGTGGCGATGTGAGAAGATTATGTTCGACGACGATGTCAGGCTTTTTAAATCCCCAGCAGAGATGATGTTTGTACGACGGCGACGTCGAGTGTCTCTCAGAGCGATGTTTGTTTCCGACGGCGATGTCAGATTCGGTTTTCCAGCGGCGATGTTGGGCATGTCAAGTTGATCCAGTCTTCTGACGGCGATGTTAGGTGATGCAGATCCTTTAGTTCTCCAGCGGCGATGCGGGGTATTTTGTCAGATTTAGTTCTCCAGCGGCGATGCGGGGTATTTTGTCAGATTTAGTTCTCCAGCGGCGATGCGGGGTATTTTGACAGATTTAGTTCTCCAGCGGCGATGCGGGGTATTTTGACAGATTTAGTTCTCCAGCGGCGATGCGGGGTATTTTGACAGATTTAGTTCTCCAGCGGCGATGCGGGGTATTTTGTCAGATTTAGTTCTCCAGCGGCGATGCGGGGTATTTTGTCAGATTTAGTTCTCCAGCGGCGATGCGGGGTATGTTGATTGTCCGACGGCGATGTCAGATGTAGTTCTCCAGCGGCGATGTGGGGTATTTTGTTCAGTATTGTATTTTCTCCAGCGGCGATGCGAGGTATTTTGGGTTGATCGACGGCGACGTTAGACTCAGTTTTCCAGCGGCGATTTTGAGTGTGTCAGTTAATTCGGTTCTCCAGCGGTGATGTTGGATGGTCCGTTCTCCAGCGGCGATGTTGGGTATTTTGGTGATTCAGGTTCTTTAGTTCTCCAGCGGCAATGTTGGATATATTGTTTGTTTCTGACGGCGATGTCAGACCGATATTTCTCCAGCTAGTTGTTGAGCAGCTAGTGTTGCAGTGTTCGAAGATTTGTTCCCCGCAGAGTATCGTATGCTCGTGCAGTTGGCAAATTTTCGGGTTTACCGGTATTCAATCGTCTCGCACCTTGATTGGTTGAGAGTCGTTCGCTTCTCACCCAGTCAGGTTCAAGCCGTTTGAATAGGGGCAGCTGTTGCACCCCAAAATTTGACCAACAATTATTTATCTATCAAGTGTTTGAAAGTTGATATCTTCATCAGAAAGCTCAAGAGATCCTCAGAGGAATTGGGTGAAACCAAGGTTGTGTGTCTCATAGCTTGAGAGTTGTGGGTGCTCCTCAGATGATTCTGAGACTGTGAGAATGAACTTGATGTTTTGAGAAAGCCTATGAGATGTCTTGATAGCCATCATGAAGCCCAGAGAAGTCATTGTGCAAGAATTCAGAAGATTCAACCATGAATGGTAGAACTAGGGTTTTGACTGGGTCGACCCTAGGATAACTGAAGATTTGGAGTAGGTTGAGACCTAATCCAAGGGCCATGAGATCATGGAATGATGCATGGACATGTTATAAAGATGATTCCTAGACCAACTCATCATGATTGAGGAGTTTGAGAAGTTTTGAGTTAGGGTTTCTGAGGATTGTCAGTGAAAAAACCCTAATTTGATCCCTATCTTCCAGGCAGTCTTAGCTCAAGATGTGATTGATATCTCATCTTCCCCATAACATGAATGTTGTAGAACTTGTTCTTAGCTTTAATTTTAGTGGTGGAAGTCCTTGATAGGAGTTGCAGAGCTCAAGTTATGGTTTTGACAAATTACAGGTCAGCTGAGGTGTGTGAATCTGGGTCCTTGAAAGTCACCCAACTTGCAGACAACTTTTGCCCTAGTAGGATGATTCCTATGATCTCTTGGTCAACATGAATGTTGAAGAGCACCTTCTTAGCTTTAATTTGAGTGGTATAAGTCCTTGATAGGATTTGTGGAACTCAACTTATGGTTTGAACAAGACAGGGGTATTTTGGTCATTTGGCAGTTATAGGTCATTTTAAGCAAAGGCCATATCTCCTATTTCCAATCCTCAAATGAAAAAACTCAAAACATGAAAGTTGTTCAAAATGGCATTTTAAGCCTAGAAAAGTGGTCATGAGTTATTGAAAAGGCTTAGAGCATGGATTTTTAAAAGTGGTTCAAATGGCTTGTAAATGGCTTATAAGTTGAAAAAGTTGAAATGGAATTTTGGTTTGAGAGATCTACAAATCCAAAATGGGTCATCCAATATGTCATTTTGACTCCAAACATAATTTGAAAAACAATGGTTCAAATATATTTTTGAGTTTAGGCTTAAAAATTGGAGTTGCTTTGTAATTTTCATTCTTGCATCTTAAGGCACCAAAAGGAAAAAGGAGAAAATGCTACATAAGGGTTTGTAAGGCCTTATTTTCATGTCATAATATCATATGGGGAGAATTTAAGTAGGATTGCATGGTTTATCATGAGATTGCATGAGATTCACTCAAGATGACAAATTCAAAATTGCGTGATACATTCTAGAAACTTCTTGGAAGGTTCTCAAAGCTTCCACATCTTTCCATTGGCACCTATATATGCCCTAGAGAGGATCCATACCCTGGTTGGTGATTCATTAAGCTTGCAATACCTATTTTGATCCCATCACTCCAAGTTGCATTTTGAGTTCAAACTTCATCCAAACCTCATCTACTCCTAAATTTCTTGTTACCATCATCTTCCACCATCATCATGGAGTAAGAAGCATGCAAGAGTGATCAAATTTGGTGACTGGTACAGGTGATTCGAAGCTTCCATCCAAATTGCATGAAGGATTGGCTAGAGTAAATCAAAGGGTCTGATCAAGAACCACTGCTCCCAGGAGTCTTGGCATCCATTGTAGAGCAAGCTTGGCAAGTGGCAAGAGCTGGATTGGAGTGTAACTACCCTTGCCATCATCAAGTGACAGGTTTGCAAAAGCACTTGTATCTCCTTAATTATTCAATATTAGAGCATATGGTTAGGGTAGGCATGATTAGAGACCCTTAGGGATCAAGGCTGGGAATTTTAGGATCATTCCATGAAGATTGAACATTGAGCATCAATTCTTTAATGAGCAAGAACTCGGGTTTTAGTGGATATTAACACAAGATTAATAGCTTAGAGTCATTAGGGCCACGAGTAGATTAATTTGATATCAAGAAACGGGAAAAATATTGAGCTTGAGGTTGGAGTGTTAATGGAGTTGGGGGTATCGGGTTTTATGTTTGAGGGAGTTTTGATAAAAACTATGACCATGGTTGTATTCTGCTTGGAAAGTAGAGCACTTTTGCTCTTTGTGGATTTGGTTTTCATTGAGAAACGAGAGAGTATGAGGCGAGGGAAGTTGCGCTGGGAGAAGCTTTCATGGCAGTTTTTTTTTCTTTTTCTGTAAACCCTAGGAAGGTTGAAGACGAGCAGCAGGCGTTGGATGAAGCCAAGACCCTTTACCGGGGATGCAGATCTAACGACCCATGTTCAAACGAGTGAGGGAGGGAAGACTGAGTAATGAAACTCAGTCGTTTCATTAAACCTGAGACTTGGGCCCAGCGAATGTTTACTTTCCCCACCCCCCGTGTTCTGGCCCATCCAACAAATCAACTGAGCGCTGCTTCTATTCACACCCCCCTCCCCTTTAATTAATTCCTTTTATTTTTTTAATTCCTTTAATTTTCTTGCATTTTAATAAATTCATAGAAAATTGAAAAATTGATTTTTTTTAATTCTTGTTTTTTCTATAGGTTAATAAATTTGTCTAGAAAAATATAAATAAATAAAATTTCCATTTTATTTTCTTTTAATATTTTTAGAGTATTTTTCTTTTAAATAGCTTTTAAATAGGTTTAGTTTGATATCCAATTTTGTAGAATTTCTTTTAAGACTTTCCCTTAGGATTTTTAATTCATTCTTTTTGGTGTGATTAGATATTGAATCATAGTTCCCCATAGGATTTAATTCTTGATTTTTAGATTAAAATTTGATTAGTTTAATTAGGTTAGCATTAGGGTACCTAATTAGGGTTTAGGTTATGCATAGGTGAAATAGTTCATTTTCTTTAGAGAGTTTTGTCTTGATTTTTGGGGAGGGGCATATGTGGATGTTTTGGGTAGATGTTATGGACCCTTGTGAATAATTGTTAGATTTTTCCCTCTTGTTTTAGTATTTTTAGGCATTTTCTGAAGTTTTCTGATTGTATTAGTTGTTCTGTGGTTATCTGTTTATCTCTGGGGTTCATTTTGGGGAATTTGTTGTGGGGTTTAGTTTGTTTTGAAGATTTTGTTGAGGAGCATGATGAAGGAGAAGATTGTAGATCAAGACTCAGAGACCCAGAGCTTGGAGCTTAGTCCCTGTCTGTGAGGTTTGAGATCCTGAAGTCTGAAGGAAGTTCATGGTACTTTCCTGAGGAAGGCACTATGAATGACTTTCATTCTTTCTTCTCACCTCTTTCTTAAGTATCCAATGATGTTGGAGCCAACTTGTGAGTTTAATTTCTCCTTGGGAGGAATGTAAACTGATCACATGTTGTTGAGCCACATGGGATACAACTCCTAAGTGGAAGCCTCCTAGTACTTTCCTGAGGAAGGTCCTATGAGTCTATTCACTTAGTTCCCTTAGTTCAGATAGGCTTTCTTAAGTATCCAATGATGTTGGAGCCAACATGTGAGTTTAATTTCTCCTGAGGAGGAATGTAAACTGATCACATGTTGTTGAGCCACATGGGGTACAGTTCCTAAGTGGAAGCCTCCTAGTACTTTCCTGAGGAAGGTCCTATGGGTCTATTCACTTAGTTCCACTAGTTCAGGTAGGATTTCTCAAATATCCAGTAACGTTGGAGCCTGCTTGCGAGTTTAATTTCTCCTGAGGAGGAATGTAAACTGATCACAGTGGTTGAGCCACATAGGATATGATTCCTGAGTATAAGCCTCTTAGTGCTTTCCTGAGGAAGGCACTATGAGTCTGCCTACTTAGCTCCCTTTCTTTGGTAAGCTTGTTTTGAAGCTTGAAGACTGGGATTGATTTCTCTTGTGTAAGGTTTTGCTTCAGGTCTTTGCTTAGAGATTTGATTAGGGTTTTGTTTTAGGGTTAGGATTAGGGAGAGCTTAGATGTAGATAATTTCTTTCTCAAGCATGGATGGCATTTCATTTCATTTTTATCTGTATGATTGCAGTTTACTGTTTATTGCTTGATAGCATGTTATTTATTTTTCAGTATGATTACTGTTATTTCATGACTGGCTTGAGGTCGAGACGAGCTTGTGGAGGCTGAAGCCCCACACAAATTTCCTCCCTCACTTGCATTGCATGCATTTTACTGTTAAGCTGATGCTTTGTCTGTTTTGGTGTATCATTGACATGATCCCTTAGGACTCTCATTTCCTTTGATAAGGATTTGATGATAGACTTTTAGGTTGAAACCTATGCATGACAACATCTAGGAGTCCCCTGTTCAAACCTCAATCATAGGATGAATCCATGGCATGATAACAGTAGGACTTGAATGTCTCCCTCCTAGTTGGGCCTGTTCTCTTCTCATCTCAAAGCAGTTTAAGATACAGTAATCATGAATGATTTCTCTCGTACGTTACGAGCCTTAAGCTATCTGAGATTGGATGTTTAGTATGGTACCCGTTGGGTGACATGCGATGCGTTCACTCTCAGGTCATAGTCTCTAGTGCGGTTGAAATCGCAAACACAATAAAAAACATTTCTTTCAGGAGATAACCCGTAGTTTCCCGAACTACGTTTGCTCTGATCTTCCATACAATGTGGAAGTACGTAGGCATAGGATGCGATATCCTACGAGCAAACCTTTCCCCGTAACCCTTCGTAGGCCGAACTACGTTGACTCTGATTTCTCATTCTCTGATGAGAATACGTAGGCATAAAGCGCGACGCTTTGCTGAGTCATTTTTCTTTTCTTTTTCAGCCCACCTTGATAGGTAGATAGATTATAACCAACCCGTCCAAGTAAACAAACAAGCGTGGATCCCGTCGAGTACGACGGACGTGAGGGGTGCTAATACCTTCCCCTTGCGTAACTGACTCCCGAATCCAGACAATGGTTGCGATGACCTTGTCTTACCCTTTTTCGTCAGGTTTTCCCGATCGTTTCCTTTCCCGCTCTGAGGGATAAATAACGAAAGGTGGCGACTCTTCTGTCATGCCGGCACCTTATTTTCGCGCAAGCGACAAGGTCCATCTTCTGCAGCTCTTCCGGCAACGGCTGTGTCACTTGTTCCACCAGAATTTGCTGATATCTATAACAAAAACTTCAATAAGCGATCTGTCGTAAAGCAGCATGCGTACTACCGGTTTTCTGCTGAGCGTATGCACATCCCACAAATTATCAACCTTCTTGATGCTCAAGGGTTTAATAATTTCTTGGAGTGCAACACAAATTACAATGAAGACCTGGTAAGGGTATTCTATACCGGCCTTCAAGGAATGTTTGAATATTTTGCGTTCAAAACGAAAGTCGGAACTACAAAGGTATGTGTTAACGACTCCGTTTGGAAAACGTTGTTTAATATGTCTCCTGTATCCGCTGAGCCTATCATTAAGGCCACAAAAACTAAAATTGTCATTTGCTACGAGTTCAAAGGGGCTTTAAACTCACCTAGGATCAAGAGTTTTGGCAAAAGACTCTTACAATGATGGAATATCTCTGGGATAAGGACAAACATCGTTACAGGTTCATTATTAAGAATCAGACGAGAGTGATGATCAAAATGAAGAGGCCCAGGAAGAAGACCAAGATGAATAGGGTGGCAGACAACCCATGGAGGTTGAAGACCAACATGATGTAAGTTGGCTTGATCAATCTCCTGCCGCGGATTATGCAAATAACCAAGGGTGGGGCGAATTCCAACATACTGGTTAGACATCATTGGGCGACAATTATAGGCCTCAACACAATTAGGAGTATCAAGAAACTCCAACCTGGAGCAATGAGCCTCCACTATTCCCGAATCTGCCCCAACAAAATTCTAATGAACTCCTCGAGATAATGAGGACTATGCAACTGTAACAATGTTCCTTCATAACTGCTCAAGATGAGCGTATCTCACAACTCTAAAGTCAATTTGAGACTCATACTGAAAATTTCAACGCGTTTTCCTCAGGTGTCATGCGACAGTTTGATGGTTTTGTTGAAACAACCGCCAATCAACACAGGGCCCTTGCCACATGCTTCAATACCCTAAATAGAGCGGTTTTGGAGTTCACCGAAAGAGCCGATGCCCAATTACCTCCGGAGTATCCCTCTCGAGGGCGAGGCCACCATTTCAAAGGGACGAGGCCTTGAAGTTGCTCTGCATATTGCATATTGCATCTGACCATTCTGTTTTCAATATTGCTATGTATTACTGTACTTATGATTTTTTAATGTCATGGATTATGAACTTATATGTGGTTACTTGTTTGTCTAACCTAGCAATACTTATTGTTTTTGTCTGTGCATGGCTCTATTTATCACTATGTTATATGATCATTAACTACATTATATGTGGATGTATATTAATGTATAGCCTGTTATGCGTGTTTTGAGATGTGCACCTGTTGTTACATTTATACCATTCATTGAAAGGGGTTTCTTTCTTTTTGATGTTGTCAAAGGGGAGAAAGTGTCAAGCATTGCAGTAGAACTAGAAAGACCAAAGGTGAAGACATAGCATTAACACAAACGAGTGAATAGGAATGAAGGCATCAAGCAAGGGGGGGATAATGTCCCATATCATACAGTCAGGTTCTATGTGTTTTGCCATCATAAAAAAGGGGGAGTATGTGAGGGTAAGGCCTCATATATAGATGTGTTAGTTTCGATGATGTCAAAACTATGTTCCACAGAAGAACATATGTTGGGTGTTATCACCATGTTGCATTTGCATGTCTTGTTTCTCATAATTCAAATGCTCGCATAAAATATCACGGTTGTTGCATATAAATTGTCAAAAATATGTGTCATATGAGTTTGACTTTTTTGTTGTCATTTTCCATATCATAGATGTCATCAAAAGTGTCGAAAAATATGAAAATAGGCATTTTTGACAGTTTCAGGGCTTTGAGTCGACCAAAGATCTGTTCCGGTCGACTCACACTGTAAGTCAGTTTTGTGTATTTGCTTTAGGTAGGCTCGCGTCGACCCACCGGTCGACTCATACTGTAAGCATTTTAATTTGTCTAAAAATGCATGTTATGCATCGATGCATACATTGTTCCGGTCGACGCATGATTCTCTGATTTGCACAATTTTACAATCGGGTCAGCTCAGGTCGACCCTCTCTTCTGCATAGGTCGATCGCTCGCTGTTTTGTGAAGTGGTTTTGTTTGTTATGTCCGTTACGTTTGGTATATAAGCTCAATTTCTACTTTCACTTCAAAATACTTGAGAAAAACAAGAAATGTGAAATAGGTGTCGATTTGGTTCTCATCATCTTCATTCTCTTCATAACATATCATAACAATTACACATAATCATATTTGTTATGCATTGTGCATTGTTAGAGGTGATAACGTTCGAAGCCGAAGATTTGGTTATCTGGTTCGGGTTGAGGAATTGACAGGTTTTTCTTGAATAAAACCTCTAGGGTTTTGTCCTCCAAGATTCTTTGAATTTGGGGTTTTTTGCACAATTCTTCTCATCACATATTCATCCGAGTGAAGGTAATCGAGGAGCTGAAGGTTCCGTCGATTTAGTAATGGTAAACAGAGGATTGTGAGTGGGATTTTCGGGTTCGACACGCGGGTGATTGAAATCAGTCAGGCCAGATTTTAAAGACTAAAGGTTGTTCAAACATAGTGTCGCAATTGGAGTTTTATTCACAGCTGTCGAAGTACTTGATTTGAATCGAATCAATGGGAAAGAAGAAATAGGATCTACAACAACAATAGTGTTCGTTTGTTTGATAGCTATTTGCTTCTTGTATAAACTTTCAACAACAGGTTATATATATATATATATATATATATATATATATATATATATATATATATATATATATATATATATATATATATATATATATATATATATATATATATATATATATATATATATATATATATATATATATATATATATATATATATATATATATATATATATATATATATATATATATATATATATATATATATATATATATATATATATATATATATATATATATATATATATATATATATATATATATATATATATATATATATATATATATATATATATATATATATATATATATATATATATATATATATATATATATATATATATATATATATATATATATATATATATATATATATATATATATATATATATATATATATATATATATATATATATATATATATATATATATATATATATATATATATATATATATATATATATATATATATATATATATATATATATATATATATATATATATATATATATATATATATATATATATATATATATATATTAACAAGTCTCAATTCTTTTATTAGAATTGAGGGTAGATGTACCCTTAGCGAGGATGACGGGGGAACTGCCTTAACAAATCGCCGTGTCTTTTGCTTTACATTTGTATTGCTTAATATCTTAGTTTTTAGTGCAAACAATTATATCAATCTAGGTCTGGTTTGAGTAGTGCTAAAATTATTTTTAACCTAGTACGATCATTGATTGTAAGAGGAAACTTGAGCAATTCACTCTCAAAACAGAACTCACTTGTAGTGCTCTGCACTCCAAGTGTTTGATAAATTGTCTGAACTAAAAGCCTTGTGTGTTGTATTTTCATAGTGTTAATATTTTTAAGGCATTGGAACTAGTCACACCATATAGTGAGCTGAATCAAATTGATAGTGCGATTAACGTAGTGATTCTCATATCTCATTATTGGATTCCATAGGCTTAATACATATCCGATTTTCTAGTAACCGTTTGTTTTAGACGTGTATAGTTCCTCAGCCGCTTCCGTAATTAAACAAATTTTAAAAACCGGTTTTATTGGAAGCGCCGACTCTTTTAAGCAAGCGATCTATTCAACCCCCTTCTAGATTTGTGCCATCGTCTAACATCCGCTCGCGTCCAAATAACAAATTATAATTAGAATTGGACTTGATGACCATGAATAAAGTTTGTCTGGATGTGGAGCGAACTGATTGGTTTACCTGGATCACGCCTAGTATGTTATTGGTCTTGCCTTCATAGTTGGATAATACCAAGTTATGGAGCCTAAGATCCTCGTCGGTCTTCCTTATTTTCTTGAATATTGAATATTGCATCAAGTTGACTGCCACACCTCCATCCACAAACACTTTATTGTCGGCCATATCGTCTTCCTTTACCATAATAAGCAGTGGCTTGAGATGATACATCATGCCAGGATCAAGCCTTTCAAAAACTGCTTGTTGTTCTTCAGCCTCAAAGACTTCCGACACCCTGTCGTACTCTATTGGTAGCACTGAGACAATTCCACAGTTCATCTACAAATCATCTTTGGAGTCATCATCAAAGTTGTCTTCGACTATTTCTTCATTAGATTATAGGGTGTACTCAGGATTTTTATCTTTCGACTAAGGAGTATATAGGGGCTCCTCTTCTCCAAGTTGGGGTAGTGCTGGGGAATTTCACCCTCAGATTGTGGAGAATACTCTAGCGAAATTTCCTTTTTCCTTGGATCCATTTCTCCTATACGGGCCTCCTTCAAAGTCGGCCTTTGGGAAACCGTCATCTTATCCTCCTCGTTCATCCTCTTGGAGCAAGGCTTCTTTAGGGCCTTCGACACAACTGGATAACACTCTGCCTCTAGGGCGTCACGCTTTGCAGCAAAGGCTTTACGTTCGAATTTATTTTTCCTTTGGTGACGCCTTCATTGGGTACATGTCATGGGTTTATTACCCCTTGTACGTCGGAGGGACGTGAGACTTGCCCTTCGACTCTTTCTGATATGATATCCCTGCCTTGGGATTGACCTCCTTCCATTTGGGGTAATTCGCCCCTTTCTGATTTGTGGGCTTTACCTATTTCTCCTTGAGTGTGCTTGCTGGTGGTCGGAAAGTCTTCTATCGAGGTGGTTGGAACTGCCTTTTATATTCTTTGATTCTATGAGGTCTGCCCCATAGTGTTTGGGGCGAACCTAGAAGATTTACTCCCACCTCGTCATCTTCTGAGAACAAACCTTCTTTTGCCTTCCAGCTTCTTTGTTGCTTCCTCATCGAACACATCACTAAAACGTGGACTAAACATTGTCTTAGAATCATTGATTTTTCATCGCATAAGGAAATATATCAACCCCTCTTCAGACTGGGGGTAGACTACTTGCAGATTTGATTCAGCTGCAACGGAGATCTGTTCGCCGCTGTCAACTTCCATGTTGGATCCATTAACAGCCTCAACCATCAAGATCTCGATCTACTCACCATAATGAGCCTCTTAATCCTGCATGGGATCTGAGTCTACCTTCATGGATGACTTAGGCTTTTCACCGAACTACAACATTCCATATTTCAACGTTTTCTGAACCAAATCCTTGAAAAGCACACATTGAGATGTTTTATGACCTAGAAAGTTATCGTATTTACAAAAACTTCTCTTCTTACTTTGTTCTAAAGGATGAGTTTTCAAGCCAAGAGGTACTATAATCTGACAATCTACGACCAATAAATCGAATATTTCATCGCATTTTTTAATATCAAAAGTATAAGTTTTAGTAGAAAACTTCTCATTTTTTTGTTGGTGTCAACATGATTTTTCCCGTTCGATGGTTTTTAACAACTTACAAACATAAGGGGGTCCTGGCTTAAGTTCAGTCATGCTGACCTCGCCCTCTTTAGAACAATCGTTGCCTATATAAGAGGCGTAGTCATCTGCCTCTATGTAAAAACTTTCTCTTTTTTGTAATATTTATTTGTTTTGGCTTTCTCAGCTTTTAGGCGTTTGACTTGAAGAACCCTATCTTTCAGTTGTGTGGTGTCCCTAAGGTATTGGGCATCTAATTTCTTCCTAATTGAATAGTCTAGTTCTCCAGCGACCATTTCAACAAACTCGTGTTCAGGTAGTTGGGTAAAACATCTTGCTTTGAGAAGTCTTAACCTATTCAAATAGTCATTGTTGCACCCCAAATTTTGACCCCTTAGATCTTCATCATCATTTTAGGATCATATTCATTTGATTATGTAACCTTAACCTGTTTCAAGTTTGTCTTTGTTAAGATACAGGTGAATTAGGGTTCCGTACAATCGAGAATCGAGATTTCGAGAGTTTAATCAGTCAACATATTGGACTGGTTCTCCATTAAATAAGTCTCCACATCATAAAATATACTCCATTGGATCAAGTGTGAATCCAATTTGAGGTTGTCACCCAAGGATCAAGAACAGTGCAGTTCAAGATACCCGATTAGGGTTTTCCATCAGGAAAAGTCAACTGTAGTTTGACTTTTGATTTAAATGATTTTACAATGGTGGGATCATGGTCTATAAAGCTCATATGGCTTATTAAAGTCTACTAAAGAAGTTTCAAGGCCTCAAAAGACCCGGAACATCAACAGTCGACTCGGTAGTCATCGATCGATCGTTCGGTTGACCGAAAAGTCAACTCTTCACTCATAAGGAATTTGACCTCAAAGTATGAAGAAAAAATGTTCCTAGTAACATATTACACCTGTCCATGAAGTTTCATGACCATTGGATCAAGGATTGAGGAGTAATCAAAAAATCGGGAAATTAGGGTTTTGAAAGGGGCAAGACCATAACTCCCTAACCACACATCCAATTGAGTTGGTTCAACGCTCATTGGAAAGCTCTTGACAAGTCCTACAAAATTCCCACAGTGGTCCATGAGCAGAAAATGCATAGACTTGGAGTTATGACCAAAGTCATTGCAAGAGGGAAAAATAACTTAGAAAAATTCTAAGTTATTGGCCTTTATAGGCATGTTTTTTAGCAACTTTGAGTGGATTGTTGACCTAGTTCCATTTGGAATATGAAGATGATGAAAAAATGAAAGTTTTAGAGATTCATGAGGGCTTTCCAAAATGTACTAGAACTTCTCCATAACCCTTATGAGTTGAGAGTTATGAATCCAACAAGATGAGGTTTCAACACTTGAGTCCAACATTTTCACTTTTTCACAAACTCACCTTTTGATCACTTGAGCTATTCTCAGCCCTTGGATCATGTTTATATCTGATATTTAGAGAGTATGATGAATGAAAAGGCAGAAAATGAAGAGGTTTGATGGACATTGCAAGTTGGAGGCAAGTTGCAATATTATATTCAAAGAAATCAAAGAGGAACGAGAAACTTTCCATGAAATCTGCAGCTGTTGCTTCCCTACCCTCTATGCTCTCTTCAATCACTTCATGTCCCTCATTTCACTTAAGTTTTTCCTGAATTGAGCTAAAGGAATGATGTGCTTAGCTACCATACAATCTTGAATAAGATTTCATCACAAATCTCCCTCCAAAAATGCCAAAGTACCAATCTTCCCCAAGCCTCTCCTTGCCTATAAATAGAGGTTTCCTCTATGTTGAGAGGGACACCAGAGAACTCTAAAACCCAAGAGAAAACCATTGCTCTCATCCTATCTTGCATTTTCTTACAAGTGAAGAAAATCATCCCAAAATACCTCAAAAATCTGCCTCGAGCAAAACATCTTCCAAAACCAGTTTCACTCACACAAAATCATCACAAACAATCCACACAATCCACAAATGATGTGTGGGAGGTGTTCAAGTTTTTAAACCAGCCAAAAACCTCATTTTCCCAAAAGTCAACTTTCAACCAAGCAAAGTTTGACTTCACATACAAAATCTGCCAAATCACATACCAGGTCTGTTTTGATCATTGTAAACCTCCAAACACCTTAGGTTTATGATGTACCAACTGTCCATAACCTAAAATACCATCATCATCACTTGTTTCAAGTTATGGTCCAAGATTCACTTGTTTACTTCAAGTGCAAGAAAGACTGCATCTTCATCAAGGCATTGGATTGGATCTTATTTGGGGAGTCTTCAAGGTTTACCCTACTACACAAACTTCCTTAGAGTTCTACAAGAGTTTGGTAGTCACTATCCTCATCTTAAACTATCATGAGTATGTTTGATGTGCATTAGTTGGTTTGAGATTAAATGCAAAATGCAGTTCATGTATGAATCTGCCTTACTTTATCTGTTTTGCTCACCAATGTGTGTGTTTTCTCTTATAATCATCATTCAATGAGGTGTGTATGATGTTACTTTTGGGAAAGTATGTTGTTAAAATGCATGGTCAATTTAGGCTTGACAGTGTTATGTGGATTTTATATTCATCAACAAAACTGTTTTGAAATCTGAGTTTGTCAACTCATGATTTGTTTGTTGTTAGAACTTGGATCTCATGCTAGATGTGTTTATTTGAAGTAGTGTTTGTCTTTAAAGCAATGTATTGGGGATGTCTTGAGGATTTAAGTTTGTTACTGTTCAGATCATTGAGGGTTGTTTTGGTTTTGTTTTAAAGGTTGTTACCTTAGTTCTGGTGGAGTTTTTGATGTTGGTGTGGTCAACTAGATTTCAGAGGTGCACTATGAACATTGTTATGTTTAGTGCCTCTCTTTTGGAGGCCTGATCTTGTTCATGTTTTTTGGATCAGTCTAGCCTTTAGTAGGATGCATAGATTTATCATAACCAATAGTGTTTGTCATGAGGGTCTAGGTCTATGGTGAGCCTCAGTTCAGTTTAGATCTTTGAAAACAGTTTGTTTGGTTTGATTGTTAACTGAGTTAGTATTGGTTCATGCTAAGTTCATGAGGCTGTTACCATGTTTCTGTTGAAATTCATGACAGGTTGAATCTTCAAGCCTTGTTTACATGCTGAGTCTACTGTTCAGGTCTGCTGTCGGAGTTGGTGTTAGGCCTGTAATGCATGAGTTGCTAACTCTTCATTCCCTTTAGACTTGGCATTGTAATGTCAATTTCATAATTCTATTTAGGCCTAGATTTAGTTGGTTCAATTCCTAGTCATGTTTGTGGTTTATGATTTTTCACTTAGTGCATACTTGAATTAATCTAGCATTTTAGCAAGTGTGCATAGGTCTGTCATTATAATCTTGCTGTTAGGGGCTAGGTCTTTGTAAGGACATAGTTATTTGGAATTCATCAATGCTTGAAACACCAAAGAATTCTGTCAACATTTTGTTTTGAAGTTTGTCAACATCTTATACCATACAGTTTCTTTTTCTTTAAATCATTGCAAGGTGTGAATGGAATTCATGATCAGTTGCAGTTTTAGATTGATAAGCATTGCATTGCCATTGAGACTTTTGTTTTAACATTGACCATATGCCCAGCTTAATTTTAAACCATGTCACTAGCTTGCATTTGACAGTTGTTTCATGATTCTTGGTAAATCTAAGTTCTTTATTTAGATCTAATCCATGAGTGATGCATTTTAAACATGAACAAGCTTTCACTGTTACCTATTTGCATATGTTTTGGTCATGGGAATTCAAAATGCATTTTCAAAAACCTCATTTGCATTTGCAATTGAATTTCACTTTGAGTTCATTGTTTTGAAAAACTATTAGAACCATTGTGATCCTTGTTAAAATTCAAGTGAGTTAGAATCAAATTTTGTTAAAATTGGTTGAGATTAGATCAAGTTTGAGATCAATCCATTTGGACTTGCCTTGCTTGTTTCCTCTTTGATTTTGGCCCAGAATATTTGCTTAGTTAGGTATATGTTTTATTTGGGGTGGCATAATACTTGGATGTATCGCCACCCCAGTGGTTATGCCTTTCTCTCATATTGCCTTGCCTTGCTACATGTCATGGGTTCGATCCGTGTGGGAATCAACCTTTTTGATTATTTTTTTCCATATTTGCCATGTTTTCATATTTTGTTTCTCTTTTTCCTCCAGTAACATGCGCTCGCCCTTAGATGGTTTGGCCAGGTTTTGAGTTGGTATTTCAAAGGTGGTGGGTTCAACACCCACCAAGCGCATTTCCTTACTTTTTATCACTAAGATATTTGTTTTTTCTTCAAAATTCAAAATAACATAACTTCACCATTTTTTATCATTTCTGAATGATTCTTTTTGCATTGGTCTTGTATTTTTGCATAGTTTCACATGGTATTTTAATATTGTCATACCCCAAATTTTACCCGTAGATTGGTGATCCTTTTCGCATCTCATTTTAATACCTTTTCGTTTTAATTAACCGTTTGACGAGTTGCTTGTTGTGTTCTATGAGGACAGGTTTACTATGGAAGGTTCAGAGGTCCTAACTCCCCTTCATTGATGCAAAATGTTTGGTTTGGTGTCGGCGGAATTTGTGTATTAAAGATATATAGATGCAAGTATGGATAAGGATTTATGAATTGAATTCTATTATAATTTTCTCGAGAATTAATGGTTAATTTCACCTTGAAGTTCACGTTTTAATGCTATTTTGAAGTTTAACTCCAAATTCCAAAGAGGTTAAAGTTCATCAAAACATGCAAAGTTAAGGTTAATTATGAAGCTCACACTTGAAGGCCCATTCAAGTCACTAAGTCAAGAAGTTTTTAAAAAGGGAATTGTCTTGACCAAATTTAAGTGCAATTTTTTATAAGTGACGGTAAACTAGCGCATGTTTGCTTTCCACGTCCAAACATCAATTACCTCGCCCATGCTAATATGCAAAGAACTAATGAAGGCATTCAGAGGTGACACGGTGGATCATTAAACTTGGTACGTCCAAATAAGTTACAATTATTGGGGAGACATTACCTCGTCCGGAGTGAGGCTGTCAAGAGAGCACATAATATTGTTGTTGCATTTTTTTAGCAAACTTATGTGTTTCATATTGAGCTGCTGATAAAGGAAATGTATATTTGAAAACCAAAATAAATATATTACACATTATTTTCTTAAAGCTAAAAAAGTGCCTATTCAAAAGTTTAAAACGGGTCTGTGAGATACAGTTTGCAGCATTTACAAAGGATCCTCATTTTAAACGAACGGCTACGACACCGTCAGACCATGCCAGACCATGCGTCTAAGATCAGTAGAGTAAGTAACTCAAATTCCAGATATAACAACCTTTATTAGTCATCAATGATCTATTTGGCAAGAGACCGAAACATAGGGATCCAAGCCTTCTCTAAAAAACACCATTATCGGGGTATCGCAAGAGCTGGATATGTGTCGATTTGTGTAGAACCAATCCTAGAAATTTATGAAAAAAGAGGAAGTAAGTGTTCCAAGTAGAGGTAATTACAAGAGTTGCCGACATTAAAGGACTCAGTATATCATTCACTTACCAGATAGAACCAAAGATCATTATCTATGATTTTCAGACTTGAAGCTGTTGTGTTTCATCCAGAGCTGCCAAATCTTCTCCAGAAGAGCTTGCTTCACTGACTATCACGGTGTCACGGCCTCAAAAATCACCAACTCCTTTGAAGTAACAACAACTCTCCTGTGACTGCAAAAGAAGAAGGAAATATCAGAACTTTATGCCACCACAGACTTAATCTTCTAGAACAAAAATTCAATGTTCATTTGATACAGATAGGGAATTTCTCGCCCAGAAAAGTGCCCCACATCGAGACTTCTATAATGTTAGAAAAGTGGATACACACGTCCACCACTCAGCATGTATGAATCATAAACATCTTTTGAGATTCATAGAGTCAAAGCTGAGGAAAGAGCCTGATGAGGTTGTAATATTTCGAGATGGAACATATCTGACGTTGAAGGAGGTTTTTGAGAGTATAGATTTAACTGGATACAATCTCAATGTTAACCTTTTGGATATTCACGCTGACAAAAGTACATTTCATCTCTTTGACAAGTTTAATCTTAAATACAATCCTTATGGTCAAGGTAGGCCCAGGGAGATATTTTTTGAAGCAGGACAACCTCAATCAAGGTCATTCCTTAGCGAGCTCACAAAGCAAATGATTTCTGATCTTGAAGCCAATAAATATCAGGTGGTTGAGTATAGACTGTCAATATATGGTAGGAAGCAAAGTGAGTGGGACCAACTAGCCAGTTGGATAGTGAATAACGAACTGTACAAAGAGAATGTAAGACATGCGTATAAACAACAGCAAACCATTATCATAAGTTTCAAGAGGAGAATTAACAATAGATACACCAAAGGTTTATGGTTGCAAGACAAGTAAAAGTGACGCAATACACCAAGCATTCTTCAGTTTGAGTTTCTTCATAAAATTCCAGCCATATCCATATTTAGTGGTGATAATGGAAGTTTCCTCATATAGACTGTTGGAGCTATTTGTCCCTTTACCCAAAACAGGTCAATAAAAAGATTTCGCCATGGAGGTAATTGGTATTCGTATTGCCGGTATTTGTATCTTCCAAAACATAGTTGTGTTGTTTCACTTCCAGTCCTGGTCATAGAAGAGGGCAATTCTCATGTGAAATATGAAGGAATACGTGCAATTTGCGGATAAAACTCAAACAAAACCAATTCATACTACTTCCCAAAAGAACA
Source organism: Lathyrus sativus (assembly GCA_963859935.3). Lineage (NCBI taxonomy): Eukaryota > Viridiplantae > Streptophyta > Magnoliopsida > Fabales > Fabaceae > Lathyrus > Lathyrus sativus. Next base: position 361,622,094 of record OZ012736.1, on the reverse strand, counting down.
ACCCCAATACCGTAAACGCTTTGAAGCAAAAAAGAGAAGTCATTATAACCTTGAAACTCTACTCTCGCCAATATGGCTCACCTCTAAATCAGACAACAAGCTTGCCCTTTCAAAATAAAGAAGTGACCATCGTGAGAAGCCAAATGCGTTGCAAAGTCTTTTTCTTTCCATAACCAGTTCAGATAGGATCCTACATAAAAAGGAAGGGATTAGTGATCTTGAGGGGAAAATTAAAACCAGACAAAGTAAATTTCTTTCCAAAACCACGTCTTAGACAGAATTAGTGACAGGAGTTTTCTTTCCATAACAAGTTCAAGACAACATCATCTCATTCCGGAAGCAATCAAACACACCTTTTAATAGAAATCAAAACCCAAACATTTGTGTTTCTTTCCAAAAACGTGCAATGCTTATAAAAGGGACATCGCAGATGCACAAAAAAGGGACAGAATACAACGGTCACAAGTACACAAGGGATCAGAGAGATTCGAAAACCCTAAAATTCAAAAGGGGTTAGAAGTAAACTTATCTGTTATATTTGCTTCTCGCCGTCGCTTCAAAACCACCTCGCCGGAAATCATCATCACTGTCGTCGCCGTGGACCACTATTTCGGTAAAAAAAATTGATTTAGTGTTGTCGATCCTTTTGAATTCTTGTTTGATGTTTACAGGTTGAGATTCGAAGAAGAAAAGAAGTGGAAAAAGACGAACAGAAGAAGGAAGGTTGGAAAGAGACCTGGGCGCCGTTTGGGGATCGGGGAGAGTCTAGGGTTTCATCCCCCTTTCCTTGATGAAGTTGAACCAACCCGGGTCCGGTGGATTCATCACCACCGGCCCAACCCAAACTTGTTTTTTATTTCATTGTTCTTTTTATTATTTTATTCTTATTTTAGTTTTTGTTTATTTATTTAATTTCTGTACTTTGTAATTACAATTATTAATGAAAGTTACTAACTACTAACCACTAATTAACTAACCAAATAAAAATCTAAAAAATAGTAAAATATTTTAAATAAACACAAAAATGTTAATTTGGTAATTTAATTTAAATCATCTCTTACCTCATAAAAATAAAAAAAAAAATTTAAAATTTAATATTAAGTTGGTTCATTTTTTATGATAAAGATAAAAAAAATAAAAATTTAGTTTAGTTAATGAGTTAAAACTAATCCAATAATAAAATTCATTTAGAAAGGAAAGTTAATTTATCTTTTTTTATAATTTTAAAAAATAATATATATACATGTCAAATAAAATCAAAAGAATTTGTTTTTAAATAAATTAGTTACTTTAACTTAAGTAATTTATAACCTCTTCCAAAATTTATTTAACCATAAACCTCAAGACAAATAGATAATTACCTCTTTCATTTTTTTTCTAGGGTTAACCGGTCCAACACTTTTTTAATAAGATAAAATTCCAAGATAAGTTAAAACAATTAACCTTTAACTTCTAAACCACGCCTAATCTAGTGTCTTTCCTTTCTTAACTTAACTCAGGTATCCTTTCAATTATCACTTTCGCCATATTTCCCTTCCGAAGGAAAGGTTCACATATTTGACCCCTGTGTCAATGCCTTTACCCTCACCCTAGCCTTAGGATTCGAGTCCCTGTGCTCACCTTTTAGGCGTCCCGCCGTGGACATCCCTTCACATCTTCAATTCAACCTTATAACATAAAAATAGGAGTCCTTGTACTCCAAAATAAGCGCTTCCCTACGAACGTTTATTTTCCCCAGGAACCTTGACCATAGTCAAGAAGTTCCTCATCTCCTTCTGTGAGGGGAACTACGAATACTCTGATTCCATCCCCTACCCAAGATACGTAGGCACAAGATGCGAGTCTTGGCGAGTATACTTAGGACTAACCCCTTAGGTCTTTCTCTTCACCCTTAACCCTTAGTAATACCCTTGAGAAGATAACATAGCAATAGCAGCATTTTAAAATAAGAGGTTCCTGTAGAGTACTACAGAAGTTTAGGGTGCTAATACCTTCCCTAAACTTAACCAACCCCCGAACCTTAGATCTCTCCCCGCATCGTGTTTACGATGCAAAATAGGTTTTTCCTTCCTTTTACCTTTCCTTCGGATAAATCAAAGACCGGTTGTAAATGAATTAAGATTCAAGTTAATCAATAGCTTGACATCAAAATTTCACCGCAACAGAAAATGGCGACTTCACTGGGGATGAACTAACATTTTTTGAGGGTTATCCCTATCTTGTTTTTATGTTTGTTGTTGCTTATTATCTGCTTATATATAACTATTGTACCTTGCTTGGGGTTTATACCATTGTTGTGAGATAAGTCCTACACCTGGACTTGAGTGAACTTAAGATAGGATAGTGATATGTTCGATGAGGCTTATAGGGAGTTGAATCCCGACCAAGTTGACTCGAAAATCACGCTCAGTTGAGACCCTTTCGAAAATGGTTCGGTTGAACGAGTAATCGTGAAAACTTTTACTATTGTCGATTGAAGTCTATGATATTGAGGACCGTAGTTACCTAAACACAACTTTGGCCTTATTTAGGACGTAGTGCGAGGACTATGAGGGAGTACTCCCGAAATAGTTGCTACGCGATGCTACACTCAAAAGAGGTTCTCTTGAGAATATTATTAACCACCGAGTAATTGGGAAGTTGATAATATCCGAAAGATGGACTGATGACTTTGGGAACCGTTTTAGAACCTTGTTCTGCAGGTACAACTAACCTATAATACATACCTTTTGGGATTGGTAGACCTTAACTCCACTCATTGTTCCTCTAACCTAGGACTTTTGTTGTTTGTGTGCATTTGTGCATGGCATTCATAAAACATCATTCCTAGTTTCACGGAATTCAAAAGTCCTTTGCAAATTCAAAAGTCCTACATTTTTAAAGTTTAAAACCTTTTCCTAATTTTCCTTTAAAAAAATGTTTGCAATCGACTGTTGATGTTCTTCAAACCATTACATTGCATTCGCATCATGTCTTGCATTGCATTTTCCCCCGGTTTCTCATTTCTAGTTATCTTTATCTTCCAGTGTTCTTTTGGGTCGTCAAGCTGATTCCTCGACACAAATATCAGACTAGAGCTAACCTAAGATGCAAGATGTCAGAACAAGAGGAGCATAATGTGGAAGTCCGAATGGAGATCGATGAGTTGAAAACAGGCATAACTAGGCTTACCGAGATGCTTCAAGTTCTGATTTCTAGAGGAGAGCCACCTCATAGGATCGTCATTCAGGAAGTTTCAAGTGCTGATCCATCTCCTGTTTCATCGCCGCCCTCTACTTGGCCGGAGTTTGGTTTACCTCCTAACTACTCTCCACCTATTGCATCTGCTGCTACAATTGGTCAGACTATCAGACCAGTTTTTCAAGCTCCTGTCTTTACCGAGGCCAGACCTGTGGTCCACACTGTTAATCAGACTATGCAAGCTCCCTTTGAGAGTTCTCCCTATGAGTACAATGTTGCCCGTACTAAAGAGGAAAACCAGGAAGACTTTGTTGAGCCCGAGATTACTCGTGAACAGTTTCAGATCATAAACAAGAGACTCCAAGCTATCGAAGGTACTGATTTCTTCAACGTTGATGCCGATAGTATGTGCCTAGTTTCTGGTCTTGTTTTTCCTGCCAAGTTCAAGACTCCTGAGTTCGTGAAGTATCAAGGTCATTCATGTCCAAGAGCCCATCTAGTCATGTACTTCCGAAAGATGGCAGCTTACACCAATAATCAGAAGTTGCTTATCCATTGCTTTCAGGATAGTCTGAGTGGTGCTTATCTCAAATGGTATATGAACTTAGAGGATAACAGTGTCCACAGCTTCCAGGATCTCGGTAATGCTTTTATGAGGCAGTACAAATACAATTTAGACATGGCTCCTGATCGGCGTCAGCTACAAAGTATGTCTCAGAAAGAAAACGAGTCGTTCAAAGAGTATGCTCAGCGTTGGAGGGAATTAGCTTCTCAAGTTGAACCCCCTATAGCAGAGAAAGAATTGACAGGAATGTTCATGGATACGTTATCTCCCTTCTATTGGGAAAAGATTATTGGAAGTGTCTTTTCAAACTTTACAGATCTGGTGACTATTGGTTAGAGGATAGAAGAGGGTTTAAAAAATGGCAAGGTATCCAGAGCTGCTGAATCTTCCAATGGGGCAAAGAAATCCTATGGGAATTTCCAGAAGAAGAAGGAGGAGCAGACCAATGCTGTCATGACTAAATCAAGGATGTCTCGCTATGGATCTCAACCTGTTGTTGCTCCACAGCCAGCTCAGACTGCTCAATGTCCAGTTATTAGACAAGACCAGTATCGAAATAAGAATCATTTTGATCCTATTCCCATGACTTACACAGAGTTATACCCAGACTTAGTTCGACAAGGAATGATCTCTATAAGGGCTCTACCACCTCCTCCTAATCCTCCTTCAGCTGGATTTAGGACTGATCTACAGTGCGCTTTTCATGAGGGTGCCCTAGGCCACGACTTGGAGCATTGCTTTGCGCTGAAAGCCAGGGTGCGCGAGTTGATTAGAGAAGGGATACTTAATTTTGCGGATAAGCCTCCAAATGTCCAAAAGAATCCTTTGCCAGGGCATCAAAAATGAAGCTTCCCAACAGATTTATTTGTGTTTCAGACAGAACGGTTCACTGATCCAGTCATTAGGCTATTTTTTTCTCGTTGTTTGTACTTTCGTTAATTTATTAGTTGTTTGCTTTCATATTATGTTTGTACTTTCACATTAATGAACAAAACATTGCAACTTTTGATTTAATTCACTTTTATCTATTACTTTCATTTCTATGCTTTATTTTTCAAATATTTACTTCTTGTCCAAATTGTTGATATGCAAAGATTGGAGGGAGGATGATGAAAACGTTATACCCATAACTGCCGTCAGTATGCTTTCACAAACTTTGTTGACGATGTAAGGCATTTGTAGCGGTAAAAATTGTGAGCGTAAGTTATTAATTAACTTAACTCAGAAAACAAGAGTCGCCACCGCACTTTTATTTTATCCAAATAAAGGAAAGGAAAAAGAGCGAACAAAACCAAAGAGTTCTAAAACAAGAACAAGAAACAGAGATCGGGGTAAGGGGGTTGGTTACGCAATGGGAAGGTGTTAGCACCCAAAACGTCTATAGTACTCTATAGGAGCCCTTTGAAATATTTACGTTTTTTGGTTTGAAAATGGTTTGTTTGAAAAGAGATTGGGGAGATGATAAGAGAATTATTTTTTTAGATTTTTGTGTTTGGAGAAACTTATCGTCTCATGCCTACGTATCCACAAAGTGAAATATAGGATCAAAACCCCGTAGTTCGTGGTACAAATGACAAAAATTTTGTTGGTTTGGATTGATTTTAGATGTAAAGACAAGTCGTCATTTTAAGGAGAAAACTGCGACTATTCACCCATGAGTATTAAGACAACATCTGCGTCACATAAAGATGGAGGATTTGCTTGGATTATCAACAAGACTATCACTCAACATCAACGTGGAAAATGTCAAAGTCTTAATAATATGGGGAATAGGAGAATTACATCTCAACTATAGAAATGAATCATGTCTAAACTTTATGAAAAGTTTTAAAGTGAAAAAGTGCATAAAGGCACAAAAAGAGTTGATGAGTTTTTGTATTTTTTATGTCTTTTGAAATTGGTCAAAGCATGATTAACATTGATTGACTTTTATTAAGAAGAACAAAAGTTTAAAAATCACTTGACGAAAGTCAAGGTTTTATTGCGAAAGCGGTTTTGAAGTTTGAAACCAAGAAGGTTTTGAAAGAGGGAGAAAGTTTTGAAAATTTAAGAAGGGGAGGAGATGAAGTGACTATCCTAGAAACCAAAATAAAAGCTAGAGGTAAGAAAGATCTAACCGACTTGTAGCACACTCCATAGCAAGCAAAAAAAGAATTCCATCCGATTTAAAGTATAAGCTAATGAGCGAGCCAAATAAAGGCTAAGATCCACAATACTCCAAGCATAGGAATGAGAGTCCTAATTCTAAGTCCAAAGGTCCATGAAGTCCAAGGTCTAAGAAGTCCATGGTTTAAGAGTAGTCCAAGATCATAACCATAAAGTTAATAGCACCAATTTGTTTTAGAGATTTTTTTATCCTTTATTAGTGTTTTGAACAAGGTATGCTCCAAGTGGACAAAAGAGAAATGACATAAACATAAACAAAGATATGATATGAAATGATAACATGGAAGCATAAAAGTAAAGAAATAAGGAGTAAGAAGAGAATATAAACAAAATTAAACAAGGATATTATTAGTGAATTAGTGGTTAGTGGTTAGAACATATGATCAATGATGATTAATTCTTGCACTTAGACCAAGGTTAATGAAAACTCATTAGAGGATTGATAGAATCAAAGCCTCCTAACAATGATTTTCATATGTATTGGACTTAAGACAAGCAACTAATCATACTTGGACTTTTAAACATAAGTTTGAGCCACGAATGATCATTTTCCGATTAAAGGACACTTTAGCGCTATGTTAAGCAATCGTAATCGGGTTTATGTAGAAACCACGACTATTTGAGGCCGGTCAATAATAATGTTAGTGTTAACACATGTTAGAGAAGTGATATGTAAATCACTCTCCTAAAACATACCACACAAAAAGAAAAGAGGTAGTGATCTCATCATAATCAAGATTTTTCATCAATTAATCAAAGGTAATCTATCACTATTCCAAAGTACGGAGAATTATCTCAATGATTATCCGTCCATAGATTTGAAATAATGAAGATTAAACAACCTTGATAATCAACAATCTATGATCCATAGATTTTCACCGATCAAAAATAAAAAGAAGAAGAAAGAGAATTAAAATGAAAAGAAACTTCAATTTGAATCTTAAATCGATTGAATCATCATCAATATCAATCACCTCTCTTGGTGGATAAAATCGACACCCAAAGTCCATTGATATTGATGAGATCTTATCAAAATTCAAGGTCCAAAACAAAATCTATTTTAAGAAATTATTTTAAAAGAAAAAAAAATATTAGAAAAATTATTAAAATAAAATTGAAAGAAAATCTTTTTTAAAAAAAAAAGAGGGAGGTTTTAAAAGAAAAACAAATGGTGGTGATGTTTGGAACGGGCTAAGCCCAAAATAACATTAAAAAAACAAAAACAATGTGCATCAGAAACAAAAATGCTTCATCCTCTTCTTCCTCAGAGAGTCACGAGGATCATTCACGCCGAAGCTGATAAGTTCAAAACTCCATCAAATCAAAGCGACGGGATGCGAAAATTACACCGAACAGATCAAAATCAAAAGCTCTTCACAACAGTACCAACAGTTCAAAGAATCACAACAAAAGGTAACGGATCGGTGAAGCTCAAACTACCTTCAAATCACGAGTAACACTTCAATTCCTATTCCTCTTCTTCTTCTGAACTGCGAAATTCTGATTGTTATGTTGAAGAAGTTGAAGTATGGTGAGATTTTATGTGGAAAGGTTGTGAATGAAAAGAGAGTTGAATCGGATGAAACTTGAAGAATGGTTGAGGGTGATTTTTTTTAAGGTGAAATTTGAAGAAAATTGAGGAGTTATGATTAAAATTCTGCAGGGATTAATTGGCTCTTCAAGCTTGAAGAAATTGAAGGGAAGAAGCTCATATTTATAGTGAAAATGAGGTGAGTCTTCTGAAAAATGATTTGTCGTTTGTGTATTTTCACTGCGTTTTGGTTGCTATGATGTGCGTGACCCATGTGCATTTTTTTTCACGTCGTTTTGCTTTTCTATTTCAGCTTACGTGTGTAGTCACTTTCTGCAATTGGCTCATGGCTTAGAAACAACTTTAAAAGCTTGTGGGGTCAGCTTAGAGTGTAACAGCTGGAATTATATTAACATGGCTTGGAAATATGGCTTAATATGAAGCTTCTCATGGGTACGTTTTGACTTGCTTGAATAAGTATCTCCAGTTGTAATATTACCCTGTTTTTTTCAAATGATTTGGAGACTGCATTTGCATGCAGAAACTGAAAGGCGAGTTTCTGAATTACGCGCGATAGCATCCCGATCAGAATATCCGTGTTCAAGCTCCTCTCATGAGAGTCTCTCTGTATGTCCTCAATACAGAAAGTATTATTTTGCAAACCATCAAGAAGATACCCTCATATCCTGTGATGCCTAAGCCATCAATCATGTTCTGTGTTAGCCTGAAAGATATAAGCTCGGGTTTCTCCAATTGCAAACCTTTGTCCAATAAGCAACTGAAATCAACATGAACACAATCACCGGTGGTAGAACCAAAAAGAATGTTTTCACCGTCATTACCAAAAGAAGACTATGCAAAAAAAAGGATATCGACTAGAAACTGAATCAAGTTAACAGAAAAGTTTGATACATTGATATTCTCCACCAGTCTCCGATGATTTGGAAAGAATGATCAGTGTTTTTAGCGCCTCTGATGTGGAAACAGATTTATTGACAGAAGAGTCCAACAAGGAAACTAACGCAAGAACAGTGCCGGCACGATTCACACAATCTGCAACATTATTATCAACTTTCTGAGAATGTAAGAGGCGAGTGATAGCTGCTGCAACACGTGTACGTTGGCATTTGAATCTGCAGAAAGCTTGCATAAGGCGTCAAAGAGCTGGTGCGAACCTCTCAGCTAGAATAGCCACTTCAAATGATAATTCTTCATGCATTGCAAACTTCGTCGTCATCACTATATTCAGGAAACTTCGATAGACGTCTAGCATCCAAGCCAGTGATATACTTCTGTACTGCTTGCACATTTTCCGAACCTTTTGTTAGTTGGAAGGCATGTAGAGCGCATCGTTCTGCAGCAAGTCTAACTGGGGTATTTGCGTCTTTTAAACACTCTGCTAACGCAGGGCCAATAATCGTCCCATATGACATAATGGCAGAAGGGTTTGCTTTGGCAACAGCCTTTATAGCAGATAATGCCCTTCTTCTAACTTCACTGGACTCGTCACGTGTGGATGTAACTAGCAATGAAAGAACATCTTTGTAGAGCACTGTGTCAGAAGGATCAACTTGAGCTTTATAAAGAAGCAGCCTTCCCAATGCCTTGACAAAAACACTTTTTATCACAGTTTAATTGGCTTGGAATTTCGTGATTTAAAACCCTGTCAACTTCTTGAGGTCCATGCCACATTACAAGATCAATTAATGCTTTAGCAGCCTCTATACTAATTATATGTGGGCCCTTAATGTATGAAACTCTTAGTTGTTTCAAAAGTTCAGCATTTGGTTTCCTCTCCAAAAGCCCATAGAGGCCAAGACATCTTACAGCAAACCTTTGCACGTCCAAGTGAGATTGTTTTGCCCCAGGAAGAAGTAAAGATTGGAGTAGTTCATCTGGTTCTATAGCCTTGCCCTGAAGAAAGCGCATGGACACGGCATTTTTCAGTAAAAGGCCAATAAGGGAAAGGGTGTGTATCTACTGCACACAATCTGCTGCTAAAGAGACAAACTGTCTTGAAGGAGTGGTAAATGTCCTGCACTTTATTATCATCTGTTCCCTTGTGCATAAGAACATCTTTTGCCGCATACTGTGTACAAAGACGATTAAAGTGAGCCCAAAGCTGATCGTTGAATCCAGGCTGCAAAGCTTCTTCATTGCCGGAATCATTAAAACAGCGGAGAATCTCCTCGTACACTTCAACTTTCTGCCGATGTTGGCGACTATATGACGGAGCTGATAACACCGTGCTGTGATGCACTCTGCTGTCGAAACTTGCTCTTATTCCATATATTCATTGGCTCTTTCGTAGTCATCCATGACTTTAATCTTCTTGACTAAGTAACAAACATTTTGCTTGAATTGTTCAATCACATGCTATCACAAGAAATTCATCATCATCGTAAAGCTCAGCTGAAGTTACGTCTGGATCAGCGGTCATAACCTGCTTTTCAGTAGGTAAATACTTGTTCTGCTTGAACTCCATATCATCAATTTCTCTAGCCAAGTTCAAACTTCTATTGACTCGTCCAACTTGGATAAAACCACCGGCTTTCAGAATCCTGTCTTTCTCAAGTTCAAGATGCTTGCGAAGTGCAACAGCTTTTACTTCCGTCTAGGGAACAACAAATCATACAAAATGCTCACTACTAGCCTGAGATATCATGATAACATTAGCTCCAACATCTTTGATTGTACTAAAAATAGTACTTGCTGTACTTGGAACACCGGCCATTCCAGTCCTCTTCGAGCTCATAACCCTTGGATTTGTCTGCAACTTCAGAATCTTCCTTGGTTTCCGATTTCTTTTAATTCGTGTTCCCACAGTATCATCTTCTACTAGACTTGAGGCATGATTCATCATATGTCTATTTGTAACAGCCTCCTCTGAAAATGTGGATCCAGAGTTATTGCTGTCCACCAACTTTGAAGAACTTTCCAAGAATTTATCTTGCTGTTCAGGAACATCGGGAATGGGAGATACTGGCAGGAACGATAATTCTTCTTGGGACATATCAGAGTCGCTGAAAGCAGGATCCTTTTCCACTGTCATCATATGTATATTCGTCAATGCCTACATAATCTGCAACTAACTGTTTAGATGGGGAGAGGTGCACCACATCTTCTTCCTGCCTGTAAACTGTTTCCATCAGCACTATGCTACTGTTTCTGCTAATGGGATCATTCTTTGGATCCATTGTTTCCTCTCTTCCAGTGAGTGCTCCAAGAGAAGGCACAAAAAACTCTGCCACTGCAAGAAGAAAATCTGGCACAACAAGGACTCGAGGTTGCTGCACACGAATTACAAATGATTGTGATGACATACGCCACCTATAGTCCATCAAGAACATTGTTGAAATGGGTGTATCATCAATTCCATCTTCATTGCTTGTCCTCCGAAAGCTAACCAGGTTAAACGAAACGGGAACCTTTATAGTACCAGCTTGTTTGAAAGCATCAGTGGAAGATCCAAGCATCAGGCGCATTTCAGGTTTCGTATCAGGGCGAAAATCTAGAATAGAAAATTTTGGAATTGTCACGAACAAGTCTGTCTCTGATGAAGATGTCATACGATATGAAACCCAGAGACCTTCCAGCGCAATATGAGCCAATGGAGACTCCCCATCAGTGCCATTACAAAGCTCCAGAAAGGCATGTTTCACCACAACAGATATAATTGTAACTGTCTGAGACAACAGAATTTGACTGTTTAGGTTAACCTTATCAACCAGAAGCTTAATAGTATCGTTCGAATCAGATTTTCCACCCCGAAAACTAGCAGGAAGCTTGGTTCTTCTGATAAATTCATGAATGTACAATCCAAAATCACCTTATATTCTTTATCAGACATTATACCATGCAATAGATTCACCTTCACTTCAAGTGAAAATGTCGGAACTTTTCGAAAAACATCCCTCAAACTTCGACGAACAAATATATCAAGTCCTTGACCTTCCCGTATCATTGGTTTTCCAAGACAACCATCGATTCCAACAGACATGTTAATAGCCAGAATCTGAGCATGAAGAACATCAATATGCACAGCTGAAGGGTCTTCTTCTTGAGATCCATGCCAACTGAATTCATCTTTAATTTGAAGCTTTCCCAGATCAAGTTGTATAAAATCTTTACTTTTTGAGTTCCTTGGAACAATGATAATTGGTGTGTCAAGTGCAAGATCCAGCTTGAGCGCAGTAGCTCCATCTATTTCATATTTCTGAATCAACCATTCAAATCCTCCAACTTTATCAACAAGTTTGATTGCTTCTTCAGTATGAGGAGACGCCAGTTCCATAAAGTACACGGTTATCTCTTGAACAAACCTATAAAGGAAAATAATGCGAACAGCTGAAAGTTGACCTTGCAAGCTATAGTCATATCCTTCATAATCATCGTCTTCACTAAACTGAAGCAGCTCCTGGTCATGCTCTTTCAAAAACTCATAAAAGTCTGGATCCTTTTGCTGAAGACTTTCAAGTTGCCCCTTATGTTCTTTTGCTCCGCCTCCAGTCATGGATTTTTTTCTGCTCCTTCTTCTTACATTACTCTCTTCATCCATGTTCCTGTCTGTATCATTTTCTGCGTCCATGGCTCTCTTGAAACCTACATTATAGGCAAATTCTGGCAGGTTAAGCGATGAAGAATTTCAGGACTTTCGGCGGCGGGACTGAGAGGGCAATGACATCTGCATAGTCTTGGATGGATGTATCATGCGCGTCTTCAAGAACATGTTTAATATCCTTCAGGATTTGACCCACATCAGCATCCTTAGCCACAGACTCAAAAAACTGATTGCATTCTTGATTGAAATTCTGCTGGTAATAAGTCGTCAATCCTACCGGAACTGGGCGATATTGCAGCAGGGGACACTTATGTTGCCAATGGATTCAAATCGTTGTTCTTTTCAGACTCTGATGGATTATCTTTGCTAGTACCATCCTTGAATACCTCATTGGGAAGCTCATAATGGATAATCAAATCAACATTAGGAATATCGAGTCCACGAGATGCCACATTAGTGACAACAAACACTTATAAACTTTCCTTGTCTGAAACATTCAACGTTCTCTCTCTCTGATATTGAGATATATCACCATGCAGTGCTTTGAATTGATCTCTCATCACCCATCAGTGTGCAGCATAGTTGTTATTATTATGTTCTACATTATGAACGTTACTCTTAAGTGAATGGTGACATACATCACAAAGAAACCATGGATTTGGAAAGTTATCATCAGAAAGGCCACCATCATTCGCACGAGGAAAATGAGGCAACACATCACTCTTGTTGACAACCTCAAATGGTTTCTTTCCTCCAAGAGAAATGTCATACACTTCCATGTATCTTGGAACTAACTTCCAATCATGCTTTAAATTCACTTGGAAATGGCACACTTGAATGAATATCAAACTTGACTTGCACAGACAAACTTTTGAATCTTCGGTTAAAACTGAATCACTTTCAATATGTCTGAGTTAATATCTGGGAAAATAAATCCACAGATGAACACAACCTGGACTGATGAACCTTGACCATGATAATCCGGACCAAACTTCTCATAGAACATTACTTGATAAACTGATGATTCCTCACAAGACCATTTGACCTTGAATAGTCATCTCTTGAGAAAATAGACCACTGATACAGATACTTGCAAATGAAGTAATCCCCTGATAGTTTGACCTTAATTACACATGAATAGCTATACTCGATTCTAAGTCGTTCCTTTGCCATGAATCTCCCTACAAAACCTTAAACACACAGTGAAGAAGAAACAAACAAAAATTGAAAAATATTTTTGGTATTTTGGTTAGAGGTCAGTAAACATAAACAACAAAAAAGCAAATAAGAAACACACAAGAGTGGGAGAACCGAAAAGTACGATCTTGTTTGCGTATGTAATGATGCAAATGAAAAGTGGGATCTTAGGGGTAAAAATTAGGGTATTACAGCATTGTTTCAATTCCCAAACACTGGAGAAATAAGGAAGATAATCCCTCGTTAACCCCTTCGAGCCTAGAAGTTGGAGTTTCTTTCTTTACAAAAACCCGCAGTTTTAACCTTGGGGTGGGTAGTTCTCAGTTAATTTGGTTGCGTGTTCTTACAATATACCTTTCATATAAAGGTCTCACTCACAGATTTCCTTCGCACACAGCAAGCAAGTGTCGAAGATGTTTTCCAAGCCAAAACACCGATGATGGTTCACCGTAATCATTAAAGCTAGGCAGTCACTTTCTAAGAAAAAAAATAAAAAAAAAGAAAAATCCCGCTAAGTCAAAACCTATGAAGGAGATTTAGGCAAAACTGGGGCATCCCGCTGACTGTAACTTTCAAAATAAACAGTTCAGGCAAAATTTAGGGATAATAAAAAGAGAAGATCTTTAAATCCTTCATCTTGAAAATCCTCAATTTCAAAAACAACCAAATGTTATAAGAAACAGTGATTGCCTTTTCAAAAGGTCTGTTAACTTCTTAACCATCATCACTATAATCAGTACAATTCCTAACCTATGGGAACCTGAGCGCATAGTTTAAGTTAACTGAGCATAGGATTAAAGATCATCACGAAGAAGGGGAGGGTACAAATAAACTTTGAGCTTTTATCCTTTGGTTCTTAAACCGTGAACAAGACCACGTTACAACCCTCAAAAGACCTAATTGAAGCAAGGTTATTTTGAAAGCATATTACAGCAAGGTTGCGTAAGCTGACTCCAAAAGACCTTTGTGAATCATTTATTTTGGCAATACATTTTTATTTTTAACCTTGAGCGTCTTGAACCACCGTGTTTTGACCAATGACTCATTTATTTTCTATATATTCAAAAATAATTTCGATCTCAAAAGTTGCATGAGCTTTGCATTACCATGTTGGTATGAATATTTTTGTTTGCAAACTGGCTTTCCTCTAAGAAATTTTCAAACAATGAGAAACTTGGTCAAGTGATCCTATCAGGGGCAAGTTCCGTTTACATCCTGTCTAAGAATTAGTTTAAGATTTGTTCAAAGCAAGATCTTCTCGGATTTGGTTTATCCAGAAAATTTTCAAGACTCATACTGGGGCAAGCCTTCCGAAGATACAGTAAAACCGTCCTATTCACGAATCAGATAAGCTGAAGCATTTACCAGTTTGTCTAATCCGGGGCAGTGTACTTGAAAAATCTCCAAGAAGTTATTCATACTCCTTACAGGGACTATCAACTTGATACAGTTTAGCCGAATGGCAGCGATCTCCGTGTTGAGGAATCAGTTTCCCAGTCTTGTCATCTTACCATAAGAGTCGAGCCTTGTCGTCGGCATCTGCATCTGCATTTGATCCTATCTCATAACATAATGCATATACATGTTCATATACATATACATATCATGAGTGTTTTATCCTTATTTTCATTTCTCCCGAGGTCGTGTTTCATCCACATCTTACCTTGTGGTCGAAGTCCAACTTACTTGGCACCTATCAAACAACTTTATGTCAAGACTATCTAACGTTCCTTCTAGATATGACGTTCTTCTTATCTGATGGTTTTCCAGATATTTTCTTTGATTCTGATGGTTTTCCAGAATCTATCCGATGGTTTTCCAGATTCGTTTCACTTTCTGATGGTTTTCCAGATCGAGTCTTTGTTCTGATGTTCTTCCAGAACCCCTTTGTTGCTTATCTGATGTTTTTCCAAATATGTCTTCAAACTTGTCCTGTTACATTTTTTTCTTCCCTAAATATTTCGGGTATACTTTCAGAGACTTTGGCTTCATCTCATGCCCTCATAGGTGTCGTCATGTTACGTAACCCAGCATTCATTCGATATTCTTCTGAGTGTCGTGGGTGTGTTTCAAAGTTCATTTGATGTTCTTCCGATTGTCTTTGATATTAATCTTTGTTTCCCCGAATTTAGTCGACGTTCTTCCCGAGTGTCTTGGTGGTGTTTCAGAGTTTTATTCGACGTTCTTCTGAATACCTCTGTTGTGTTTCAAAGTACATTCGATGAGTGTCTTTGATGTTTGTTTCTATCTTTCAGAGTTTATTCGATGTTCTTCTGAATATCTTCGTTAGCTTTCAGAATTCTTTTGACGTTCTTCCGATTAGTTCTGATGTTTATTTATCCCTGTATTTGTTTTCTGATGATTCTTGAAGATCCCGCTCGATCTCTTCGTTTAAAGGAATGTCCCGAAAACTCTAGTGCCTGTCGTTTACCAGGTCCTACCACCTTGTGGATCCTATGTAACCTTGTCACTACAACGAGTCTTCTTCCCCAGTGCATCTCCTCGTTGCGCCGTCCCCTGTGACTTTGTTTTCCTGCACCCTTGCATTCATCATTTTTCATCATATGCATCATATTAGATTCGTAGCATTGGCAGCATTGTCGTTTTGTCCATAGCATTGCATATCACTGCATCTAAGGATAAAATTTTCGGTTATCTGTATTTAAATCCCTTTCACCGTGATTTCTCGAGCCTTCTTCGCTCAAATCATCCAGTGAAATTATTTAAATAGGGGCAACTGTCATACCCCAAATTTTACCCGTAGATTGGTGATCCTTTTCGCATCTCATTTTAGTACCTTTTCGTTTTAATTAACCGTTTGACGAGTTGCTTGTTGTGTTCTATGAGGACAGGTTTACTATGGAAGGTTCAGAGGTCCTAACTCCCCTTCATTGATGCGAAATGTTTGGTTTGGTGTCGGCGGAATTTGTGTATTAAAGATATATGGATGCAAGTGTGGATAAGGATTTATGAATTGAGTTCTATTATAATTTTCTCGATAATTAATGGTTAATTTCACCTTGAAGTTCACGTTTTAATGCTATTTTGAAGTTTAACTCCAAATTCCAAAGAGGTTAAAGTTCATCAAAACATGCAAAGTTAAGGTTAATTATGAAGCTCACACTTGAAGGCCCATTCAAGTCACTAAGTCAAGAAGTTTTTAAAAAGGGAATTGTCTTGACCAAATTTAAGTGCAATTTTTGATAAGTGACGGTAAACTAGCGCATGTTTGCTTTCCACGTCCAAACATCAATTACCTCGCCCATGCTAATATGCAAAGAACTAATGAAGGCATTCAGAGGTGACACGGTGGATCATTAAACTTGGTACGTCCAAATAAGTTACAATTATTGGGGAGACATTACCTCGTCCTGAGTGAGGCTGTCAAGAGAGCACATAATATTGTTGTTGCATTTTTTTAGCAAACTTATGTGTTTCATATTGAGCTACTGATAAAGGAAATGTATATTTGAAAACCAAAATAAATATATTACACATTGTTTTCTTAAAGCTAAAAAAGTGCCTATTCAAAAGTTTAAAACGGGTCTGTGAGATATAGTTTGCAGCATTTACAAAGGATCCTCATTTTAAACGAACAGCTACGACACCGTCAGACCATGCCAGACCATTCCAGACCATGCGTCTAAGATCAGTAGAGTAAGTAACTCAAGTTCCAGATATAACAGTCTTTATTAGTCATCAATGATCTATTTGGCAAGAGACTGAAACAGAGGGATCCAAGCCTTCTCTAAAAAACACCATTATCGGGGTATCGCAAGAGCTGGATATGTGTCGATTTGTGTAGAACCAGTCCTAGAAATTTATGAAAAAAGAGGAAGTAAGTGTTCCAAGTAGAGGTGATTACAAGAGTTGCCGACATTAAAGGACTCAGTATATCATTCACTTACCAGATAGAACCAAAGATCATTATCTATGATTTTCAGACTTGAAGTTGTTGTGTTTCATCCAGAGCTGCCAAATCTTCTCCAGAAGAGCTTGCTTCACCGACTATCACGGTGTCACGGCCTCAAAAATCACCAACTCCTTTGAAGTAACAACAACTCTCCTGTGAATGCAAAAGAAGAAGGAAATATCAGAACTTTATGCCACCACAGACTTAATCTTCTAGAACAAAAATTCAATCTTCATTTGATACGAATAGGGAATTTCTCGCCCAGAAAAGTACCCCACATCGAGACTTCTATAATTTTAGAAAAGTGGATACACACGTCCATCACTCAGCATGTATGAATCATAAACATCTTTTGAGATTCATAGAGTCAAAGCTGAGGAAAGAGCCTGATGAGGTTGTAATATTTCGAGATGGAACATACTTGACGTTGAAGGAGGTTTTTGAGAGTCTAGATTTAACTGGATACAATCTCAATGTTAACCTTTTGGATATTCACGCTGACAAAAGTACATTTCATCTCTTTGACAAGTTCAATCTTAAATACAATCCTTGTGGTCAAGGTAGGCCCAGGGAGATATTTTTTGAAGCAGGACAACCTCATTCAAGGTCGATTCCTTAGCGAGCTCACAAAGCAAGTGATTTCTGATCTTGAAGCCAATAAATATCAAGTGGCTGAGTATAGACTGTCAATATATGGTAGGAAGCAAAGTGAGTGGGACCAACTAGCCAGTTGGATAGTGAATAACGAACTGTACAAAGAGAATGTAGGACCTGCGCATAAACAACAGCAAACCATTATCATAAGTTTCAAGAGGAGAATTAACAATAGATACACCAAAGGTTTATGGTTGCAAGACAAGTAAAAGTGACGCAATACATCAAGCATTCTTCAGTTTGAGTTTCTTCATAAAATTCCAGCCATATCCATATTTAGTGGTGATAATGGAAGTTTCCTCATATAGACTGTTGGGGCTATTTGTCCCTTTACCCAAAACAGATCAATAAAAATATTTCTCCATGGAGGTAATTGGTATTCGTATTGCCGGTATTTGTATCTTCCAAAACATAGTTGTGTTGTTTCACTTCCAGTCCTGGTCATCGAAGAGGGCAATTCTCATGAGAAATATGAAGGAATACGTGCAATTTGCGGATAAAACTCAAACAAAACCAATTCATACTACTTCCCAAAAGAACAACCCCAATACCGTAAACGCTTTGAAGCAAAGAAGAGAAGTCATTATAACCTTGAAACTCTACTCTCGCCAATATGGCTCACCTCTAAATCAGACAGCAAGCTTGCCCTTTTAAAATAAAGAAGTGACCATCGTGAGAAGCCAAATGCGTTGCAGAGTCTTTTTCTTTCCATAACCAGTTCAGATAAGATCCTACATAAAAAGGAAGGGATTAGTGATCTATAGGGGAAAATTAAAACCAGACAAAGTAAATTTCTTTCCAAAACCACGTCTTAGACAGAATTAGTGACAGGAATTTTCTTTCCATAACAAGTTCAAGACAACATCATCTCATTCAGGAAGCAATCAAACACACCTCTTAATAGAAATCAAAACCCAAACATTTGTGTTTCTTTCCAAAAACGTGCAATGCTTATAAAAGGGACATCGCAGATGCACAAAAAAGGGACAGAATACAACGGTCACAAGTACACAAGGGATCAGAGAGATTCGAAAACCCTAAAATTTAAAAGGGGTTAGAAGTAAACTTATCTGTTATATTTGCTTCTCGCCGTCGCTTCAAAACCACCTCGCCGGAAATCATCATCACTGTCGTCGCCGTGGACCACTATTTCGGTAAAAAAAAATTGATTTAGTGTTGTGGATCCTTTTGAATTCTTGTTTGATGTTTACAGGTTGAGATTCGGATAAGAAAAGAAGCGGAAAAAGATGAACGAAAGAAGGAAGGTTGGAAAGAGACCTGGGCGTCGTTTGGGGATCGGGGAGAGTCTAGGGTTTCATCCCCCTTTCCTTGATGAAGTTGAACCAACCCGGGTCCGGTGGATTCATCACCACCGGCCCAACCCAAACTTGTTTTTTATTTCATTGTTCTTTTTATTATTTTATTCTTATTTTAGTTTTTGTTTATTTATTTAATTTTTGTACTTTGTAATTACAATTATTAATGAAAGTTACTAACTACTAACCACTAATTAACTAATCAAATAAAAATCTAAAAAATAGTAAAATATTTTAAATAAACACAAAAATGTTAATTTGGTAATTTAATTTAAATCATCTCTTACCTCATAAAAATCAAAAAAAAAAATTAAAATTTAATATTAAGTTGGTTCATTTTTTATGATAAAGATAAAAAAATAAAAATTTAGTTTAGTTAATGAGTTAAAACTAATCCAATAATAAAACTCATTTAGAAAGGAAAGTTAATTTATCTTCTTTTTATAATTTTAAAAAATAATATATATACATGTCAAATAAAATCAAAAGAATTTGTTTTTAAATAAATTAGTTACTTTAACTTAAGTAATTTATAACCTCTTCCAAAATTTATTTAACCATAAACCTCAAGACAAATAGATAATTACCTCTTTCATTTTTTTTCTAGGGTTAACCGGTCCAACACTTTTTTAATAAGATAAAATTCCAAGATAAGTTAAAACAATTAACCTTTAACTTCTAAACCACGCCTAATCTAGTGCCTTTCCTTTCTTAACTTAACTCAGGTATCCTTTCAATTATCACTTTCGCCATATTTCCCTTCCGAAGGAAAGGTTCACATATTTGACCCCTGTGTCAATGCCTTTACCCTCACCCTAGCCTTAGGATTCGAGTCCCTGTACTCACCTTTTAGGCGTCCCGCCGTGGACATCCCTTCACATCTTCAATTCAACCTTATAACATAGAAATAAAAGTCCTTGTACTCCAAAATAAGCGCTTCCCTACGAACGTTTATTTTCCCCAGGAACCTTGACCATAGTCAAGAAGTTCCTCATCTCCCTCTGTGAGGGGAACTACGAATACTCTGATTCCATCCCCTACCCAGAATACGTAGGCACAAGATGCGAGTCTTGGCGAGTATACTTAGGACTAACCCCTTAGGTCTTTCTCTTCACCCTTAACCCTTAGTAATACCCTTGAGCAGATAACATAGCAATAGCAGCATTTTAAAACAAGAGGTTCCTGTAGAGTACTACAAAAGTTTAGGGTGCTAATACCTTCCCTAAACTTAACCAACCCCCGAACCTTAGATCTCTCCCCGCATCGTGTTTACGATGCAAAATAGGTTTTTCCTTCCTTTTACCTTTCCTTCGGATAAATCAAAGACCGGTTGTAAATGAATTAAGATTCAAGTTAATCAATAACTTGACATCAAAATTTCACCGCAGCAAATATCCTAAGAATTTTCATTTTTGAAAACACTTTGCATTGAAGATTGTCATGTTTCTTTGTAAGGGTTTTTTTACCCTCCTTTGTATTTCAAATTTGTTGATTCTTAAGTTTGTTGTTGTGCTTGATGTGAGCTTTGGTTTGTCAACTCATTTGTGCCTGTGATTATAATTACTATGGCTTGTAAGCATTGTGTTTGTTCCATTTCATTTTTAAATCCCCATGAAGTTTTTGAACTTCTCCTTTACAATTGTTTTGACATTGTTTAGGCATGACGCCTGTAAGTATACACGTCATCTTGTAAGACCTATTGAAACCTCATCTTTGTTAAGATGCATCTTTGTTAAGATCCCCTTCCATCTTTATTAAGATGTACCCCATTTTTTGTCAAGATATGTCTGTGGTTTTCACCCTTTATGTTTAGTCTTGTAAGAACTTCCCCCTTTCATGATATTATAATATCTTGATGCTTGCTTTGGTTGTGACCATCTGTCTTGATTGAAATCACTGACATTGTAATATCTTTAATACTTGCTTTGGTCGTAACCATTTACCCTGATTGAAATCTTGGCATTAATATTGTAATATCTTAAAAGCTTGCTTGGGTTATAACCATTCATCTTGATTGAAATCCTTGCTTATTGTAATATGCTTGTTTGTTCTTGGTTGTAACCACATCCCTTATATTCATCATGTGTGAATGGTTATGCTTTGTTAAGTATTATTCCCCCAAGTGATGGAACTCTTTAGTTCTCATCCCGGTTGCCTCCTCTTTTCCCTTCCAAAGGAAAGTCTCCCTTATCGAACCTTGGGTCATAGATAGCTCATTAATCATAGGTCTGGATAGAACCTTCTCCCATATTAGGTCTGGAAAGAACCAATAGGATTTAAAATCATTGGTCTGAATAGAACCTTCTCCCCCCCCCCTTTTGGTCTAGAAAGAACCAATAGGAGATAAACTCATAGGTCTGGATAGAACCTTCCCCCCTTTTGGTCTGGAAAGAACCAATAGGATTTAAAACCTCATAGGTCTGGATAGAACCTTCTCCCCTATTAGGTCTGGAAAGAACCAATAGGATTTAAAATTATAGGTCTAGATAGAACCTTCTCCCCCTTTTGGTCTGGAAAGAACCAATAGGAGATAAACTAATAGGTCTGGATAGAACCTTCCCCCTTTTTGGTCTGGAAAGAACCAATAGAAGTTTAACTCATAGGTTTGGATAGAACCTTCTCCCCTATTAGGTCTAGAAAGAACCAATAGGATTTAAAATCATAGGTCTGGATAGAACCTTCTCCCCCCTTTTGGTCTGGAAAGAACCAATAGGAGATAAACTCATAGGTCTGGATAGAACCTTCCCCCTTTTTGGTGTGGAAAGAACCAATAGGATTTAAAACCTCATAGGTCTGGATAGAACCTTTTCCCCTATTAGGTCTGGAAATAACCAATAGGATTTAAAATCATAGGTCTGGATAGAACCTTCTCCCCCCTTTTGGTATGGAAAGAACCAATAGGAGATAAACTCATAGGTCTGGATAGATCCTTCCCCCCTTTTGGTCTGGAAAGAACCAATAGGATTTAAAACCTCATAGGTCTGGATAGAACCTTCTCCCCTATTAGGTCTGGAAAGAACCAATAGGATTTAAAATCATAGGTCTGGATAGAACCTTCCCCCCTTTTGGTCTGGAAAGAACCAATATGATTTAAAATCATAGGTCTGGATAGAACCTTCCCCCCTTTTGGTCTGGAAAGAACCAATATGAGTTTAACTCATAGGTCTGGATAGAACCTTCCCCCTTTTGGTCTGGAAAGAACCAATTGATCCTTATTCTGTAGTTCGTGCCCAAACTACGACCGCTCTGATTTCTCATTGGATAATGAGAATACGTAGGCACAAGATGCGATATCTTGACGAGCAACCTTTCCCCTTCTTCCCCCTTTTGGTCTTGATAGAACCAATTGGTCTTACAACGTAGAGTTTGGTAGAGTTTGGTTAACTCTATGTAAGAGTCATGGAAATGATTACTTACTCCCCTTTCTTGAGTGTACAATGTAGATCTAGAGAGTTTGGATAAACTCTACACAAGCATGGATATGTTTGTTCCCCTTTGAACCTTGATCATAATCAAGTGTTCTTCAACCCTAGTGAGGTGAACTACGATTGCTCTGATTCTATCCTAGTAAGGATACATAGGCAGAGGATGCGATGTCTTTGCGAGCAAACTTAGAAACTATCTTTAGGTCTTAACCTACACCTTTTACCCAATCCCAATCCATAGCAAACATTTAGCAAACTTACCATGCAAACAAACAAAAGGTTCCTGTAGAGTACTACAGATGTTTAGGATGTGAAATACCTACCCTAGGCATAACCAACCCCCGATCCCCGAATCTCTTAGCGTTGTTGTTACATCGCGCAAAAGGTTCTTTCTTTCTTTAGACCTTTCCTTTGGATAAATTAAAGTCTGGTTGTGAATTTAAGAATTAAGATTCAAGTTAATCAATAGCTTGGTATCACGATTCTCACTGCAACAGTCATCTATCGACTCAAGAACCTTTCGGCTAACACTTGCTAACTCTTTCAAACTATTTTTTGACTATCCCATATAAAACTGTTCATGGAATAGTCTCTCTAACTTATTCCATGATTGGACAGAATATGGAGGGAGATTTATGAACCAAGTAAAGATATTCTTAGTAAGAGAACTTGGGAAGTATTTCATTTTCAAATTCTCATTGTTTTCTATGTCACCAGCCTCAGTTTGATATCGGGCGACATGTTCTACTATTGACTCATAAGTGTCTCCAGCGAACTTGGTAAACTTTGGGAATTTCCACCCCTTGGGTAACTTTGTCTGTCAAACGTATTCTGACAAAGGAGATACAAAATTTGGTCTGTTGAGTCACACGTTAAGGCCATTCTTGGCCGAAATTTGCTTGACCATGCTTGCTATATCATTTTGTCCCCAAAATGGTTTTGCTAGACATATCTAAGCACTTGGTCAGCATTTTGATTCCTTTGGACAAACAAAATCTAGGGTTATGTTATTGTCAATTTGTTCGACCTCTTCCTTACTCTGGGGAGGCTTTAGTTGTAACCCTTGGTTTTGGCCTACAGTTGCTTGTGCTACCCCATTTTTAGGAGTTTCGACCAACCTAACATTTCATATTTGAGGGGTAGGTCTAACTTGGATTGGGGGCGTGTGTCGCTACTGCAAAAATCGGCGCCGGCTATAACAGAAGAGTCGCCACCGCGCGTTATTCATCCCACGAGAGGGAAAGGAAACACTCGAAGTAAACCTAACACAAAGACGGGAAAGGAATGGTCGTCGCAACCAAATCCTGGATTCGGGAGTCGGTTACGCAAGGGGAAGGTATTAGCACCCCTCATGTCCGTCGTACTCGACGGGATCCACGCTTGTTTTCTAGTACGGATTATTATTCTATCTACTCTAAAGTTCAAGGCACAAAAAGGAAAGAAAATGAAAATGGCTCGACAAAGTATCGCACTTTATGCCTACGTATTCCCGTCTGGAACGAGAAATCAAAGTCAATGTAGTTCGCCTAAATACGGATGAGGTGGGAAGGTTGCTCGCTAGGATACAGCATCCTATGCCTACGTACTTTCATACAGCATGAAAGATCAGAGCAAACGTAGTTCGGGCCACGGAGGACACAAGCTTGTCTGACTGTTTTTTTATTACCTGAAAAAAGGTTTTTCTTCTGATTACGAGTCCAAGCGGACAAAAATGACGTTTTGAAGTTTGTTTCTAGTCTTTTACGCAAGAACTGTCTTTTATTATGTTTGAAATATTATTGTGTTTTTTATTGTTTCAAGATGAGAAGAGAGACGACACTCTAAAACCCTAAGGTTAAAAAGGGGAAGCAAAACTACCCTAAAGTTGTCATGCATGGATAAACATCCTAATGTCTGTCATATTTCTCTCTTGCACAGAGAGAAACAGAGATCCTAGGGGATAAACAGCAAAAGAAACAGATATATACAGTAAACAGTAAACATGTATGCAATGCATCAATACAAGCAAGGCAAGGGAGTCCCACTCAACCTCGAACTTGGGAAAACAACAGGAAAAGTGAATCCACATTCACTTCAAACCGAGGGAGCAAGCTGAACAAGCCAACAAACAATACAGAAAACAAAACCCCAAAGCAGAGGAGGCAGCCTAAGCAACAACACTAAACTCCTACAGCAAACAACACAATCAGCAACAGCTCTAACAGCTACAGAAAACCCCAGCTCAAAAACAACAATAAACCCTAGCTTCAATCCTCCAGCAAGCTCCTGACAGCAAAGTTGACAGTAACATAACTCCATCTTCAAGAAATCCTCATGAAAGGCATCTTCAACATCTTAGATCTTCATATCCAAGCTCTAGCAAGCTCCACCAAGAAAGATTTGTTATTGAGATCAAGTTATAATGAATGGAAATCAGTGAAAACCAAAGGAAATCACTAAAAACCATCATCTGCAAAGAAGGGTATCCTCAAAAGTTCTACTCTTTAAGGAATTCCAATCATCCCTCCAAGGGAGAGATGGACTTCCTTAATAGGACTTTGCATCATAGGATAGGATAGAGGCATAGGAAACTCTCTATGTTTGAAAGAAGAAACAAGATTAATCTACTGCTCTTCCTATATGCCCTTAATCCCTAAGCCTTCAAAAGTAATCCAACAGAGAAGAAATCTTCATGCCCAAGCTCCAAGCTCTATCTCCAAGCATCCTCAATGTCTCTTGAAGCTCCATCAAGCAAAACCCAAGCCCAAAGCCCAATTAAGACAGCCCAAGCAAAGTAACCAAACCAAACATCCAAGGGGAAAACCCACAATCAACACACCCATTGCAAAAATCAAGTAAAATGCTAAAACTCATCATAAAATCCTAGGTAAATTTCTAAGGGAACCTAACCCTATACCCAATACCCCATATAAACCCCAAGTCCTAAATCAAATCCTAAGTCCTCAAACTATGCCCTAAACTACAACTAGTTGTGTTAAAACCCTAATTCTAACACCTCTCCTATTCACCTCTCAAACTACCCTAAATTTAATCACAAAAATATGACAAAATTCCTAAGGGTACATGCTTCCCTAATCTAATCAACCTTACAAGAATCATTTCAAAATTCTTCACCAAACTCTCATACTAAATTCAGAAAAATGAAGTATCAAACAAAAGTAAAATAAAAGCACTAAAATTGTAAAATATGCTAGAAAATATAAAATGCATGAAATTAATATTTTTTTATCCTATAAACTTCTAGAGACCTTAAGGAAACCAGGGAAAAAATCTCATCCTAAAATGATCATTTTTCAATTTATTATGAATTAATCTCTAATCATATGTAAAACATGAAAATACAAGAAAATCAATTAAAAATAGCAAACTGGCGTGATGAATAGCAATTGGGTTCAGTTATAAACCAAAGTTAGGCCCAGAAGGGGGTGTGCCTAGAAAGCGCATACTAGGCCCATGTCAATCAAAAAATACCATGGAAAATTAGATGAAAAAGGGAAAAAACATCGTGCCAACTAGCAATCAAACCATGTGTTATTTTCAATTGGGCCTTGGAATGGGGTGTGATTAGCAAAACCTGCCTTAAGCCCAAAACAAAAAAATAAATGAAACGGGGCGTTTAGCTTGTACTCAGATTCCTTCACAAGCGAAAATCAAATCATGGTCGTGGGATTCAGGTTGGGTCAAGGTCAAAGTCTCCATCTAACGGTCAATCCATCATCTTCCTCATTTCAAATCCTGGGAGGGAAATGAACCAGACGGTGGCCGGAGGTGGCGCCACCGTCGTCCCCAAACGCCAACTCTCTAAATCCTCACCAAAACTCAACCCTAAATACATCATTCTACTCGCTTTTTCACACTGAGCAAGAATTTACCCTCCTTTTTCATTAACCCTCATCACAATTCCAAACACGATAAAGAACTCAGAACCTGCTCAAGATTCAACCATCACCATTCTTCAAATTAAAGCGCCCAGCATCATCACCACGCTACACTGAGTAATTACCACTATCTAACTAAGCTTAATTCATCAAGATCAGCAAGAACAGTCCATCCCAAGAAAATTGGTCACCTAATATTTCGTCTCTAAACACTGAATTTCTTTACCAGAAACGACCTAGCCATGATCTACATTGCATCTAACCATTTAAAACCTAGCAATTCTATTTATATCAAGCTACACGATGAAGTTTACTAACCTGTGAAAATTGAGTGAACAGAACAATGAAACCTTCAAATCTCCCTTCAATCTCTTCCAGATATGATCAATGATTGATTATCAAGCTTCTGTATGCATCAATTTGTGTTGAATCTCTCTGAATCCTCAAATTCGATTTTGAGTTGCAAGGGATGAACTCAATATGCTATCTCTCAATTCTTCAGCAATCTTGGCCAGAAATCTATCCAAACTCACTCACAAACTCAAGATGAAGCTATTGAATGCAAAAGCTTTCTTTGAAATGGCTCAAATTCGTGTAACCGATTCTGTTTTGCAAGGTGCAAAATCAGAATTCTATCTCTCAATTCTCTCTCAATCTTCACCAACCAATGCCTTGAATCAGTCATAAACCTTATATAGAACCTGTAGGAATGCTCTAGAAACTTCAGGAATGATCTATGTGAGATATCCAATATCTCTTGCACTTGAAATTACCATGAGAAATTCATACATGACAGTCATGTTCAGCTTGCTTCAATACCTTGATTCTGATCCAATTTTTCTCCATATGATATTTTGAATGGATTGGTAAGGGTTAGGGCCTTGGATTTGATCTAAAGGAGTGCTTTGCAAATGTTACTTATATGTGAAGCTACCAAATGCAAATGTGTTCAAATGACCTCAAATGGGAAAATTGGCATTTCCATCATCTTTAAAACCTCATTTCTGATCAAATTGATATGTCATATGCCCCATTTTGACCTTAAAACAAAAAATCACAAATTTGACTTTTTAAATGACTTTAATTCTTCCTTTTTTAGGCCATTTTTGCAATTTTGTGATACAAGCCATTCCAATCACCCATGACTTCTTATCTAACCTAAAAACATCATTTTAAACACATTTCATGTTGGACACTTTTTCATTTGAGGAGTGGAAGATAGAGATTTTGACCTATGTTGAAAAATGACCTATAATTTAACTTTCCCAAAATACCCCTGGATTGCCAAGATCATAACTTGAGTTCCACAAATCTTCTTGAGGACTTCTAGTACTCAAATTAAAGGTAAGATCAAGACCTACAATTATTATGTTGGCCAATAATCCATTTGAAAACTCCTTGATGAGCAAAGGTTTCTCGTAAGTCAAGTGACTTTCACAGATAAATTTCAGTGTCCTCTGGTGACCTGTAACTTGCAAGAACCATAACTTGAGTTCTACAAATCTTCTTGAAGACTTATAGTACTCAAATTAAATATATTGAGAAGCTCTAAAAGTTTCATGTTGGCCAAGAATCCATTTGAAACTTGTATTTTGACTTATGTGGCTTGGAATTCCAGTGCTTTATAGGGGATTTTACCCTAGGAACCCTGTCTCAAACACCTCCAACCACTCTTGATTCTTTTTAACTTGATCTTGGCTCATTCATACACATGTTTCAACATATCAATCCATTACTTCCATGACCTAGAGCTAGGTCTTGATGCCCTTTCTTTGCTCTCCTTGACCTAGGGTTACCCAGATGAAACCCTACTTGTACACACCTCAACTGTGGTTCTTGAACTTGATACAATGGCTTGTCTAAGCTTCAATAGGGCTCTCTAGGCCTCCCATGGGATCCATGCACACCTCAAATTCATAATTCCATGTTGATGGTCTTCAATACACCTCAAGTTAGGAGAGAAATCCACCTGTGGGCACTCAAACTTCTCAAGACTTCAAATCACTCCTTGATGACTTGGATGGCCTCTTAGGCTCATATAACACCTCTAGATAGGCTTCTTCTTTTGACAGAAACCTTGATCCCTTGTTGGAGGCATGCTATGCTATGATGTGCAAATGATTAGACTATGTATATGATGTAACTATGCAAATGATAATGCAATTAAAACATAAACCAGGTGAAATAGGTTGAGCAAATTTTAGGGTGCAACAGCTGCCCCTATTCAAACGGCTTGGACCCGACTGAGTGAAGAGCGAACGACCTTCAAACAATCGAGGTACGAGACGGTTGAATACCAAGAACCCAGAAATTTGCCAACCGCAGAAATAAACTGCACAAACTGCTTGGAGAACAACATCCACCAACTGAATCTGGTTGTTATGGCAACCAACTGATCAATCATCTGATATCAAAATCTGATTTCAATGTCAACCGCCTGTGTAACGCCCCAGGCTTTGAACTCCCCCTTGTCAAAACACCCCGCCTTTTATCCACGTTAAAACTCCGCCATCTACTAATACGGAGAAAACAAATTAGCGACCATGCTGGGGATCATTTTCATCAACCCGAAAAAGATTCTATCATCGCGGGGATAGAGCTTTGTCCATGTTAGGACTCTACATTCCGTTAACACAGAAAAATCCCGACGACTTCGCTGGGGGAACATTTCTGCCTAATCACAGGACACCCTGCTTATCTCTGCATTAGCTAACTCCGTTGGGCCCAACCCACAAACGACTTCGAGGAGGACTCTACTGGGGACAGGAATAGTTCGTCAACACGAGGAAATCACAGCGAATTCCTTGGGGAAAATACTTTTGTCAAATGTTGGAACACAACTTACATACTCTGTCGATCACGGGAGAATCATCTATCTGGATACCGGAAAGTTCATCCGTCTGCTTCATACGGGAAAACACATCTGCCTGGTTCTTACAGGAACATTCATCCGCCTGCTTCATACGGGAAAACACATCTGCCTGATTCTTACAGGAAAATTCATCCGCCTGCTTCATACGGGAAAACACATCTGCCTGGTTCATACAGGAAAATTCATCCGCCTACTTCATACGGGAAAACACATCTGCCTGATTCTTACAGGAAAATTCATCCGCCTACTTCATACGGGAAAACACATCTTCCTGATTCTTACAGGAAAATTCATCCGCCTGCTTCATACGGGAAAATCATCTACCTGATTCTTATAGGAAAGTTCATCCGCCTGCTTCATACGGGAAAATCATCTACCTGATTCTTATAGGAAAATTCATCCGCCTGCTTCATACGGGAAAATCATCTACCTGATTCTTATAGGAAAATTCATCCGCCTGCTTCATACGGGAAAACACATCTGCCTGAACACAGGAAAGTTCATCCGCCTGCTTCATACGGGAAAATCAAATGCCTGGTTCTTACAGGAACATTCATCCGCCTGCTTCATACGGGAAAATCATCTACCTGATTCTTATAGGAAAATTCATCCACCTACTTCATACGGGAAAACACATCTGCCTGATTCTTACAGGAAAGTTCATCCGCCTGCTTCATACGGGAAAGCA
The DNA here is from genome assembly GCA_963859935.3 of Lathyrus sativus. NCBI lineage: Eukaryota > Viridiplantae > Streptophyta > Magnoliopsida > Fabales > Fabaceae > Lathyrus > Lathyrus sativus. The sequence goes on along the minus strand of OZ012736.1, from coordinate 361,592,148 downwards.
CATCTGCCTGATTCTTATAGGAAAATTCATCTGCCTGCTTCATACGGGAAAACACATCTGCCTGGTTCATACAGGAAAATTCATCCGCCTGCTTCATACGGGAAAACACATCTGCCTGATTCTTACAGGAAAATTCATCCGCCTGCTTCATACGGGAAAACACATCTGCCTGATTCTTACAGGAAAATTCATCCGCCTGCTTCATACGGGAAAACACATCTGCCTGATTCTTACAGGAAAATTCATCCGCCTACTTCATACGGGAAAATCAACTTGGATATAGCTTCTTTGGCTATTCTTTGCAGTAGCTAACTCCACTGGGGATATTCTGAAAATAACTGCCCGACACCCGTTTTGACAACAAGTGACCACTTCTGAAATCTTGACTCATGAAACCCTGACATGCTGCCGCGACAGCAAACCTGAAGAAAAACATTCCGCTGGTCAGATAAGAGAAACTTCAACCAGTAATTCTGTGGGGAATGATAACAAGAACTGCATCATCATATGTCTCACGGTGAGACCTCGATCGTCTGGTAATAGATCTGAACTGTAACTTCATACTCCTGCTGAGAAACACACCTGAAAGCAAAAGGTTAACCAACCTGATTTATGTTTCAAAATGCGTATGTTTGGCAATGGCGCAATGCTCCATACGACATGGAAATGCTACGCGTTTTTTGGGTAGATGCAACTATGACAATATATGCAAATGCACATGCAGGTTCAGGCTGCTGGGGGAGGCTCTGACAAGCTTACTTCAACACGACCGTTGAGGACAAATACCACCCTGTTGGGGAGGCACGGGTATCGCAACATATTCCGGCAAAATAAATGCCGGAAACACAACCAAACTCTTCCGAAGAGAGATTAAACATCGATTTCCGCTGGGAGGAAAGAACAACACCTGCTGGGAAGAGTAACTCAGCTGGGGAAGAAACGACCCTTCTGGGAGACAACTGTCTCGGTACAGTTTACAAACTCGGAGCTAACACTCCGCTAGGGACAATCACCCGGACAAAGGCATGACGACCTGTGGGGAGAAGGGAAACCGTCCTCCGGGTATAAATATTTTGAACCAACAACTTGGTTAAACTCTGCGGGAACCTCCCATGCTGGGGATTGATCCTGCACATATCTGACTCACTGGGGAGCGCAACCTCTGCATGGGATACTGATTTCGACTTGTTGGGGATGTCCTGCGGACAACTTCCTCGAGGACACTCTTCTGGGGAAAATGATTCCCTCATTCGGGAAGGGATAGACGTCATTTCAAATCTCGGGGATAAGCTACGACTAGCTAAGGAATGATGTCAACTGGAATCAGGCTCTGTCGTCCAGTGATTTGGCTGGGGAATACAATCCCTGACTGTTTGCTCAAAAGGTAAGAACCCTGCAAAACACAAACGAGACAAAACAAGCCTATACAACAGGATCTATCCGGGTTAGCATCCGCGACATTACTTCAGTCAATTCGAAGTTTTAGCAATTATTGGCAAGGGCCAACAAGATTATGCAAGTGCAAGTTTATCAAAAACATCGGCGTCTTTCACAAACAAAACAGTAAAGAAACAAGCATCAAGTACTGAATAACATATTTTATTGATAACGGGCCTCTGAATAGGCAGAGTTTTGTACACTGGATGCAACTCCTGAAAAGAGGAAGTTACGTACACACACACACACACACATATATGCACAAAAAGCATAAAATAAAAATACAAAACAATATTTGTATACATGTCGGCGACGTGGTATAGACAAACACCATGAGCTGATCCTCCTATGACTCGCCTGACTCTGCGCTTTCCCGGCACTCGATCGTCGGAAGAGATTGTTTTTAGGATAGACGGCCTCCAGGTACTCCCAAACCCCTAAGCAATGTTGTATCAAATCCGGACCGCAGTCATTTGCTTATTCAATCCCTAACTTTTGCGTGAATCGCCCTTTGCGGGTTTTCAATTCACCGGGATACCCTTTTTTGCCGAAGTCGCCCTTTTCGGGTTTTCGACTTCGCGGGTGTACATCTTTTCGATTTTATCCCTAACTTTTGCCCAAACCTTTTATTCATTTTTTACGGTTCGCCAGGATGCCCCATTTTTGCCCGGACTCTCTTTTTACTGTCCAACAGGTCACTTTCAAGCAAAGTATTTTTTAACTGCGTCCGAATTCACAGGAGACGTAAAGTCTTCACCATCCATGGTAGATAGTAGCAAGGCTCCTCCAGAGAAGACTTTTCTGACAACGTAGGGACCTTCATAATTAGGAGTCTACTTGCCCCTGTGATCTGTTTGTGGTGGGAGAATCTTTTTCAAAACAAGATCGCCCGTCTGAAAGCTTTGAGGGTGTACCTTCTTGTCGTAAGCTTTCTTCATCCGGCTCTGGTATAACCGACCATATGCTAAAGAAGCTAGTCTCTTCTCATCCATTAAACTGAGCTGATTCAGTCTATCTTTAACCCATTCTGCCTCGTCGAGTTGGACATCACATAAAACCCTCAGGGAAGGAATCTCGACCTCTAACGGTAACACTGCCTCCATCCCGTATACCAATGAGAAAGGGGTTGCCCCGGTTGATGTGCGTACCGTCGTACGATAACCGTGCAAAGCGAAAGGTAGCATCTCGTGCCAGTCCTTATATGTCACAACCATCTTCTGGACAATCTTCTTTATGTTCTTATTGGCCGCTTCAACAGCGCCATTCATCTTGGGCCGGTAAGGAGAAGAGTTGTGATGTTCAATCTTAAAATTCTGACACAGCTCTTTCATCATTTTGTTATTCAAATTCGAACCGTTGTCGGTAATAATACGCTCAGGGATTCCATATCTGCAGATAATATCTCATTTGATAAATCTATTGCATATGATGCCACTTGTTTGGTCATGTTGGCATATGATGCCGCTTCCACCCATTTGGTGAAGTAATCAATTGCCACCAAGATGAACCGGTGTCCATTGGATGTCGTAGGCTCAATCTTGCCAATCATATCAATTCCCCACATCGAGAAAGGCCATGGCGATAACATCACATTCAGAGGACTCGAAGGCACATGGATTTTGTCCGCATAAATCTGGCATTTATGACACCTCTTCGCAAACTTGAAATAGTCTGTTTCCATAGTTAACCAATAATAACCTGCCCGCAGCAATTTTCTCGTCATAGCATGTCCGCCAGCATGTGTACCAAATGTACCCTCATGTATCTCTTCCATGAGCAACTTCGCCTCTTTCTCATCTACACAGCGTAGCAACACCAAGTCGTGGTTTCTTTTTTACAAGACACCTTCAGGATTCAGATAGAAATTGCCAGCCAATCTCCTGAGAGTCTTCTGATATCGACTGGATGCCCCAGCCGGATACTCTTTGTTCTTCAGGAAATTCTGGATGTCAAAGTACCAGGGTTGACCATCGGGAGCCTCGTCAATGGCAAATATAAATGCAGGCCTATCAAGCCGAGAGATAACAATCCGGGGAGCCTCGTTCCAGAAGTTAACTTTATACATTGAAGACAATGTCGCCAGGGCGTCAGCCATTTGATTTTCTGCTCGCAGCACATGATGCAATTCCACCTTGTCAAAGAAAGGCAACAATCTCCTTGCATAATTCATATATGGTATCAAATTGGGTTGACGTGTCTCCCATTCTCCTTTAATCTGATTCACCACTAGATCTGAGTCTCCGTATACATCCAGATGCTTGATTCACAAATCAATAGCTACTTCCAGCCCCATGATGCAAGCCTCGTATTCAGCCTCATTATTGGTAACGGGAAAAGTCAATCGGGCAGTAAAGGGGATGTGCGACCCCTGAGGAGTAGTAATAATTGCACCTATTCCGCTACCATAGGAATTTACAACTCCGTCAAATATCAACTGCCATTTGGAACCCAACTTTGGCCCTTCTTCCGACAACGGTTCTTCACAATCTTTCATTTTCAGGTACATGATATCCTCGTCAGGAAAATCAAACCTCATCGACTGGTAGTCCTCAACAGGCTGCTCCGCAAGGTACTCTGACAGAACGCTACCTTTAATAGCCTTTTGCGAGACATATTGTATGTCGTATTCGGTTAACACCATCTGCCATCGGGCAATTCTTCCGGAGAGTGCTTGCTTTTCAAACACGTATTTGATTGGATCCATCTTTGAAATTAGCATGGTTGTATGATTCAGCATGTATTGCCTCAAGCATTTGGCGGCCCAGGCTAGCGCGCAACACGTTTTCTCAAGCATTGAGTATCTGGACTCACAGTCAGTAAACTTCTTACTCAAATAGTAGATCGCATGCTCTTTACATCCGGTCTCGTCGTGTTGACCGAGAATACAACCCATACTTTCCTCAAGAACCGTCAAATACATAATCAAAGGTCTCCCGGCCACTGGGGGTATCAAAATAGGAGGTTCCTGCAAGTAGTCTTTTATCTTGTCGAACGCCTTTTGACAATTTTCATTCCAGGCCAACACCTGATTCTTTTTCAACAACTTGAATAACGGCTCGCATGTCGCAGTTAGGTGAGATATGAACCGGGCGATATAGTTCAACCTCCCTAAAAACCCACGCATTTCTTTTTCTGTTTTAGGCATCGGCATTTATTGTATTGCTTTTATTTTTGCAGGATCAACCTCTATTCCTTTTTCGCTCACGATAAACCCCAGCAGTTTACCCGATCTCACCCCGAAGGTGCACTTATTAGGGTTCAGTCTCAACCTGAACTTCCTAAGCCTCTTGAACAGTTTCAGCAGATTAACCAAATGCTCCTCCTCCGTCTGGGATTTGGCAATCATATCATCAACATAAACCTCGATCTCTTTATGCATCATGTCATGAAAGAGAGTCGTCATAGCACGTTGATATGTTGCCCCAGCATTCTTTAATCCAAAGGGCATCACTTTGTAGCAAAATGTTCCCCAGGGAGTAATGAAGGTAGTCTTCTCCATGTCTTCAGGCGCCATTTTGATCTGATTATAGCCTGAGAAGCCGTCCATGAAGGAGAATAGGGAGAACTGAGCAGTGTTATCAACCAGCACATCGATGTGAGGAAGTGGAAAGTCATCTTTTGGGCTCGCCCTATTCAAATCACGGTAGTCTACACACATTTTCACTTTACCGTCTTTCTTCGGTACTGGTACTATATTAGTGACCCATGACGGATAGGTTGTAACAGCTAGGAAACCAGCATCCCACTGTTTTTGAACTTCCTCTTTGATTTTCACAGCCATGTCTGGTCTGGTTCTTCTGAGTTTCTGCTTAATAGGCGGACATTCCTCTCGCAACGGCAGACGGTGCACAACCATGTCCGTATCCAACCCAGGCATATCCTCGTACGACCAAGCAAAAATATCACCATATTCTCTCAGTATCTCGATCAGCCTTTGCTTGACGTCGCTCTGCAGCGCAGCCCCTATACGGATATTTCTCACAACTTCTTCCAACCCCAAATTGATAATCTCAATTTCCTCCTGGTGAGGCAGAATGATTCTCTCTTCCTGTTTCAACAAACGAGTCAGCTCCTCTGGCAGGTCGCTATCCTCAACAATCTCTTCCTCTGCTTGGAATACCGGGTGCTCAAATTCGAAACGAGTCATAGGCGGTTCGTATGAGATGTCATCTGAAATATTTGTCCTGCAAAGGAATTGGTTAAACGCTTCAACATGCAAACAAAGCAAAGAACCACGTTGCCATTTATTGTTAAAGTGAAAACAAGAAAAACAGGGATCACAATATTTGAATATGAAAAAACGCCTTTTATTTCATGATTAAACAATGCGAAGTACATAACCAAATGGCCCTAAGCAAAATCACTATGCCCCGGGTAGGACACAGGATTATTCAACAATTAAGAAAACAAAGCATTACTGTTTAGTTGTCACCGGAACAATTTCCTGGATAGACCAATTGCAGAGACTTTGTCCTGGCACGCTTGGATGGATCCAGGCGTCCATATCACAGTCGCTGTCTCCTTCTTCAGAATCGGAAACAGCATTGATGGTCTCATAGCATACTCCCCTTTGTGTAATGGTTATCGGCCCTCTGAACTTGGGCGCCCCTGAAGAGGATGTTGACGACGAAGGATGATATCCAAGCCCGAATCTATCCATTTTTACCGGAATCTCCAACACCTGACCCCAGCCCTTGGTTTTGCCTGCCTGCACTAGAGCTTGAGCTTCCTTATAAAATGACACGGCCACATCTGGCGCTTTACTTGGCACTGGAGCTTTGTCTTTGACTCGCAACCCTTCAAATGCTTGACAGGGTGTTTCGTGTATTTCGCCGTCGACCTCAACATATTTAAACAAAGACAGATGGCTAACCAGAATATCTTCTTCTCCACAAACAGTGACGACACTATCCCCAACCATATACTTCAGCTTTTGATGTAACGTGGATGTGACTTTCCCGGCAGCATGGATCCATGGGTGCCCAAGAAGACAACTATACGCTGGCTGGATGTCCATTATATAGAATTCAGTTTCAAATATTTTAGGCCCCACCTGCAACGGTAATGTTATTGATTCGAAAACCGACCTCCTCGTTCCATCGAACGCCCTCACCACTAAATCGCTGGGCGTGCAGATAATCCCCCTGATATCCAACTTCATCATGGCTTTCTTCGGTAGCACATTCAGGGAAGATCCAGTGTCTACTAAAACATGGGACATGACTGTGCCCCGGCATTCTACTGACACATGCAATGCCATATTGTGCTCTCGCCCTCTCGGAGTCAAGTCAAAGTCTATGAAGCCCAAACTGTGCCCCGCATTGACATGCGTCATCACCCCTTCTAACTGATTAACAGAAACTTCTTGAGGAACGAACGAAGTGTCTAGAATCTTCAGCAAAGCGTCCCGATGGGCCTCGGAACATAACAGCAATTATAGGATGGAAATTTTTGACGGTGTTTGCTGGAGGTGCTCAACGATTTTGTAATCACTTTTACGAATGAGCCTCATAAACTCCTCTACATCCTTACGTGACGTTTCCTTTTCATTCGACTGAGAAGGACCACCCTCAGTTACCTTGGCTTTACCCTTGGCTAATCTTTCTGCCTCTACCTCGGGTGACGTGAAGATTCTTCCGCTTCTGGTCATACCCCCTGTTCCGACAACATTATCTACAACCCCAGTTGGTTGTCCATTGACTTCAATTTTCTCACCGTCACAATATACCTCCAATCTGTAAGTCCACGACACTGCTTTAGTACTCTCAAAAGGGACTGGCCCTGCTTTGGTAATTGTGATCTTCGGCCGCCTGGCGGGCGCCGTTATCGGTATTGTTTTCCTCGGAATCGTCACCATCGCAACATCGTTCTGCTCATCACACAACGCCTCTACAGGCTTTTCAACCGCGGTTCGATCAAATTGCAAGGTACCTTCATCCATCATAGCCTGAATGCCCTACTTCAACTCAATACAACCCTCTGGCTGGGTCCAACAATCTAAGAAAAATTCGTCACATCCCGGGAATACACCCCCTTTTAACAACGTGCTTTTAATCTCACCCAACGGTGTCTTCAGCTCATTGACATCTATCACTAGATTCAAATTTTCTTCTGTCAAGATGGCATTTTCCCCATGATTAGGGCATAGGCTGTTGTACGATATTTGGACCCACCTGTCCAAAGTTGATAGCTTTGCTATCCAACAAATCCTGAACTTTGTGTTTAAATGCCTGACAAGCTTCTGCATCATGCCCGGGTGCCCCGGAATGGAACTCGCAATGTTTGTTAGCATCATATCCATAAGGAAGTACCGACCCTGTAGGCGGTGCCAAATTCCTCTTTTCCACCAAGTTCAACCCTAGCAGGGTCTGAAGGAGTTCTGCATACGTGGAAGGAGGCTTATCAAATACCCTCTTCGGCCTTACATTCTGAAACCTTCCCTGTCCCTGATTCTGCCTTTGCTGCGGCTGCGGTGGTTGTTGCTGTTGTTGCTGAAGAATTGGAACAATAACACTTGCTATCTGTTGAGGCTGAACATACTGATTCCTTCCTCTGCCCCTACCCCTGCCACCAAACACGGCACTAGTATCACCCTGTCGTCTATCACCGAATGCCTTTCTTGTGCCTCCTGCTGAGGTAGACTCGCCTGCTTGGAATCTTCCAACTTTAATCCTGTTCTCGATCATCTCCCCCATAAGAATCAAATCTGAGAAACTGCCCAACGACACACTAAATAATTTTTCGTAGAACATCCCCGTAAATGTCCCAATGAACATGCCATTCATCTCTCTTTCAATTAAAGGAGAATGCACCCTCGCTGCCATATCGCGCCACCTTTGGGCATATTCTTTAAAACTTTCACCATTTTTTTGTGACAAACCCTGTAATTGGACCCTGTTCGGCGCCAGATCGCTGTTATATTTGTAATGCGTCACGAAAGCATCAGCCAACTGCTTCCAGGTTTTAACCTGCGTGGGCTCCAGCCCCATATACCACTCAAGCGACGGTCCTGATAAGCTGTCCTGAAAGAAGTGCATGAGCATCCTTTCGTCATCCGAATACGCGGACATCCTTCTGTAATAAGAGTGGACGTGTACCTTAGGGCAGGTATCCCCTTTGTATTTGTCAAATGTTGGAGCCTTGAATTTCAACGGCACCCTCAGCTCTGGCACCAACCTTATAGTAGTCATATCTAATCCAACGGAGTTCTGATCAACCACACCTTTCATCTGCTCTTCTAGCATTTTGATCCTCTGAACCAGGCCAATAGGGCCTTCAGGTCCCATACCTCTTCCTGAAAAAGCGTCATCCTGTTGATCCACATTCCAGTCATTGCCATATCCATCATAACCCATGTTACGGCTAAATCCTTGCTGATTGAACACAGGACCCTGTCCTCGGTTGCCGAACCCCAGATTGACCCCAGCAGGTCCAAAGCCATTGTTGAAAGGAAATGCCCCAGCACCGTTCACATTCACATTACCGAATCCACCATTACCGTAGCCGTACCACTGGTTGTTGTCGTAACCGTCATTACCGAAGCCTTGATTGTTGAACCCGAAGTTCCCGTCCTGATTGACGTTGCCATACCCATTGTTTCCAAAGCCAACATTGTCAATGAATCCTTGATCAGCATCCACAATGTTGCCTTTGTTGTTAACAACATGCCCATCACCACCATTTCCAGTATTGCCATTACCAGCGCCAGCACCTGCACCAGTACCAGTGTTTCCATTGGCAGTCACAACAGGTGGAGTAGCAACTGCCGGTATCTCATTCTCCCGGCGAGGAGTTTCAACCGAAATGTGGTCAGTGTTGCCATTTCCGTTTTCCCGCGTCAGCAGCGGCTGCACCAAGGTCTGAAGATTCTCCTGGCCCTTGGCCATACTCTCCATAGCTTGCATGAACAAAGTCAACTTCTCGCGGATTTCCTGCATCTCGACTTGAACTTGATCCATTACTTTCTTGCAGTTGTTTCGGGTTGAGTAGCAGTGGACTCTTTGTTCGTCAATCCTGAAAAACCTGAGAGATGCAGGAAATGAGATACAAATTCAACAAGTAACTGGCAATCCAAAATGGATATGCAGATGCAATATGTGTCTGTGTGTTAGGGAGATTAACCCCTGATTCTAGTGCCAAAGTGCTAGTGTAGTGACAGTGATAGTAATAAGAAGCCCGAAATCCAATCATGGAAAACATCTCATATATTGCTGAAAAACCCATCGAGTCAGGAATACAATATCACTGAGTGTACAATAGGAAGGCATGACCTCAACCAACAATCCTGGTGATGGCCAGCACAATGCAAATAAAGCATACACATCAATACATAAGATAATCAAGTGCGACCATATACCTGATACTCCTCTAACAATCTCTTAGTCTTGGGATGACCCGGCTGGGAAAGCAACCCTTCAACGAGCGAGTCCCTTTGTCTAATAACACACTGGAGATCACCAATGGATTCCTCCCAAACACCTTCTCCAAAGCAATCTTCTAGCTTTCGCTTCTGGGACGCAGACTCTTTCTTGCACTTGATAACTTTGTTCAAGGCATTCTGGACATCATACCTCCGCATAACCTCTTCTTTCAACCTCTTCTGGCTAGCTTTCAACTGACCTTCCAGCTCAGAGATCTGCAGCTTCAGTTTGTCTTCTCTTTCCTTATTGCCGGTCAGTGTGGCATTCCAGGTTTTGTTGAATGCAGAGATCTCCTGGTAGGCTATATCAAGTGCTTTCTTCTTAGACTCCAGCATATCATGAGAGCTCTTGAACTCTATCCCCAAATGTTCACGCTTCTTTCGTTGTTCAGTCAGTTCTGTGCCTAGTTGATTCACTAGCTTTGTTTGCTGCTCGAAAGAATATACGGCTTCATTCCTTTCGCTCCTGAGTTGCACTAACTCTTCTTCCAACTTCTCGTTGTCTTTCATCAGCTCTTTTTTCTCCTTCACAACTTATTCATATCTCTCAATAGGCACGGTAGTTGGCTCTTCAATCACGGGGGGAGCAGGAGGTAATGCTGCAGGAAACGGCATCCGCACTTGCTTTGCTCTATCTTGTATCCAGACCTTATACGGAGCATAGGATTGACAATCATTCTTACCCAACAATGTCTTACCCCTCTTGTGGACATTATTCCAAGCATGCTGAAGATTGGACAATAGTTCTCCCTTCAAATCGCCTGTGAAGTACAGAGATTCCTGTACTTCCTCCTCTTTTGGCGGGCTTTTCAAAGCATACCCAAATTGTCTGATCAACAATGAAGGATTGTAGTTGATGCACCCTTTCCTCCCAATCAGAGGAACGTTAGGATATTCGGCGCAGCTGTAGATGATCACAAATCCCAGTAAATCTTTATTAAACTAGACAACGTCTTCTGAAGAAAGTCCCATCAGATGCTCAGACCAATCCACCGAATCTGCAGGCTCAGCGAAGATACCCTTCTTGGGCAGATGACTCTCAAACCAACTATACAGTAAGGCCCACAACAAGAGACGTTCTTGCCCCTCCTGTTCTCGTTCTTATAATGCAGTGAGTGATAGAAATCTCCAATCAAAGTAGGCATAGGGTTGCCTGAAGCAAATATATAGAACGCATCCAGATCAACGAAGTCAGGCAGGTTCGGGAATAGTACAATGTCATAGATACACAGAGCAAGAATAACATTAAACACAGTCCAACATCCACTCTTGGCATACTCTTCTGCTTTCCCAACCAAGAACTTGAGAGAAAAACCAGACACTCCAATCCACGAGGTTAATAGCAACTCTGAGGAGTCTAAATGCAAGGCAACAGCCAAATCCTCCAGTTTGGGCTCAGCATCCATATGAATGAAAGGTACCCTGTTTTGAATGGTCAACTCTAAGATCTCAGCATATTCCTCCATAGTCGGAGCCAGAATGAAGTCAGGGAAAGTAAAACACCTCAGCGGAGGATCACAAAACTGCATTAGCGTGTACAATCCGTTACGCTCATACATGGATGGTTTATAAACCAATCTAAGTAATTTCTCGTAACTCTTCCTGAAGCTTCTCTTCACATCATCATCAGCTAGAGATATCAAACCAAGCAAAGAAGAAACATCTGGAGTAGGCAACTTGTAAGTCACATTTTTCTTCAAAGTATCCATAATATCAGCAGACAGAAATCCAGGCAACTAGAATCAGACGTATGAAAATGCACCTGCAGCACAAACACACGTTAATGATATGCAGAATGAGTATGCAACAATGCAATATGCAAACATGCAACAGGGATCAAGTGATATATCGCTGAAGAGATTCATCCATAATATCTGTCTCAACAGGCCCGCAGTACTGCTCAAACCTGGTCTCAACAGACCCCTAACAATGCTCCAACCTGGTCTCAACAGACCTATAACAATGCTCCAACCTGGTCTCAACAGACCCATAACACTGTCCTGATGAAGAACCCCAAGTAACCACACATACTGATCCAATATTAAGAAAACCAGGTAGTCTGGAGGTCAAGTTTCCTGCATGCCCCAATCCCTCTCACAGGTAGGTGTCTTATCAACTGACACAAGGTACGACATCCTATGCGGTCATCGGCGTCACAGACTTTCAAGACTGATGATACGATACCCAGAAGGTGTCGCATCATCCTGTCCTGAAGAGGCCTCACTTAGCCGAATTCCAAATGATCGGTCCCCGGAGTCGACAATACAACTAAACAACAACCCCCTCAACCCAAAGGGTTGAAAAAGAAGTCAACCAGAAGAACCTCGTCCGAGCGTGGATTTTGCTGGACACTGGTACATGCAAAGCATGCACGCGCCCACTACTTTCCACAACTAATTCTAGGTGCACTAAAGCCCAGGTCCGGCTTATCTCTCAATCTGACCCCCTACCCAGCATAACAACAATAATATAATGCTGAAAGTAAATACAGAAAGGTAAATCCATACAAAACCCATGACGGGAAAACAAGCGCTAGGATTAACTCGCGTAGGGAACCGTTGGAGTCCCCAGCAGAGTCGCCAGCTGTCGCTACTGCGAAAATCGGCATGGGTCCATGAAAGGTTTTTCTTCTGATTACGAGTCCAAGTGGACAAAAATGACGTTTTGAAGTTTGTTTCTAGTCTTTTACGCAAGAGATGTCTTTTATGATGTTTGAAATATTATTGTGTTTTTGATTATTTCAAGATGAGAAGAGAGACGACACTCTAAAACCCTAAGGTTAAAAAGGGGAAGCAAAACTACCCTAAAGTTGTCATGCATGGATAAACATCCTAATATATGTCATATTTCTCTCTTGCACAGAGAGAAACAGAGATCCTAGGGGATAAACAGCAAAAGAAACAGATATATACAGTAAACAGTAAACATGTATGCAATGCATCAATACAAGCAAGGCAAGGGAGTCCCACTCAACCTCGAACCTGGGAAAACAACAGGCAAAGTGAATCCACATTCACTTCAAACCTAGGGGGCAAGCTGAACAAGCCAACAAACAATAGAGAAAACAAAACCCCAAAGCAGAGGAGGCAGCCTAAGCAGCAGCACCAAACTCCTACAGCAAACAGCACAATCAGCAACAGCTCTGACAGCTACAGAAAACCCTAGCTCAAAAACAACAATAAACCCTAGCTTCAATCCTCCAGCAAGCTCCTGACAGCAAAGTTGACAGTAACATAACTCCATCTTCAAGCAATCCTCATGAAAGGCATATTCAACATCTTAGATCTTCATATCCAAGCTCTAGCAAGCTCCACCAAGAAAGATTTGTTATTGAGATCAAGTTATAATGAATGGAAATCAGTGAAAACCAAAGGAAATCACTAAAAACCATCATCTGCAAAGAAGGGTATCCTCAAAAGTTCTACTCTTTAAGGCATACCAATCATCCCTCCAAGGGAGAGATGGACTTCCTTAAGAGGACTTTGCATCATAGGATAGGATAGAGGCACAGGAAGCTCTCTATGTTTGAAAGAAGAAACAAGACTAATCTACTGCTCTTCCTATATGCCCTTAATCCCTAAGCCTTCAAAAGTAATCCAACAGAGAATAAATCTTCATGCCCAAGATCCAAGCTCTATCTCCAAGCATCCTCAATGTCTCTAGAAGCTCCATCAAGCAAAACCCAAGCCCAAAGCCCAATTAAGACAGCCCAAGCAAAGTAACCAAACCAAACATCCAAGGGGAAAACCCACAATCAACACACCCATTGCAAAAATCAAGTAAAATGCTAAAACTCATCATAAAATCCTAGGTAAATTTCTAAGGGAACCTAACCCTATACCCAATACCCCATATAAACCCCAAGTCCTAAATCAAATCCTAAGTCCCCAAACTATGCCCTAAACTACAACTAGTTGTGTTAAAACCCTAATTCTAACACCTCTCCTATTCACATCTCAAACTACCCTAAATTTAATCAAAAAAATATGAAAAAATTCCTAAGGGTACATGCTTCCCTATTCTAATCAACCTCACAAGAATCATTTCAAAATTCCTCACCAAACTCTCATACTAAATTCAGAAAAATGAAGTATCAAACAAAAGTAAAATAAAAGCACTAAAATTGTAAAATATGCCAGAAAATATAAAATGCATGAAATTAATTTTTTTTATCCTATAAAATTCTAGAGACCTTAAGGAAACCAGGGAAAAAAGTCTCATCCTAAAATGATCATTTTTCAATTTATTATGAATTAATCTCTAATCATATGTAAAACATGAAAATACAAGAAAATCAATTAAAAATAGCAAACTGGCGTGATGAATAGCAATTGGGTTCAGTTATAAACCAGAGTTGGGCCCAGGAGGGGTGTGCGTAGCAAGCGCATACTAGGCCCATGTCAATCAGAAAATACCATGGAAAATTAGATGAAAAAGGGAAAAAAAACACCGTGCCAAATAGCAATCAAACCATGTGTTATTTTCAATTGGGCCTTGGAATGGGGTGTGATTAGCAAAACCTGCCTTAAGCCCAAAACAAAAAAAATAAATGAAACGGGGCGTTTAGCTTGTACTCAGATTCCTTCACAAGCGAAAATCAAATCGTGGTCGTGGGATTCAGGTTGGGTCAAGGTCAAAGTCACCATCTAACGGCCAATCCATCATCTTCCTCATTTCAAATCCTGGGAGGGAAATGAACCAGACGGTGGTCGGAGGTGGCGCCACCGTCGTCCCCAAACGCCAACTCTCTAAATCCTCACCAAAACTCAACCCTAAATACATCATTCTACTCGCTTTTTCACACTGAGCAAGAATCTACCCTCCATTTTCATTAACCCTCATCACAACTCCAAACACGATAAAGAACTCAGAACCTGCTCAAGATTCAACAATCACCATTCTTCAAATTAAAGTGCCCAGCATCATCACTATGCTACACTGAGTAATTACCACTATCTAACTAAGCTTAATTCATCAAGATCAGCAAGAACAGTCCATCACAAGAAAATTGGTCACCTAATATTTCGTCTCTAAACACTGAATTTCTTTACCAGAAACGACCTAGCCATGATCTACATTGCATCTAACCATTTAAAACCTAGCAATTCTATCTATATCAAGCTACACGATGAAGTTTACTAACCTGTGAAAATTGAGTGAACAGAACAATGAAACCTTCAAATCTCCCTTCAATCTCTTCCAGATATGATCAATGATTGATTATCAAGCTTCTGTATGCATCAATTTGTGTTGAATCTCTCTGAATCCTCAAATTCGATTTTGAGTTGCAAGGGATGAACTCAATATGCTATCTCTCAATTCTTCAGCAATCTTGGCCAGAAATCTATCCAAACTCACTCACAAACTCAAGATGAAGCTATTGAATGCAAAAGCTTTCTTTGAAATGGCTCAAATTCGTGTAACCGATTCTGTATTGCAAGGTGCAAAATCAGAATTCTATCTCTCAATTCTCTCTCAATCTTCACCAACCAATGCCTTGAATCAGTCATAAACCTTATATAGAACCTGTAGGAATGCTCTAGAAACTTCAGGAATGATCTATATGAGATATCCAATATCTCTTGCACTTGAAATTACCATGAGAAATTCATACATGACAGTCATGTTCAGCTTGCTTCAATACCTTGATTCTGATCCAATTTCTCTCCATATGATATTTTGAATGGATTGGTAAGGGTTAGGGCCATGGATTTGATCTAAAGGAGTGTTTTGCAAATGTTACTTATATGTGAAGCTACCAAATGCAAATGTGTTCAAATGACCTCAAATGGGAAAATTGGCATTGCCATCATCTTTAAAACCTCATTTCTGATCAAATTGATATGTCATATGCCCCATTTTGACCTTAAAACAAAAAATCACAAATTTGACTTTTTAAATGACTTTAATTCTTCCTTTTTTAGGCCATTTTTGCAATTTTGTGATACAAGCCATTGAAATCACCCATGACTTCTTTTCTTACCTAAAAACATCATTTTAAACACATTTCATGTTGGACACTTTTTCATTTGAGGAGTGGAAGATAGAGATTTTGACCTATGTTGAAAAATGACCTATAATTCAACTTTCCCAAAATACCCCTGGATTGCCAAGATCATAACTTGAGTTCCACAAATCTTCTTGAGAACGTCTAGTACTCAAATTAAAGGTAAGATCAAGCCCTACAACTCTTATGTTGGCCAAGAATCCATTTGAAAACTCCTTGATGGGCAAAAGTTTCTTGGAAGTCAAGTGACTTTCACAGATAAATTTCAGTGTCCTCTGGTGACCTGTAACTTGCAAGAACCATAACTTGAGTTCTACAAATCTTCTTGATGACTTCTAGTACTAAAATTAAAGCTATTGAGAATCTCTACAAGTTTCATGTTGGCCAAGAATCCATTTGAAATTTGTATTTTTACTTATGTGGCTTGGAAGTCCAGTGCTTTACAGGGGATTTTACCCTAGGAACCCTGTCTCAAACACCTCCAACCACTCTTGATTCTTTTGAACTTGATCTTGGCTCATTCATACACATGCTTCAACATATCAATCCATGACTTCCATGACCTAGAGCTAGGTCTTGATGCCCTTTCTTTGCTCTCCTTGACCTAGGGTTACCCAGATGAAACCCTACTTGTACACACCTCAACTGTGGTTCTTGAACTTGATATAATGGCTTGTCTAAGCTTAAATAGGGCTCTCTAGGCCTCCCATAGGATCCATGCACACCTCAAATTCATAATTCCATGTTGATGATCTTCAATACACCTCAAGTTAGGAGACAAATCCACCTGTGGGCACTCAAACTTCTCAAGACTTCAAATCACTCCTTGATGACTTGGATGGCCTCTTAGGCTCATATAACACCTCTAGATAGGCTTCTTCTTTTGACAGACACCTTGATCCTTTGTTAGAGGCATGCTATGCTATGATGTGCAAATGATTAGACTATGTATATGATGTAACTATGCAAATGATAATGCAATTAAAACATAAACCAGGTGAAATAGGTTGAGCAAATTTTAGGGTGCAACAGCGTGCCAAATAAATCATCAATGCGCCTCATTTGATTTGCTAATACTTCACAGGTTTGATTCATATATGCAATCAATGGGTTGAAAATAGTTCCCATTTGCTGGGTGAGAGTATTAACTAACTCTAAATTACTCTCGGTCATTTGTTTTCTCATAGCCATCATAGAAGTTGTATTTAAGGACGACGTATTTTGGAGGATGTAATTGATCCCTCCTGGTCGCGCCATATTATTAATGGTCGATGTTGAGGCGTTATAAGGGTTGTACAATGGCGTTTTGGCCATTTCATTATCACTAAAAGTTAGCATATTTGGTTGGAGTTTAGCCCTCATGGAAGTTGGCATACCATAAGGATAATCTCTGCCATTCGGTGGCATTGAAAACCCAAATAATGGTCTCATAATTGAAGAGTTAGTAAGCGAATTTTGTGATTGCGGTGGGGGTGTGGCCCCTGTGATGATGTCGATATGAATGGTACTGTCGACACCACCAGAGCAGTCGTCCTAATTGGTGTTGAAAGGATTGGTTCCTTAACCGTCGACACGGCTGGTTATTGTGCTATGTTTTGAAGATTATTTTGGGGATTGACATTGTCTATAGGAGGATGCGACATTTTAGATAAAGTTGTTCCATTCCTTAAATTGCATACACGCTTCCCAAAAAAATTCATAAACATGTAACAAATTTTAAAGAAAGAAAAAACAAAAATATTAGTAAAAAAGGGTACGAGATTTAGCTCAAGTCCCACTAGGCGTGCCAATTTGTTTACGCCACAAAATTGGTAAACAAACGCTGATCTCCTAATTAAAGGTTACTTGCAGGATCAACTAGTAAATTCTAGAACACAGTGTCAAATCAAACCTTATTTCTTGTTTTTTCTATTGCAAAAGGTGTTAGTTTCGACTTGGTTGAAATAAGGATTCTATGTGATTAAACGAATGCGTGAAAAAGACAAAGACTTTGCAAACGAACAAAAGACAAAGACTGAAAGTGTAAAACGGAATGACTGGAAAAAGATTGAAAGAAAAGCAATACGGTAAAGTAAAGATAAAATTAAAGACTTTGCATTGAACGTAAAAGATGGTGTTTCATTTTTCATACATCTTCTCAGCCATTACTCTTTTTTCTGGACGCTGATACTTTGAGTATTATGTGAGATTTATGTAGTAAAATGAACACACTAAATTCAACGTAATGAACTCCTATATATACAAGTGCTAAATAACCACTCCTAACGTTTCTATCTTAAGAGTTCGCCACGTGAAGGCATGCAGTCGATCTCTGTGCTTTCTCCACGTGTTCTTTAGAAAAGAAACTCATGCAATTATTGGTATTTGAACGTAAAAATTCACGCTCAAATAATTGCTTTTTCGACAGTCACTAGTGTCGGAAAAATACCATGCGGTCGAGATGTTTCATAACATCCCAAAAATTACTAAGTCCTGACTCTAGTCGAACCAAAACTTTTTAAACCACGTCATCAACGTACCTTCGCCTTTGTTCCTTTGCGGAACTTATTCTCTTGTCGAAAATTTCAGCTAACACACTAATAATATAAAATAATTTTGCATTCGGCCAAACTTTATAAATATTTATAAATTAATTGCGTGACATGACTAAATAATAACTCACTATTAAATAATAATATAAAATTATTTTATTATTATTAATACAATATCTTTAATCTGAAAACTAAATAGTGTACAGTTGATATATGTAATTTGGAAGTGTCTAAATACAAAATTAATTTTTATTTTTTACTAAATCAAGAGAACTTTTTTCGAACAAAATTGAATACACATCTAATGAGACATGTAACGGGTCAAACCTTCAAATCGAAGTTTGCTTTCAGCATTGTATTCATTATAGATAAGGCCTGACGACATTGCACCAAAATAAAATATTAAGATAAAAAATAAGAGATCTAGTGGAGACTTATATTTAATGCTACACATCCGATAGGATTGGATTTCAATGACTATGGTTGGAAATAATTGAACGCCTCTTCTACAACAATTAAGTGCCTCCATGATTCAGAGTCAAACTTACAAATCGAAGTCGGTTTCCAGCCTTGATTTTCTTTATACTAGCTAAACCTGACATCATTGCACATAAATAAACGTTAAAAAAATGAGATTGGAAATGAGTATTTTAATATGTTATATATCGATGAAGATTATTCGATTAGGTGTAAGTGCTTAGAGAAAACTCCACAGATCTTCTACAGCTAAATGCAAAAATTAAAATTTGCTCAATTCATATATGATATTTGTTATGGTGATTTATGATTTAATTTTTGAAGGTAGCATCTTTTTAATATTTTTATATTAATGTATATAAATTAATAGTACTTATATATTAATATTGTTTTAAAAAACTTAACATAATATACAGCTTTAAAGAAACTTATAACAAATTTATTATATTTTGTAAAAATGTAACCACTTGAACCACCTGTATAATACTTAATAGAAAATATGAGAATAAAGCAAAGTAGATACCTGGACTATTTTGATAGAAAATTTATTGGTAATTTATAGTTCACATATTTATTAAAATAAATGTTTATGAATAACTTCGTATAAATTATTTTTTTATAACAAAATATGATATAAATATAAGTTGCTTTTATATATATATATATATATATTATAGGTTGTTTCCATTCTTATCTTGAAAATTTTATAAAAATAAGTTCAATTTTTATATAAAATATGTCATAAGATATTTAATTAATATTACAAAATTTATGATATTAGATAAGAAAAATAAGTTTGAAACTCTATTTGCCTTTAATAAAGTTGTTTAGTACAAAGTGCCATACACTGTGTGATACTATGGATACAATAATATTATAGTACAGATAAAGAAAATATAACATAAATGATTGATAATAAGTTCAATGCAATAACACTTATGTTTGGAGGGCGTTGATAAAAAAAAAATCATTTTAATAATTAAAGTACAAATTGGTTTTAGATGAATTCTTCAAGTTCATTGTCTTTTTTCTTAATATTATCCATGAATTTTCATTTAAGACTCTCTCTAAATATAATACTCCTCTCACTTTTCTCAACAACTATTCTTAGTGTTGGATAAATACAAAACAATTTGAATGAGAAATTTGTTACAACTCAAAGACATAACTCTATTCCTTAAAATAGGAATGACTAACGAATATAGTTTTACAATGTAAACCACACAAAACAAAAAAAGACTCAATGAACACAAAATGCCTTATTAGTTTCTCAAGGTCTTCTGTCAAGAAATATAACTCCTTAAATAGTCAAACTTGACCGTTGCAGCTTCTTTAGGAGTTTCATAACTTGCTGCAGAAGAAAAGATCTAAAACATGCAAATTCTCAAGGTGATTTAATTTGATTTTCAATATTCCTAAAATAAATCTCATTCACTTATTTGAATTTGATCTTCTATTGTTTTTAAGAATTCTTTTCTAATTCCAAAAACGCATAAATAGAAGAAAAATAAGAAAAAATAAATCTTGCGCATGTTGCACCCCAAAAGTTGCCCAACCTTTTTCTTTGACTGACTTGTGTTTCATTTCATTTCTTTCTAGCATTTGCATTGCATATCATTTTGCATTGAGCAGGGGATCAAGGGGTTGTGCATAGCAAGAGGAGTCTACTCAGAGTGTTGAGCCTAAGCAAGGGGTGTTACTCAAGTTTGAATGGTCATCAAGTCATCTAGAGGTGGTCATTGTTCTTTGAAAGGATTGATGGATGTATGTGGTTCAGCTCCTAACTTCGAGGCCAGTTCAAAATAATCAGAGGATTGTGAATTCATGATTATGGATATAAGATGTTGAGAGAGCTCATTGAGTGCTTTTAGAGACATGTTGGAGCTTATTCAAGTTGTTGTGTGATGTGAAAGAAACCACAGTCAAGAAGCTGCATTTAGGGTTTTCATCTGGTAAATCCTCAATCAATTATGAAATTGAAGGAGATTAAAACTCCATTCCGAGTCTCTATGGTCTTGGGATGTTGTGTTGAGATGTCTAATATATCATTTCAAGTTCAATTCATCAAGAATCAAGTGTATGAGAAGTTACTAAATTAGGGTTCTCAGTGTAAAATCCCATGTTTAGTCCTCAACTTCAAGACCACCCATCTCAAGATACAAGTTTCATCTCAACTTTTGGCCAACATGAAACTTGTAGAGCATGTTCTTAGCTTTCGTTTGAGTACTAGAAGTCCTTGATTGGATTTGTAGAACTCAAGTTATGATACAGACAAGTTACAGGTCATCAGATGAATGTGAGTTTGGTCAACAAAAGTCAACCAACTTCCAAGCCATTTTTGACCTAGAAGGATGTTTCTCCTTAACCTTTGATGAACATGAATGTTGATCCTCATGATCTTAGCTTTCCAAAGAGTACTAGAAGTCCTCATTTGGATTTGTAGAACTCAAGATATGAGACTTACAAGTCAAGGGTATTTTGGGAAAGTAAGATTACAGATCATTTTGGATTATAGGCCCATTTCACCACCATACATACCTCAAATGGAAATTTGTCCAACTTGAAAGTTTCTCAAAATGGGGTTATTTACTCAACCAAGCATCAAGGGTTCATTGACATGGATGAGAATGGGAGTTGGTTGAAGAAAATCTTACAAAGGGCATTTTAAAGGCATTAAAATGGAAAAATTCAAAATAATTCATATTGGCTCCAAATTATGCAAGCTTGTGCATATTTTGAGTGCATTTTATGTTTTAATAACTTTGGCATTATTGGAATTTCAAATTGAGACTTGTTTCATGGCCATTTCATGTGTTACTTAAGAGTGAAGCAACACTTCCAACACACACCATAAGATGGAATTAAGTAATCAATCTTTGCCCTTCATGTTCATAATGTATTCAGCAAGCTAAATGAACTAAAATGGAAGCTTCCACACACCATTTTCGTGACTGTCATGAAGTGAAAAAGAGAAGAAAAGTGAAAAATTGAATTGGATCATAAAGCCAATTTTGGGCCTCCATTTCAGCCCAGATCAACTCTATATAAGATTTTGAGTGAGTTCAGATGAAGGTTGGTGATGGATTGAGTAAGAACAGGTAATACACAGTTGAAAAAGTTAGTTGTGAGTGATTTTTGATTTTGGAGATTGAGGCACTTTCTGAAGAAATTGAAGATTCAAGAGGCATCTTCAAGCATTGTTGAGTGATTCTGCATAGCTTTGGTCGAGAATTCGTGGCTGAATCCACCACTGTTGAAGCACTTTATCAGGTTTTTACATTTCACGATTACTCCTAAATTATGATCAATTAGAGTAGATTTTACACGTGGTTAGGATCAGTGAACTTCCTAGATGGATTTAGGAATAGAATCGTGGCTGTTGGTGAGGTTTCTTGATGATGCAACCAAACTTTGATGAATCGGTGATAGCTTATTCTTGGTTGAAATCAAGATTTTATCATGGATTCTTGATCAGTATAGTGTGTAGTTTTGATTGGTGGAAGCAATTTTGAGATTAGTGAGGAATGTCGTTGATGCACATTTTCTGTTTGGCTTCGTATAACCTTGATCTTTGAGGGGAAATGAAAATGAATGTTGCCAGGTTGATCTACGTGGAGAGAGGAAGAGATTCATGTCATTTTTATTGAGTTTGGTGAGAGTTGATGCTCTAGTATTTTCCCCTCGCCGGAGAAGACGACCGGAGTCTTCTCCGGCCACCACTGCAAGTTTCCCTCCATGTTTCAGTTTGAAAGGAGGAAGATGATCCCATAGTCGTTAGATCTGGTGACTCCTTGGACTTAGTCCACTCATCCAACGCATGAGAATTATTCTTAGAAGGTTGACTAGGGTTTTAATGACGTGGCTGTGTGTAGTGCGTAGGATCTGCATACTTTTTGAATCAATGCGCATGATTAAGACCTACTGTGGTCTTGTTTGACTTTGTTGCACGTGATTATTAGGTTTTCTATTAATTGTGAAGTGGACTGGGCCACGCGTGCTTTCCACACCCCCCCTTTCTGGGCCCATGCATGATAACAACTGAAACTCCTTGCTGTTTGCACCCCTGGTTTTTATTATTTCTTTTTTATTTGTTTTGTTATTTTCTTTTTATTTTGGTTTGAATTTAATTAATTAATAATAGCTCCAATACTCCAAAAATTCCATAAAAAATATTTTTACAAACCTCGAGATGTATATTATTTTTATACATTTTTTATTTTATTTTTAAGATTATATTTTCATTTTTAAATA
The DNA here is from genome assembly GCA_963859935.3 of Lathyrus sativus. NCBI lineage: Eukaryota > Viridiplantae > Streptophyta > Magnoliopsida > Fabales > Fabaceae > Lathyrus > Lathyrus sativus. The sequence goes on along the minus strand of OZ012736.1, from coordinate 361,569,026 downwards.
CAATTAAATATTGGAGGTGTTTTTAATTGAATTAAATTGTGCATTGTTTGTTCTTTTATTTGTTTCTTCCATTTCCCTTGGGTCCAATGAATGAAAATTGATCCTCATATCCATGATGAGTTGAACAATTTTTGAGGACCATTTTGTCCCTGGTTGGTTGACTTTAGGGTTGACTTTTGATGCTTTTCTTTTGACCCCCGATTCTCCCATTTCAAAGTGGTACATCTTGAATATTATTTTCTTTTGATGGTGCTTTGAGGGGATATTTTCTTTGAGCTTTTGGCCTCTGATTTCCAACATGTTTAGCTTCTTTGTGTATTTTATTTGGTATTTTTTGGAGCCTTTTTCCTATTTTTGAGATGACTTGCAAGTTAGGTCATTTCATAGGACAACTCATACAAGTACATGACCTAGTTTGAATTGGAAATTACCTTTGTGGATCCAATAAGCTCTCAAATATTCTTGTTTCACATTTTAGACATGTTGAGATTGTTGTATGTTCATTTTTAGGTCAAAATTATGTTCATTTCTTGTTGATTGATGCATTTCGTTTTGAGCTTTCAACTTGAACTCCTAAGTGGTGTGTGCTTGCTTCCTTTGTGCTCTTGCTTGCATTTCTTCTTGATTTGTTTTGTTATTGCTTTTGAGCTTTCTTCTCTTCATCTCCCTTCTGTCCAATGACCTTGGAGTGTCATTTAAGGTAGCTTGGTCCCTCCTTAGGAGGCACTTGAAGCTTACCTAAATTGATGAATCCATGAGGACTTTTTCTTTGAGAGGTCTGTTTTGGTTTGATTGTTCTCTTCTTGTGCATCTTTTCTCTCTTTTCCATTTGCATCCTCATATGCATGCTTGGTTGAGATGAGCTTGTGGTGGCTACTGCTCCACACATATTTTCCTCCCACTTTCATTCTACTTGTGCATTCAATGTGTGCATTCTTTCATTTGCATATGCATTCTTCTTCTTCTTCTTCTTCTTCTTCTCCTTTTGTTTTTCTTTGCCATGCTCCTCATAAGTTCTCTAACCTCTTGAGGTTATGATAGACATTAGGGTTCTACATATGCATGATAACATTAGGTAGTTCCCCTTTGAAACTCAACTTTATGTCCATTTTGCATGATAACTTTTAGGATTGATTAGTCTCCTATTAGTGTCCTTTCTTCTCTTCTCATCTTCAAACAATCTTTACATACTTAATAAGGATAATGAATGTTGTGCCATGAGCCTTATACTTGGGAAATGGTGATTGAGGGGCCACCTCTCAATTGCCTAGAGTGTTTAGTATACGTCCTTAGGACGATATGCGACGCATTCGATCCTAGGTTTTAGACTTTAGTACAACATACATTATAAACACCCAAATTCAAAACACTTCTTCTCTAAAAAACACAAAAACACTTCAAACCTTTTTCATCCTTCGGGATTCTTAATCAAGAAAATCTTTTCACAAAAAGAGTGTCGTTAACTCTTAGTTCTATCGCAAACGGTAACGCCTAAGTCTCCAATGGTCGAGCTGCATACACCAACTGCTAGAACTATTTGTTAACCCTACTCGGACTTAAAAACTTTTGAACCAACCTGTGGTCCTTTTAGCCCGAACTACGTTTGCTCTGATCTTTCATACCAGATGAAAGTACGTAGGCACAAGACACGATGTCTTGGCGAGCAACCTTCCCCCTTTCTTTAGCCGTAGTTGGTCGAACTACGTTGACTCTGACTTTCCCATTGCACAAGGGAGTATGTAGGCCCAGAGCAGCGACGCTCTGCCGAGTCATTTCTCTTTTCTTTTTCTTTTGTCCTTAAGCCTTTAGCTAGATAGTTTCAACACACCCTTTTAGATAGACAACAATGTGTGGATCCTGTCGAGTACGACAGACGTGTGGGGTGCTAATACCTTCCCCTTGCGTAACCGACTCCCGAATCCAGACATGGTTGCGATGACCTTGTCTTTCCCTTTTTCTTTAGGTTTTTCCGATCGTTTCCTTTCCCTCTCTTTAGGACAAATAACGAAAGTGGCAACTCTTCTGTTTTTCCGCCGGTGGTTTTTCGTAGTTGCAACAGCTGGCGACTCTGCTGGGGACTCTGGTTCCTTATGCGAGTCAATCAGAGCGCTTGTCTGTTTATCTTTGGGTGTTGTATATATGTGCTTTATTTAATTTCGCATTTTACTTTCTCGCATTTATTTTCCGCATCATTTGTCATTTTTGATGTGCTGTAGGGGGAAAGTTCCATTGAGTGATAAGCCAGACCTGGGCTTGAGTATACACCTAGCTTTAGTAGTGGAGATTAGTGGGGGGCCTGTTTGCTTAGCAGATACAGTTCCCCATGAAATTCACACTCTGACGAGATTCTCTTTGATAATTTTCCTTCAGATCCTTAGGATCGGTTGGGATTTTGGATTTGAGAATTGTCGACTCTGAGAACCGATCATTTGTGAGTCAGCTAAGTGAGGCCTATTTAGGAGATGATGATGCCAAACCAGAGATGGTGAACGTATCATCATTTCTTGAAAGTCTGTGACGCTGATGAACGCATAGGATGCCATACCTTATTAGTGAATAGGTCCATACCTGTGAGTGGGACTGGGGTTATGCAGGAAACTGTTACCTTCAGATTACCCGGTTTTCTCTACAGTTTAAATCTAGATTATTGGTATCAGTTGGTTTCTATCGGAGTAGTGCTATGTTCTTGTTGAAGCAGAGATCTGAGCTTCCTCAGTCTACATCACAGTCATCTTGATCCCTTGTGTGTGCATTAGCATTTTGCGTTTAGCATTGTTTTCATTTGCATTTCATTTTTGCATATCCATCCTCGGCCGGAATAGGGAGCTCACCCATCTTTTGTTTGCTTCGTCAGTGGTTTTCCCGACATTCGTATTGGATTTGAGTTAGCTTTTGGAAGGATCATGAACTCAGGAGAGCAGAACTTGGTTGTTACAAAGGCAGAGTTTGAATTGATGAAAAATTAGTTGAGTCAACTTGTGGAAGCCATGTCAGCTATGACTAGAGGAGAGGCCGGTATTCAGAAGACTCTAGTGAACAAAGTTGCTCAAGCTCATTCCGTGCCAATTCCTGTTGAAGAACATCCCATTGCCAGAGATAGAGATTCTTCTTCTCTCCATGACATAGAATATCAGAGTTTCACTTTCCCTGTGCCAGATTCTCAGAGGACTGTTCCAGAGGTTAATGTTGAAGACCCGCAGACTGTTGAATTTATGGGAAAATGTTAGTTGTTGGAAGAAAAGCTTGATGCCCTGATGAGTCAGGATACTTTTGATTTGAGTGCTGCGAGCATGTGTTTGGTGCGAGGTCTTGTGATGCCGCCGAAGTTTAAGATGCCAAATTTTGAGAATTTCAAAGGAGATAGTTGTTCGAAGCAGCATTTGGTAATGTTCTGCAGGAAAATGAATTCACATGTCCACAATGATGAGCTTATGATTCACTGTTTTCAGGACAGTCTGAGTGGAGCATCGTTGAGTTGGTATATGCAGTTGGAGAGTGGTTGTATCCGATCATGGTCAGATTTAGCCAATGCCTTTGTGAAGCAGTACAACTACAATCTCAACATGGCTCCTAGTCGCGTGCAGTTGCAAGAATTATCTCAGGCGGAAGATGAATCCTTCAGAGGATATATGCAGAGATGGAGAGAATTCGCTGCTCGTGTTCAACCACCGCTTCAGGATAGAGAACTGGTTGACATCTTCTTGGGTACCTTGAAAGGCCATTACTTTGACAAGTTGATCAGCCGTGGAATGTCAAAATTTGCTGACTTGGTGATAATGGGTGAGCGTGTCGAGAGTTGACTCAAGAATGGGAAGATTAGAGACATTCCCTTTATCTCAGTTGAGAAAAATGAATCACTTGTCAGTTCACGAGAAGATTGGGAAAGAGGAAGTGATATTCTCTCAGAATCTCCTATATCTCAGGTTCATTTTTCTGATACTTCGATTGTCCGGAGTCAGCAATCTTATCGTTATCAACCGCGTCAGCACGCTAGACAAAGACCCAGGAAACCAGAAAGGAATTTTACTCAGTTGCCGGTATCGTACAGTCAGTTGTTGCCGGATTTGATCAGAGGTGGTTTGATAGTGCCGAAGAAGATTAATCCAGAGATTCCGCCATATCCTCCAGGCTTCAATGTCAACGCCCACTGTGAGTACCATGTTGGGGTACAGGGGCATTTGACGGAAGATTGTAAGGTACTTAGGAGCCAGGTTCAAGCTTTGTTGGATTCCAACAGGATCTCAGTCACGTCTCAGGGTGTTCAAATCAATGATCCTCTCTTATCTAGCCAAGCGGGTGTATCAGCTCATGTTTTGGAGGAGTTCACCGAGAGTATTTGTTCAGAAGAGTATCAAACTGAAGACTCAGTTGGGGGCTATATCCCTGTGTAGAATTTGCTCATTGTTGTATGCTGACCATCGCCAGGCTTTTTGGTCGAGGTCACTCTGTTTGTATTCAGTTACTCCTATGTGGTGAATATATGTGTGATGGTTATCCCTGATTGGATATTGGGTTTCTTGTTGCTTTGGTGCTATTCTGAGATTTCCCTGTTGCATGTTTGTTTGCATCTTGCATATTATTTTTGTGTAACAGGTACCTCGGAGCTGTTAATCTGAATTCATGTACTCCATAGTTTGTTGCAGGTTATACAATCAGATACAGGAATTCCCGCAAAGTTATGGAGCAAGTTCAAGCAGAGATGAAAGAAGTCAACAGCCAGATGGGGCAGTTCATTGCGGACATGCAAGCATTGCGCTTAGATCAAACTGCGCTCAGAAAGGAGAACCAGCGGTTGAAAACTCAGGTGGGCTTAATCATGGAAGTGATAAGGAACGTGCTCAGAAAAGAAGGTGACCAAATCCCTGAGGCTGCAGCAAAGATGCTTGTTCCGCTTCTGCCGGTGGAACCTATACCAGAGCGTAATGTATGTTAGAAGTCTGCTGCACAACCGGAGGTTCCAAAATTCCCGGGTCATCAGCTGCGTTCCGTTTCTCAGGAGAATCCCATGATTAGAAGATATGGTCAAAGGATAAAATTACAAGATAGAATCTTCGATCAGATCCCCATGGATTATGCTCAGTTGGTGCAACTCTTGCTCCAACTTTAGTTGGTTAAGCCTCAGACTTTGGCTCCACTTACTGGCCAACCACCACCGGGCTCTGACATCAATGCTTATTGTGATTTCCACTCCGGAGTACAGGGGCACAACGTCGCGAACTGTAAAGCTTTTAAGCATAAGGTTCAGGACCTGATTGATTCGAAGACAATTGAATTCACGCCGAGCGGTATTAAGGTATCAGGCGAGTTTGCTCCCTGTCGTGAAAAAGAGATGGATACCCCTATTCCCATCCCTAGAGCTGCAGTAGGTCAAGAGTATATCCTACAATCTTTGGTATCAGAATCCCCCAGACCACAGTTGTTGCCTATTCCAAGGTCAAGTTTAAGGCTGAAAGTGCCTGAGAAGGGAGAGTCCTCAAGAGTTCAAACCCAGTCGCCGGACGTTTCTGCTGTTTAGAGTCCACGACCTTTTGGGTCTTTGCAGCAAGGCTATCTGCACCAGAATCAGAAAGGGTCTCGTAACAATCTGAAAAGAAGGAATGCTTCTCTGCGTCCAGTGCCTATGCCACATCGCTCGTCTAATTGAGTTTGAAGACTTCAAGGGTCGCATTCCTGCAGCATCTAATCAGTGTGAAAGCCCAGTTCCCAGAAGCTGGCAATTTTCATTTTATCCTGTTATTTCTTTATGTTTGTAATTTCATTCCTGTTTAAAGTGCAATCTCATTTGTAAAACTTGTTGTTTCCGTTGATTGATATTAATGAAATGAATATGCATGTTTTGATTTAATCCATTCTTGTTCACTAATTGCTTTTTACAGATGTTTATCGCTTGTTAAAGCGGAATTTGGGGAGGATGACAAAGTTTAAAGACGCGCAGGCTTCCGAAAGTATGCTTTTGAAATAAAACCTGCTGATGATGTACAGGAATTGTTTCAAATTCTCAAACACCGGAGATATGAGGATGATAATCCCTTGTCAACCCCTTTGAGCCTAGTAGTAGGAGTTTCTTTCTGAAAACGAAAAACCCTAAATCTTAACCCGGGGCAGGGTAGGTGTCAGCTAATTTTACCGAACATCCTAATTACAATAGGAGTTGTTCCTGTTCGAGGATAGATCACACCTGTATAGGTCGTGCATAAGAAACCACCGTGGTTAAACCTTTCCGACCAAGGAGTGAAACAGTCACGATCCCCAAAGAGTCAGACAACCAGTGTCACATGACTTGTGCAAAAAAAAGAGAAAGAAAGAAAAAAAAAAAGAGAACAAAGGCCGCTAAGTCGAACTTGAAAACAAGCGACTTAGGAAAAAATTAGGGCATCCCGATGGACATTAAAATCAAAAGAAGCTCGAAAGAGCTAGTCCAGGCAAAAGTTAGGGAAATTAAAAAATGATGATGATGAAAAACAAGTCGTGTGATTCATGCACCAAAAGACAACAAGTGTGTGACTGTCACTCCAAAAAACTTGTGGTTTCCTAAACCATCACTCCTATTATTTAACCTCTGAGAGGTGAGCGCTAGTGTCGAATTAGATGAATATAGGATTGGAGAACATCACGAAAAATGGGTGGGTTACAATAATTTTGAGCCTTTATCCTTTCCTTGTAAACCGTGAACCTAACCAAGTTACAACCTAAAAAAGTCCTAATTGAAGCAGGTTTATTTCAAAAGCATACTTCGGTAAAGATCGCATCGAATCTGACTCCTAAAAGGATTCCTCTTACAGCGTTGTACTAATCTTGGTATTTTGATAAATGATTTATTCATTATATGTCACAAATTTTTTTTCCAGTGAACAAATTAGATTTCGAAAACTGTCATATGCATTGCATTTAATATATCTTTTATGCAGGACAACTTATTTTACTTGCAAGTAAGCGCTTGACAGCAGGAATGTTTCCACAGTGGAAAGATTGATCAGGATAGAATATGGAATGCCTGAATACTCCGGCGAACTGGGGCAAGTTATATCAAGTGATCATAGCATGGGGGTTAGCCATCCGGAAGTCAGTTAATCTGAGGCAGTCAAGTCGAGATTCGGCGAATATCTCGCAGCCAAGAAGCACTCTCCCCACAGATCAACAAATCAGGGGCAAAGTCATTACGGACTGGGGCAGGCAACCCCAAAAGCGCAGAAGATATTCCTTACCCGTGGGGAAATTAATGTGAAGCATCTCTCCAAGGTTCAAGGTGTTTAGGCAGTACATATCCAGCCATCAGGGCATGAGATTTTAGATTTTCTTTCGAGGAATATCTCCACAGAGGTCCCACAGGCTGGGGCAAATTCAGAAGCGCAGGATTTGTTCCTCTCCATGTCTTCAGAGTTGTTCAAGCAGGTTCAGTCAACTTTCGAGTGCAAGACGAATGTCGGGAAGTCATGTTACTATCCCTTGACCCTTTAACCAAAAACCTCTGAGTTCAGACAAGATTTTTTCAGCATCAGTCGTACCTGATCTTTTGCAAATCTAATTCCCTTTGTACGCTGGAAGATTTCGTCTATTTTCTCTAACAAAAGTCCAATCATGATTGGCACGTTTAAGCTATCCCCAGTAGGGTCCAGTCATGCTTGACATCTGGTTATCCCTAGCGGAGTTGGCTTCACCTTTCCAGCATTTATTTTGCTGGAATATTCTATTGTATCTAGTTTTCCTCGGCAGTTCGGGCATGCATCTGCATCTTTGCATGTAGTTATCATATTTGCATCATCCTTGCATTTCATCCTCAAATGGTAGCATTTCCATTTCGTATGGAGCATTACGCCATATTCAAACATACACAGATGCATCCGAAGCATAAGCCAGTCTATCAGCTTTTCGTGGCAGCTTGAATCTCTTCTTCAATCGACACAGGGGCATTTATCCAGCAGCTTTGTTCATACATCTTATCGGTTTACTCGGATTTCAGATCATCCAACAGTTATGTTTTGTCCATCAGTCCTCTAATGATGACATCCCCAAGCAGAGTTCCTTTGTCCATCAGTCCTCTGATGTCGACAGATTTTCTTTCCGTTAATCCTTATTAACGAGGTGTATCTTTGAGCAGATTCTCTTTCCGTTAATCTTTGTTAATGATGCGTCTCCCCAGCAAGTCTTCTTACCGTCTATCCTTAGACGATGTGAGTCGTGAATACGATCTTTTGGGTTTGTTCAGCATTCAATGATTTGGGTTTTGGATATTATTTTCTCTCCGTCTATCCTTGGACGATGCGAGATTTCAAGACGAACTTCAGATATAGTTTACTCTCCGTCTATCCTTACACGACGTGAGCTTCAGATATGGTGTTCATTCCGTTTATTGGATGAAATGGAGTTTTAAGAGGGTTTTTGTGCTGTCAATTCCTATTGACGCTGTAACTCTTTGAAGAATGATTGGCTTCCCTTGTTGACAATTCCTATTGAAGACATGGCTCTTTGAAGATGGTTTTCTTTCTGTCAATTCCTATTGATGATGTGGCCCTTTGAAGATATTTTCTTTCCATCAACTCTTATGGACGAAAGAATTCTGCACTTCGACGAACGGTTTTGAAGTGCAGTTTTGGTGTCTTACCGTCTACCATTAGACGATGTGAGTGTTTGGGTGCCTTTCCGTCTACTTTTAGACGATGTGAGTATTTGGAGTCGTCCCGTATACCATTAGACGACGTGAGTATTGATATTTCTTTCTGTCTATCCTTAGACAATGTGAAAGAATCAAGTGCATGTTGATCTAGCTTTTAGCAGTGTCTTTCCGTCTACCATTAGACGATGTGAGTATTTGGGTGCCTTTCCGTCTACTTTTAGGCGATGTGAGTATTATTCTCTTCCTGAGGTGAAGCTACCAACTGCGTGTTGATCTAGCCTTTGGTTTTGATGTCTGTGGAGTTACACAGATGACTGGCAGTGATGTCAGGTGTTCTTTATTGGATGATCAGTCAGCCGGTTGCCGTTACAACTGTCTGTGTTCAGTTTTTCTGGATATTTGTTCCCTAATCAGGGTGTAGCAGTTTATTTATGCGCTTGGCAAATTTACGGGTTCTTTGGTATTCAACCGTCTTTTACCTTGATTGTTTGAAAGCCGTTCGCTTCTCATCCAGTCAGGTCCAAGCCATTTGAATAGGGGCAGCTGTTGCACCCCAAAATTTGCCCAACCTTTTTCTTTGGCTGGCTTGTGTTTCATTTCATTTCATTTTAGCATTTGCATTGTATATCATTTTGCATTGAGTAGGGGATCAAGGGGTTGTGCATAGCAAGAGGAGTCTACTCAGAGTGTTGAGCCTAAGCAAGGAGTGTTACTCAAGTTTGAATGGTCGTCAAGTCATCTAGAGGTGGTCATTGTTCTTTGAAAGGATTGATGGATGTATGTGGTTCAGCTCCTAACTTGTAGGCCAGTTCAAAATCATCAGAGGATTGTGAATTCATGATTATGGATATAAGATGTTGAGAGAGCTCATTGAGTGCTTTTAGAGCCATGTTGGAGCTTATTCAAGTTGTTGTGTGATGTGAAAGAAGCCACAGTCAAGAAGCTGCACTTAGGGTTTTCATGTGGTAAAGCCTCAATCAATTATGAAATTGAAGGAGATTAAAACTCCATTCCGAGTCTCTATGGTCATGGGATGTTGTGTTGATATGTCTAATATATCATTTGAAGTTCAATTCATCAAGAATCAAGTGTATGAGAAGTTACTAAATTAGGGTTCTCAGTGTAAAATCCCCTGTTTAGTCCTCAACTTCAAGACCACCCATCTCAAGATACAAATTTCATCTCAACTTTTGGCCAACATGAAACTTGTAGAGCATGTTCTTAGCTTTCGTTTGAGTACTAGAAATCCTTGATTGGATTTGTAGAACTCAAGTTATGATACAAACAAGTTATAGGTCATCAGATGAATGTGAGTTTGGTCAACAAAAGTCAACCAAGTTCCAAGCCATTTTTGACCTAGAAGCATGTTTCTCCTAAACCTTTGATCAACATGAATGTTGTTCCTCATGATCTTAGCTTTCCAAAGAGTACTAGAAGTCCTCATTTGGATTTGTAGAACTCAAGATATGAGACTTACAAGTCAAGGGTATTTTGGGAAAGTAAGATTACAGGTCATTTTGGATTATAGGCCCATTTCACCACCATAGATACCTCAAATGGAAATTTGTCTAACTTGAAAGTTTCTCAAAATGGGGTTATTTACTCAACCAAGCATCAAGGGTTCATTGACATGGATGAGAATGAGAGTTGGTTGAAGAAAATCATACAAAGGGCATTTTAAAGGCATTAAAATGGAAAATTTCAAAATAATTCATATTGGCTTAAAATTATGCAAGCTTGTGCATATTTTGAGTTTATTTTATATTTTACGAACTTTGGCATTATTGGAATTTGAAATTGATACTTGTTTCATGGCCATTTCATGTGTTACTTAAGAGTGAAGCAACACTTCCAACACACATCATAAGATGGAATTAAGGAATCAATCTTGGCGCTTCATGTTCATAGTGTATTCAGCAAGCTAAATGAACTGAAATGGAAGCTTCCACACACCATTTTCGTGACTGTCATGAAGTGAAAAAGAGAAGAAAATTGAAAAATTGAATTGGATCATAGAGCCAATTTTGGGCCTCCATTTTAGCCCAGATCAACTCTATATAAGATTTTGAGTGAGTTCAGATGAAGGTTGGTGATGGATTGAGCAAAAACATGTAATACACAGTTGAAAATGTTAGTTGTGAGTGATTTTCGATTTTGGAGATTGAGGCACTTTTTGAAGAAATTGAAGATTCAAGAGGCATCTCCAAGCATTGTTGAATGATTCTGCATAGCTTTGGTTGAGAATTCGTGGCTGAATCCACCACTGTTGAAGCACTTTATCAGGTTTTTACATTTCACGATTACTCCTAAATTATGATCAATTAGAGTAGATTTTCCATGTGGTTAGGATCAGTGAACTTCCTAGATGGATTTAGGATAAGAATCTTGGCTGTTGGTGAGGTTTCTTGATGATGCAACCAAACTTTGATGAATCGGTGATAGCTTATTCTTGGTTAAAATCAAGATTTGATCATAGATTCTTGATCAGTATAGTGTGTAGTTTTGATTGGTGGAAGCAATTTTGAGATTGGTGAGGAATGTCGCTGATGCACATTTTCTGTTTGGCTTCGTATAACCTTGATCTTTGAGGGAAAATGAAAATGAATGTTGCCAGGTTGATCTACGTGGAGAGAGGAAGAGATTCATGTCATTTTTATTAAGTTTGGCGAGAGTTGATGCTCTGGTATTTTTCCCCTCGCCGGAGAAGACTGTAACACCCATTTTTAATTATTTGGTTTTCCGTATTATTTGTTTTTCGGTGCATTGTGTGTGGAAATTGTTTGAGGAATTGAGTTCCATAATATTAGAAAAATATGATTAATAATAATAATAATAATATGATGATTAATAGTGTTGATACTATTATTATTAATATTATTGTTATTATTGTTATATTTAAAAATATTATTGGAAGAGTTTGGAAATTAAAGTAATGGTGGAAATAATATTAATTTGGAATATTAATATAAAATTGGATTATTTAGAAATTAAAGTGAGGATTTATTATTAAAAGGAATAAGATTATTATTTATGGAATTAAGAAATGTGGAGAATATTATTATTGGGAATTAATTGGAATAATAGAAATGAGAGTTTTATGTTTGGGATTAAGGGCAAAAGTGGGAAAAGGGAAAAAGAAAAAGAGTGAAGGAAGAACACGGAAAGGGAAGAGCACGATCAAAGTGAGCAAGCCAAGAGCAAGCTGAACAAGAAGGAGCTTGATTGAGAGATTCTCATGTGGGATTGTGGAACTTCGTCAACATCAAAACATCAATTGAGGTAAGGGGGGAGAATTTAACGGTTAAATGGTTTTACATGAGAATTGGTAGAAAAGGGGAAAATCCCTAATCCCCATAGATTATCGATAGTTTGATGTTGAATGCATGTTATTGTTGCTGTGATTATACTATTGGAATGTGTTAATTCGTTGCATGTGGTTGTGAGAATTGTTTGAGGGCATGTGAGGTTTCCAGGAAAATTCGAAGTTGAGCCGAAAGTGGGTTATTTGAGCAGAGTTGATAATTTGTCGGGTAGAATCGGGAATAGACCCCGTAACTAAGTTGTAGTATGTTGTTTGGTTGCGAGTGGATGTTAGACTCGATTTAATTGGGTGGAATCGGTGATGGGTGTTATTTCTGCTGTGCATAATGTTTTTCTGAGTACGCAGGTATTCGCTGGGCGAATGAGGGGGCGAGCCTTCGCCAGGCTTCGTCGGGCGAACTAGCCAGCGAGTGCTGGCAGAAGCTTCTGTCTGACTTCGCCAGAAGTTTTGCTAGGCAAGTTCCAGCGAGTGTTTGCTGCAGGGCTTCGCCGGGCGAATGGCCAGCGAGTGTTCACTGCGGGGCTTCGCCAGGCGAATGTGCCAGCGAGCCCGACAGCAGTTTGTGTTTCTACTGCTGTTCTGTTAGCTTCCTTTGTGGTTTTGGACCCTTGTTGGTCATGTTTGACGATGGGCGTGATCGCGAGCCATGGTGAGTGTATGTGTGGTGCAGGATGTGAATTCCTGGATACTCCCTTAATTGGAGGGATTGCGTCAGTGTAATTTATGATACCTATATGTGGTGATATAAGGGTGCTGAGTGCGATTGGATTGATGTGATGCGATGATAGCGGGGTGTTAAGAGTATGCTGAGGTGTGGGAGGGCCGTGTGGCCGGCGTGTATTGCATTGGACATAATCGGTGGATTATGTGTTAAGTTTAGATAAGTATGGATGTGTATGTGATATGTATGCACTATGTGCTATGTATGGTGATGTGTTGTGAGATGGATGTGGATCCGTAGGATCGATACGCTTGTTATGCGTTGCGTTTATACGCTGTGGTATGAGGATTGGATCAGTAGGATCGGTGCGCCTTGAGTGCGTTGTGGTGATATGTTGTGATGAGAGGATCCGTAGGATCGATATGCTATATATGCGTCGTGTTTATGTGTTGTTGTGATGATTGGGTCAATAGGACCGATATGCCTTAGGTGCATGATGTGTGGTATGTTTTGTGGTGAGTTGATCGGTAGGATCGGTGCACTTTGTGTGCTTGTGTATGTATGCATATTATGATGAGATGGACCAGTAGGGTCGTGTGCACCGTGTGTGTGTGTTGTGTGTGAGATGTGAGGATTGGTACGCTTATTATGCGTTACATTTGTGTGTTGTTATGTGATGTATTTTGGACAGTAGGACCGACATGCCTTGTGTGCATTGTATGTGATAAGTTGTGTGGTGAATGGATCCGTGGGATCGACGCACTGTGTGTGCTTGTTATGTATGTATTTTGTGATAGAGATGGATCCGTGGGATCGGTACGCCTTGTGCGTCGTGTATATATATACTGTGTGAGGGGTGGATGCATAGGATCGGTTTGCAATTGGTATGCTAGATGTATGATGTGTGTGAATATGGTCGTGTGCTCCCGTAGAGGAGGGTGATGACCCAGTGACCATCAACATTATTGTTGTGCTCCCTGTGGGGAGGGTGATGGCCCAGTGACCATCGGTATTGTTGGTGTGCTCCTGCTGAGGAGGGTGATGGCCATGTGTCCATCAATATTGATGAGGTGCTCCCGTTGTGGAGGGTAATGGCCAGGTGTCCATCGGAGATGTGCTCCCGTTGAGGAGGGTGATGGCCAGGTGTCCATCGGTATTATTGTGGTGCTCCCATTGTGGAGGGTTGATGGCCAGTTGCACATCAGTGTGGTTTGCTCCCTGAGTGGAGGGTTGATGGCCAAGTGCCCATCATCGATATGTGCTCCTGTGTGGAGGCTTGATGGCCAGTTGCCCATCGTGATTGTGAGTCGGTACCACATGTTAAGAGTTGTATGAATGCATTGTTGCGTGATTGTGTGTTGTGGTTGATGGCGGGGACCGTGAGTCCGGATGATATGTATATGAAATAGTATTATCATTGATTTCTGCCTTTTATTTCATGTACCATTATAGCATTATTATTTGATCGTGATTCTCACCCCTGTGCTGTTGTTGTGGTCTGTGCTTCTTCGGAAGTACAGAAAATCCAGGTGTTTAGCTAGCTTGGATTATGGCGTCATCGTAGGTTTGCTCTGATACGTAACACCGGGGCGTTTTTGGGAGTATTATTGTGTATTTTTGATATGTGTGCCCCGTGGCGTATCTGATATTTTGTGAGATGTTTGATGTTGATCAGTGATGATGTTATGTATTTTGAGGCAGATGGCCGTTATTGTATATATGATGATGATGATGAATATGGATGATGTATGTATATGATATTTTGTGTTATGGCAGACCATATCTTTTTCCACTGCAATTCTATTGAAAAGTTCAGTTAAATTATTTGGAAAAATATTTGTGGAAATTTTGATGTGTGTTGTGGCATCTCGTTTGGGAGAGAAACTCTGATATGTGTTTTATTTGATTGTTTTATTTTATTTTGGGAACGGGGTGTTACAAGTTGGTATCAGAGCAGGTCGGTCCATCCGGCCAAGTTGTCTTGTGTTGTAGTCTAATCCCCTATATGCGGCATGTGTGAGAAACACTGTCGGTACATGTTGTTGTCTAGCTTTGTTGGTAGAAGTGGAATGATTTGAGTGGGAAGGAGCTTGTGCTTCTCCCGGGTGCTGCACGTGTGGAACTGTAGCTCGGTGTATGGTGGAACGTTCCTATAGTTTGGTAAAGATGGTTCATACCCCATCATGATTTTCGGCTGTCTATTGGCAAATTGAGGAACTGATCACCCTTAATCTCTTGTTGATAGCAGTTGGGATTGTGTTGGATGGAATGGGCGTGTCTTGCAAGCTTAGGTGACATGAGCAGGGAATTGTCTTGAGTTAAGCTAAGTGCTTAAGTGATTATTTTGAGGAGTCGACGTAAGACGTGTTGAGGTGTTTATGTTAACGCAAATTTTGAATGCTAAGGAAAGTGAGCAAATTGGGGTTTGTCAGTTAGTGGTGATTGTGCGGAGACTTCCTGAGGAGGTAAGTGATTTACTGTCGGAATGTGAAGTGAAGCTTGCGCAATGACTTCGTCCTTGGGGCTAGTCTTATATTAGTGACTCCATATTGTGTGTCTGCGTTGGGATTGGAGAAGTTGAAGAGTCAACTTGCAGACCTGCTGGAAGAGAGGTCCTTTTGTTTGAGTGTGTTACCGTAGGGTGCACCAATTTGTTGGTTAGAAAGATATGAGGTTTTGTGAGACTTTGGGTGAACTATGTATAAGGGATCAAGGTGACTATCAAGGATAAATGTTCGCTTCCAAGAATTGATAATTTGATGGACCAATTGGTTGGAGGATGTGAGTTTTGTGGTCATGTGATCTCAAGTAAAGTTATTGTGGTTGATATGTCGAAGATCGAAGTTGTATCGCATTGGGAGACTTTAAGGTCTGCTTTTGAGATTGGAAGTAATTGGGTTTCAAAATATTTAAAGATTGAAAGTGTGTTGGATGGCCTCCTAAGTATGAAATTGTTGTTGTACATTGAATTGCGAGATCACAGCTTTTTACGGAATCGAAATCGGACACTCGGAAGTCAGGTAACGGTCGAAAATGGGATTTTGGACTGCCATGTTCGCCAGGTCCTTCGCCTAGCGAGCATGCTAGCGAACGGCTCCACGCTCGCTACGGTGTTCGCCTAGCGAAGGGGTCTTGGGCAGAAAATGTTAATCTGGTATTTTTGTCGTAACAAGAGAACCGTAACTCGGAATGACGCACGATTCAAAGCGTTGGAAAGCTATTACAATGCTCTATGTAATGGTGAAGTAATGACATGGAGTTGAGTTTTATTGATGAAACATGGTTGGATGTTGTAGTGGGTGCAGAAGGCACGGTTCGTGTTTCCGCCATAGCTTACAACTTGTTTGTCCGTTTGGCATGGGATTTTCCCCTACTTATTTGAGTGAGGCAATGGTTGTGTTAATCAGTGATATTTTAATACATTCTAAGAATATAGAGGATCATGTTGAAGATCGAGAATTTGAGTTATCATTGTGGGAGAATAAGCATCTCGTGTGTTGATTTTTGCCGAGCCCGAAGGGACTATTTGTTGTGTTTTGTGATGCTTTGTTGATATGATTGGGAGATATGTTAAAGGTACCTTGAAGTACATGAGAGGAATCATCCGACCGGTGATTTAGAGTTGGTTGCGGTTGTGATTGTGCCGGAGTTGGAGACTTCAATCGTTTTGGTTGAGATTTGAAATATTTGGTGATCCTAAGAGCTTAAAGTGTTTGTTTGAGTTGGAAAGGTTGAATATGAGGAAGAGGAAATCATTAGGACTTCTGAAGAATTACGGCTTTGAGTTGAATTACATTTCGGGTACAGCGAACGTGGTAGCTAATGCGGTACGTTGGAAATATTTGCATAATACCCATATTGATGGTGAAAAGAGATAGAACTGATTGAGCAATTTGGTAATATGAGTTTGGTGAGTGAAGAGACTTCATATGGAGTTAAACTTTTATTGTTAGACCCGGCTAGTGGTATTCATGAGGAGAATCGAGAAGGTAGGAGATCTAGATTGAGTTGGTGGATCAGTTGAATTTGATGAATCATAGTCGAAGAGTCGATCTTCGGGTTTATGGGAATAGTACCATGATGCATTGTGGTAGAGTTTGTGTTCCAGATGTCGCTAAGTGGAGTAGAGGTACTCTCGAAGAAATACATTGAGGTGGATGGAGTATCCATCCCGGTGCTATGAAGAAGTAACCGAATTTGAGTAAATTGTTTTGGTAACCATAGATGAAGACAGGTGTGGTGGAGGTGGAAAATACTGGATGAAATTGTCGAGAGTCGAAGATTGAACGTTAGAGATCATTGAGTTTAACACGGCCGCTGAATATTCCAGGGAGGAAATTGGGTGGTATTTTCATGAATTTGGGTGTTGAGATTTACAAAGAATTGGAAAGATATAATTTTAATTTGGGTTATTGTGAGTGGATTGACTGTTCTATGTTGAGGATTTATGTGATGCATATTGAGAAAGTGGTGAAGTTATATGAGATACTGTCGGATTTTGTGCCGAATGGTAATTAGAGGTTTATATTAAGAATTGGGAGAGAGCTTGTGGGTTGGATCAAGGTGGACCGTGGGATGGTTAATTACTGCTGATTGAGTCGCCTATAGTATCAGTTACCATTCTAGTATCAGAATGGCACTGTATGGGGCCTTGCGAGATAGAAAGTAAGGGACTCTCTTGAGTTGGGATGAATCGAGCGGGAGTGTTATGCTCATATCTGAGAATTGTGCATGAGACGTCTGAGGAAATCAAGAGGATCCAAGAAAAGATGTGTTTTGAGAGTTATGATGGTAACGGGTGTGGGTCAAGCTTCGAAGTCTCGGGAACACACTCGGTGTTTTGTTTATCTGTATCAGAGTGGCGCAGCGGAAGCGGGGGGGGGGGGGGGGGGGGGGGGGGGAGGGGGGGGGGGGGAGGGGGGGGGGAGGGGGGGGGGGGAAGTAGCATGTTAGACTACTTTGCCGCTATCGTTTATGCATAGCATAATGTGTTTCATGCGTTTTCATTGGGGGGGTATCTTATATCAGATGAATGATGTTCAAGTGTGAAATAATTTGACGGTTGAGGCATCGCTAGTTCGGATTGATGAACGAGAAGCAACTCCGGGGGAAAGAGAAACCTTTGGTGGGAATGGCTTGGAGAGGTGCTGCAAGAGGCAGTGTGACCTGGGAATTGGAAAGCAGGATGCGGGAAGCGTATTCAGAGCTGTTTCCATCAGGTATTTTCGGGGACGAAAATAATTAAAGTGGGGGATAGTTGTAACACCCATTTTTAATTATTTGGTTTTCCGTATTATTTGTTTTTCGGTGCATTGTGTGTGGAAATTGTTTGAGGAATTGAGTTCCATAATATTAGAAAAATATGATTAATAATAATAATAATAATAATATGATGATTAATAGTGTTGATACTATTATTATTAATATTATTGTTATTATTGTTATATTTAAAAATATTATTGGAAGAGTTTGGAAATTAAAGTAATGGTGGAAATAATATTAATTTGGAATATTAATATAAAATTGGATTATTTGGAAATTAAAGTGAGGATTTATTATTAAAAGGAATAAGATTATTATTTATGGAATTAAGAAATGTGGAGAATATTATTATTGGGAATTAATTGGAATAATAGAAATGAGAGTTTTATGTTTGGGATTAAGGGCAAAAGTAGGAAAAGGGAAAAAGAAAAAGAGTGAAGGAAGAACACGGAAAGGGAAGAGCACGATCAAAGTGAGCAAGCCAAGAGAAAGCTGAACAAGAAGGAGCTTGATTGAGAGATTCTCGGGTGGGATTGTGGAGCTTCGTCAACATCAGAACTTCAATTGAGGTAAGGGGGGGGGGAGAATTTAACGGTTAAATGGTTTTACATGAGAATTGGTAGAAAAGGGGAAAATCCCTAATCCCCATAGATTATCGATAGTTTGATGTTGAATGCATGTTATTGTTGCTGTGATTATGCTGTTGGAATGTGTTAATTCGTTGCATGTGGTTGTGAGAATTGTTTGAGTGCATGTGGGGTTTCCGGGAAAATTCGAAGTTGAGCCGGAAGTGGGTTATTTGAGCAGAGTTGATAATTTGTCGGGTAGAATCGGGAATAGACCCCGTAACTAAGTTGTAGTATGTTATTTGGTTGCAAGTGGATGTTAGACTCGATTTAATCGGGTGGAATCGGTGATGGGTGTTGTTTCTGCTGTGCAGAATTTTTCTGAGTACGCAGGTATTCGTTGGGCGAATGAGGGGGCGAGCCTTCGCCAGGCTTCGTTGGGAGAACTAGCCAGCGAGTGCCGGCAGAAGCTTCTGTCTGGCAGAAGCTTCTAATGTTTTCGCAGGCGAGTTCCAGCGAGTGTTCGCTGCAGGGCTTCGCCAGGTGAATAGCCAGTGAGTGTTCGCTGTGGGGCTTTGCCAGGCGAATGTGCCAGCGAGCCCGACAACAGTTTGTGTTTCTACTGCTGTTCTGTTAGCTTCCTTTGTGGTTTTGGACCCTTTTGGTCATGTTTGACGATGGACGTGATCGCGAGCCGTGGTGAGTGTATGTGTGGTGCAGGATATGAATTCCTGGATACTCCCTTAATTGGAGGGATTGCGTCAGTGTAAGTTATGATACCTATATGTGGTGATATAAGGGTGCTGAGTGCGATCAGATTGATGTGCTGCGATGATACACATTGATTAAGATAGTAAGATTTCACACCCTTACCTTGATTAATCGGAAGTTAGAGGATGTTCTTGATGATTCTCCAAGCTTCCTCTTTTTCTCCTCCTTTTCTCTTCTTCCACTTTCTTTCCCTTTTCTTTTCTCTTCCTTCTTTCCTTTCTTTTTCTTTTCCACTTCCTCATATATATATATATATATATATATATATATATATATATATATATATATATATATATATATATATATATATATATATATATATATATATATATATATATATATATATATATATATATATATATATATATATATATATATATATATATATATATATATATATATATATATATATCTTTCTTTTTATTTCTTTCCGATGTATTCCTTCTCTCAAACATCTATCAATCCATTTAAACAATCATTTAATTATTAAAATAATTAGAATAATCCAAATAAATTAATTAATTAACACAAATAATTAATTATTGAAAATTGGGCTGTTACAACTCTCCCCCACTTTAGGAACTTTCGTCCTCGAAAATGTTACTTCAATGAACCGAGTCGGATACGACTTTATCATCCCAATCTCTCAAATCCCACTTTCTCTAGTTGGTTCCCCCAACTGTCTTTACCGAAGAAATCTTCATTGCCTCGAAATTACTTCTTGCTCATCAATCTGAACTAGCAATGTCTCAACAGTCAAATCCTTCCTCAATTGTACACCATCTGTCTGAATGAATGCACTTGCACCTCCTCAATTAGGCACATACCACATCATGTAAATTCACAAGCGTCAGCGGTAAGACAATCTAAAAAAACACGGTGTGTGCTTCCGAGACTTCAAAGCTCGATCAACACCCGTCACTACTATAACCCTCAGAACATGTCCTTTCTTGGATCTTCTTGATCCTTTCAGTCGTCTCTTACACAATCCTCAGGTTCGAACCCAGTACTCTCGCCTGAATCATATCAATACAAAGGAGTCCTACGCTTCCTACCATACAAAGCTTCAAATTCCCATCTGACACCATATCCGATGACAGCTCATACAATCTTTATCACTTCCGTGATATACATCTCAACCGGCTCCAATATAGAATGATTAATCCTTATTAGTAGGAAAAGAGCCAATCTAGTCATTCCATCCAAAATCACTCAATTAAAATCATATTCCTCTAATTCTCCGGAAAACTCAACGCAAAATCCATGGGAATACTACCCGATTTCAACTCTAGAATATACAACGGTTACATCAGACCCAACAGTCTCAGATGTTCATTCTTCGACTTCCGACAAGTCTAACCAACACATTCAACTAAACCACTTCTCTCTTCATCTATGGCCATCAAAATAATTCCCTCAAATCCGGTTACATCTTTATAGAAATAGGATGGATACTCCATCTACCACAATACTCTTATTCCACTTAATAATATCTAGAACACAACTCTATCACGACATCTCATGTTACCATTCCCATTAATACGAAAATCAGTCCTTCGACTTAATTCATCAAATTCACCCATCATCATCAGTATATACCAAATCTTCAAATCGACGCATCAGTTACCGCGTTGCTCTACCCGAATGGTAATTCAATCTAAAACCATAATCCCTCAGAAGTTCCAATTTTTTTCCTCTGTCTCATATTCAATCCTCCCAATTCCAACCAAGACCTTAAGCTCTTGAGATCACCCACTATTTCGAATCTTACACTAACCAATTGGATCCTCCAACTCCGGCACAAACACAATAGCAACCCACTCTAAGTCACTTGTCAAATAATCCCTCTTAAACACTTTAAACTGCCTTCAAGCAACTAAACTTGCTGATGTTGCACTTAACATGTCTCTCAATCATACCCACGAGGCATCACAAAATACAACGAACAGTTCTGTCAAATTCGGCAAGAATCCACACACGAGCTGTTGACAGCTCTCCCAAAACTCTCTGAACATTCTTCATAGTGGCATATCACCGCTTCTCCTCCTACACTGATAACACAAGTTCCCGATGCTCAACATGATCCTCTATATTCTTCGAATTATCAAACACATTCCATCAATAAATTAATTAATTTCCATGCCACTACGTCACCACCACATAGAGCATTAAAATAGCGTTCAACGCTTCGAATTGTGCGTCAAAAATACGAAAACAACATTTTCACACTCTGAAGGCCACTCAACGCATTTTCAACTCTTGAAATTGTTAAAGGCCTAATTATACCAATATTGTATTCCACATCTTACTTTCTTTAATAATCACCGAAAGTCTTTAGCCACCTTTATGCTCGACTCCACAACCTGTTGCCGTAGCATACACACCAGACACAAGTCTCATAATTACTCACTCAATTTTAATTCCTTGGCCCCCCAAACAGACCTACCATATGGAGCTCTCAATATATGACTAGTTTCCGCAACTAAGTCGATCACAACTTCACCTCACGTCCTGTCTATATATCACTTATCTTGTCAGGATAACTCTTAGACAACCATAATCAATCGGTAAACCGCCAACTTCTCCACCTTCATTAATACTCAAAATTCCCATCAAAATTAAACATGTCATCACTGTCCTGCACCGACTCATCAAAACGATTCTTAAGCGCTCGACTTCATTCAAAACAATTCACTGCACCACGCCATCTAAGCTTGCAAGACACATCTATCCCATCCAACACAATCACAACTACTATCAACAAGAGATTAAGGGTGATCAGTTCCTCAATTTGTCAATAGACAGTCAAAAATCATGATGTGGTATAAACCATCTTTACCAAACTATAAGAGCATTCAACCACACTGAGCTACAACTTCACACTTGCAGCATCCTGGAGAGGCACAAGTTTCTCCCCCACTTGGATCACCCCCACTTATGCAAACAAAGGCTAGACAACAAACACGTACCAATAGTGTTGCACACACATGTCGCATACAAGGGAACAACTAACATTAGACAACTTGGCCGGATGGACCGACCTGCTCTGATACCACTAATGTAACACCCTTCTAACCCCACGGAATTATACATAATTAATCAGAGTAAATTAACATGCTTTCACAAAAGGGCGTCACACGTTTTTACAAAATCACAACATTCACTTGTCATACTCATGTAACATTGAAATAAATAGTCATGCTATTAAATTTTCATCTTGCACGTAGCAGCAGATTCAATTTATTTACATAAATCCCTTCACAGAATATTCATGTTCATCACATAATCATCAACACTTAGGCACAAAGGCCATTATCACATATTTCACATACATTTAAAACACAACTTAGAATACACAATATATCTCTAAGGCACAAACCCCGCAATCCCAGTGTTACATAACCAGAGCATGACTTGACCCAACATTACTAAATACTAACAGCTGCACCAACAGCGAACTCGCAACTACTAGCAGTACTACTCTTTGATACCTGCACGATGTCATATAGGACATCATTCCAGCAGAAGGGTGAGAAACATTACCATAATAATCAATGCACATAATTATATATAAATGCACAAGTACAAAGTACATATATCCCACCTTTTCTCACCACAATGCATATTAACACAATAACAAAGCATATAATATATTTATATCACATAGAATATCCATATTATACTTCTTACCACAATACATCACCACTCACTGACATACATCACAATGTATACATATATATATATATATATATATATATATATATATATATATATATATATATATATATATATATATATATATATATATATATATATATATATATATATATATATATATATATATATATATATATATATATATATATATATATATATATATATATATATATATATATATATATATATATATATATATATATATATATATATATATATATATATATATATATATATATATATATATATATATATATATATATATATATATATATATATATATATATATATATATATATATATATATAACCAAGCATCTCATCTTGCATACATTCACGATTCACTCATATACATCGCTATCTACATATAAACAAATATGGATAATCATCGAGCATATTTATCATGCGTACATCCCTAATTCCAATCATTCCATATAAACATACAAAATATGTTCTTTTCATCACCAATTCACATAAACATTCACATTCATGTTTATTTGACCAATGCATCATATAAAGATGACAACATGCAACTCATAGAGACCGACACACGACTCTATGCAGATGCAAATGCGGTACCGACTCATTTCAGCAGGTTCAATTGAAGAACCAAAAATAACCATCGCTCACACCCCACAAGGGCACACGAGGTTCTGTAGATTCTACGCGGAATCAAATATAACCATCACAATATATGAGGTTTTGCAAATCCACCGAGGGATCAATAAATAACCATCGCTCACACCCCACAAGGGCACACGAGGTTCTGCAGATTCACCGAGGAATCAATATATAACCATTGCTCACACCTCACAAGGGCACACGAGGTTCTACAGATTCACCGAGGAATCAATATATAACCATCGCTCACACCCCACAAGGGCACACGAGGTTCTGCAGATTCATCGAGGAATCAATAACACAAATGCATATCATGATGCTTCATATGCAAACATGACTCAATCAACTATAAACCATCGCTCACACCCCACAAGGGCACACAATGTTTCTGCAGATCCTACGCGGGATCAATCAACACAATGCATACATATTCGCAAATATATTATCCATGCATTATACACATATTATCACATACAACCATCATATATCACGTATCAGCACGTATATTCAATATGCATTCACAATATATAGATCACAATGCATATACACATATGTTCATCATTCATCTCATATCGCTTCATTCTAGATTCACATTTATAACTCACAATTCAACAATTCATACACATCAGCATCCTTCATACCACAATGATATTTATGCCCTATGGCTCATATAAAACTCATCAATTAACACCAATCCCCTTTGGGAGTATGGGTACCTCACTTATACCTTACCAGGAACAACATCTCAGTTATTCTACCCCAGTGATTACTCCACTAGGAACGACATCTTGCCATTCTACCCCAGTGAGTACGACTCAACACATATACATATTTCCCACACCATTCTTACATTACCAAACAATGCACATGTACTCGCCATATATATTCTCATGCATTCTTCACCCACCATCGCATACAAGCAATATACACTTACAAATATCGTGCCAAACGGCAACAAACTCAATCACATTCATCATGCATTTTAATCAATTTAAACAATGTATCACATATGCCAAAAGGCCACATATTCATAATCGATTCATAATCTAGGATTCACGCCATACGGCTACCCACAACACACATAACAGCATATAATTAGTCATCTCAGATAAGGAGTGATCGCAACCACACCACACAAACAATCCACGAATGGAAAATACAAGAAAAAAAAACATGATGTCAAATTCTCTAACCTTCGCCTGGCGAAGCCCCCTAGCGAATGCTCGCTGCCATTCTCCTGGCGAACTCGCCGGCGAAGCCCACTGGGAGTTATTCTGGAATTACTCACTAGCACTCGCTAGCTCACTCCCCTGGCGAACCTTCGCCAAACTCATTCGCCTGGCGAACTTGCCAGCGAAGACAGGGTGTTTGCTACTGACTTGGTTCGCTGCTGCTCGCTGGGCTTCGCCTGGCGAAGCTTCGCTGCCATTCGCCTGGCGAACCTGCGAACTCAGAACTCCCATGGCTGTCCAAAAGCCCAAACCTCACAAACCGACCGATTTAATCCAAATCAGTTCCAATAGCACGGCCTACTCATCACCCGACTATACTACACCGTCTATTCCAAATTCTAACCGTTCAAACTCGGTTTCTACCGATTAAACTCATTCCGACCTAAAATGGAAAATGTAGAAAACACCCAACAAATCCAAACACACACATACATAATCATACACATTGATTAAGATAGTAAGATTTCACACCCTTACCTTGATTAATTGGAAGTTAGAGGATGTTCTTGATGATTCTCCAAGTTTCCTCTTTTTCTCCTCCTTTTCTCTTCTTCCTCTTTCTTTCCCTTTTCTTCTCTCTTCCTTTTTTCCTTTCTTTTTCTTTTCCACTTCCTCATATATATATCTTTCTTTTTATTTCTTTCCGATGTATTCCTTCTCTCAAACATCTATCAATCCATTTAAACAATCATCTAATTATTCAAATAAATAGAATAATCCAAATAAATCAATTAATTAACACAAATAATTAATTATTGAAAATTGGGCTGATACAGATGGCCCAGTGACCATCGGTATTGTTGGTGTGCTCCCGGTGAGGAGGGTGATGGCCATGTGTCCATCGATATTGATGAGGTGCTCCCGTTGTGGAGGGTGATGGCGAGGTGTCCATCGGAGATGTGCTCCCGTTGAGGAGGGTGATGGCCAGGTGTCCATCGGTATTGTTGTGGTGCTCCCATTATGGAGGGTTGATGGACAGTTGCCCATCAGTGTGGTGTGCTCCCTGAGTGGAGGGTTGATGGCCAAGTGCCCATCGTCGATATGTGCTCCTGTGTGGAGGGTTGATAGCCAGTTGCCCATCGTGATTGTGAGTCGGTACCGCATGTTAAGAGTTGTATGAATGCATTGTTGCATGATTGTATGTTGTGGTTGATGGTGGGGATCGTGAGTCCGGATGATATGTATATGAAATAGTATTATCATTGATTTCTGCCTTTTATTTCATGTACCATTAAACCATTATTATTTGATCGTGATTCTCACCCCTGTGCTGTTGTTATGGTTTGTGCTTCTTCAGAAGTACAGACAATCCAGGTATTTAGCTAGCTTGGATTGTGGCGTCGTCGTAGGTTTGCTCTGATACGTAACACTGGGGCGTTTTTGGGAGTATTATTGTGTATTTTTGATATGTGTGCCCCGTGGCGTATCTGATATTTTGTGAGATGTTTGATGTTGATCAGTGATGATGTTATGTATTTTGAGGCAGATGGTCGTTATTGTATATATGATGATGATGATGAATATGGATGATGTATGTATATGATATTTTGTGTTATGGCAGACCATATATTTTTCCGCAGCAATTTTATTGAAAAATTCAGTTAAATTATTTGGAAAAATATTTGTGGAAATTTTGATGTGCGTTGTGGCATCCCGTTTGGGAGAGAAACTCTGATATGTGTTTTATTTGATTGTTTTATTTTATTTTGGGAACAGGGTGTTACAAAGGCGACCACAGTCTTCTCCGGCCACCACTGCAAGTTTCCCTCCATGTTTCAGTTTGAAAGGAGGAAGATGATCCCATAGCCGTTAGATCTGGTGACTCCTTGGACTTAGTCCACTCATCCAATGCATGATAATTATTCTTAGAAGGTTGACTAGGGTTTTAATGATCTGGATGTGTGTAGTGCGTAGGATCTGCATACTTTTTGAATCAATGCGCATGATTAAGACCTACGGTGGTCTTGTTTGACTTTGCTGCACGTGATTATCAGGTTTTCTATTAATTGTGAAGTGGATTGGGCCACGCGTGTTTTCCACACCCCCCCTTTCTGGGCCCATGCATGATAACAACTGAAACTCCTTGTTGTTTGCACCCCTGGTTTTTATTATTTCTTTTCTATTTTTTTTGTTATTTTATTTTTATTTTGGTTTGAATTTAATTAATTAATAATAGCTCCAATACTCCAAAAATTCCACAAAAAATATTTTTACAAACCTTGAGATGTCTATTATTTTTAGACATTTTTAATTTTATTTTTTAGATTACTTTTTCATTTTTAAATACAATTAAATATTGGAGGTGTTTTTAATTGAATTAAATTCTGCATTGTTTGTTCTTTTATTTGTTTCTTCCATTTCCTTTGGGTCCAATGAATGAAAATTGATCCTCATATCCATGATGAGTTGAACAATTTTTTAGGACCATTTTGCCCCTGGTTGGTTGACTTTAGGGTTGACTTTTGGTGCTTTTCTTTTGACCCCCGATTCTCCCATTTCAAAGTGGTACATCTTGAATATTATTTTCTTTTGATGGTGCTTTGAGGGGATATTTGCTTTGAGCTTTTGGCCTCTGATTACCAACATGTTTAGCTTCTTTGTGTATTTTATTTGGTATTTTTTTGAGCCTTTTTCCTATTTTTGAGATGACTTTCAAGTTAGGTCATTTCATAGGACAACTCATACAAGTACATGACCTAGTTTGAATTGGAAATGACCTTTGTGGATCCAATAAGCTCTCAACTCTTCTTGTTTCACATTTTATACATGTTGAGCTTGCTGTATGTTCATTTTTAGATAAAAATTATGTTCATTTCTTGTTGATTGATGCATTTTTTTTTAGCTTTCAACTTGAACTCCTAAGTGGTGTGTGCTTGCTTCATTTGTGCTCTTGCTTGCATTTCTTTTTGATTTGTTTTGTTATTGCTTTTGAGCTTTCTTCTCTTCATCTACCTTCTGTCCAATGACCTTGGAGTGTTATTTAAGGTAGCTTGGACCCTCCTTAGAAGGAACTTGAAGCTTACCTAAAGTGATGAATCCATGAGGACTTTTTCTTTGAGAGGTCTGTTTTGGTTTGATTGTTCTCTTCTTGTGCATCTTTTCTATCTTTTCCCTTTGCATCCTCATATCCATGCTTGGTTGAGATGAGCTTGTGGTGGCTACTGCTCCACACATATTTTCCTCCCACTTTCATTCTACTTGTGCATTCAATGCGTGCATTCTTTCATTTGCATATGCATTCTTCTTCTTCTTCTTCTCCTTTTGTTTTTCTTTTCCATGCTCCCCATAAGCTCTCTAACCTCTTGAGCTTATGATAGACATTAGGGTTCTACATATGCATGATAACATTAGGTAGTTCCCCTTTGAAACTCAACTTTAGGTCCACTTTGCATGATAACTTTTAGGATTGATTAGTCTCTTATTAATGTCCTTTCTTCTCTTCTCATCTTCAAACAATCTTAACATACTTAATAAGGATAATGAGTGTTGTGCCATGAGCTTTATACTTGGGAAATGGTGATTGAGGGGCCACCTCTCAATTGCCTAGAGTGTTTAGTATACATCCTTAGGACGATATGCGACGCATTCGATCCTAGGTTTTAAACTTTAGCACAACATACATTATAAACACTCAAATTCAAAACACTTCTTCTCTTAAAAACACAAAAAAAACAAAAACCTTTTTCATCCTTCGGGATTCTTAATCAAGAAAATATTTTCACAAAAAGAGTTTCGTTAACTCTTAGTTCTATCACAAACGGTAACGCCTAAGTCTCCAATGGTCGAGTTGCATACACCAACTGCTAGAACTATTTGTTAACCCTGCTCGGGCTTAAAAACTTTTAAACCAACCTGTGGTCCTTTTAGCCCGAACTACGTTTGCTCTGATCTTTCATACCAGATGAAAGTACGTAGGCACAAGACGCGATGTCTTGGCAAGAAACCTTCCCCCTTTCTTTAGCCGTAGTTGGTCGAACTACGTTGACTCTGACTTTCCCATTGCACGAGGGAGTACGTAGGCCCAGAGTAGCGAAGCTCTATCAAGTTATTTCTCTTTTCTTTTTCTTTTGTCCTTAAGCCTTTGGCTAGATAGTTTCAACACACCCTTTTAGATAGACAAAAATGTGTGGATCCTGTCGAGTACGACGTGAAGGTGAGAAAATACTTAGAAGGGGGTTGAATAAGTATGAATATAAAAACTTAGAAGTAAAAACTCAAGTATTTTTTATCCTGGTTCGTTGAACTCAACTACTCCAGTCCACCCTTTCTAGAGTGATTTGCCTTTCTCAATCAAGGACTTAATCCACTATTTAATCAACTGATTACAATAGTAAGCACTAAGAACAACTGTTCAAAGTCTTCTCAAGAACTACTGATCTTATCTGGATCTTCTTAAGGTTTTCTTACAATCAAATGTAATACTAAATACAAGTGTTAAGATGCTTCTAATAAAGCTTTATCACAACTGTGATTTTTCACTTAAGATTAAGAACAAAGAAATAATTCTAGAAAGAATATATGAGTTGTATGAGAGCTTTGATAATGAATTCTTTTCAAGTGTTTCGTCAACTGAAGAAGATGAGTGGAGACTTGCTTTTATAGGCACAGTGATCCAAGATCTTTTCACGTTGAGAATAATGTACCAAAAAGGTCTGAGCCTTTTTGTCTTCACATCATGTGACCTTTCCTAGAAGAAGAAAGCACATAGAAATCCTTTTTGTATGTATTCTTGTGTCTAGCATAAATAAGGAAAGAGTCGTTTGGATATTCCAACGGACATAATCTTTGAATTCTTCTTCAACAATTTTCAGCAAGAATCATCATAGTCTAATTTGATCAGAGCCTTCTGATGTTGATCAGAGTTTTGCTGAATCAGAGTCTTTACAGCAAGTGTGCTTTTAGCGTGTATAAGTTCAGAGCAGAGTTTTGGGTCAGATCCTCAGTACTGGCAGCGTTAGTACTCTCAGAGTCTTCTGAATTAACTATGCTTGAAAACTCTTCATACAAAATTCTTCATTGGTTCAGATGCTTCTGATTTGCTTCAGATTCTTTTGGAGCTTTTGCTTAAGATCCTTTTGGAGCTTTTGATGACAGCATCCAAAATCTTCTAATGGTTGCATCTGACGCTTCAGAGCCTTGCATATTTCTTATGTTCAGTTCTGATTTGCTTCTGGAGTGATATTTACTTTAATATCTGCAGCAAACATTCTTAAGCAAATTTTAGAGTACATAATTCTTTACTACAGAATTTCATAATAGTTATCATCAAAACATAGAGATATTATTAAGAACCAATCTGTGTTCTAACAATCTCACCCTTTTTGATGATGACAAAAACATCAGAATTTTTGTTTAATTGTAAAGAGAATAATTATAACTCCCCCTGAGATGATGAATCTACCCCTGAATTAAATATTAATAAGGAATAGAAACTTCCCTTTTTGTCTTGAGTATTTTTCAGAGTTAGAGCTTGATTGTTCTAAACATTTGAGAGTTAGAGTCTCTTGCATATTTCAGAGTCAGAGTCTGATAATTTACATATGATCTGTGAGTCTCAGAGTTTCTTTTACAGAGTATACTTATCAAATGTTCTGAAATACTCAGATATTATGTTAGATAAAATTAATATGTCTGAAGTTTCATTCTGGTAGAGTTTAATTAAACAATTCAGATCTATTTTCTCCCCCTTTTTTGTCATAAGCAAAAAGTAAGAACTTTTAAAAGACAAATAAAAGGAAAAACAAACGAGATAAATCATGTAGAGAAAATATTGAGGCATTCATTCATTCAGAGCAGAAAGTACAAACATCAGAAAATATTCAAGTACATGTGCAAACATCAGATGCAAACATAAAAAAAAATAAACTAAGATTGTTTTGACAAAATCATCTTCAATAGATCCGTGATCTCAGAAGAGGACTGTTCTTGTTTTGACATCCACTTAGCCATGGTTTCATTCTTTTGATCTTGTTTGGACATCCACTGAGCCATGTCTTCAGACTTCTTATCTTGCTTAGCCATCCCTGACTTAATCTCTGATTGACCAGCTTCCAGAACTGCAATCTTATCTTCAAGATGTGGATACTCTTTCTTGATCTCAGATGAAGAAGGTGGGACAGATTCTGAAGCATGAACAGAGTCAATTTCCATAGGGGATTTGGAGTTAGGAGCAGCAGATCTAGAGGGATGTTCTACCAGAGTCATAGCCAGAGAGTTGTTTTCAGATGCATATTCAGCGTTTACTTCTGTATCACAGACTTCAGATGATGAAGGAGCATCCTTAAGAAGCAATGGTGCAGATCTTTTAACAGTCTAGAACAAACTTCTAGCAGTTTCAACAAATTTGAGCTTCGCATCATCAGAACATACGTTCTTCAGATTTGATGCTACAGTATTGAATCTGGTTATGAAGCCATTCCAAATGGCATCAGATTCATTTGCATCCATTGTTGATGAACACTTCCTCTGTACAAAGCCTAAATACATCTCTATTTATTTCAAAAAACTTGTAAATAAATGATCAACAGTCAGCCTAGGTTTAGGGTTTAGAAAAGTTTTCAATGTGATTGGCTTGGGTTGGGGTGAAGGTGGAATGGTGAATTTTGGAATGATGATCATAGGACGAGGGTAGAAGGGTATGAATGGAAGATCAAATGAATTGTCAGGTTTTGATCTGGTTAAAGCATTCAACAGATATGGTTTTGCATTTGATGCATAGGAAACAACATCAAATGGTTTATCAGAGTAAGGAGTGAATGCAGATTTATCAGATAAAATAGGTTCTGATGAAATTACTCCTGGCAGTTCTTTAATATACGTTTGAAGAACAGATGGTAGAATGATGGTAAGTTTGGGTTTAAGAGGAGTGATAGTGTCAGATGGTTCAATTCTGGTGTAGAAATTTTTTAAGTTGAAACCAGAGGGAAGTTTGTTAGAGGAAAACAGTTTACACGAAGCAGATGGTACACACTCAGATGTCCTTGCCCTGGGTGTTGAGGTAGGATTGGGAATGAGAATTTCAGAAGAAACAGGTGGTTCTGGTTGGTTAACTTCAGAATTTCTGTGAGAGAGAGATATCAGAAAATCTGGGTGTATATCAGATTCTGATGAATTTGAGGATGTGGTTGGAGTGTAAGACGTGGAGGACACTTCAAACAGAGTTTTGAGAAGTGTAACTTTTAGAACCTCTGTCTCAGGGATATTGGTTTTAGATGGGTTGGTTGATTCTGATGGATTCTCAGAAAGTTTTGATGAAAGTTCAGATGTAGGTGGTTCTGATGTAGTTGGAGCAGATGTAGGTGGATCAGATGTAGGTGGATCAGATATAGGTGGATCAGATGTAGGTGGATCAGATGTAGGTGGATCAGATGCCACTTGATTAGATTGTATAGGTTCAGAAAGAACTTGTGCAGATGCAATAGGTTCAGATCTGTTTGATTGAGGTTTTTCTGGTTGTGGTTGTTTTTGTTCAGATTGTTCTGTTGGTTTTGTTAGAGGTGGTGGAGTTTGATTTACTGGTGTTGTTGTTGTTGTTGGTGCAGATGATTGATTAGTAGAAGGTTTTACAGGAGTGGTGGAAACAGGATCAAATGATTTTTGTGGGGAAGGAACAGAGATATGAGATGGAGCAGGAACAGATTGTTTCTGAGTAGGAGGTGGTTTTGGAATAGACTTGAGTGTTGATTCATTTAAAACAATATTATTGAAAGAGGATACAGAAGATTTGGTACCTTTAATCTTGATACGCTTTGTGGGAACAGAGGGAGCGTCTCCAGATGCTTTCCTCTTGATCAGCTTCTGAGGCTTGTCAGCAACTTTGGGCTTCTTCTGAACAGCCACTGCTTCTGCTTCTGATTGACCTCTTTTCCTTGTGTTCTCATTTCCTCCATCAGGCATTGGTTCCCTTGCTCTTTTCAGAATATCTGCAGGAACTGGGGTTCCATATGCCTTGCAAGTATTCAATATACCTTACAATTATTTCCCTTGGTTCTTCAGCACAGAACAGTGGGTAGTTTTCAACTGGGATTCGCTTCTGACTAAGTTCAGAGATATTCAGCTTCTTGGGTGCTGATGTGAGTTCCTCTACAATTTTTAGTCTCTGAAGACTCTTGGCATTCAGAGGTTTCCCAACAATAGATTCAAGTTCCTCCTTGACTCCAGCAGCATACAAAGCAGTCACCAGTCCATTTTTTGTCTGAATATCTGAAATTAACCTTCCAAAGGGAATCCATGTTCTGATCTTCTGACCCTTATCTTTTACAGATTCTCTTGAAGCATTAATATGATTCCATAAGTGCATGAACAGAATGTAAGGAAGATCTACCTTGGTGCTCTGACTTAAACAGTACATGAAGTAGAGCTGTTCATTGTTCACATAGTTTGGAGAATTTGTAGATTTCCTGTGATGAATGCATCCCAAGAAAATCTTTGCCCAGATTTTGTAGTCAGGCTTCAGATCTTTAAACTTGTTAGAGGCCTGTCCAGCAGTCATGACTTCCTCATAAACTTCTTCCATATCTACACGCCCAGCTGGCAGATGAGATACTCCATCAGTCTCCTCATATCCTATGAATTTCCTGATTAGATCTTCTGTAATAATAATCTCCTTACCTAGAACAGAAGACAAGATGAATTTGGGGTATACAGAAGCATGTATCCAGAATTCTTTCACCAGATGAGGGTAAACTGGTCCAAATAATCTGTCAAAATATTTTACCCAGCCTTGAGCATCAATTATTGAACGAAATTCAAATCCATTTTCAGCTAATGAATCAAATTCCACCATTGATTCACAGAGAACTTCAAGTTTGTCAACAGGAGTTAACAAAGTCCTTTTAGGTGTCGTGTATGGAACCACACCCATATTTGCAAAAGTAACTGCAGCCATGGTTGATTGAAACTGAGCTGCTGTAGAAGATGAGGTTGCCATTGAAGATGATTTTGACAAAGGATTAGGGTTTTTGTGAAGAGAGAAAAGAAGACAGAAATGCATAAACTTGCTTGAGTTGTGAAAAGTGTGAAAGTGGTGAGAGATGTGGTATTTATAGAAAACAATTAGGCATACAAACAAACAATCAAAGCACGTTTACTCACAACAATTAATGCTAATTAATGAAAGAGAATAAAAATCATTTCAAGCATTAATTGATTCTGACAAATTGGGGGGAAAATCAAGATTTTCACTATTCAAACCATACCTCAAACGTCTCTTCAGTAGTGTACACGCCATCTTTGCAGATTTAGAGTGACACGTGTTTGCTTGCATGTGCTTCTGAATTCTCTTGAGAAATGAAACGTTAACCAACGTTCGGATCTTCTAAGATTGGCTAGTTTAGATACACACCAATAAACATAAATCTAATAAGCAACAGATGAAATACTTCAGAGTGATAAACATTTATCATCTGTAAAATTTGCTTCTGACAAATATTATTCTGGACACAAATCCATACCAATATTTTTCAGAATAAATTTGAATCTATCTTCAACAAGGGATTTTGTGAAAATATCTGCCCATTGATGATCTGAATCAACAAAGGCTAAGTTTATAATTCCCTTCTGAACATAGATGAAATGATGCTTAATTTCTATGTGTTTTGCCTTAGAGTGTAAAATTGGGTTTTTAGAAAAACATATAGCAGAAGTATTATCACAGAATATAGAAATGTTACTTTCAAATATCTGATAGTCTTCTAGTTGACTTTTCATCCAGAGCATCTGCGTGCTACATCCAGCAGCAACAATATATTCTGCCTCTGTAGTTGATAGTGCAATTGTGGGTTGCTTCTTGTTGTACCAAGAGATTAGATTTCTTCCTAGAAATTGACAACTTCCAGAAGTACTTTTTCTTTCCACTCTGTCTCCAGCGTAATCAACATCACAGAATCCAACTAATTTGAAATCATCAGATTTTCTGTAACACAAACCCACATTAGAAGTACCTTTCAGATACCTTAGAATCCTCTTAACAGCTGTTAAGTGTGATTCTCTAGGATCTGATTGGAATCTTGCACACAAGCATACACTGAACAAAATGTCAGGTCTAGAAGCAGTTAAGTAGAGAAGAGATCCTATCATACCTCTATAGAGTTTCTGATCTACTTTCTTACTTACCTCTTCCTTGCCTAGTGAACCAGTTGGATGCATGGGAGTCTTTGCCATCTTACTATCAGTCATGTTAAATTTCCTCAGAAGTTCTTTAACATATTTGGTCTGATGAATGTAGGTGCACTCTTGAGTCTGGTTGACTTGAATTCCCAGAAAGAATCTCAATTCTCCCATCATGCTCATTTCAAATTCTTCCTGCATACATTGAGCAAACTCCTTTCCCAACATAGTATTGGTATATCCAAATATGATATCATCCACATATATTTGACAAATTAGAAGATCTTTCTTAAATGTTTTACAAAAGAGTGTTGTGTCCACTTTTCCTCTGATGAAATTTTTCTCCAGAAGAAAATTACTTAATCTCTCATACCAAGCTCTGGGAGCTTGTTTTAAACCATACAAAGATTTCTTTAGTTTGAAAACATGTTCTGGGAATTTTTCACTCTCAAAACCAGGAGGCTGGTGAACATAAACTTCTTCTTCTATAATACCATTTAGAAAGGAACTTTTAACATCCATCTGATATAGAGTGATGTTATATTGTGCAGCAAATGAAATAAGAAGGCGTATAGATTCTAACCTTGCCACTAGAGCATAAGTTTCAGTGTAATCAATACCTTCTTGTTGACTGTACCCTTGAGCAACAAGCCTTGCCTTATTTCTTTCAACTTCTCCTTTCTCATTAAGCTTATTTCTGAAGACCCATTTAGTTCCAATTATGTTGAATCCTTTTGGTCTTGGAACTAAATCCCACACATCATTTCTGGTGAACTGATTTAGCTCTTCTTGCATGGCAATAATCCAATCATTGTCTTGCAGTGCTTCATCTACAAAAGTTGGTTCAATTACTGACACCAATCCAAATAATTATGCTTTAGATGATCTGAGGAAGGATCTTGTTCTGATAGGGTCATCCTTCTTTCCAATGATAACATTCTCTGGATGAGAAGCTTTGATTCTGGAAGATGATCCTCTAACAGTTGATTCTTCAGAAATGTTTAAGTTGTTCATTTGAGAAGTCAAAGGAATTGCATCTGGCGTTGCTTCTGGTTCCTTCACTTGAGCTTTGTCTGCCTCTGAGCCTTCAGAGTCTGTGAAGACTACTTCTCTATCTGCAGAGTTTTCAGACTGCTTTGGCTTTTTAATGCCAAGCTCATCATCAAATCTAACATGAATAGATTCTTCCACAATTTGTGTCTCAGTATTGTATACTCTGTAGCCTTTAGAGCGTTCAGAATACCCAAGCTTGAAACACTTCTGTGCTTTAGAATCAAACTTGTTCAAATTTTCTTTAGTATTCAACATATAGCAAATACATCCAAAAGGATGAAAATATGAAATGTTGGGCTTTCTGTTCTTCCACAGTTCATAGGGAGTCTTCTCCAGAAGAGGTCTTACAGACACTCTGTTCTGAATGTAACAGGTTGTGTTGATTGCTTCTGCCCAAAAGTGCTTTGCCAGATTAGTCTCATTGATCATGGTTCTGGCCATTTCTTGCAGAGTTCTATTTTTCCTCTCTACAACTCCATTTTGTTGTGGAGTTCTAGGACAGGAAAAATCATGAGCAATGCCATTTTCATTAAAATATTTTTCAAAATATTTGTTTTCAAATTCACCACCATGATCACTTCTGACTTTTATAATTTTGAAATCTTTTTCATTTTGGACTTGTTTGCAGAAGTCAAAGAACACAGAATGTGACTCATCCTTGTGTTTTAAGAACTTTACCCATGTCCATCTACTATAGTCATCAATAATGACTAATCCATACTTCTTGCCTCTGATGGATGCAGTTTTCACTGGTCCAAACAGATCAATATGAAGTACTTCTAGTGGTCTAGAAGTAGAAACAACATTTTTTGATTTAAAAGATGATTTTGAAAACTTCCCTTTTTGACATGCTTCACAAAGAGCATCTGAAGTAAATTTCAGATTAGGAAGTCCTCTGACAAGATTAAGTTTATTAATTTGAGATATACGTCTCATATTAATATGCCCCAATCTTCTGTGCCAGACCCATTGCTCCTCATTAACAGACAAGAGACATTTAACATTCTGAACCTTAAGTTCTGAAAGGTTTATTTTATAAATGTTGTTCTTCCTCTTTCCACTAAATAGGATTGAGCCATCCTTTTGACTAATAGATTTACAACATTTTTGATTAAAGGTTATTTCATAACCATTGTCACTTAATTGACTTATGGACAATAGATTATGATTTAATCCTTCTACAAGTAAAACATTAGTAATAGAGGGAAGTTTACCATTTCCAATAGTGCCAGATCCAATGATCTTACTCTTCTGATTCCCTCCAAATTTCATCTTCCTCAAGTTCAATTTCATGACTCCTCAGTGAACTGACTAGTTCCTCCAAGGAAATCTTGTTCAGATCTTTAGCCATTTTCAGCGCAGTCACCATAGGTCTCCATCTGGTAGGTAAGTTTCTGATGATCTTTTTCACATGATCAGCAGTAGAGTATCCTTTATCCAGAACCTTTAGTCCAGCTGTAAGTATTTGAAATCTGGAGAACATAGCTTCAACAGGTTCAACTTCTTCCATCTTGAAAGCTTCATACTTCTGAATTAGAGCCAGAGCCTTTGTTTCCTTGACTTGAGAGTTTCCCTCATGAGTCATCTTTAAGGACTCAAACATGTCAAATGCAGTTTCTCTATTTGTGATCTTTTCAGACTCAGTGTGAGATATTGCATTTAACAATATTGTTCTAGCCTTGTGGTGATTTCTAAATTCCTTCTTTTGGGCTTCTGTCATAGATTTTCTATCTACTTTCTTGCCATTCCCATCAATGGGATGAACATATCCATCTATGACCAAATCCCATAAATCAACATCATAACCAAGGAAGAAACTTTCAATCCTATCTTTCCAATAATCAAATTTCTCCCCATCAAACATAGGGGGTTTAGTGTTGATTATGTCCCTTTCTTCATATTTGTTGTTAATGTTAGATATTGAAGTATCAACCATAGTAACAACCAAGTATATATCAAAGTTTTTCTCACTGGATCTTTTCTGTCACTGTGAAGTGGTAGCACACACAGAACCGGAGCTCTGATGCCAACTGAAGGTGAGAAAATACTTAGAAGAGGGGTTGAATAAGTATGAATATAAAAACTTAGAAGTAAAAACTCAAGTATTTTTATCCTGGTTCGTTGAACTCAACTACTCCAGTCCACCCTTTCTAGAGTGATTTGCCTTTCTCAATCAAGGACTTAATCCACTATTTAATCAACTGATTACAATAGTAAGCACTAAGAACAACTGTTCAAAGTCTTCTCAAGAACTACTGATCCTATCTGGATCTTCTTAAGGTTTTCTTACAATCAAATGTAATACTAAATACAAGTGTTAAGATGCTTCTAATAAAGCTTTATCACAACTTTGATTTTTCACTTAAGATTAAGAACAAAGAAATAATTCTAGAAAGAATATATGAGTTGTATGAGAGCTTTGATAATGAATTCTTTTCAAGTGTTTCGTCAACTGAAGAAGATGAGTGGAGACTTGCTTTTATAGGCACAGTGATCCAAGATCTTTTCACGTTGAGAATAGTGTACCAAAAAGGTCTGAGCCTTTTTGTCTTCACATCATGTGACCTTTCCTAGAAGAAGAAAGCACATAGAAATCCTTTTTGTCTGTGTTCTTGTGTCTAGCATAAATAAGGAAAGAGTCGTTTGGATAGTCCAACGGACATAATCTTTGAATTCTTCTTCAACAATTTTCAGCAAGAATCATCAGAGTCTAATTTGATCAGAGCCTTCTGATGTTGATCAGAGTTTTGCTGAATCAGAGTCTTTGCAGCAAGTGTGCTTTTAGCATGTATAAGTTCAGAGCAGAGTTTTGGGTCAGATCCTCAGTACTGGCAGCGTTAGTACTCTCAGAGTCTTCTGAATTAACTATGCTTGAAAACTCTTCATACAAAATTCTTCATTGGTTCAGATGCTTCTGATTTGCTTCAGATTCTTCTAGAGATTTTGCTTCAGATCCTTTTGGAGCTTCTGATGACAGCTTCCAGAATCTTCTAATGGTTGCATCTGACGCTTCAGAGCCTTGCATATTTCTTATGTTCAGTTCTGATTTGCTTCTGGAGTGATATTTACTTTAATATCTGCAGCAAACATTCTTAAGAAAATTTTAGAGTACATAATTATTTACTACAAAATTCATAATAGTTATCTTCAAAACATAGAGATATTATTAAGAACCAATCTGTGTTCTAACACAACGGACGTGAGGGGTGCTAATACCTTTCCCTTGCGTAACCGACTCCCGAATCCAGACATGGTTGCGATGACGTTGTCTTTCCCTTTTTCTTTAGGTTTTTCCAATCGTTTCCTTTCCCTCTCTTTGGGACAAATAACGAAAGTTGCGACTATTCTGTTTTTCCGCCGGTGGTTTTTCGCAGTTGCGACAACGCATATCATGGCGAGGCGTAACAACTTCTGATGTAGAATGTACCAACATGTGTGTGACATTTGGCACCACATCTTTACCTCCTGATTTGAACGCATAGAGACCATATGTCAATTTACTATGAAATCTAGTAAACAAAAACAAATTTCATTTCACTTAAGGGATTAAACTCGAAAAGATCGCAGGACATATTTGTGTGACTCATAAGTTTTAAACAAGTTTGACATCAAAGTCGAAACGTAAGGTAAATTGAAAATAATGACTAAAAGTAAATATGAAATTAAAATGCAACGAAAAGACTTAAAGAGAAAATGACTGAAACAAATTCAAGTGCAGTAAATGACTAAAATAAAGGCTTTCATTTGTAAAAGTGGAACGCATATATATACATTCTTGACTCTTTTCTCACAGGCACACACATAGTTTGAGTTTTATAGAATTTTATGTACAAATGCGGACCCCTAAAACGTAAAGTAAGTGAACTTATATACTAATCCTAAGTTAACTGTATGCAACAGTCAATTAAGCAAAATACACTATGTCTCGTTCTCATGCAGCCTTCGCCTTCGACAGGCTCCCACGTGTCCTTGAATAATTGTCTGGTATTATCCAATTACACCTCATTTGACTGCATAGAGTAAGCATCTTAGGAATTCCGAATTTCACTAAGTCTCAAAAACCAATAAACTCCATGGTCTCTGTCTAGTTGCAATTTCGACCAGAGTTAAAACTACTTATTTAACAAGTCATATCCGTTGAGATCTCCATGATCATAACTAACCGTTTCTACTTTTCCACAACCATTATTACAAGATCTTTATCATATTTTTTATAATTAATGCTTCTGTCAAAAATCTGAGATAACAAATCACCCCCGAAAAGTGTCATGTTTCGATTTTGAATAAAAAAGAGAAAGATGTCATTTTTGAATGTATTTTCGACACTGTTCAAATCCTCTCGCTGATATCATCGCCATCATTACCACTTTAATGTTCATTTTCATTTTCCAAAAGATCTTCTCATAATTTCATCATTACTCCTTTTTTTTATGAGATCATTTATTTGCACGTTTCATTAACTGCTCCACTCCCATCAGCTTTCCCACTTCTTGAAACATGAATCATTTCATGTCAACACACGTATGCCAAGTTTCTGTCATTGAAAAGAAACATGACTCTATAAATACTTGCTTCATATTCTGTTCTCATCATCTCCGTTTTCGCTCTCAATATCTCACACAGACAAAACCCTTTTTCACAACAAGCTTTCAAACATTAACAATGGCAGACAATACTTCATCATCCAAACTTGATACAGGAAAAAAAATCCTTTAGCCTTCAAATTACACCAGAAGAAGATGAACAATGAAGAGATTTTGTTCCTAAACCACTAATGACCAAAGATAAAATCACCATATGGACTAATCAGGTACTTGTCCCTTTTTCCTTATCTGATAAATTGTTCGCTTTCTTAGGACTATACCCAATTTCTAAATTACAACTTGGGAAATTAAAGAACTTATTTCCAAGTTATCCCATTACCATGCCCTCGGCGTTTGAAGAACGCTTTCTAGACCTATCTTTCATGGAAACCCATGCGTGTGTCTTTTAATTTGCTCCCCCTGCTCAAAACAAAGAGTGCCTTCCCTGGCTTGACAAAGTTCAACTCTAGAGAAAAGACCAATGGGAGAAAATAGGCATATTCTATGATATTCAAATTTCTAGGACTAACCCTAGGTACAACTCAACCATGTTGCTCGCGTAAATCTTCTTTTAAGAAGGTTCGACCAACATTTTTAAGTTCCCTTGTGGAATGCTTATGCCGGATTTGTTCGACGTGGAAGCTATCACGAGTATTAAACCTATATGCGAAAAATTCACTCCAATAATAGAAAACTGCGAACGAATTTTTTTGAACACTTTAGCATCAAAAACTACATCCTCGATCACCAAAACAAGAAAACTACACAATTTTCAAACATGAAGCATATCGCTTTCTTGACCCTTTGGCTGTCCTAATATTTCTTCTGCTCAAGCTCTCTCCAGATAGCTAATAAATACGTCCTTCTATCTATTCAACTTCATGAGAGTCGAAAGATCTCATTAAGCAAGCAACTTTTAGCAAACCTTTATCAATCAATTGAATTCCTTTCTTCTACATGAGGCGTCGAATTTAGGAGCTAACAAATTGCCCCCCAAAAATGTCTTTTTAACTTCGAATGTGGAAAAGCACATTTTTTGATAGCGTCTGACCTTCGACGCCGCTTGTCCTCATACGTGTCGTTTGATATTCTTTCAACCAATACAAGTCTGGGAAGGTGAAAGGGAATGAAAGAGAAGCAAGAAGAATAGATAGGAATACGCAAGCTATTGTTCCGCCACCTTGATACACGTTTCTGACGTCACTTTCATCATGGCGATTTTCTCGGGAACCACCAAAATCGTGCGCCATCATCACCTTTTCAACCTCGGGGACGTGAATTGTAACTGCTACTTCTGCCACCCTACATCCAAGCGCACACGTGGCCCACTAACTCTAGCCCCCTAATGATGAAAACTTTCAATATTCCATACACTATATAAGTAATTCCCCTCTGATATTTTCATTTTCCCAACTTCTCTAACTCTTAACAACATCCTTGCTTTTTCTTCCTCTAATCTTCTGCTTCCCAACCAACAAACTTTTACTTCCTTCAAAAATGGCTGATCATCAAAAGAAGAAAATGCAACTCAAAGGAAAAACCTCTGCATCAACTCTTCCTCCCATTGCCAACTTGAGCAGTCCCCAGGTAAGGAAGAACCAACAGTTCATTCGCGAACCCTTGACAGAAGAGAAACACCACATTTATGAATCGCAGGTAATCATCCCCATTACTATTGCAGGTAAACCTCTTTCCATGTCTGGCCCTTTACCCCCTCTAGGTCTTGACTATTCCACCATTAAAGATGTCTTCCCCTCCTACAGAGTCACTAAACCCTTAGGGCAAAAAGATTCTAGCAAAATCCCCGCTGATGGTACTGATAGCCTAACCCTCTTCGACGTAGATCTCAAGTATCTTCATGATGGGGCCAGGTTATTTATGGCTACCCCCTACTTTAAAGATTCTGAACTTTACCTCAATTGGCTGGCAAAAATAGAGAAAGTGAAAGCCCAAGATTGGAAGGACACTGGGATTTATGATCTGATAATGATGTCGAAGGTAGGCCCTACTTACTAGCCCCTCATGTTGGCTTCCTCCTTATTTTTCTGGGATAGAACTCACAATACTTTCCACCTCCCTTGTGGGATGATGACACCCACGTTACTTGATGTAGCTGCCATTGTAGGCCTGAAACCCTACGGCCTTGTTTATGATCCTGAGATTGATAGCCACCACACCATTGGTTTCTCCAATACCAAACATACTTACACAACTTTTGTCCAACATTATCATAATAAAACTAGTGCCTCAGTTGATGACGAGGAACATATAACCTTTCTGGCCATGTGGTTATCTCGTTGTGTATTTTGTTCTGGCTAACCAACTGCACCTGAAGAGAGGCATTTGTCTAAGTGAGATGATTCTGGCCAGTCTTTATGAGGCCCTGGGTGAAGGTGTGAACAAATTGAAAGATCCTGAAAGCCATGGCAACATGATGTTGTCAGACCCCTTTTGGCTCCTCCAGCTGTGGCTTAATGCCACTTTTGAACATAATCTCCCCAACATAGGCGAAGTCAATGAAGGTTCATCTTCAGTCGCTGAGAGAGGGGTCGAATGGCCTCG
Source organism: Lathyrus sativus (assembly GCA_963859935.3). Taxonomy (NCBI): domain Eukaryota; kingdom Viridiplantae; phylum Streptophyta; class Magnoliopsida; order Fabales; family Fabaceae; genus Lathyrus; species Lathyrus sativus. The sequence continues at coordinate 361,525,956 of OZ012736.1, read as the reverse complement.
CTTGGCCCAACTTACTCCTAGCGAAGAAGGACATACTCTTCGATCCAACTTATCCAGCTTCATTCACATGTTCGCAAAAAGGTACGAGTTAACCTCGAAGATGGCTCCTTTTGCAGAACAAAGATGTGGCACAGAGTGGTTTACCAGACCCTTCCCTGCTCCCCTAAAGAAACAAGAAGAGGAGTCGAAGCTGATTTGGGAACGATTCCTCATTCCTCGACTACTGGTTCATAAGTTAAACCTTGTTAGAGGTCACTCCAGCTTAGTAGCTTATCAACCAAACTTGGTGTCTAGGTAATTTGTGTTGATACAGACTTTGCCCAAGTGCCTCTATGACAAGAAATCACATATCATACTTCCTATAGCGGTGCTATCTCCCCTTGACTACTCGACGCAATTGACGCGCCACGCCCATAAGTATTTTCTCACACCTGTCCACTTTGAACCTTCTTATTTCTGCTCCCAAGACTTCTACGACTGGTGGTCGAAACACTATGCATCAGAGTTTCTTGATGCTTCAAGTTTTGCCCGCTTCATTGACCAAGCTTTCGTTAATGTGAAGGAGAAGATCAAGAAAGGTACGTCTACCCACATCGAAGAGATTCAAGCCTTCCAGAAGTACTTTGAAACTGCCTATCGACCAGATGATGTTAGTCGAACCATCTGTGAGGCTGCTGTTACTTTGAAAGAAAAGTTTTCTAAAAAATTGGATAGTTTAAAGATTCCCTCTTCTGTTCCTCATGAGAAACGGTATAAGGTTGCCTTTAAACTTTTTCCCCCAAAAGTCCCTCGACTACCAACTGCTGGTTTTGGCGTGGCTCTTGCCCCTCCATTCCCAGATTGGTTTATTTGAGACGCCATAAAAATTCTTCGACAGCAGTCGAAGCCCAAAGTGCAGCGGGTGGTTCCGACTAAACATACACTCGATACGTTTAAAGGGCACCTTCATGTTAGTATCGAAGATGTTCACATCGAATACGACATTCTTGAAGGTTCATCCCCCTTCGATTTGGACTTTCCTTTCTGAGCTTTATTGTTGCTAACTGGCTTTGGCATTATTTATTTTTCAGCTGCTCCAAAACGTGTTGCCCCAACAACCAAAACTGAAGGTAGGGCTGAAGATCAGAAGGTATTCATCCGCAACTTTCTACTATTTTGACCTCCTTAATCACTCTTAACACTTCATGTTGCTTTCAGGTTAGTCGAAAACCCCCCACCCCTCAAAAGAAACTAAAAAGGGCTTCTCCCCAGATTATCATTGATTCTGATGATGAAGATGGATCTCCTCGTGAGAGTCTTCAAGTAAAAAGAAAATGAAAGATTGTCCATGGTGTGGATACTCCTGATGCTCCATCCGCTCCTCTTGCAACCAACATACCTCAGACCCATACTCCCTCTCAAGACCTCACTCAGGCTCCCATAGGGGATACTTCGATCCAAACCGCTGTTCCCATGTAAAGTGATAACTCCAGCCCTGCTGACGAAACTTTCAAGGTATATTGCGCCTCTATCTTCCTTTGGGTCTTGTACTGATTTTTGGTCCTACTCCTTCTAATGTCTGTCTTTTCTAGGCTGATGCTGGGGCTCCACAATCTGATTCCACCAAGTTTCCTCTGTCGCTTTATCCTTTGAATAGCCAAGGTGAGCCTACCTATCATCCCACTTCTGATTTGGGTTCTGGTATGAGTTCCCTTGGTGAGATTAATAAACCCGGTTCTTTCACAGTCCCTGCTTCTCCCGCAAAGACAACTACCCAGCAGTCTCAAACTGATGGTTCTGACCACGAAGACAACAATATTCGGGTCGATCCTATCACAGCGGATGATGAAGTCAACACTCTGGAGGGGGGCACAAACTTGATTGATACGAACAGTTCTCCCTTGGGTCAAACAATAGCTGTGGACGAAAAAGCTGTCGAAGGTGATCACGCTGTCGAGGATCAAGCCATGCCTCAGTTTGAATTGAACGAGTCCAGTGATGAAGGTACTGGAGATGAAATGGAAGAGGGTGGAGAAAAGGAAAAAGGAGGCCAAGATAAAGAATTGAAAGCTGTGGAAATCCCTGTTGAAAAAACCCCAACTGCTGAAGTGACCAAGACTCCTGTTTCTTCTACCCCCAAGGATACTCCAACAATCCCCTTCCAAGGCGAAACTCAACTTACCTCCGCCGAACTGGATGCGTTGAAGGTTTCTAACCCTTGATAATACATCAGGCTTTTGTTGAGTAGGCGAAGTCATTCTTCTGGCCAAACTCCCAGTACCTCGACATCTGAAGGGCAAACTTCGAAGCAACCAGCTGATAGTGCCCTCGATAAGATTAAGAAAAAGATTTTTAAAGGGGATCTTTTCACTCTCCTACAAATGGGCCCAGCCAACGATCTTCCCCTCAAAGCTCTTCTTCAACAAGTGGATATTAAATCCCTTACTCCTGAAGCCGCAAATGGTATTCAAGAGGTTGGTACCCTGATTGACCAGGTTTACAAGGACTTTCGATTATTGCCCTAAATTGAGGGTGACATTGAGACGAAGGATGGCAGTGAGGCTGCCGCTTGGAGTGCTGTTGTCGACTCTAAGGAGAGGATCACTGCGTTGGAGGAGACGAGGGAAAAAAATAAGCAAGAGATCCTTACTAATGAGGCGAACATTGCATGCTGGGAGCGCAAGATAAAGAAACTTCGCAGTAAGATAGCAAAAGCCAAGAAGAAGAATACTGAACTATCTTCTTTTGATGATTCTTCCTTATCTGCTGAACTTGAACATGCCGTTACGTATGCTGAGGATGCCCGTCGTTTGGAATCTGAAGTTGCCTAGCTGAGGGCAGACAAAACTCAATGCCAGAGCCGCCTTGAACTTCAAAAGTCGAACTACCTTAAGATGAAGGGAAATCTTCCTTTTTGATTTATTTAGACTTTGTAATAGAGCAGATTGTACTGGCCTTTGTAAGCCATTTAAGTTTGTTTGTAAGATACTGAGCCATTTTGGTGCATTTTGCTAACCACCATTTATGGCTTCGTTTTATATTTGACTATTACTCTGCTGATATTTTTACCTCTTGAAGTGCAAGCTTATATTTCTTTAAATATTTTCTGTTTACTTTTAATATTCTCTCGTCTTCACTCAACTCCGTCACTTCATATGCCCCATTAAAGAACACTTTCGATACCTGGAATGGTCCTTTCCACTTTGGGGACCACTTGCCTAGAGACCTGACCTTTCGATCCATAGGCAAAATTACCCTCCATACTAAATCTCCGACCATGAAAGCCTTTGCTTTGACCTTCTTGTTATATGATTTCTCCACTCTTTTCTTTTGTCTTCTCAAGAGTTCTAGAGCTTTTAATCTTTCTTCGTCTAAATCGACTAACTCATCAAGCATCATGTCCCAATAAATCTCTCGAGGGATTCTATGATGCCTTTGAATTCTGACCGACTGAATGTGTATCTTGTAACAGCCCGAATTTCATTAAATAATTAATTATAGTAATTAATTGATTTAGTGGGATTTTTATTAATGTTGGAAATTAATTTTTATTAATTGGAATTAATAGAGAATTGAGAAGGAAATTGGAAGGAACGAAAATAAAGGAAATATATAATAGAGAAGGAAAAGAAAAGAAAGTTAGAGAGAAACATTTGGAAAGAAAGAAGAAGAGAAAGAGAGGAGAAGAAGAGGAAAGTGGAAAATCATCAAGAACCAACATCAAAGCTCCGATTAATCGAGGTAAGGGTGAGAAATGTTTCTATTTGATCATTGCATGATGTTATATATGTTGGGTTGGGGTTTTGGTGTAGTTTCCATCCTTTTCCATTTAGGGAAAAAGTTGGAATAATCGGTAGAACTGTGCTTTAATCGGTTGGAACTGAGTAATAATGCCGTAGAATAGTCGGGTAACATGTAGTGATGTTGTTTGAGCTGGTTTTGATGTTTGGGAGTTGGTTGGTGGTGGTTTGAGAAGGAGAAGACATAACAAAATTCTGTTATGCGCAGGTTCGCTGGCTCTCGCCAGGCGAGCGAAGCCTAGCGAACGCTGGCAAATAATTATGATTAAGTCCCAGTGGACTTCGCTGGCGAGTTTGCCAGGCGAAGGTTGGTTAGCGAAAGTTCGCCCAGCGAAGGTGCTGGCAAATGCTGGCGAACAAAGTCAGTAGCTACTGTCTTTGGGCTCGCTGGGGAGTCTCGCTAGGCGAAGGCCTAACGAGTGTTCACTGAGAGGGTTCGCCAGGCGAAGGTCCAGCGAAGGTTCGCTGCGGGGCCTCGCCAAGCGAATATGGGCGAATTTGACAGCATCTTTTCTTTGTTGTGGTTTCTATTTGTTGATGATTTAGTTTTTTCACATAGACTAATTCCTCTACATTGTGAGTATGTATGTGATCTATTGTGATGATATGTGATGTGGGTAGCCTACGGGCGTGAATCCTAGAATTGTGATTTGAATGTTAATTGCATCAAGTATAAATACATGTGAACATAATAGGTGATTATGTGTGTATTATTTAATGAACTTGTGAATACTTGATGTGTATACAATTATGTGATGAGTATGCATGAGAACATTGTGAATATGTGTGCATAACTTGTAATTGTATGATTGGTATTGTGATGTGAATACCTTGATTGTTGTGATATATGTTGTATGTGCAATCATTGTGTAATTCTTGAAGAGATGAATTATTAAATGCATGAGATTAAGATGCGAGAACGGTCTTAAGTGCATTGTTATTGTTGATTGCATATGATTCATTTAGTCAAGAGACAATGTCTGTTAGTTTCATGGAAACTAGTGGCTTGTCCCAAACCTAGAAGAGTGGGTTTGAAGGCTTAGAGGACGGGCCTTTGTTGTTATCGGTCTAGAAGAGTGGACCCGGTTTAATGTAAAAACTGAAAAATGATAACGGGTTATTGGTCTAGAAGGGTGGACCCAGTTTAATGTAAAAACCGAAAAATGATAACGGGTTATCGGTGTAGAAGAGTGGACCCGGTTTAATGTAAAAACCGAAAAATCATAACGAGAGTCGGTACCGCATTGCATGAGTTGCATTGAGTTGTTGAGTCACATTGATATATGACATATGCATGAAGAGATGCTTATGTGTGAATGATAAGATTGTGGAAATGTGAGTGTATGCATGATGTGGGAATGCTTTGTGAATATTCATGTTGTCTATACATGTGTGGTAAATATATATGACTAAGAGGGTGAATTGTGGTGAGAAATATGGAGTTGAATTATATGATTACCTATATATATATAATCTTATGCTTTGATTATTATGGTTATATTTCTCACCCTTCTGCTGTTTTATAATGCTCTACGAGGCATTGCAGATTAGGATGCTGGAGTCTTTTTTGTGAAGGTATCTTCATTCTTTTGAGTCGGCTGCTCTGATATGTAACACCGGGTAGTTAGACTAGTATAGTTATTCTTTTGTGATACATTGCGATGTACCAGCGGATGTGGCTTTGTAATTACCTGACATGATGTATTAATCTGGATATCTTATGTGTATGTGAATTAATATTTTGGAAATGATTAAATGATTTTATCTTCCGCTTAAATTTAAATGTTGAAATGTGATTTCTAAAACCATGAAAATGTTACATATTTTATGGAGCAAATGTTAAAGTGTTTCCTTTGTGAAATTGTGACATTCTTCCTTTATACCTTATTCTAAAATTTTCACTCTGATAAATTTGTATATGCATTTATTTGGGGGTATAGAAGGGGGTGTTACAATAGTGGTATCAGAGCAGGTTGGTCCGTCCGGCCAAGTTGTTAGAGTGTTTTTCCCTGTGTGTTATTGATATGCGTGTGTTGCATTATCAATATTGGTCGTTCTTACGTGGTTCTATTGTTGGCATTAGTAAGATGGTTGCAGGGAGGAACGATGAAGCGATCGCAGAAGCTTTGGCAAGGTTGGCGGGAGCGATTGGGCAGAATCCTCCGGCCAATGTGAATGCGGGGAATGTTGTTGAAGATGAATTTCGTGCTTTGGGGAGGTTTCAAAGGAACAATTCTCCGATTTTCAAGGGAACCCATGATCCTGACAAAGCACATATTTGGTTGAAAGCTGTGGAGAAGATTTTTCGGGTTATGAATTGCTCAGATGCACAAAAGGTGCAGTTTGGGACTCACATGCTCGAAGAAGAAGCTGAAGATTGGTGGGGTAATACTCGTCAAAGATTTGAGGAAGATGATATTGTGATCACTTGGGATCTATTCAGAGAGACTTTTCTGGAGAAATATTTTCCAGAGGATGTGCGAGGGAAGAAAGAGATTGAATTTCTTGAGTTAAAGCAAGGTAATTCGACGGTAGCGGAGTATGCGGTAAGATTTGAAGAGTTGATCAAATTTTGTCCTCATTACAATACTGCTAATGCCGAGAGGTCTAAGTGCCTCAAGTTTGTGAACGGTTTGAGACCCGAGATTAGGCAAGCTATTGGATATCAGGAAATCAGGCGGTTTTCTGAGTTAGTGAACAAGAGCAGAATCTATGATGAAGACAGTAGGGCTCGGTCTAGCCACTACAAGAGTTTAAGTGATAAGAAAGGAAAAGGTCAATTCAGAGGAAAACCTTATGTGACTCCTGCAGACAAAGGGAAGCAGAGAATGGGTTATGGCAAGAGGCCAAGTGGGGGAGTTTCTACTCCGGTTAGATGCTATAACTGTGGTGAAGCGGGACATCGTGCTCCCGAATGCAAAAGTGTTGAACATAAGTGTTTCAAGTGTGGCAAGCCAGGCCACAAGGCTCTTGAGTGTAGAAGCGGTACCGGTGTGACTTGCTACAACTGTGGTGAGCGAGGGCACATTAGTACCAAGTGTGATAAGCCTAAGAAGAATCAAGGGAGCGGAAAAGTGTTCGCTCTATCTGGATCTGAGACTGCTAGCGACGATCGATTGATCCGAGGTACGTGCTTCATTAATGGTACACCTTTGATCGCTATAATTGATACCGGAGCTACGCATTCTTTTATTTCTTTGGATTGTGTTAGAAGGTTGAATCTTGAGTTGTCTGTGATTGGTGGTTGTATGGTTATTGATACTCCTGCTATGGGTTCAGTAACTACACCGTATGTTTGTTTGAATTGTCCGTTGAGTATCTTCGGTAAAGATTTTGGAATTGATTTAGTGTGTCTTCACCTAGACCAACTCGATGTCATCCTTGGGATGAATTGGTTGGAATTCAATCGGGTATATATTAACTATTTTGACAAGGCGGTTATTTTTCCGGAATCGGACGTTGCAAGAGATTTGTTTATGACAGCGAGACAAGTGAAAGAATTAGTGCAAGATGGAGCTAAGGTATTTATGCTTATGGCAACTTTGAGAATTGGTGGAAGTGAAGAGATTGGTGCTTTACCAATTGTTAGAGATTTTCCGGAAGTTTTCCTTGAAGAGATAAAGGATTTACCACCGGAGCGAGAAGTGGAGTTTTCAATAGATTTGATTCCTGGAACTAGTCCGATATCGATGGCTCCTTATCGTATGTCGGCATCAGAATTGAAAGAGTTGAAGAGTCAACTTGAGGATTTGCTTGAAAAGAGGTTTATTCGTCCGAGTGTGTCGCCGTGGGGTGCACCGGTGTTGTTGGTTAAGAAGAAAGAGGGTTCTATGAGGCTCTGTGTGGATTACAGACAGTTGAACAAGGTGACTATTAAGAATAAGTATCCACTTCCGAGGATTGATGATCTGATGGATCAGTTGGTTGGTGCAAGTGTGTTCAGCAAGATTGATTTGAGATCTGGGTATCATCAGATTTGCGTGAAAGCTGAGGATATTCAGAAGACGACCTTTAGGACGAGGTATGGACACTATGAGTATTCTATGATGCCATTTGGTGTGACTAATACACCAGGTGTATTTATGGAGTACATGAATAGGATTTTCCATCCTTATTTGGATAAGTTTGTGGTTGTGTTTATCGACGACATCTTGGTTTATTCGAAGAGCGAAGAAGAGCATGCCGAGCATCTGAATATTGTGTTATCTGTGTTGAGAGAGAAGCAGTTGTTTGCAAAGCTTTCTAAGTGTGAGTTTTGGTTGAAGGAAGTTAGTTTCCTTGGTCATGTGATTTCGAGTAATGGTATTGCGGTTGATCCGTCGAAGGTTGAACCGGTATCGCAATGGGAGACTCCGAAGTCAGTTTTTGAGATTAGAAGTTTCCTTGGTTTAGCTGGTTATTATCGGAAGTTTATTGAAGGATTCGCTAAGTTATCGTTGCCGTTGACGCAGTTGACTAGGAAGGGTCAAGCTTTTGTTTGGGATGCCAAGTGTGAAGCGAGTTTCCAAGAACTTAAGCGAAGGTTGACGACAACCCCTGTTTTGATTTTGCCAAATCCGGAAGAACCGTTTGTTGTGTATTGTGATGCTTCTTTGATGGGTTTAGGAGGTGGGTTGATGCAGAATAACCAAGTTGTGGCTTATGCTTCAAGGCAACTCAAAGTGCATGAGAAGAATTATCCGACGCATGACTTAGAGTTGGTCGCCGTTGTGTTCGTGTTGAAACTTTGGAGGCATTATCTGTTTGGTGCAAGATTTGAAGTGTTTAGTGACCACAAGAGTTTGAAATATCTCTTTGATCAAAAGGAATTGAATGCAAGACAAAGAAGATGGCTTGAACTTTTGAAGGATTATGATTTTGGTTTGAATTACCATCCGGGTAAAGCAAATGTAGTAGCGGATGCATTGAGTTGGAAATCATTGTATATGTCGGCGTTGATGGTGAAAGAGTTGGAATTGGTCGAGCAATTTCGGGATTTGAGTTTAGTATGTGAGAGAACTTCTTTTGGATTTAAGTTGGGTATGTTAAAGCTTACAAGTGGTATTTTGGATGAAATTCGAGAAGGACAGAAATCGGATTTGAGTTTAGTTGATCGGTTGACTTTAATCAACCAAGGCCAAGGTGGTGATTTTCGAATTGATGAGAATGGGATTATGAGATGTCGGGATCGAGTTTGTGTTCCGAATGTTGTTGAGCTTAAAAAGAGTATCCTTGAGGAAGGACATCGTAGCGGATTGAGTATTCATCCGGGTGCTACTAAGATGTATCAGGATTTGAGGAAAGTGTTTTGGTGGCCTAGTATGAAGAAGGATATTGTGGAATTTGTGTATTCTTGTTTGACTTGCCAAAAGTCAAAGATTGAGCATCAGAAGCCATCGGGTTTGATGAAGCCATTGTTTATTCCTGAGTGGAAGTGGGATAGTATCTCCATGGATTTTGTATCGGGTTTGCCGAGGACGCCGAGTAATTTTGAGGCTATTTGGGTTATCGTGGATAGATTGACTAAATCTGCTCACTTTATCCCTATGCGTGTGGATTACCCGTTGGAGAAGTTGGCTAAATTGTATATTGAGAGGATTGTGTGTTTGCATGGTATTCCATCGAGTATTGTTTTGGATAGAGATCCGAGGTTCACTTCGAGATTTTGCGAGAGCTTGCAGAGTGCTTTGGGTACTAAGTTGTGTTTGAGTTCATCGTATCATCCTCAGACAGATGGTCAGACAGAGAGGACGATTCAGTCGCTTGAATATCTTTGGAGAGCTTGTGTATTGGAAAAAGGAGGAGCATGGGATAGCTACTTGCCTTTGAATGAGTTTACCTACAAAAATAGTTTTCATTCGAGTATCGGTATGGCACCATTTGAGGCGTTGTATGGTAGGCGGTGTAGGACACCATTGTGTTGGTTTGAGTCCAGAGAGAGTTCTGTTGTTGGACCCGAGATAGTTCAGCAGACTACGGACAAGATTAAGATGATTCAAGAAAAGATGAGGATTTTTCAGAGTCATCAGAAGAGTTATTATGACAAGAGGAGGAAGGCACTTGAATTTCAATAGGGAGATCATGTGTTTCTTCGAGTCACTCCGATGACAGGTGTTGGTAGGGCATTGAAGTCGCACAAGCTGTCGCCGCTTTTCATTGGTCCTTATCAGATTTTACAGAGGATAGAAGAGGTGTTGGTAGCGAACGCTGGCGAATAATTATGATTAAGTCCCAGTGGACTTTGCTGGCGAGTTCGCCAGACGAAGGTTGGTTAGCGAAAGTTCGCCCAACGAAGGTGATGGCGAATGCTGGCGAACAAAGTCAGTAGCTACTGTCTTTGGGCTCGCTGGGGAGTCTCGCCAGGCGAAGGCCTAGCGAGTGTTCGATGAGAGGGTTCGCCAGGCGAAGGTCCAGCGAAGGTTCGCTGCAGGGCCTCGCCAGGCGAATATGGGCGAATTTGACAACATCTTTTCTTTGCTGTGGTTTCTATGTGTTGATGATTTAGTTGTTTCACATAGACTAATACCTCTACATTGTGAGTATGTATGTGATCTATTGTGATGATATGTGATGTGGGTAGCCTACGGGCGTGAATCCTAGAATTGTGATTTGAATGTTAATTGCATCAAGTATAAATACATGTGAACATAATAGGTGATTATGTGTGTATTATTTAATGAACTTGTGAATACTTGATGTGTATACAATTATGTGATGAGTATGCATGAGAACATTGTGAATATGTGTGCATAACTTGTAATTGTATGATTGGTATTATGATGTGAATACCTTAATTGTTGTGATATATGTTGTATGTGCAATCATTGTGTAATTCTTGAAGAGATGAATTATTAAATGCATGAGATTAAGATGCGAGAACGGTCTTAAGTGCATTGTTGTGGTTGATTGCATATGCATCATTTAGTCAAGAGGCAATGTCTGTTAGTTTCGTGGAAACTAGTGGCTTGTCCCAAACCTAGAAGAGTGGGTTTGAAGGCTTAGAGGACGGGCCTTTGTTGTTATCGGTCTAGAAGAGTGGACCCGGTTTAATGTAAAAACCGAAAAATGATAACGGGTTATTGGTCTAGAAGGGTGGACCCAATTTAATGTAAAAACCGAAAAATGATAACGGGTTATCGGTCTAGAAGAGTGGACCCGGTTTAATGTAAAAACCGAAAATGATAACGAGAGTCGGTACCGCATTGCATGAGTTGCATTGAGTTGTTGAGTCACATTGATATATGACATATGCATGAAGAGATGCTTATGTGTGAATGATAAGATTGTGGAAATGTGAGTGTATGCATGATGTGGGAATGCTTTGTGAATATTCATGTTGTCTATATATGTGTGGTAAATATATATGACTAAGAGGGTGAATTGTGGTGAGAAATATGGAGTTGAATTATATGATTACCTATATATATATATATATATATATATATATATATATATATATATATATATATATATATATATATATATATATATATATATATATATATATATATATATATATATATATATATATATATATAATCTTATGCTTTGATTATTATGGTTATATTTCTCACCCTTCTGCTGTTTTATAATGCTCTACGAGGCATTGCAGATTAGGATGCTAGAGTCTTTTTTTGTGAGGTTATCTTCATTCTTTTGAGTCGGTTGCTCTGATATGTAACACCGGGTAGTTAGACTAGTATATTTATTCTTTTGTGATACATTACGATGTACCAGCGGATGTGGCTTTGTAATTACCTGACATGATGTATTAATCTGGATATCTTATGTGTATGTGAGTTAATATTTTGGAAATGATTAAATGATTTTATCTTCTGCTTAAATTTAAATGTTGAAATGTGATTTCTAAAACCATGAAAATGCTACATATTTTATGGAGCAAATGTTAAAGTGTTTCATTGGTGAAATTATGACATTCTTCCTTTATACCTTATTCTAAAATTTTCACTCTGATAAATTTGTATATGCATTTATTTGGGGGTATAGAAGGGGGTGTTACATATCTCAACTGGCAACACTGCGTCATGGCCGAAGGTCAGTCGATAAGGGGAAGTGTTGGTTGATTCCTTCGGGGATGTTCGACATGCCCATAGGACTTGATCCAACGTCTTATGCCAATTTCTAGGCTTGCTTCCAATCTGTTTCTTTATCATGCCAATTATCACTTTGTTTGCCACTTCGACTTGGCCATTGGCCTGGGCGTAATAAGGTGTCGAGGTAAGGAGTTTGAATCTCATTTCTTTGGCGAACTCCTGCATCTTTCTACCTGTAAACACTGACCCTTGGTCTGTCGTTATTGTTTTTGGTAGGCCAAATCTATAGATGATATACTTCTGAATGAACTCGATGACATCTTCTTGGTCTATTTTTGGTAGAGGTATAACTTCGATCCACTTGGTAAAATAGTCTATCCCAACCAAAATATACTTCTGGTTTTTGGAAGACGCAGGTCGAATCTCTCCTATCAGGTCTAAAGCCCAACCTCTGAATGGCCATGGCTTGACTATGGAGTGTAACTCGCTTGACTATGGAGTGTAACTCGTCGAAATCTTGTTAGGGGAAATTATCAACATTCCAATGTCAGTTCCATTTTTATGGATGGAGCCATCAAAATATAACTTCCAAGGTTTTGGCTCCAAATAATTTTGAGATGCCTCGACTATTACATGATCCACATATTGGGAATGTTGAGGACTGGACCCCATCCCTGTGAAGAACTAGACTCCACAACCGCTCGAGCTTCTTTGAAAGAAGACATTGAAATCTCCGGAGCTCTGTCCACAACAGGAGGCTTCTCCTTAATCTGCACAACCTCGAACGCCTGACACAGTGTTTCATGGATCTCTCCATCCACCTCTACATATTTGAAGGATGACAGGTGACTAACCATGATATCCTCTTTTCCGCACACTGTTACAATCTTCCCTTCAACCATGTATTTCAGCATCTAGTGCACGTCGAAGTGACTGCCCCAACATAATGTATCCATGGTCGACCCATTAAGCAACTGTAGGTTGGCTGTATATCCATGATGTAGAAAATGGTGTCAAAGATCTCCGGGCCCACCTGAATTGGTAGGGTAACTTCACCAAACACCCATCTTCTCGTCCCATCAAACGCTCTTACGACTAGATCACTAGGAGTACAAATCACACTCTGGGTGTCCAACTTCATTAAAGCTTTCTTGGGAAACACATTGAGTGATGACCTTGTATCAACTAATACATGTGACAGAACAACCCCTTTCCACTCAATAGAGATGTGTAGAGCATGGTTATGATTTCTCCCCGCGAGAGTCAAGTCTAGATCTATGAAACCCAAGCCATTACTAGCGTTAACATGGGCTACTACCCCTTCAAGCTGATTTACAGAAATTTCCTGCGGTACGTAAGTTGTCTTCAAAATTCTCAACAAGGCATTCTTATGTGCCTCCGAGCATAACAACAAAGACAAAATCGAGATCTTGGAAGGAGTTTGCTGCAAGTGATCCACAATTTTGTAGTCACTCTTGCGGATGAGACGCATAAACCCTTTAGCATATTTGATTAAAGAGTCTTGCTCTCTTTGTTGTGAACTCTCTTCCGCTACAGCCTTACTCTTTCCTTTATCATTTCTTTCCACATTAACCTCTGGAGGGGAGAACACTCTATCGCTTCTGGTTAAACCTCTGGCCCCAACAATATTATCCACATACGCACCTCTGGATGATGCTCCCACCAATTCTTGCTTTTGTCCATTACAGAATACCTCTGCCCCATAATTCCATGGGATGGCCTTGGTACTCTCGTAAGGTATTGGTCCGACTTTAGTGATGATCACAAGCGCTGACCTTGGTGGCGCTGAAATATTGATTGTTCTATATGGGATTGAAATCATGGAGATTTCATCCCTCCCATTGTTAATCTCTTTCACATTTCCTTCTCCTTCTGTTCTATCAAACTGCAAGATACCCTCATTCATCAAACCCTGAATATAGTTCCTCAGATCAACACAGCCTTCTGAATGCATGGCACATCCTTCACAACCCTCCAGACAACCAGGAAAACACCCTCTTTTAATAATCTTTTATTCACAAAACTTTGCGGCATCTTCAACTCTGCCACATCAGTTATCAAATTCAACTTTTCACCCTCAATGACGACATTAGCTCCGGCTACCCCATGATTCGACATTAATTTCTGATTCACATTCGGGGTCTCGTTGGTAAAGTTAATTGCCTTGGTGTCAAGCAGATCTTGCACCTTGTGCTTAAAAGCTTTGCAATTGTCTATTTTGTGGCCTGGAACGCCAGAATGAAAATCGCACCTTGCGTTCGCATCATAGCCTAGAGGTGGCGCACCAGTAAGTGGTGCCAAAGTTCTTTTTAAGATGAGCTGTAACTGAAGCAGATGCTGAAGTAGTTGAGAATACGACATAGGAGGAGTATCAAACTGCCTATTAACGGTCCTTCCTCGGTCTTAAAATCTGCGTGGTGCAATATTTTGTTGTTGAGGTACCGTTGGAATAGTTATGCTAGCAAGTTGTTGTTGCTAAGGCTGATATTGTTATTGATGTTGAGCTCTATTTCTGTTTCTGTTTCTATAAGCTATAACTGCATTTGAATCCCCTTATCTTTTATTATAATTTCCAAATGTCTTCCTTGATCCTCCTGAGGTCAACCCTTCTCCTCCTTGTATCTTTCCCAACTTAATTTGTCTTCTACCCTTTCACTGGTAATGATCAAATCAGAAAAGCTTCCAGACATATTTCCAATCAACTTCTCATTATATATTCCTGCAAAGGTTGCCACGAACATATCAATAAGCTCCCTCTCCACCATCAGAGGCTGAACTCTGGCTGCTGGTTAACTCCACCTTTTGGCATACTCTTTAAATCCTTCGTTATTCCTCTGAGACAGATTCTGCAACTAAACTCAGTTTGACGCCAGGTCACTATTATACTGATAATGACAGACAAAAGCCTCTCCCAGATCCCTCCAACTTCTGATATGAGTCCCCTCTAGACCCATGTACATTTCTAGTGAAGGCCCTGCCAAGCTATCTTGGAAAAAGTGCATCAGCAACTTCTCATTGACTGAGTAGGTAGACATCTTCCGATAATAAGATCTGATATGTACTCTAGGTCAGGTTGTCCCTTTATACTTATCGAAGTCTATAACTTTGAACTTGGGCGGAATCTTCACCCCTGGAATCAGCCCCAAGTTGGACATGTCAAGCCCTAGAGAGTTCTGATTCTCAAGTTTCTTCATCTTTTCCTCAATCATTTTAAACCTTTTATCTGCATATGTCTGAAGGCCTACGCCCAAGTCTCCCATTGGAAAAACATCATCCTACTCATCCTCCTCCCACTGAGGACCTATTGCCCCATGTGCAACGCCCGCTGCACCTGGTACATGAACTCCTGGTTGGTGACCTCCGCCCGGAGGAATAACAACAGTAGGAATAGCATTAGCCTAAGGAGTATTCCCATCAGCCAGGGGATGAATAGTAGTGGTCCCTCCATGCAAGACCCCACTACCTCCACCCTGGCAATTAGTGGTTAGACTAGTGTTATGAGCTACTCTTGCCCATTGGCAACTCTTTGCATCAGATCCATGAACTGAGTCATCCGATCTCTGAACTCTTGCAACTTTAGTTGTATCTGATCCATAGCTCTTTATTGATTCCCTCTAGTCGAGTATCTGTGAAGCATCTGGTCTGCTATCCTAAAAACTAACTGGAAGAAAACCACACAGAGATAAGGTTAATGGTCCCAAGAACACCTACAATGCAAGATGAAAATGATAATGCAAAATGCAAGCATGAAAATATGACCCATGGAAATTCTCCCCTTGATTCTAGTTCCACAAATAAATAGGAGTCAGGAGAACCACAAATCCCTTCTCATAAATAAAATGAGAGCAAGAATCAGTGTATATAATACTAAGGAATACAACAGAAAATGATCATATGACCCCATCCAACAAGCCTGGTGATGGTCTGAATACAAGATAATAACAAAAGAGGAAAAAACTACAGAGAAGATTGCATCAGATAACTTTCCCTTCAGCCACAGTAGCGAGTCTGAAACTCCTCTAACAACTCCTTTGTATCCGTATGTTCAGGTCGTGCAACCAACGTCTGAATGAGAAACTCCCTTCTGCTGATAACACGCTTCAAATCCTAAGCATACTCCTCCCAAGCACCTTCTCTGAAAGCGTCTTTGAGTCTTGGTTTCTTCAATTCTGCTCTTATCTTGTATTCCTCCAGCATTGACAGAGCTTCTCGTAACTTACGATCAACTTCATACTGACGAGATGATTCCCTTAAAGCTTTTTCATATTTAATATTGAGTTTCGTCTCCAGCCTATCAATCTGCTTATGGAGCTCATCCTATCTTCCCTTGTTGGCAGTCAAAGATGCATTCCACTGATCACTGAATTTGGACATCTCCAGACGCGCTTTTTCCAGCTCTTTCTTCTTGCCTTTTAGGACATTACCCATGTTCTTCAAGTCTTGACCAAGTCGTTCTTAGACACGAATCTCTTCAGTCAATTCTTTCCCCATTTTGTTCAAGGTTTTTATCTTCATCTTGTACAAATAGATTGCTTCATTCTTTTCGCTTCTTAGTTGACTAACCTCCTTTTCCAGCTCTTCGTTCTCCTTGCGTAACTCTTCTTTCTCAGCCCACAGCTGGTTATACCTATGGATATCAACTGTCATAGGTTCTTCAATCACCAAAAGATATAAAAGCTCTCTGACCAGGAATGGTATAAACAATCTTTCCACCCTCTCCTGGATCCAATCCACATAGGGTCCATAGGCTCTGCAATCACCTTTACCTAAAGAATATTTTCCTTTGCGGTGGATTCTTCCCCAAGCCTTTTTCAATCTAGTCAAAGTATCACTGTCAGCCACTCCTGCGAAATACAAAGATTCCTGTATTTCTTCTTCCCTCGGAGGTCCTCTCAAGGCGTAACCAAATTGTCGAACATCTAGAGCAGGATTGTAATTGATGCCACCCTTCCTTCCTATCAAAGGAACATTGGGAAAGTTTTTGCAACTGAAGATAATCTCTTTACTAAGAAGGTCTCTGTTGAACCAAACAATGTTCTTAGACGTCAAACCCATGAGTCTCTTTGACCAATCAACTGTGTCTGAGGTATCAACAAAAGGTCCAACCTTAGGAAGATGTGCCATAAACCATATTTAGAGAAGTGGCGCACAACAAGAGACATTATTTCCTCTTCTGTTCTCATTCTTGTAATGTATTGAATGGTAGACTTCCCCTAAGAGTGTAGACACAGGATTTATGGAAGCGGAAATATGAAAGGCATCCATATCCACAAAGTCTGGTATACTAGGGAACAGGATTATGCCATAGATATATAAGGCCAGAATAGCGTTGAAAACCATCCAACAACCCTCCTTAGCAAAGTGTTGGGCCTTGCCCACCAAGAATGACAGTGGAAAACCAAGGACTCCATTTCTCCACACCATCTTACCATCCAACTCAGAAATATCCAGATGAAGAGCATTAGCCGACTTGGTCAAGTAGGTTCTTCTTCAGAGTGAAAGAAAGGAATTTCCTCCAAGACCGGAACTCCCATTAACAGAGCAAACTCCTCCAAGGTTGGCATCAAGACATAATTAGGGAAAGTGAAGCAACGCAACTAAGGATCATAGAACTGCAGCAGAATATGAATACCTCCTAATTCAAATCTTGAGATCTTACAGGCAAAGCTCAAAATCTTCTCATAATCCTTCTTGAAGTCTTCCATAACACCATGATCAGCCACTGAAATAAGACCAAGTAAAGGTCCTAACTCCGGCGTTGGAAACTTGTAGACGACAATCCTCTTCAAACTAGGCTCCATATTAAAGGTGGATCAGATTACTAGAATCAAAGGGAAAATGAACACCTGAAATCATAAATACATGCAAATGTTAAAATGCAGATGCAAACAAGGGATCAAGACTAGTGCGTTGCTGACTGAGTTGAACAAGAATTCCACTTCGGCAAGAAAATACCAGAACATCAGCACTGAGATGATAGAAACCCAATAATACTAAAGATCAAAGGTCCGCACTGACGAGAAAACCAGAATACCGGGTTGGTTGAAGGTTAAGTTTCCTGCATAACCCTCCCACTCTCACAGGTATGGACCTAATCTCTGATAAGGTTCGGCATCCTATATAGGTCGTCAATGTCACAGACTCTCGAGAAACGATGATGTGTTCACCATTTTTGGTTTGGCATCATGGTCAAACGAGGAAGGCCTCACTCAACTGACTTCCCAATGATCGGTCTCCAGAGTCGTTAATTTTCAGATCCAACATCCTATCAAATGTCTGAAACGGAATGGACAGGATGTCTTCAAAGAAAATCTCGTCTGAACGCGAATTTCATGAGGACTATTGCATGTCAAACATGCAAGCCCTCACTAATCTCCACACTAATGCTAGGTATGTACTCAAGCCTGGGTATTGGGCTTATCTCTCAATGGGACACCCACCCAACATCACAGCAGCAACAAATAATAAAGTGTGGAAAATAAAATGCAAATGCAACAATGTACAGATACAACACACATGACACAAATATACACACCCACAAATAAAACACATAAGCGCTAGGATTGACTCGCATAGGGAACCGATATCCCCAGCAGAGTCGCCAGCTATCGCAACTGTGAAAAAGGGCCGACAAACAGACATAAGAGTCGCCATCGAATGTTATTTATCCCAAAAGAGAGGGAAAGGAAACGATCAAAGAAAACCTAAGAGAAAGGGAAAGACAAGGTCATCGTAACCAAATCTTGGGTTCGGGAGTCGGTTACGCAAGGGGACGGTATGAACACCCCTCACGTCCGTTGTACTCAATGGGATCCATGCTTGTTGTCTAATTTATGGGTGAAAACTATTGAAAAGATACTGCTAACGGGGGTGAACGGAAAGAACAGACTCGATAGGACATCATCGCCCTATGCCTACGTATTCCCTCCTGCAATGAGAAAGTCAGATTCAACGTAGTTCAGAAAACTACGGGTGATGGGGGGAAGGTTGCTCGCCAAGGCATCGCTATCTTGTGCCTATGTATCCTCATCTGGTATGAGAAATCAGAGCAAACGTAGTTCGAGAAACCTAGACCACTGGTTGGTTCAAGTGTTTTTTATGAGTAATGTTACGTTTCAATTCTAGCAATTAGGGACGATGCATGTTTGCGGTAGAACAGAAATGTAACATACTCTTTCTGAAAATTAGATTTGAAACAATTCCAAAGGATGAAAAAGTTTTTGTTTTTGTTTGTGTTTTTTATAAGAAGTAAATTGAGTTAGTTTGTAACTCATGTTGCACTAAAGGCTATGACATAAGAGCGAATGCGTCGCATATCGCCCAAAGGGCATACGCTAAACACTCAAGACACTATGAGAAGAGACCCCCCACTCATTATTCCTTATGTGCTTAAGGCTCGTAGGGTACAACAATTGTCTTTCTTTATTAAGTGTCTTAGGAGATTCTGAGATGAGAAGAGAAGAGAAGACACAAGGACTCTAAGGGGAACTATAAACCCTAATGTTATCATGCAAAGTGGTCCTAAAGTTGGGATAAAAGGAAACTACCTAATGTTATCATGCAAAGGATTGAAAGCCTAATGTCTCTCCTACCCCCATCTTAATTAGAGGGAATAGGAATCCTAAGGGATCATGGCAAGAAGCACAAGTAAACACACTGCATAATCAATCACAGATGAAAATGAAATGAAGGACTTAAACAAGTCAATGCAAGATGGAGACAAAATATGAAAAAGAAAACACAAACGCAAACATGGAACAGTGCAACAAGACCAACACAAGAGAAGAGACTTAAACAAGTCAAGAAAGATGAGAGGAAATGAGAGAAGCAAGCTCCTACAATCAAATGCCATCAATCGTCAAAAGAAGAAAGGTGCTAAGCAAAAAAGCACAATCAAAGAAGTAAGGGGAGAGGTAGAGTGGGGCTGTAACCACATCATGAACATCTCAACCAAACACTTACTTGTGATCACATAAAGAAATGCACCCAAACTACACAAAAGAGGCTCAGTTGTTTACAGCAAGCTTCAAAGTGAAAACAACATCACCAAAGCATCATAAACAAGTCCATAACCATCAAAGTCAGAAGCGAACATCAAGTGGTATACCTCATATTCAAAGTCAAATGGAAAAGCAAACACAAGAATGATCAAGTTCAATTAGAGGACTAAAGTCCATCTAAACATCTCGCACTTCAAATTTAATTGGAAAGACATGGTCAAATGAAACTTGTGGCACAAGGTATACATACAATTGACCTTTAAACAAGCAAGACAGCACCTCAAGCATGTTAACAAAAGCTAACAAGGCTTAAGAGGTGTTCAAGGGATCACACAAGATCACATCCCAAAACTAGATCAAGGATTGCATGCATGCACATGATTAAAACAACTTTGAATTTGAAGTACTCACCAAAAATAGGTGTCGCAACTGCGAAAAACACCCGGCAGAAAACAGAAGAGTCGCCACCGTTCATTATTTATCCCAAAGAGAGGGAAAGGAAACAATCGGAAAAACCTGACGAAAAAGGAAAGACAAGGTCATCACAACCAAGTCCTGGATTCGGGAGTCGGTTACATAAGGGAAATGTATTAGCACCCCTCACGTTCGTCGTACTCGACGGGATCCACGCTTGTTGTCTATCTAAGGGTGTGTTTAAACTATCTACGCTACAGGCTTGCAGGAGAAAAATAAAAGAAAAGAGAAGTGACTCGGCATAGCATCGCAGCTCTGTGCCTACGTACTTTCATTTGGTATGAAAGATCAGAGTCAACGTAGTTCGTCTAACTACGGAAGAGAGAAGGGGGGGGGGAAGGTTGCTCGCCAAGACATCGCGTCTTGTGCCTACGTACTTTCATCTAGAATGAAAGATCAGAGCAAACGTAGTTCGGGTGGACATGAAACCACGGGTAGACTAAGTGTTTTAATCGAGTAGAGTTATACATTCGTTCCAGCAGTAAGGGACTAAGCCTGTTTGCGGTAGAGTTGAAGCTTAATAACACTCTTTTCTGAAAAAGGTTTCCGATTAATCCCGAAGGAAAAAAGGTTTGAATTTGTTTTGGGTTTTTTAGTGAAGTGAATTAATTCGATTTGTGATTCACGTTGCACTAAAGACTATGAATTAATTCGATTTAATGAAGTGAATTAATTCGATGTGTTAACCGATTAACAACTTCAAAATTTTGAATTTGGCGCCTTTTGATGGGAAATCTGTCCATTTGCCCTGTTTCAACTGTTTGGAGATCTGTTTAGCTGCTGAACCTCATTTTGACCGTTATCACTATGAAAATGCTTGTCATGAGCCTGAATTCTGAATCCTGATCTGAAATTAACCTGCAAAATACAATCGGTCGCTTGACCGTTGGACAAAATAAATGTTTGATCTTCTGATGCTCGCTGTTCAGTTGCTTGCATTGGAATGAAACCTGAGCCACGGGAACCTGGATCCCCTGCCTCGAGAACAAAATGCTATACAAATGCAGGGATGCAAAAATGCGAAATGCAAAGAAACAAAAATCGGCCAAGAAAAAGGTCGGGCAAATTTTGGGGTGCTACAATAGGAACAAACTTGAATAAAATCCAAACAAAATACTCAAATCAAGTTGAAACAAACACAAGTCAGGATGCAAAAGCTCATGGCAAAAAACAACTCAAAGCAACACCAATTGTATCAAATAATGCAAGGTGTACAACTTATCGAGCAAACATCGAGGGTCCATAAAAAGCCAATGAGAAACAAATGAAAAATGATCATCAAGGCCTCAAACCAGCCCACAAATAAGCGTCAATCAAACACCTAAGTGTGAGAGGAAAATTGGTCCTATGGGGTTTTCAAATGGGGGTCAATGATCAAGTTCAAATCAAGGTATAAACCATAAAACACCTTCAATCATAAATTCAATTAAAAATACTAAAAATAATTTAAAAATAAAATAAAAATATGGAAAATAATCTCAACATATTAAAATAACAGAAATGCATTTTTTGGGATTTTTATAAAATGTAAAACTATTTAAAAAAGAATAAAATTGAAAATGCTAGAAAATAAAATAAAAAGAAATTAAAACATGAAAGAGGGGTCTAGGAGTAATTAGGGTTTGAACTGAAATCCTTTGTTACACGCACATGGGCCAAATGAAGGGGGGTGGGATTATCAAAGCGGCAAGGCCCAAGACATAAAACACACTCAGTTTAATGAAACGCTATGTTTCATTAAACCATGTGGCAACCACGTAGGAGTAATGCCACACGAGCAAGTCAACAAGACAAGTTAGCCTACACCTCAGCTCAAGCCTCAGACGCCGGAGCCCTAGCTCCGGTCGTCTTCTCAGGCGAGCATCCCCGGAGCTAACTGAAAACCACCATAAAAATCAAAACTCCTTGCACCAATTTAAAGCATTTTTCACATAGAATAAGAATATGGTCTTAGTTTCTTAAAAAGGTCCTCGCAACATAGTGAAATCAAGCCACGAAGTTTTGATGTTCAAACTGAAATTCTAACAAACAACCACTAAAATGATTCAAACATGGCCTACATGAAGTAGGGCTTTAGATGCACCAGTTATGCTTCTAAATAAATTCCTAGAATGAGAGGTTTAAAGGGTGGAATGTTATCTAACGGAGCTGCTCCGTTGGCTCTTCAAACTTGTTGCAAGCTTCACTTTAATGCCTCTAATATCTTCCTTGATCTTCAGTGATGATGAATTGAGAAATGGCTTGAAGGAAAACCCATGGAAAACTCATATTCAAAGAGAGAGAAAACCTTGAAATTGCTTGATAAATCTCACACCTCTGCGCAATTCCTTGCCCTCTCAGGCATTAGGGTTCACTTATGGCTTACTTGTAAGGGCTTAAGGAGTCCCATGCAGGCCCATGATGATTGGTTTGTTTGATTTCCAATTTTTGCCAAAAACATCCAAGTATGTTATGCACACATGGTTGGAGGTGTTATGACTTATTCCATTCACTCTTCTTGTCAAGTGGGGTTGAGGAAAAGAATAATGGCCATTTGGAGAATTGAAAATGAATTGGAATGTGGTTTTGGATAATTACTCCTTATGGCATGAAATTTTGAAAAATGGCATGACATATGGTTCTATATTGGCTCAATTTTGGTAAAGAGTGGCATGACCATTACATGATGATGATATGGTGTGAAAAATTCAAAAACTAACTCATTTGATGACTTGTAATGGAAGAAATTCAAATCATGTTCAAAAATCAAGTTTTCATGCTCATTATGGTTCATATGATCACATAAATCGTCAAACATCATGGATTTTTAGTTCAAAAGGATGTTAAGGCAATGTGACACAACTTTCATGTGGCACAAATTTGGATTAGAGGTCTTGAAGTTCATTGAATTGGTCATTGAGGTGAATGACCTAAAACTTGGTTTCCAAAAATCCCCTTGACTTGAGAAAGCCATAACTTGAGCTTCACACATGAGAATGATGAGTTCTAGCACTTTTCGGAAATCTAATACAATGAGGAACAACTTTCATGTTTGAGGAAAGATGAGGAAGATCTTGGTTCCTTGTGAAAAATGCCTTGGAAGTGAACTATCTTTGAATACCTCTAAATTCTCTTCATCTGGTAACACCAACTTGTTGACACCATAACTTGAGATGTACAAACCCAATGTATGAGTTATTGTACTCAAAAGAAAGCTTGGAAGATGATGAACAAGTCTCATGTTTCATAGTGAAATTTTTCCTTGAAGTTAGAGACTAAAAGAGGGGATTTTACACTTGAACTCATCTGCAACCCTAATTTAGTAACTTCTTGAGCTCTTGAATCTTCTTGACTTTGCTTCCTGATGGCAATATATATGAATTATGATGACTTCTCATGGCTTCAATGATCAAGAACCAAGTCTTGAGCCCTCTCAAGTCCACATTTGACTTTTGGTTGACCAAATGAAACCCTAACACCTTATCCATTGACTGAGGTTCTTGCAAATGATTTATGTGATCATACATCTTCCATAGAGGACCCCTAGGGTGAAAAATAAGCTCTTGAACCATGTCCCATCTAAGGAAGTGACCTCATGTGCCTCCACACATCCTCAAGATAGGAGGTGACACCCATACACAAACTTTCTCCCCTCAAGGAGCTTTGAGACCCACCTCTGATGATGATGGATGCTTGATGGATTGAAAATGTAACCTCACTTGAGCTTGAACATGAAACTCTTCTCTTGAGTGGCAAAACAACATCTTGATCCTCTGTCTAAAACCAATGATATGCAAATGAAAATGCTAAATGATATGAAACATAAGCTAAGATATAATAGAGAGGTTGGGAAAATTTTGGGGTGAAACACATACAAACATACAGAAGGTTCCTGTAGAGTACTACAAATGTTTAGGATGTGAAATACCTACCCTAAGCATAACCAATCCCCGATCCCCGAATCTCTTAGCATTGTTGTTACATCACACAAAAGGTCTTTATTTATTTAACCTTTCCTTTGGATAAATAAAAGCCTGGTTGTGAATTTAATGAATTAAGATTCAAGTTAATCAATAGCTTGGCATCATGATTCTCACTGCAACATAACTCATATACTCTATTCCTACGATTGGTTAATGCTACAATCATATCCTAAAGAGACTTTGATATCTGCATTAATTCTACCAGTACATTGCTTCTGGAAGTGCTAGACATTTGGGGACCTCTAGGGAGATCATTCTCATTTGACAGATTAAAATAATATTGGGGATATACATGTCTGAAACATATGACCCAACAAACAACCTATAACTAAAAGCTTGTGGACTACCACTGACACCCGCCACTTATTCACTAGTGATAATGCCAGGTCTTTGACTCACCAGAATATTAGAAATTAGTTCATGAAAGCTTATAGGGGCCTTAACAGCGTAAGACTCAACTTGCTTAAGAACTTGATCAAAGACATATTATCCAAAGTTAAAAATAGCCATAGTTCCTAACTGGTATATAAGTTTAGCCAGAGAAGTTGTAATACCTAAGATGTGATTGGTATATTCCCATTTTACAACTCCAATTACATTGTGGAAGGCATATTTGACACTTAGATTGGGTGTGGGGAGCAGTCATCTGTGAGGCCAATCTTCATAAGCACCTCTAGTGATATCCAGAGCAATTTTTTTAATATTAGGAACCTTAACAACAATTAATAGTTTGCCACGACCCAAATAATGATTGACGACAGTAGGTGAAAAACCAATGCAACACCTACACACATGAACTTTCACGTAATCTTTATTGCTAGCTTTGTTGAAATTCTTAGTTAATAATGAATTATCTCACAAGTTTGAGGGTAAAAGGGACTTATATTAGAGACATACTTCATCATCTAAGCATCTTGTAGCAGCTCTGTAATCTCCTAACACTTTAATGCTTCATAAAAAAGTTCCATTTCAACCACAGTTCTTCTATGGTAAACATACTTCCATTTCAATAAACTTTCATGGAATGAAACCTTGTCCATTAAGGTAAGAGGGACATCATAAGGTATCTTTTTTCTACCAAAATTCTTCCTATTTTTCTTCACATGAAGAACCAAAATTTCTTCCACATCTTCTTCGACAATCTCAACAATAGGGGAGTCCTTTCTCTTAGGGGTGACCTTCTTCTTTGGAGTGGCTTTCCTCTTGAAAAAAGACTTAATAGTACCAACATCATCCTTCTTTTGTTTATCTACAATTTCTTTCTTCTTATTTTTTGGTGTGACTACCCTTTTGGTGGGGGTTTTCTTGGGTTTTAGTAGGAGCGTTAGGGACGTCCACAGAAATAGTTTCAACATTTTCATTGTCACTTACAGATTGAACATTATCATCCTCATTTATTGTTAATAAAAATGTCCTCGTCATCTTTCTCAGCATAAACATATTCTTTGTCATTGACAGTTTTATCAGTGTTAATCTTAAAGTTGTTGCTATCAATGTTCTTCTTGTCTTCTACCACATCTGCTTTGAAAGCAACTCCCTTGATTTTATTTCTAGGTATGTCACTTATGCCCATTTGAAAAGTTAGTAATAAGTCAATAAGTTCATCCACTTTGATCGAACTGATGTATTGAACTTCCTCTATAGTTGTAACTTTCATTTCAAACGTTCTTGGAAGTGATATGAGGATTTTTCGTGCTAGTTTTTCTTCAGACATTTTTTCATCAAGTGCAAAAAAAATGTTTGTCATGTCACGGACACGAACAAAGGATTCAGTTATGGTTTCATCTTCCCCAATCCTTAGTTTTTCAAACATGGTGGTGAGAAGTTGATGTTTGGACATCCAAACTTTTGAGGTTCCTTAATGAGCATTTTTTTAAATCTCCCAGGCTTCTTTGGTTTCATCACATGTGTTGATAAGATGAAAAAATTTCTTGTTAACACTATTAGATATACCGTTGAGGGCATGAGAGTTTCTATCATGAGAGCTTCCCAATAGCCATAGTTAGTACCATGTAAGATAGGTGGCCGATAAATAGATCGTTTTTTCTTTTTCGTCATCCATTTGAACATAACATGTATGTTCCCTGGAGCTCACCCAAGTAGAACAGGGTGTCTACTTTGATGCCAATTGTAATTTTTATTACCTTCAATAAAGATGTCAAGAATAAAGTGCCAAATATTGTGTGTGACAATATGGATAAAGTTACATTATAATGCATATAAAAGAAAATATAACACAAAGGATTGGTAACCTAGTTCAGTGAAATAACACCTACATCTGGAGAACATTAACCCAGGAACGGAAATCCGCTATTAATAGTAAAAGTAAAAATTAGTCTTAGATGAACTCTTCTGGTTCATTGCCTTTTTCTTAATACTATCTGTGTGTTTTTATTTAGGACTCACCCTAAATATTTTGGCCACTTGGATGGAGCGAGAGTAGAATACATAGTGAGAAAGTTAGTAAGTCCAGAAAGTTGTGCGTTCATGATTTCCCACATGCTCTATCAAAGCATAATACTCGTCGATGAATGTGATATAGGTCATTTTGGTAAAAACAAATTCGAGTTTAGTGCTTGGTCTTGATTATTTTTGAAGGCTCAAAAGGTTTTCCAGTTGGTTGAAGACCAACAATAGCGAAGATGTCAAAGACTGTATGGGTTACCATCCCACAAGGTAGGTCAAATGTATTGTTGAAGGTGTCCTAGAAGCAAATGGCTGCAAGGAGCATGTGAAGGTTGTACTTAGGGCCAACTCTTGAGAGTTGTATCAGGTAAAAAATGCCTTGGTCTCTCTAAAAGTGTTTTTTCTTTTTTTGAACCCTATTCAACCAATGATATAAGAGTAGTCTTCATCAGTCATAAAAGATGACGGAAATACTGTATTATTAAAGAAACTAAAATTAAAAGGTTCATCCCGGAACACTAAGGGTTCATACAAAGGGTAGTTAGGGAAAAAATGTTTCAGAACATGGGGTTTCTTAAACTGCCTAGGAAGGGGACCCATGAAAGCAAAAGTTGTACCTGAAATGGAGTAAGGAATCTGTATGTCAGAATACCAAACCTTTCTTCTCCTATCTTCCATGGGAGGCTCCGGGACATATGTGTGATCATCTATAAGAAGGGCTTAGTCAATGATAGAAGAAAAGGGAGAATGTGAAGCATGCTTGAAATAAATTTTAGGAGCCATTTTTTATTCTCATAAGGTTTTAGGAAAGAAATGCCTGTATGAAGATAACAGAAGTAGCATAAGCTCTCTAGGATTTTTGCTTTCTTTTTTCAGGGAAGGAAAGAGTGAAAGATAAGAGATTTGATAATAAAGGTTTTAAATAACCAAAAGGGGAAGAGAACATTTCATTTTCCCTCTAATATATTGGACAAAAGGTACATTCAGATCGACAGTTGGCAATAAGAGTTACGGGAAAAAAATGATAATAATGAAATTAAATGATTTCTTTTTAATTTCATATAAGTTAATCGTTCATTAATATCCTTCAAAATTTGGGAAGACGATGATCATTCGTGTGCACATTTGTGACATAACAGTTTGGTAGAATGTGGTTGTGATGACCAATAAATAAATAAAATTGTCATACCTTAATTTTTAACCCTAAGATCCCACCTCATTTGCATCTCCACAATGCGTCAAAATCACAAACTTGGTTCTCATTTAACCCTCTCATCATTGGGTTTGTCTTTGCAGAGATCACCAAACACCTTTTGGTGTATCTTTTTCATTTATTTTTATATGATTTATGTTTCACTAACTACTAATCAAAATATCAAAAAAATATTCTTTGTCCCTTTTGTTTCTTTGCAAGGTAGGGTGCTATATCAAGAACCCCAAGCATGATTCATCAGCTAGGGTTTTGCTCCCTCAAGGTTAAAGTGTGGTTAAATATTAATTCCCAAGATCTATCTCATAAAACCATGGCTTCTAATATCAAAGCACAAGGTTTCAAGCATCATTCAATCTCATTTTGAACAAAGATATCTCAAGGTTTAGTAGCTTGTCTCTCAAGAAAAGTCAAAGGTTCGTGTGTTTATTTCCATGCCTTCGTTAACAAGTTACCTTAAGCTTTGGTCAATTTAATCAAAGGAAATTCAAGGGCACATTACTTTAACTTCATATGATCATTCATGTACCTCAAAATTCTAGAAAAGTCCAAGTTTACAAGTTGATTCAAGGAGGTTTGACCTAAAAAGTCAACATTTCAAGTCAAAGTTCAAAAGGTCACAACTCCTTCAATTCTCAATATTTTTGAATGTTTATATGACTCTTATCAAAATCCTCTTCAAATTATTTTTATAAGGTAAGAGCCAATTATGCATGGAAGATCACCAAAAGTTTGAAGACATTAGAGGTCATTTGTGGACTTAGTGAAAATTTCCCTATTTTCAAGTGACTTTTTCTCAAATTTCAAGAATCACAACTTCTTCAATTTTCAACATATGGAGCTTATTCCTTTTGTATAATATCATTTGTGATACCCTCTACAATATTACGTCAATGGTCAAAGTTAAATTGTGCTTGGAAATCCATGGAATTCATTGATACATTATAGGTCATTTTCAGCCATTTGGATTTAGAATTTTTCAAGTTTGGTTTTCCAGATTTTTGTGCCAACTTCAACATTACATAAATTTTTGCTGAAGCATCCAAATTTTTACGGTGAAAATCATGATACCAAGCTATTGATTAAATTGAATCTTAATTCTTTAAATTCACAACGGGACTTTGATTTATCCAAAGGAAAGGTTAAAGAAAGAAAAACCCTTTTGCGCGATGTTAGATTCGGGGATCGGGGGTTGGTTATGCCTCAGGTAGGTATTTCACATCCTAGACATCTGTAGTACCCTACAGGAACCTTTTGTATGTTCATATGCTAAACTTGCTAATGGTTATGTTATGTCTTGGAATAGGGTATAAGTGTAGGTAAAGACCTAAGGATAGTTTCTAAGTTTGTTCGCAAAGATATTGCATCCTCTGCCTACGTATCCTAACTAGGATAGAATCAGAGCAACCGTAGTTCACCTTACAAAGGATTAATAAGTACTTGACTATAGTCAAGACTCTAGGGGGACAAACATAACAATGCTTGTGGAGAGTTTAACAAAACTCTCTATTCTAAGTTGTCCACTCAAAGGATATTGACTTTCACAAAAGCCAAGAAGGGAGTAAGTAATCATAACAATGATTCTTACATAGAGTTAACAAACTCTATCTTAAAGTTCTAGTTGAAAAACACTCCTAACAAGGGCTAGGTCTTTTAGACTTAAAGCAAAAGTCTAATGGATATTAGGTTCTTACTTAACTAAGTTAGGTTCAAGGTGACTTAACAAAGTCAAAGGGGGGGGGGGGGGGTAATGAGCTATCTATGACCCAAGGGTCAC
This sequence comes from Lathyrus sativus, assembly GCA_963859935.3. Taxonomy (NCBI): domain Eukaryota; kingdom Viridiplantae; phylum Streptophyta; class Magnoliopsida; order Fabales; family Fabaceae; genus Lathyrus; species Lathyrus sativus. The sequence goes on along the minus strand of OZ012736.1, from coordinate 361,496,294 downwards.
TAGAGAGACTTTCCTTTGGAATGGGAAAATATGAGGCAACTGGATGAGAACTAACAAGTTTCATCACTTGGGGGATAAGTTAACAAAGTCAAAAGCACACACAAGTATTCTTTCAAACAAGATGAACATATAAAAAAGTATGGTAACAACCAAGGAAGAGATGCAAGCATGTGACAACATCAAGCAAAGATTACAATCAAGTCAAATGGTTACAACCAATAGTGCATAAAGATATTACAATATCTATAGGGGGAATATGATAGCGGTTCCTACAATACCAAGCATAGAAGGTATATTAATTTTAAAAACATCTTAACAAAGATGAAGAGCAATGAGGTAACAACCATAAAGACAAAACAACAAAACATGTCAAACAAGTTTAAATGCAAGCAAGTCACAACTTGAGGCTTGCATATATAGGGATCAAAGGATGTCAAATGTAACAACATAAGACCAACAATCATACATTGATGACAATCAATACATAAGAATGCAAGAAATGTTATAACATATCAAGTAAGAAATTCAAGGTTTCATGGGGAAACACATACACGTTTATGGTAACAACCAAAACAAAGCAAGCCCTAGCATGTTATGGTTCTAACAAGACACGTAAACAAGTAGAGAAGACATGGTGAACACACTCAAGAGGTTACAACATCAAGAGGTTTACAAAGAAAGTTCAAAGTGTAGTTCAATTAGATACATTCACAAAAGCAAGGATTTGACCATGATAATACTTTGAATCAATCAAATTTTAATCACTCAAGCATGTTAACAAACATGTGCGGATCAAACACCATCAATCATACAAGATAAATCAAATGGTAGTTGAAAAAATTTCAAAAGAAGCAAGGTGAAAACCCTGAAAACAACATGATTTCCAAGTGAGATAAAGTATTTCTAGGATAGTCATCCTTGACTTCGTCACTTACTATTTAAAAGTAGACATGATGAAGAACAATTTTCAAACAAAATGGGGCAAAAATGTTGAAAAATGAGTATGTTATGATGATTTTAAACCTGAGAAGAAAACATGAAAAATAAGTGATAAAAAATAAGGAAATGTCTTCCTCAAGGGTTGAACAAGCGCTCTCTAGTTCATAGGTCCAAAACATCACCAAATCAGCTAAGGCACACGTGTGACAATTCAAGGAGAAAGAGATAATACATGTTAAAACATGAGAAAATCACAAAGAATGCCAAAAGAGTTGTCCTCAGCCAGGATCGAACTCAAGCAAGCAAGGCAAAGCATACATAAGGCGCGTAAGTCATAACCACTAGGGTGGTGATACATGCAATGTATCAAACTACTCTAGAAATACATAGACCTTCAAGTCATGATTTTTGGGCAAAAATGCAAGTCAAACCAAACAAGAAAATACCAAAACGTGAGCATCTCAAACTTGATCAAAACTCCATGGAATTTAACAAAATTTAGGTCTAAATTTCTTGAAATTGAAAGAGGAATTCAATTGTGCTTTTAATTTTCTTTAAAGATGCTTACATTTTGAAATTCTAATGCAAATGCAGATTATTTATCAAAATGCATTTTCAAAACTAGTGTTCAATTCGGTCATGTTATAAACAATTTAAAAGCTCACACACATCTTAAACACACCATATATGGAGTTCATGATGATTAGGAACTCAAACTCAAACTAAAACAGCAAATGACCTATGGAGTTGAAATTTTGACATGTAGGTTACAAAGAAAAGCTTCGATACAACTTGTAATAGAATCAAATCATCATTCAAATATGTTTCAGTAAGAACAAAGACATGCACATGAGGTTTCCAAATCAATCCAACAATGGTCTAAACAGAAACCAACTTTGCACATTTTAAATACCAAGCAAACTAAGTGTATCAAAACATCATCAAACACATACATCTTACATTATATAGAGGTCCTACATATGTATCATAACCTATAACTGATTCCAAACACAAGTACTACCTCAAACTTAAACAGAAACAGAATATGGCTCATTAAATGGAAAAAACAACAAAACAAATCTAACATATAATCTTCATAACAATTGCAAACTCATGAGAATAAACACAATCGAAGTTCAAACATGACTTTTGGGGGGATTCTAGGCACATTTAAACTAATGTACATCAAACATAATCATGGTGCAAGATGAGTAAATTTAGAAGATGTGACTTACCTCTTAAAGATCTCCAAAGATAATCTTAATTCCAAGCTGCTTAATTGAGTGGTATGATTTGAAGGGCTTCTCCACGCCTCTAGTAGAAATGCCAAGCACCTCCAACTCATTCCAAGCAAGTCTTTATGCAAAAACAATTTCTTACACTTGAAGCAACAAATGAATTTGTATGACAGTTCCACAAAATGGTGAGACAGTTGGTCCTTGATGGTGTAGATAGTTAATACACTTTATATCCAAGGTGTTTGAGGTATCATGAGGGTTAGAAAAGGTCTGAGCAGAGAGTGGTGCTAGATTATGCAGAAAATCAAACTTATTAGGTTTGAAGGTTGACTTTTTAAAATACAAGGTTTTAGGTTGGTGTAATGGTTGGAACAGCTTCAAACATCACTTATGGTTTGTGTGAAGTGTTGATAGAAGGTTTCAAAGGTTAGAAATGGATTTGGTGTGAAATCTATTCAAGATAGATTTTGGGTTTGGTGAGTTTTCTTCACTAGCAAGAAAATGCAAACCAAGGATGAGGAGTTTGTTTCTTCTTGAATTGAGTGTTGTTATGGTGTTGTTTGATGCATGGAAATTGCTCTATTTATAGAGGAAACAAGGGAGCCAAGGGTAAAGACTGATTTGAACCAATGTGCAACGTCTTGCTTTTTGGAGGGAAAGAAGGGCAAATCTACCTGTGATCCTCTTCTGCAGAACTAAGCTTATTTCCAATGCATCCCTACATCAAAACAGGTTGTGATCAATCTATAGGAAATGACTAGAGATATGGCAAGAGAAGAATCTTCATGTTGCAACAGATTTTGCTCTTAAAGCAATCTCTTTCATCATGTACTTTTGTACTTTCTTGGATTTTAATAATGCTTTTGGCCAAAACTTTGGTTTTGCACATGGATTCTTCTTGAATTTTCAAACATCACACCCATAAATATCATATCAAGGTTTATCCAAGTGGTTAAGAATCAATTGGCTGGTTTGCACATTGGTTCATGACAAGTTGAAGTTTCACATTTCAAGCTTTGGGACCCCAACTTCCCTCCTTCGAAACTCCTAGCTCACAAATGCTTTGGAGCAGTTCTTGTACTTTTTGTAAATCCCTTATTATGCTATACAACTTTCATGTTTTAAACTTTTTCAAGTTGGCTGAAAACATGACATAAAAGTGCCAAAAACATGAAATTTCTCTAAGTGTTTTTCCCCTCTTGACTTGTTTTTGATCATAACTCAAACTCTATTCATTTTTTGCACATAGGTAAATTTTACACTTTTGTAGGACTTCTCAAGACCTTTTCAACAAGATTTGAACCACTCCATTTGGATGTGTGGTTAGGAAGTTATGGTTTTGCCCCTTTCAAAACCCTAATTTCCCGACTTTTTGATTACTTCTCAATTCTTGATTCAATGGTCACCAAACTTCATGATTAGATATGATACAACATTATGAACATAATTTTCTTAACATTTGGGTCAAAACCCTGTTGGTCAATGAGTTGACTTTTCAGTCAAACGAACCGAACGATCGAAAACCTACGAATTGACTATTAGTGTTATGGGTTCCCTAAGGCCTTGAAACTTCTTGGTAGGGATTCAATAAGTCATATAAGATTTATGGACCAATATTACACCATTGGAATGCCATTTATGTCAAAAGTCCAACTACAGTTGACTTTCCTGATCAAAAACCCTAATCGGGGGTCCTGGACTGTACTGCTATTTTTCCTTGGGGGAAAACCCCATATTTGATTCATACTTGATCCAATATAGTATTCTTGATGACGTAGAGAGTTTTTATATGGATAATGAATCCAAAACCTTGATTGTTCAAACTACAGAGACCCTGATCCCTAACTTTATGGAACCCTAATTCATCTGCATCTTGACAAAGACAAACTTGAAATAGGTTAAGGTTAGATAAACAATGATGATTCTCCTAGAATGATGATGGAATCCAGGGGTCAAAATTTGGGGTACAATAGTTGCCCCTATTTAAATATCTTCATTAGATGGCAATGAGAGATGATAATCTCCATAGAATCGTGGTGAAAGATACTTAAATATAGCAAACTGAAAATTTTGTCCCTTAGATACGATGGTATGAAAAAGGACAAATGCTAACATGCAATGAAATCTAAATGATGCTTTATGATGCTTATGATGCTTGGGTGCAAGAACATGCTGACACACGAGCAAAAGAAAAGAACAGCACAACAACGAGTAATCTCTCACTAGGGACCCGCCACACTGGGAAAGATCCAAGGCATAACAAGCAATAGTTCATACATGACTAAAGATGGTACTCCAAAGGGATCCTCCACACGGGGACACAAACTCCAACAGGGGGAGACCAACCCTCACTAGGGAAAAGGCAAATCTTCACCGGAGAAGCGAAAGACCAGAGACACGATTCTCACTAGGGACAAACCAAGTGAGGAACTTCCTATAACAAAGAGCTCGAATGGGATCTTCAGGAAAAGACTAGAAACAAGACCAAAGTCGTCGGGGATGCTACTAACCACTAGTTCTCCGAGACCCAATTGGGGAAATCAAAGGCTTCGCTGGGGATACTGGTGACAACCAGAACTTTTTACCAATAACCATTGGTTTTAAACAATGTCAGTAACCACTGGACTTCCTGGGGGTGCTAGTAACGACTAGACTTTCAACTCAGAATCCTCCTCCTCTTCAGTTACGACATTCACTCCCCCATGTTTTGGCAGAGGATTATCCTTTACGTTGGGGTGGTTATCTTCGAATGATAGTATCTTTTTCTCTATCAACTCTTGGACGATATGTTGGAGTGCAAAGCATCCTTCTAGATCATGTCCAGCAGCATTCTCATGGAAAGGAAAACGTGCATTTGGATTGTAGTAAGGAGGCAAAGGATTAGATGGAGCACCTTGTTGCACCCCAAAATTTGCCCAACCTTTTCTAGCCTAGGTTTATGTTTCAATTGCATAGTCATTTGCATTGTCATCATGTACATAGTGCATTCATCTGCATTGCATAGCATAGGCAAGCTATCTTAATCAGGGGATCAAGTGCTATTCTTATCTCAGGAGGTATATTCAAGGGTTTCATTCATATTCAAGACTACTCAGGTCATCAGGGAAGAATTTGAGCTTTGAAGTGTGGACAGATCACTCATGGGGTTCTCCCCTATCTTGAGGTTATTTGGGGACCATCAGAGGGAGTGTGAGCTATGAGCCAAGAGCATGAGGTGTGTATGGGTGTTATGAAGAGCCTAGATGATCATTTTTGAGGAGTAACCAAGTCATTGGAATGATTGCAAGAGCCTCAGTTGAAGTCAGTCAACTAGGGTTTTATCTAGGTCAACCATAGGTCAAAGACTTGTTTTGAAAGGCATCAAGGATCAGTTGAAGGGTGTGGGATTCATTATTTTCTACATGGATATGGATATGATGTTGTACTAAAGAAAAATCAGAAGGAATCAAGGAGAAGAGGAGTTACCAAATTAGGGTTTCAGTGTAAAATCCCCTGATTTGGGTCCAACTTCAAAGTAGTGTAACTCAAGATGCAAGCTTCATATGAATTCTTTGTCCACATGAAACTTGTAGAGTATCTTCATAGCTTTAATTTGAGTGGTGGAAGTCATCAAGATGATTTATAGAACTCAAGTTATAGCTCTTGCAAGTTACAGGTCATCTGAGGGCACTGAAATTTGGCTGTGAAAGTTGTCTGTCTTCCAAGCAACGTTTGACCTTCAAGAATTTTTCAAATGGATTTATGGACAACATGATAGTTGTTCCTCATTGTCTTAGATTTCTAGAAAGGTATGGTATGCCTTCATATGATTTGTGGAACTCTACTTATGGTCTTGGCAAACAAAGGGTATTTTGGTCATCTGAGGATTACAGGTCATTCTTAGCCTATGCCTAAAACTCATACAAGGAAGCTTCAAATGAAAAACGTCACAACATCAAAGTTGCTCAAAATGCCATTTTAAGTCTAGAAAAGAAGTCATGGAAGTTTGGAAATGCATGTAACAAGACTTGACCAAAGTTGGTGAAAAATGACTTAAAAAAGGCATATAAGTTGAAAAAGTTGAAATGAAAATTGGTTTGAGAGATCTACAAATCCAAAATGGGTCATCCAATATACTAAATTGATTCCAAACATCATTTTAGAGACATTGGTTCAGCCACTTTTTTGAGTTAGGGGTTAAATTTTGGACTTGCTTTGTATTTTTGTTACTTGCATAATAAGGCAAGTATGGAAAACTTGGCATAAGTGGAATTTCAAGGCAAGGAGATTGGTTTTTCCACACACACCATGTCAATAACTCATGAGAGGAGATTTTGACACAAGTATACAAAGGATGCAAGCATTATATGAGATGGTTCAAAGTATCATCATATGAGAATTCCATGAACTTTCCACCACTTTCTAGAATTCTCTAAGATCAATCTAGAAACTTCTAAATCTGTTAATCATCATCTATATATTGAGAGTGAATCATTGGTGCAAGGGGTTGGTGAAAAGAGGGAGAGAAAAGAGAGAATTTCATGGTTGCTTCCATTGTAAGAAAGTAAGAGAATCATCATAATTTTCCATTTCTGTTCAAGAGAGTTCTTCATTTCCAATCTTTGGTATATTGTGAGGGTGAATGAGCATGATGCAAGGTCCATCAATGGAGGTTTAAGGAGTTGTTGTTCAAGATTCAAAATTGTGCACCAGAGTTGCAGCCAAGAATCCAAGCACTCATCATCATAATTTTTGCAAACAGAAGTCATAGCACCTCCCAAGGACCATTGGTGAAAGCTTGCAAGAGTTGATTCGAGCTCTTTCTCATCTGTTTCATCAAGAATTGCAGGTTGGTGAATTCTCTTGTATCTCCCTGTTTAGGTGTTGTTAGGTTAGATTTTTAGTTTAGATTGGTTAGGTTAGGCTAGAGGATGATGTACTGGAACTGTTAGAGCCATTAATGATGATTTCAATTAGGGCAGTGAAACTTTGATGACTTAGAACTCATAGATTAGGGCATAATAATCCTTGCTAGATATCATAGAATAACTAGGGTAACATGTATATTACAGTAGGGTTAATTTTAGCAAGAATTATTGAGGTTCATCTCAGTGCAATTCAATGATACCCCAGACTTCCAGCTATCGAGTTTGGTTTTTGGGAAGGTTTTAGAGAGAACCACTGGCATGGTCTTGTAGAGGGGAAGAAATGGAGTGAGTTTGGTTTTTAAAGTTCGTGATTTCATGGCCTATGGAGAGAGAACGAAGAACATGAGCATGGCTGCATGGAGAGGGAATTCTGAGTTTAGGGTTTTGATTTGGGGACGATGACCAATAGCCGTCCGATCATCATGGATAATTGACCTTTTACACCCATCCAATGGCTGATGTTTGAAGAAGAAAACGGAGGGAAAAACCAACGTGAAACGATGCGTTTCACTTAAACGCATGTCTGGGCTTGGATTTGATTTTCATATCCCCACCCCCTTTTTGATAGGCCCAACGGATTGCACGTGATTTCGTTGCTATTTGAACCGTGGTTTTAACGTTTTTCTTTTATTTTTCTAATTGTTTTCTGAAGCGTATTGGGCCTTGCCATATTGATATCTGCACCCCACGTTCATGGCCCAATGGTGAATTATAACTAGGCGTGTATGCTATTCAGACCCCCTCCCCTTTTAATTCATATTTTGTGTTTTTAATTTCTTTAATATTTTTCTCATCTTTAAAAAATCATAAAAAATAGAAAATTTGATATTTTTAATTCCTTCTTTTTGTGGTAGGTCTATAATCCTGTCTAGAAAAATATCCCATAATAAAATTGACATTTTATTTTGTTTTAATATTTTTCATGCATTTTTCTTGTAAATAGCATTTTAGTGAGTTTAGTTTAGTACTCAAATTTGGTGATTTTAGTTTGAATAGATGCTTTAGCATTTTTATTCCATTCTTTTTAGGTTGATTAGTTTAGGACTTCACCTTGTATATAGGATTTAATTCATATTTTTAGAATTTAATTTTAGGTGGTTTGTGTAGGTGTGATTAGAGTGATCAAAATTAGGGTTTTAAGTGAGTATAGGTGAGATAGTTTAGCTCTTTTAGAGATTTTGATTTGATTTTTGGGGTATGGGACTATAGGGATTATGGGTATTTATTAGATCCCTTAGAAAATATTAGGTTTCCCCTACTGCTATTAGTATATTGCTTATATTTGATTGATTGTGTGGTGTGCCCTCTTTAGGGTTATTATTTTTGTCTGTGTGGGGTATTGGGTTTGTTTGGGATCTGGGGAGAGCTGAAGACCTGAGATGATGAAGCCCATTTGGAGATCAAGAGTTTGAAGACCAACTTCCAGAGTTGAGGAGGAGATTTTTGCTAGCAGCTGTTGAGGAGACTAGGGTTTAAGAGCTAGGCAGAGCTCTAGATTAGAAAGCTTGTTTCCCAAACATGGAATGCCTTGTCTGCATCCATCCTTTCTCTATGATTCAAAGTCTCTTTCAAATATCCACCTCCTTCCTTTGGAAGGATCAGTGAATGTATTTGAAAGATAGAACTTTTGAGAGAAAATTGTCCATATAATGTTAACAGTTAATGAACCACCCTTGGTAGGTAATTGATTGTCTAACATTCATTCACTTCATCTGGTTGACTGATATTCCTCCTGGAGATGGAGACTTGAAGAAAAGCCATTGCAGATGGAAGACTGAAGATAAAGACCTTGCTTGGAGGCTATGGAGATGGAGACTGAGGCTTGCCAGAAGCTTGTAGCTGTTTAGAGATGACTTGAAGATAGGTGTTGATACAGAGCTGCTGTGGCTGTTTATTTTAGTTGCTGTTCATTTCTGATGTATTGATTGGTTTTCTGGACTGTATTGTTTGCTGTTTACCATGTTAGGTTGAAAGTGAATCCTGTTCACTTTTGCATATTGTTTTCTAGGTTCGAGGTTGAGTGGGACTCCCTTGCCTCGCTTGTATTGTTGCATCCATGCATTTTACTGCTTTACTGTGTATATTTGCTATTGTTTCTGTTTCCGTCTGTTCCCTTAGGATCTCTGTTTCTCTCTGTGCAGGAGAGGAGCATGATAGACACTAGGTCTTAACCCATGCATGATAACACTAGGTTAGTTTGATTCCCTTTGCAACCGTAGGTTAGAGTTTTGTCTCTTCTTTCTCAAAACAAACAGAAAAACACAATAAAGATTTCGAACAAAATAAAAGACACTTCTTCCGTAAAAGAATGTGAACTCATCAAGACGTCATTTTTGTCTGCTTGGACCTGTAATCAGAAAAACCCTTTCTTAAGGATATAAAAAAACTGTCAGACAAACCTGTGTCTTCCGTAGCCCGAACTACGTTTGCTCTGATATTTCATGTTGTATGAAAGTACGTAGGCATAGGATGCGATATCCTAGCGAGCAACCTTCCCCTCCTTTCCCGTAGGTAGGCGAACTACGTTGACTCTGATTTCCCGTTCCAGACGGGAATACGTAGGCATAAAGTGCGATACTTTGCCGAGTCATTTTATTTTCTTTTAACCCCTGACCTGTAGAGTAGATAGAATAACAATCCATACCCGAAAACAAGCGTGGATCCCGTTGAGTACGACGGACGTGAGGGGTGCTAATACCTTCCCCTTGCGTAACCGACTCCCGAACCCAGGTTTTGGTTGCGACGACCATACCTTTCCCCGTTTTGCGGTAGGTTTACCTCGAGCATTTCCTTTCCCTCCGTTGGGATAAATAACGCACGGTGGCGACTCTTCTGTTCAACCGGCGCCGATTTTCGCAGTAGCGACAACTGGCGACTCTGCTGGGGACTTGCGATGGGTCCCTATTCGAGCCTTGCCTTAGGTTTTTTCCTAGCTGTTTGGGGCAATCCCCAGCAGCTGGCGACTCTGCTGGGGATCCAACGTCCCCTGGCTGCTAAGGACTGCGATAGTCCTCATGCATTTGGGATCCAACGTCCCTTAAGAGAGTCAATCCTAACGCTTGTTTTCCCGTCGAGGATGTTGTATGGATTTATATTTCTGACCTTTATTTTCAGCATTATATATATTGATTATTATTGCTGTATTGGGGTGTGACGGGTGTTCTATGATTGAGAGATAAGCCGGACCTGGGCTTGAGTGCACCTAGAATTAGAGCAGAAAGTAGTGGGCGCGTGCCGGCTTTGCTTGCATTAGTGTCTCATGAAATCTACACTCGGACGAGGTTCTTCTGGTTGGCTTCTTTTTCTACCCTTTGGGTCGAAGGGGTTGTTGGTCAGCTGAATTGTCGACTCCGGGAACCGATCATTTGGAAGTTGGCTAAGTGAGGCCTCTTCAGGATTTGATGATGCCACTCCTTCTGGGAATCGTATCATCAACCCTGAAAGTCTGTGACGTCGACGACCGCATAGGATGCCATACCTTTGTCAGTTACTAGGACACCTACCTGTGAGAGGGTTTGGGGTTATGCAGGTAACTAGACCTTCAGATACCGGTTATTTCTTGATCTGAGATCCTCGGTATATATGTCTATCAGAGACCAGCCAGAGTTATGGTTGAGGTCTGTCAGAGACCAGTGGGAGATATGATTGGAGGTATATCAGAGACCAGTCAGAGTTATGGGTCTATCAGAGACCAGTGTTGGAGCTTTGTTGTAGGTCTATCTGAGGCCAGGGTTTGAGGACTTCTGAAGGGTCTATCTGAGACTTCTTGATATGGTTCAGGCTTCTCAGTCGAGGCACTTGATCCCTGTTGACTGTGTGCATACTGTTGCGGTGGAAATAGGATCACAAACTATTAATGAGTTTGAATCGCAATTCAATTCACAACCGCTCTTTGATTTATCCGAAGGAAAAGGTCAAAAGAGGGAAAACCTATTTTGCATCGTAAACACAATGCGGGGAAAGATCTAGGGTTCGGGGGTTGGTTAAATTTAGGGAAGGTATTAGCACCCTAAACTTCTGTAGTACTCTACAGGAACCTTTTGTTCAGATGTTTACTATTTGCTTTATTTATTTGCTTATGGTGTATGTACAAAGGATTAAAAGTGAGAAAAGAGACCTAAGGGGTTAATTCTAAGTTTACTCGGCAAGACATCGCATCTTGTGCCTACGTATCCTTACGGGAGTGGAATCAGAGTAATCGTAGTTCCCCTCAAAAGGGAGGTTAGAGACTTCTTGACTGTGGTCAAGGTCTCACGGGGAATAAACATGTCTTAAGGACACGCTTACGTGGAGTGTAGAAACTCCGAATCTCTATGTTGAATTGTTAAGTTGTAATTAGGGTTAAATTAGGGATTCCACGGCGGGAAACCCTAAACTGAGCGCGACGGCTCTTTGACCTAATGCTAGGGGTAAAATTGTAATTTTGCCTGCGGCGAGGCATTTGTGAAAATTAGGGTTTGTAGTTTGTAGTTTTGAGGATTTGAAATTGAATGTGTGAAGTTTTACGGACTATTGGCGCGGCGGCCAAACAGTTAGACCTAACCTTCGGATGTGTGCAATGTGACAGAAATAATGGTAAACGCGTGAGATAATTGAATCATGCAAACAGAGAGATAATGTCATAATTTAAACCATGCAAGCAGAAATTTAAAGGCAGAATTTAAAGAGCGATTGTTAAGTTCGCGAGGTTACATGAGAGGAGCAGATACAATATGATAATGAAATTTGAATTGAACAATAATAAAATAAAATAAATAACGGTTCTAGTTATTATTTTAAAAAAAAAGATTTTAGTTATTATTTTAAATTTATCTAAAAAAAAGTTTTTCTTAAAAATAATAGGTTTTCATATTAATTTGGAAAAGATGTTAATGTGATTTATTTTAAAAAACAGATTTTTATATTATAACAAGTTTTAATAAATTAATGATAACAATAATAATAATAATGGTAATAATAATGATAATAATGATAATAATAATAATAAATAATGATAATAATAATAATACTAATAATAATAATAATAATAATAATAATAATAATAAAGCAATAATGAATTTTAAATGTGCCAAATAACCCAACAATGTTGCTAACGCAGAAATGCGCTCATCACAACCAGATCTAAATCGGACGAAACAAAATTTATCGCAAAGAAAAAGAAATTAAGCAAAAAATAGTATTATTGCTCACACAAAAATGCGATCATCGCAACCAGATCGAACTAACACAAATGTCACGCGTCATGCACACAAATGTGCAAACATCGTATCGACATAATTCGATCAAAAATTAATCTTATATATATAAACTCTAACAATTTAAAAATTATATATATATAAACGTAACAGTAATAGATAAAGAAAAAGAAATAACGGTAATAGATGAAGAAAAAGAAATAACGGTAAAAGATGAAGAAAAAGGAACAACAGTAATAGATGAAGGAAAAGAAATAACGGTAAACGATGAAGAAAAAGAAACAATAGTAATGGATGAAGAAGAAAACTAAATAACGGCAAACGACACTCACACTACAAGAAAATTAGAGTTTTACGACACAAAAATTGCGACAGTTACTTGATAACTGTCGTAACTCTAATATAGAGACGCGTTTCACGACAGTATACACCTACCGTCCTTATATTTTTAAAAAATTATTAAATATTACGACGGTTATCATTAAGCCGTCCTACAAATAAGTTCATGACTGTCTAAATTTCCGCCCTAAATTTTATGTGCCGACGGTAGAACAACTGTTGCCCCTTAAACCCAGTAATACAATCTATAACCAATGGCGGATCTAAATAAATCTATGTATTTTAAATAAATAAATGACTAAAATCATTTATAAAATATAATTATAGTAATAAATTAAACTTAAAATACATAAAAATGAAAATATTATATATACTCAAAATAAAACTTTAATTTTAAAAACAATTTTTATAATAAAAATTAAATTCAAGATATTATATCCAAAATTAAAGTATTAAAATTAAACTATATATCAAAATTTTAAAAACAATTTTTATAATAAATATTAAATATAAAATTAAACTATATATACTCATAATCATAATATTATAAATTATCACATAAACAAAATAATTCAATCAAAATAGAGAAAAAAAATTTATTAAAATAAAATTGTATTATGACTGGGAAGACGTACCGTCGTTAGTTCAGAATTGTGAAAATTTCATCAGCGACGGTGAAATCCAACCGTCGTCCTCAAAATTTCATCTTCCCGCAAATTCTTTTCATGTATTTTTCATTCTTTTTAAGAATTTGCCGCTCGCGTTCTTGGAGAAAGAGGAAAACTGACCTTTTTCTCAACCGTGACGCTGTCATTGCGATTTACCGTCAAAGCCACCACCGTCAATTCGAATCTTTACAGGTTTGTCTTCTCAAACCCTGAATCATATCCTGGTTTGGATTTTACTCTGAATTTTGTATTTAATTGGTTTGGATTTTAAGCATCATGTGTTAAATTTCTCTATTTGAGAGTTAAATTTGTGTAAGAAGGACGTGTCGGATCGAGTTTCTCGATGCTGAAGGGTTGCGGTAGCAAATTCTAGTATAGGACCTTTATTTGAAATCTTGTGTGCTGTTAATTCAATGGTTTTGTCCTGAGTTGATGTCAGGATCGATTTTGTTTTCGGTAATCATGTCTAGCTGCGGCGGTTGCTTTCTCTATTGTGCTTGTTGTTTGATTGAGTCCTTTCCTTGTTTAGGAGTTTAAACTATATTTTTGATACATTGCTTATATTTCAAAACAGGCTTCATAATATACTTGCAATTTAAATCGAAATATTGTTTTTTTAGACTAGATCTTCTATAGAATTTTTTTGAGAAAGATATAATTGTTCATAGTAGGCCAAATTAGTGTTGAGATAGAAAAATGCTAAAGTGAGAATCACTGAATTCAACTACATCACAGTGTTGAAATAACGCCTTCCTTGGTTATCCCAAACTCCCTGTATATTTTTCACCCTGGAGCATTAAGTAGTAAGCTCCACAAAACAAAATACTGCCAATTCATGTGGTGTGATATTGAGCCTGATGAAAAACAAATGGATCTGGATTCAGCAGTTGCAGATGATGATAATGAACTTTCTGCAGAGAATTTTGGTAGAAAAGAGGTTATTGGCTCTGGTTCATTAGCTCACCCAGATTTACCAATTCCTGTAAAAGAGAACGAAGATCTGAAAACATGTGATTCTAATCTTGAAAGAAAGAAGTCTGTAGTTGCTGCGAAGTTAAAGAAATCTGTAGTTGCTGCGAAGTTGGATGTGGGCAATGCTAATCCATCCCCATTTGCTTGTGGATCTGATGTGAATGTAAAACTGGACTTTGATTTAAATGAGGGATACCCTGTTGAGGGTGTAGGCTAGTGTGATATTGTTAGACCAGAAGAACCTATCAGTTCATCTGCAGTTCATGCTCCTTGCCCTTTGTCTTTTCCGATTCCGTCCCTCTCTGGAGCCTTCCATGCTTCAATTATAGTGGCTTCTGCTGCCAAAGGACCGGTTGTTACGCCAGAAAATCCATTGCGAAGTAAGGGGGAACTTGGATGGAAAGGGTCAGCTGCTACAAGTGCATTCCGGCCAGCTGAACCTAGGAAAAATACTGAGATGCCATCAAATATTGTTGATATTCCATCGGTTGACGCCACTTCAGTCAAACCAGACCGCGCTCCCTTAGATTTTGATTTAAATGTGGCAGATGAAATCAGTTTTGAGGACGTTGCTTATCGGGGTTCCTTAGAGTCTGGTGCTCATGACCGCAGCTATGTGGGATTTGATCTTGATCTAAACAGGTTGGACGAGACTCCTGAAATTGGATCTTTCTCTATGGTTAAAATGGATATTCCTTTACCAAGTAAACAACCTTCATTGTCCAGTGGTTATCTAATGGTGGAAGTGTCTCAAGAGACTTCGATTTAAATAATGGGCCAGGCCTTGATGAAGTTAGCACTGAAGTCCCCACTCGTACTCTGCAGATGAAAAGTACTATCCCATTTTCTAGTTCTGTTCATGGCACCAGAACAAATAACACAGAATTTGGGAATTATTCTTCATGGTTTCCTCCCGGCAATTCGTATTCTGCAATTACTGATAGATTCTGTTACAAACATCCCTCATGGCAATAGGATGATGGCTCTTCAAAGCAATTTATTTAAGATAGTCCAAAGGTGGAAGTAGTAGCTTTTCTTTCTACTACACCCCTCACAACCTATAATCCAAAAATGCTAAGCAAATTATATTAATCATGATTTGGATAATGGTATATGACATGTATTGCTGTGAAATGAAATTTACCTGATGTTCAAGTCCACACAACCTAAAAGCACTTGAAGCAAGTATAAGTCAACTCAAATCCTCTAAACTAAAGTGAATTTTTTGCAAACTTTGTGTTCTCATTTTCAATTTTGATTTGGTCTAATGGTCCAGAGGAAGTGAGTGGTTATGGGATGTCATCTGTCAATGAAATCCATCCTTTTGTAAACATATTTGGGTTGGATCCAAATGTTTGGCAAGGTTTTGTTTTATTGCATCATTGTATGACGGTACTAATACTATCACCCCTTCTTCAATACAATGAAGAAATTGGACCTAAATTGAGAAACTTGATCAAAATAATTGGATGATTGGTTAATCACAAAAACTAAATATCGAACACCACAGTATCCTGTGATGAATAAATCTTCTTCATATATGGAAGAATATGAACAAAAAATTGAACATTATTTATTTGTAACTTTCTTGTTTTGCTATTATACACTTGATGCAGCACATAGTTTTTTTCATGCATACATAAAACTTTAAAAGTCTCAGCCTCTCAGCTTGTTGAGAGTTACTGAGTTACATGTAAAATACTTCAGTTGTGAAGTTAGCATAAAATCTCATAACAATAACACAATAAAATTAAAAGCTTCTCAGAATAGCATTTGGCTTTTTCTGACTGCGACTATACCAAGACAGAAGAAACTTTCCATTGTATGAACTTGATCTCTTCATTGGACTAGCAACACCCTGCAAATATCTTGTTGACCTAAAAGAAAAGCTACTACTTCCACCTTTAGATGTAGTTGCCGAATTCTCACTTCCATTAACCTTCGAAACACTATCATCCAAAAATGCTAAGCAAATTATATTAATCATGATTTGGATAATGGTATATGACATGTATTGCTGTGAAATGAAATTTACCTGATGTTCAAGTCCACTATACTCGCCTTCTGTATTTTCACGGATTGTGATGAGGTCAACATCATCATATCGAGTTTTGTATCCAGAAAGGCTGTAGCAAGGTCGAACATTGGCATATAGAAATAATTGACAGAGCATTACTTTTGATTCTGCATTGCAATTCAACTTCAGTAAACTACGTAGTGCTTACGTAGTGCTCTTCCCATTCTATTGGTGCTTCAGTCCCTACGTAGTGCACTTCCCATTCTATTGGTGCTTCAGCCGCTTGGAATATCTAATTATTGCAATAGAAATAATTGACAGAGCATTACTTTTGATTCTGCATTGCAATTCAACTTCAGTAAACTACGTAGTGCTTACGTAGTGCTCTTCCCATTCTATTGGTGCTTCAGTCCCTACGTAGTGCTCTTCCCATTCTATTGGTGCTTCAGCCGCTTGGAATATCTAATTATTGCAATAGAAATAATTGACAGAGCATTACTTTTGATTCTGCATTGCAATTCAACTTCAGTAAACTACGTTCACCTGCCTGAAATATAGATTAATGATGAGAAAACAATTTCCAAAACAATCAACTTCCAAAAAGTTTCTTTTAAACATGTAGAACAACAAAGAAAAGAATTACTGGGTCGTCTTCAAATAACTTTGCCAGGCAATCGTGATTGACTTTGTTACTGAGCCTCTGCAAGGGTTACAAGTAAGCAAATATTATTAGTAATTAGCTTTATATAAATAATTTTAGAAGATGTTATACCTATGATTAAAATAGCTAACATTCATCGTACATTGCTTACTGAACTTACCAGTACAACTATTGTATATAACAATAAATCAAAAAGAACAAACACTTATGAATGTAACCTCACCACTATCTCAAATGGACTCAAAAAAGAAGCAACGACTAGAATGCTTAACAAGCACGTGAATTCTAAGACAAAGCTTAAGGCATTGTTGGTATTCCAAAATTATTCAGTGTCTAGAAAGATCCATGAAGAGTCCTTTTAAATTTATAGATATTTTGGAAGAAGGTAAATTAGGGAATAGGATATGATAGAAATAATATCCTGTTAATGTAACTTATTAAATTGTTTTTGCAGATTATAATTTATTTGTTGACAATGATGTAAAAAATAATATTAATAATTTAGTACTACATTATTTTTAAGTGCTAGCTCAATTGGCAAAAGCTTTATAAGGCTTAGAAGTCAGTGGTTTTGCCAAAGGTCTGCCTGTTAATGTAACTTATTAAATTGTTTTTGCAGATTATAATTTATTTGTTGACAATGATGTAAAAAATAATTTATTAATGTACTTACATTGATACCCTGTTTAAAATTAAATGTATGTCTTGGGTTCATTTTGGTTAGTTTGTGATTATGAGACTAGAGTGTGATTTTTGTCTTTTAATGACATCTGATTCTATTGCTGTAAATATTTGTATTTAGAGTGTTTGTTTTTTTTATAGGATTTGCTTTGAACTTTATTCTTGTATCTATCTATGTCTATTTTTTGAAGAAATGGATAAGTCATGGATTACTAAGCCACAGTCATCGATTGCATATCAGCAAGGGATAAAAGAATTTATTGATTTTGCATTTAAAGGTGCAAAAGAAAATGACGTAGTAATATGCCCTTGCAAACACTGCGGTTTCAAAAAATCAAAGAATAGGAGTGACATGTTCGACCACTTAATGTGGTCACCATTTCCGCAGGGATACACCATGTGGATTCATCATGGAGAGTCCTTTGTTGTACCTAGTACTATCTCCCCTAGTACTACTCAAAATATGGTTGAAGATACTATCATTTTCGAAGATCCTATTCATAACATGATCAATGATGCATTTGGAGTTGATATGAATCATGCTAATGAAATACCATCCGCGTCAAATTTAGAGATTGGCCAAGAAGATTATGTGATGCTAAGTGCAACTCAGGAAAGAAACGAAGCCAAAGAGTACTATGAATTGACTAGAGAAGGAGAACAACCTTTGTATGAAGGGTGTAGACAATATTCAAGACTATCGTTTTTGGTTAAGTTGTACCATATAAAGTGTTTATGTGGATTGAGTGAGAAGGCAATGACAATGATTTTAGAGTTAATTAAAGATGCATTTGAATATGCAAACATTCCAGGTTCGTTCCATGAAGCCAAGAAATCAATCACAAAACTTGGTTTGAATTATGTAAAGATACCTGCATGTCCAAACGGTTGTATGCTTTATTGGGGAGAAGATGAAGAAAGGGAGACTTGCAAAAATTGCAACACGTCAAAATGGAAAACAAATGAAGCGGTCTTTGTTAACAAGAAAAAGAAAAAAATTCCTGCCAAGGTTCTTCGTTATTTTCCATTAAAACCTCGATTACAGAGATTATTTTTGTCATCAAAGACGGCAGAGGATATGAGATGGCACGCAACAGATGCTAACAACGATGGAATGTTAAGGCATCCTAGAGATTCAGAAGCTTGGAAGAAATTTGACTTGACACATACTTGGTTTTCATCAGATCCGCGAAATGTGCGTCTTGCATTGGCTAGTGATGGTTTTAATCCTTTTGGTGTGATGAGTACAAACAATAGTATTTGGCCAGTTGTTCTCATTCCATATAACACTCCTCCATGGGTTTGCATGAAACAAACATCATTTATAATGTCGATGATAATTCCTGGAAAAGAAGCACCAGGAAATAATATTGATGTCTACTTACAACCCTTAGTCAAAGAGCTGAAAGAGTTATGGGAAAATGGCGTGGATACATACGATTCTTTCAAGAAAGAGATGTTCAAGTTGCATGCAAATTTGATGTGGACGATTAGTGACTTTCCAGGTATGGGCGCACTTTCTGGGTGGAACACATACACAGGGCTTGCTTGCCCATCGTGTAACTTTCAAACTACACCCCTTCGTCTTAAAGCTAGCCGTAAATGGTGTTTTATGGGTCATCGTCGTTTCCTTGACCGGAGACACAGGTTTAGATTGAACAAGATCCGCTTTAATGGTGAACAAGAAATACGGAGTCCACCGAGAACATTATCTGGACATGAAGTTTTTGAACAGGTTAAAGATATTGAAGTCATCTTTGGTAAAAAGTCAGTGAAAGAAAAATCACTAAAAAGAACATTTGAGGGACAACCTATAGAAGGTGATAGTACACAGTGTGATCCTACACTAGGTCATCCTCAACAATGGAGAAAAAAGAGCATATTTTTTGAACTTCCGTATTGGAAGGATAATCTTCTGCGCCATAACCTTGATCCAATGCATATTGAGAAAAATGTGTGTGATAATGTCCTATTTACTTTACTAAATGATAGGCAAAAAAGTAAAGACAATTCTAAAGCTAGAGATGACCTTCAAAACATGGGTATAAGACCTGATCTTTGGCCTGATGAAAATGGTAGAATTTCTCCGGCAGCCTTTACTTTAATGGGTAAAGATAAAAGGAATTTTTTAACAACTTTAAGGAATATTAGGGTGCCTGATGGTTATTCGAGCAACATTTCTAGATGCATTGATTTAGTAAATCTCAAGGTGAATGGAATGATGAAGAGTCATGATTGTCATATATTAATGGAACAACTCCTACCATTAGCCATTCGCAACACATTACCTCATGAGATTTCAGCAGTTTTGATTGAGTTGTGCTCATTCTTTAGACAATTATGTGCCAAGGTATTGAAAATTGAAGAATTGGAAAAATTGCAAAACCAAATTGTCCTTACTTTATGCCACATGGAAATGTTATTTCCTCCCTCGTTCTTCACGGTTATGGTTCACTTGGTTGTTCACCTTGTTGAAGAAGTTAAACTTGGAGGTCCTGTTCATTATCGATGGATGTATCCTGTTGAAAGGTAAACTATGTGATTTTATTTTATTGTTACTAACTAATAAAGTAGAAAGATTTTTTTAACCGATAGTATTGTGGTTCAATAATAGATACTTGGGAAAACTTAAATCGCATGTACGTAATAAGGCAAATCCAGAAGGGTCTATTGCAGAAGGATACCGTTTTGAAGAGATTCTTACATTTTGTTCAAGATATCTAGAAAATATTGAAACTAGATGGAATCAACCTGGACGTGTAGATGATGACCCTATTGGTGATATCCAAACAGGATCACGTGTAGCCGAATTATTTCCTATATTTGGAAAACCCGTGGGTGGATCTTCTTATTACACCCTAACACCAATTGAAAAGTTGCAGGCTCATAGACACATTTTAACGAATTGTCCAATAGTTGACGACTATCTAAAGTAAGTAGGTTTATGCCATTTAAGTAGTTTCATTTGCATTATTAATACTTTTTTTTACATCTAATATCAAATAACCAAATAGGCAGTTCCGAAGTATTACTCAGAATCAACTGAAGCGCAGTCAAAGAAGTGTTGCTGAGATAGATAAGAAGGTTCATAGAGAATTTGCTCACTGGTTCCGCAATCGAGTGAGTTTTTGTACAAAAATAGATGTTGTAATTGAATTGGATTTTAATAATAACAAGACTAATTAGATGTTGTATCGTGTATAGATTTGCAACAATCTTGACAACATTCATGGACCAGATAAAGATGTTCTCATTAGCCTTGCTTATGGCCCTTTTGATAAAGTTAAAAGATTTACTGCGTTCAATGTCAATGGATTCAAATTTCGAACATTGGAACGAGATAATCTTTTAAAAACTCAAAATAGTGGCGTTTTTGGCTTGTTTGGGACGCGAAGTTATTCAAGCAATAGTGATACCCAAATGAGATTTGGAGGGGTCCCTTACTATGGAAGATTGGTAGACATTATTGTGCTTTCCTACGATGGCTTCACAGTGCCCATGTTTAAATGTGAATGGGCTAATACCACAAAACCAAGAGGCATTAAGATAGATAAGTTGGGTTTTACTTCTATAAACTTTACAAAACTACTACATTCTGGGGAACATGAAGATAATGAGCCGTACATTCAAGCGTCAGAAGCTCAGATGGTTTTTTATGTGGATGATGAGAATGAACAAGGGTGGAGCATACCTGTTCATTTGAAGCCAAGAGACTTGTATGACATGGGTGGAAATGATGAAATTATGTCACCCATTGAGCCATATCCATCACAAAATTTGGAACAAATTTTTTCGAATGATGATATTGGAACTTCATCAGCAAATGATAACAATAATTAACATATAGTTTTTTTATTGATAAGAAATTTAGTTTGTTGCTATAATTAACATTATTACTTTATGTTTTTTTGTTGTTTATCCATAATTAATGCGTGAGATGACATTACTATTCTATATTTTATTGCATAAATTATTCTTTTAATTTATTGTGTTTGCGTTATGTTTATTAAATTTATAGTCACTAATATAAAATTTTGATGTTTACTATTATTAGTGTATTGTCTTTTTAATACATATACTTGCAGTTGAAGCCTTTTGTGAGACAATGATTTCATCATATGAGGAAATTCGCCTCAAAAGGATTGCAGAGAATAAGAAAAAGCTAGAGGCTCTCAATCTTCCAAAGCTCTCTCAATCCCTTCACAAAACATCTTCGTCTTCTTCCAAACCATCACCGGTTAGTAATAAATTCTCAATACTAGTCTATAAAAATTAATTGTATTAATTGTTGATTGATATTCACTGATGTATTTTATTTAGCCTGTGAAGGGTCGTCCGAGGTTTGTACAACCTGGAGAGCTTGAAGTAAACAAGAAGCGCCTACGTTCAGCTGCAATGTGCAAATCATCAATAATCCATCCGCCAATCAAAACTACAATAAATCTTCCGCCAATCCAAACTAAAATTACCCCTCTGCCAATTGAAACTACAATAACGCATTTGCCAATCCAAACTACAAAAGATGTTGTGGTAGAAGATGAGGATGAAGATGTTGTGGTAGGAGATGAGCCTGGAGATGACTTGGTAGGAGATGAGGCTGAAGATGTTGTGGTAGGAGATGAGGCTGAAGATGTTGTGGTAGAAGATGTGACTGAAGATGTCGTAAAAGTGGCTAAATCTGTGTATTGGGATGTAAATGTCATTAGTAAGTAATTTAAGGTTAAAGTATTTGTAAATAATTTAATTTTTTTTACATAGTTAAGTTATGACATTAATTTGTTTACTTGTTTATGTGATAGATGAGGAAGGTTATGTTTCAAATACACGTTTATGTGTGAAAGACTTGGTTGCAAAATCAAAGTCTGATGGAACATGGATAATACTTGAATTTGATAAGGATCATTGTGCAATAGGACCAGCTTCTGGTTTGTTAGCAGGGTATTTGGGTATAATTATTAGAATGTTTAAAGACTTTCCCATAATGTTCGAGAGTTGGAAGGATATTCCAGCGGATACAAAAACAAAGTTTTATGATTCAAAGATAAAGGTATCATTAATAAACAATTACATATTTTTTAAATTAATTTCAAGGTGATTATTATTTGCTTTGTTAACTAATTTTTATTTTTATGGTTAGCTCCACTTTCTTGTTGATGATGGGCGTGACAAAGAATTCATACTTGCTTCTGTTGCAAAGAAATGGAAGGATGGACGACATCAATTGTTTCGCAAATTTTATAAATGGGATCTCACTTTGGAGGAAAATCTTCAAAATTATCCAATATGCAGAGGCATTCTGGAAAATGATTGGGCTGTTTTTGTTCAATATAGGCGGAAAGAAAAAACACAGGTAACATTAATGCTTTTATTTGTTAGATGTATCTGTTTTGTATGTTATCCCTATCTATAACGCATGTTTTTAATTATTAACTATGTAGAAAATAGCTCAAAAAAATGCCCAAAATAGAGCAAAATTGAAGACTCCACATACACTCGGATCTAAGTCGCTTGCAAGGAAGAAACATGAGTTGGTATGTCTAAATTTATATAGATTTGAATGTATTACTGATGGTAAAAATAATTAATATATTTTCTTATTTGTAGGAATCGAGAGATGGACGAACATATAGTAGAGGAGAAATGTATGCAGTTTCTCATAAAAAGTCTGACGGGTCTTTTGTCAGCGAAGATGCATACAATAATAATGTAAGTACAAGTTAATTCTTTTTAAATATTTGTTAGTCTCCTTAAGGTATGAGAAAAAATCAAACCTTTTGGCATCTCTTAAAGATGGGGAGAACCTGTCTGAAAACTGATTAAATTAGATTGAGAATTGTGATTATTTGAGTTAATTAATTAGTCTTGTAACAATAGATTGTGCTCTTTATAAAATCAACTAATTATTCAGACAAATAGAAATAAAATATAAAATTAAGACAAAATTACGTTTTATATATGATGTGAAAACATATAATTCTACTAGTTACATACTTGTGTGCCTTAGATGAGAATAGTTGGTAAAATATATTTTCACTAAAGCATAACTTATCTGGCATCACTTTATATAATCATACTGGAATTGATTAGCATGGCTTTAACTTATGATGTCATATATCGTTTTATATATGATGGAACATTTGTTTAATTGTGCAAGAGTTCCAACATCTAACACCAAATGTACCTTAGGTGTTGATGTACTCATTAAAAATAAAAAGCGTGCATTATAACATATTACTTACCCTATAAATGCAACCCCATAGCGGAGACCATCAAATGCACACCTGAAAAAAAATACCAACAGAATTCAAGACAAAGAAAGCTATGAAGTTATATATAATCTTTGAAAAAAAATTATAGTTATAACTCCAAAAAAAATTATAGTTATAACTCCAAAAAAAATTATAGTTATAACTCCAAAAGAAATTATAGCTATGAAGTTACTAAACATCTTTTTCATCAATACCAATTTATCAGTTTTTGCTTATAATCATTGTTTGTTTCCCCTTAAGAAGTATGAATTTATTTTATTAGTTAGATTAAAAAGTTAAGTTAAGTTTGCTTGCTCAATTTACTCTTTTTCATGTGCAGGAAAAATTACAAGCTGCAATTAAGGATTCTGTGTCTGAAAATGAGGCATTTCAGAAAGTATTTGGAAAAGAACAACATGGATATGTTCGTAGTATGGGACTTGGAGTTACGCCATCTCATATTAATAGATCTACAAGATCGGCATCTTCTTCTGCAGAAAATTCAAAAATAAAGGAAATGCAGCAAGAAATTATTGCACTTAAAGAAAAAAATTCAAAAATTGATGAATTGATGGAGGCAATCACATTCTTAAAGCAAAGAGACAATGCTATGAAAGAAGAAATTGAAGTCTTAATGCAAATGCAAAATTCTACTGGAAGACAGGTATATTATTTTGATGAATTTAAAGTTAAAGCTTCAGAGTATTATTTTAAAGAATATTATTTTAATACAATTTTTTTCCAGGGATTGGAATCACCTACTGATGGTAGACGTTCATCTGAGTCTAGCTACCGAATTCCATAATGACATACTTTCTAGATTATGAACCTTCTTATTCATTTTTGGCACAATGATACTTATTGTTATAAGATCATGATTTGATATGTTTTCGGATTTTTGTATTACAAAACATGATTATGGAACTTTCATTTTATATGATTATGAAGCTCACGGTTTTTCGATATTATAATGTTTATTTGATATTAAGTTTTGGAATTAATTTTACTACGTTAAAAAGCGATAGAAAAAAATTATTAAAAAAATTATAAATAAAAATATTATTGTATAAATAATTTAAAGAAAAAATAATATAACTATTTTAGTAGATAATAATTTAAATAAAAGAATATATTATAAAATAATATAATACAATTAATACAAATTAATAATGAACTTTCAAGATATCACATTCACGACAGTTTTAAACCGTCACAATCAACAACGGTAACAAAAATCAAAAGGATATTCACGACAGTATTTAACTGTTGTCATTTCCAATTTATGTCAGTTCCAACCAGTCGTGAAATAGAGTTCACGACAGTTTTAAACCGTCACAATCAACAATGAAAATAAAAATCAAAAGGATAGTAACGACGGTCATTAACCGTCGCCATCTCCAGTTTAGGTCAGTTCAAACCCGTCGTGAAATATAACGACGGTTGTGTGTGACGGTTTTTTCAACCGTCGCTAAACAGCCTGGGGACACACGTTTCTGCGACGGTACTACAACCGTCGTAGAATGTAATTGATGGTGGTTTTAACCGTCGTAACCTGCCAAAATAACCGTCGTAATCCATCGTTTTTCTTGTAGTGTCACTCCTCTTAGGTTTTTTTCATTCTCCCCTTTTTTCCAACAAGGCAACACATGTATATATAGGGAACAAATTAGGGTTAACACCAAATTGTCAATAATGTCCCTAAAGCCCATTTTAAAGCCCAAACTAAATAATTAGTTAAGAAAAAATAAAATTTAAATAATTTAAAATAATTAAAATAAACTTAAAATAAAAACTAATAATCCTATTGATTCCTAAAATCAAAAATATTATAAAAAGAACAAAATTTTTTTCAATATTTTTTATTTTTTTGATTTTTTGGATATTTTTATGAATAATTTAGAAAAAAGTGAAAAAAATAATATTTTAAAAAATGATTTAATTAAAATACGAAAATAATAATTAAATAATAATAAAAAACTATTTTTGTTATTTTTTTAATGAAAGATAGAAAAATTTAGAGTAAGAATAATAAAAAACAAAAAAAAGTGACAAAGGTGAGATTCGAACTCTCAACCTCTCACACTCATAACTCCTTACACATGTCCTCCTGCCAATTGTGCCATTTTTACTTTTTAGAAAAAAAATGCATGCCATATGATATTTACCTGCAAAAAGTCTAACGACTACACAAATTTGTTAGTAATTGATTAAATGCAATAAAAATGCAATGAAATGCGACGACAAATCTTAGGGCAAAATTTGGGGTATTACAGTTGCCCCTATTTAAATAACTTCACCGGGTGATTCGAGTGGCGGAGACTCGAGGAATCATGGTGGAGGGATTTAAATATAGATAACCGAAAATTTTGCCCTTATATGTGGCGATATGCAATGTTATGGACCAAACAAGACTAATGCAGACAATGCCATGAATATGATATGATGTGTATGCTGGAATGATGAGTGCGAAAATGCTGACGAATACGACGACACAGGGACAGACGCTACGAGAAGAACACACTGGGGAAAACGACGCGCTGGGACACAGCACAACACCGGGGAATTCTAAAATGATGGTCAACTGGTGCGAACACGACCAATTGTCATTTTTAGAACGGGAACGAGATTCTCAAATGGAGATGGCACCTGTGAGACGGCCTCCACTGGGAAATCTAAAGGTAAAACTGGATCACGCACGATTGCAAGATCGATCACAGAAGGCTGGAGCATTGAGCAAAGAATAACATCCAAGCTTCTGTAAACTATCCCTCGTGACAGGATCAAACGGACTTTTCGGGAATCCGTAGCAAATATACAGGGTAAGAAACCGGCTGTATGCCAAAATAAATGGACTTTAGGGAATAAGATCCTTAAATGGAGATGGCACCGATGAGATGACCTCCAGTGGGGAATGTATAATAATAAAACTAGATCTACACGGTTGCAAGATCGATTACAGAACGCTGGAGCATTGAGCAAAGAATAACATCCAAGCTTCTATAACCTATCCCTCGTGGTGGGATCGAATGGATTTTCGGAAATCCGTATTAGATATACAGGGTAAAGACCGGCTGTATGCCAAAGTAAATGGACTTTAATGGGAAATGCCCCGATAAGCTTCTCGAGGGAGAACTGTCACTTATCGTTGGAAGGGACTTACATGCCAAAACGGATAAGCACTCAAATAAAGAGGCTGCTGCTTATCTGATATATAAATCTTCTCATATTTAAGGTCGGTGCCTGGAATACGATTCTGATTTTTCTTAAAGGGTAAACTGAACTTCCTCATACTTCAAGATCGTGCTCTCCTGAATATGATTCTGCTCCTTCTTTTACTAAAGGGTAAATGAACTTCCTCATACTTCACGATCGTGCTCTCCTGAATATGATTCCGCTCCTTCTTTTACTAAAGGGTAAATGAACTTCTTCATACTTCAAGATCGTGCTCTCCTGAATATGATTCCGCTCCTTCTTTTACTAAATGGTAAATGAACTTCCTCATACTTCAAGATCGTGCTCTCCTGAATATGATTCCGCTCCTTCTTTTACTAAAGGGTAAATGAACTTCCTCATACTTCAAGATCGTGCTCTCCTGAATATGATTCGGCTCCTTCTTTTACTAAAGGGTAAATGAACTTCCTCATACTTCAAGATCGTGCTCTCCTGAATATGATTCGGCTCCTTCTTTTACTAAAGGGTAAATGAACTTCCTCATACTTCAAGATCGTGCTCTCCTGAATATGATTCCGCTCAAACCTCCCCGTACTTCAAGATCGTGCTCTCCTGAATATGATTCGGTTCAAACCTTCCCATACTTCAAGACGACAGGTAAAATGGAAGCCCAACTGCTCAATGGAGATGGCCATTTGCTGCGAGTCATAACGAAGATAGGATTGGCTTCTCAGGCGAGAAATGTCGCCTTTTTTGCAAGAGTAGCAATAATAAGCTTCTCCTGTAAGAACTGCTTGTAGAGGTGATAACAGATGATGATGAGCTTCTCAGGTGAGAACAGGTGCTGATCGATGATAAGCTTCTCAGGTGAGAACAGGTGCGTATCTGGTTGTGTAAGGTTGTTATATCGATAGGCTTCTCAGGCGAAAAATGTCGCATACCGATGCTGTAAGATGTAGGATTGTTATGTCGATAGGCTTCTCAGGCGAGAACTGGGGTGTATTTGTAAAGGATTGTGGTTGATTTTCTTGAAAGATAGTGCAAAATAAATGCACATTCGGGTATAGTGGTAAACTTCTCGGGCGAGAACAGTCGCGTATCTGTCATGGTATGGTGAAAATCTTCAGATGGTGCAAAATAAATGCACGTCCGGTTAGGCTCGACGACCGACAATACTGAGATTCAATCTAGGATCGAGCTAGAAAGAAGACTGGTAATCAAGACTCCGTCGAGGGAATGATCTCGAAGGGTAGATATCTTATCCTAGTGAGGAAAGATAGCTGAAGTAACCGTCATCCACGAGGATCGAGCTCCGTAGGGAAACTTGGAAACACATATGTATTTTATGCTTAGGGCTGACAATCTATTTGAAGAGAATGGACGAACCCAGTTACTCGGTGGTAACGACCAATGATAGAGACACAATGAACCTGTGCATGCTAACACGTATGTTAATGAATATGTTAATATGAATGTATGTTGATGTCTATGTATGTAAATATGCAGGATGTTATGAAATGAGTATGTAATGAGTATGTAATGAATATGTAATGAATATGTAATGAAATAGGCATGTGATGCTTATGCCCTTGCGTATGCTGACGAAACAGACTAGAGACGGGACGAGAGATGAAATAAACATCTCGACGGAAATACCCTGCGTTCTCTGCAACCAATACGTCAATCATGGGTAAGAAAGATCAATGGTAGAACCAAATCTGGTTTTAAAGTTCTGAATTCTCTGGGGAGAAGGTAATCTGCTTGGGTGTACAGTATCACGTCTTCACATGGGGAGAAGAAAACCTGAGGGACACTTTTGAGTTTACCCAAGAAAAAGTTGTCAGCTTATAGTCTCCCTGGGGACTGTGATGAGGCAATAGTTTAGGAGCCTGTTGCAACACTGAGATTCATTGGGGAATGAAGGCCGCTGCGAGTAAAATCCATTGGGTGTATGAGGAAAAGTTGTGAAACCACATAGTTTTGATCTTGAAGGATCTTGTAGTAGTCGCCATTTGTTTCCTTTAAAAACATGGTGCCCCAGGATACTTGCGTTGCGAGGTAGGGTCATCTCAAGAGGATTTTATAGAGAACACCGAGTCCGGTTGCCCCATTGTTCTCAAACTCTTTGAGAGATTTGTCAGGTCTCGACGTAACTGGCACAAATTAATCGTGTTACGACGAAATCTTTGGGAAATAGCTCTTAAGAATGTCAGACTCGCGTTGGTAAGCGAATTGGGAAACTGTCTGCCCCTGTTCAGCAGGATCTTCAAGTTCCACGGGTTATGTTCATATGTAAATCTCTAAGATATCAAGCAAAGTTGTCATGCCTGAAATGCCTATCCTGAGCTTGTCAATGTACACATATATTTGTCCTGAATTTTTGTTTTGAAAAAAGATATCGCGATAACTTGTGACCGAAATCACTAGTCAGGATATAAGTTTTAATTATAATGCCAACATGAATTTTTTTTGAGCATAGCTCGTAGGAGTCAGGAAACGTGATCTTATCGAGTATGCTTTCAACCGAAGTCCCACTTCAATTAGGTCTTTTAAAGGTTGTATCGTGGCTCGGTTCACGGTTTGAGAAACAAAAGATAAAGGCTCAAAGTTATATTTGTACCCACCCATTCTTCGTGATGTTCTCCAATCCTAATTCAGTTAACCGGATACGAACGCTCATATCTCAAGCGGATTTGCTATGGTCGAGAACTTATCAAGGCTTTGGACATGGCAGTCACTCACCTATTTCTTTTGGCAATTGGTCACACGACCTTGTTCTTTATAGGGGTTCTAAAAACTACTGGTTTGTTGTTCTTATTCCCTAACTTTTGCCTGGACAGCGTCTATTGATTTGACTTTGGAGTCCAGCGGGATGCCCCAGTTTTGCCTAAGTCTCCTTCATAGGTTTTGACTTAGCGGGCTTTTATTATTTTTTTGAATATTCTTTTATGCACAAGTCGTGTAAATCTTTCGAAAGGCTCGTGACTACCCCACTCCTTAGGTAACCGAGGGATAGTCATTGTATTGGACTTCTTAAGATGCTAAGGATAAATTCTCGAAGGTTGGCTCTTCCTTTTTAAGAGTCTAAGCGCTCGATCGGTTTAACTGAAACCTACCCTGCCCCAGGTTAGGATGAAGGTTCTTAAAAAGAAAGAAAAACTCCTACTTCAAGGCTCAAAGGGTTGACTAGGGATTAACATCCTTATATCTCCAGTGTTTGGGATTTGAAACAATGCCTTACATCATCAGCGGGTTTCAATCGAAAGCATACGACAAGAAATCTGACGTTTTGGGTTCGTCATCCTCCTCCCAATTCTCCATCAGAACAAGAGATCGGGTAAAGTTGGCATTATGATTTATGAAAACGTTTTTTTTGAATGAGTGAAAAGAATGGATTTATTCAAGACAAACATATGCGTTGCATTAATTAATCAAAGATAAACAAGTTCGTACATGCTAAATATGCTTAATCAAAGAGAAATGCATATAAATAAACAAATGAACTGTCGGGAAAATCCTTCTAAATGTTTATGAAATCTTGCATTCAAGCGTAACAGTTTCCTTTGGCGGAGCCTCAATGGAAAGGACGTCTGGTTTATGATCACTGGGAGTCGTCATGGCTTGCCCCAGTTATGCTGGTCACGTCTTCAACAGTTTTCAGTCGTTGCTTCAAAATAACTTTCCCAGATTCTTTGCTGATCCTGGTCATATCATCTTGAGGGTTACTGAAATGAAGCGAGCTAGGCCTTTGAATAATTACTGGATTCGACTGATTTGCTGCATGCTTTGCAGAATTTAAGCTTGACAAGCGAGGAACCCCGAGAGGAGTCTCGATCTTCGGCTGAGCATCGCTAAAAGACAACTTCTTCATTTCTAGCAAATTTCTGACAAAGTTCTTAAGAGGGTAGCAATTCTCTAGATCATGGCCGGACGCATCCTCATGAAATAAACAATGAGCGGCAGCGTTGTAACCTGCAGGTAACGGATTAGGCGGAGGACCCAAAGCACGGGTGATAATCAGACCCTGTTGTACCAAATGGGGGTATAACTCAGTGAAGGTCATCGGAATTGGAGGACAAGGCTTATACTGACTCTTACGGGGATAAGGAACCTGATCCTGTGATTGCTGGTGAACAGGAGCGTTGGGCACTCGTTGACTGTTGACAGGAACTTGCATGGGAGGATAACCGGAAGGTTGTTGATGAATCGGTGCTTGATATACCGGAGCTGACTGCACAGGCTGGTATGTAGGAAACTGTTGATCGAAAGGAGGTGCAACAGTAACTACATAGGGTCGTTGAACATATGGAGACGGATAGCCTTGAACATAACTCTGCTGATGTTGCCAAGGTGGAGGAGTAGCTGTTTTGCGGTTCCTCGAACGTGCAGGTCCTTTACCATGGTCGGAGTTAGGAGTTTTGCACTTTGGAGGGGTAGCTCGTTGAACTGGTTGAGCACTAGGAGGCACCAAACCGGATTGAAGACCGTGAGGAGGTACATTCTCGACAGTAACAACTGGTTGCGGTTCCATAACGGTATTAGTAGTCTCAGAAACAACAGTAGACTGAGCATCCACCTTCACACTAAGAGCTTGTAGCATCTCCAAAATCTGCCCTACACTTCCTCGAAGATCTTCGAGTTCATGGATGACACGGTTGATCTCTTGGTTTTGATCTTCCATCCTTTTGAAGGGTCGTATTGATGCAGAGAACTCAGGGTGACAAAACTGGAAGGTGAGAGAACCGCGTATGAGAAATCGGGAGACACATGCAATGCAAAAGTAAGATGCTAAAATGTGAATGCAAATGAAGATTTCATGGAATTCAAATATTTACGAATATTGTGGAATACCAAGGAAACTTTTAATTCATTGAAGACAAATTACAAATAATATCCTTGCAACCAAAATAGCTAAATAAAAGCCTAGAAAATCCTAGAGAAGCATCTTCCACAACTTCAGTGAGCAGACGGAGATCCGGAGGAAAATAAATATTCGTAGAGCCTTCTCTTCTTGTAGGATTGTATTTCATCATTCTTCGACTGAATTTGCTTTTGAAGTTCTTCGTACTTGCTGACCATCACATGGTATTTGTTCTTCCATGATTCTGTTTCGCGTTGTGATCTCTTCAAAGTCTCAGCTTCAGTCATGAAATACTGGACAGGTTCTTCTCTTTGAGGTAAAGGATCTTGGCGAGAGTAGGGCATCTTCAACTCAATAGCTCTTCCTCGGACCCATTGAAGGTATGGTTCCATGGATACACAATTAGGTCTTCCCAAACTTTCTTTGTCTTTCCTATGCAGATGATTCCAAGAAGATAGAATCTGATCTTGAAGCTTTTTGTCGTCTTTGAAAAAGATTTTCTCCACATGAATACCTTTAGGCGGTTCCTTCAAGGGGTATCCCAACTGTCGGCGAGCTAAGACTGGATTGTAGCTAATTCCTCCATTGAAACTGAGCAAAGGCACATTGTTGAATTTTCCACAACTATCAATGATCGATATCCCATCGTACATGCGATTATACCAATCAATATCAGAGTGAGTTAAAGCCATAACTTTTTGCGACCAACGTTCTTGATTAGGGCTCCAGAACGGACCGGACTTGGGTAAGTGAGAAATAAACCACTTGTATAGTAATGGCACACAACATGTAATCATTCCCCCACCATGAAAGTTTCGAAGATGTACTGAATGACAAGTATTACCCAATAGCGTTGGAACTGGATTTCTCCTCATGAAGGTCTTAATTGCATTAAGGTCCACAAACCCCTCAAAACTAGGAAAAAGCAGCAACCCATAAATAAGCAAAGCAAATATTGTTTCAAAGGCAAACATGTCTTTATGATCGGCATAAAATTGGGCCTTCTTAATTAGGAAGTCCCTGAGAAAACCGGAGGTCCCCCCTTCGGTGATCATATTGTTTTTGACATCGGATATCCTTAGACAAATGGCTTTAGCAATATCTCGTTCTTTAGGGTCTTCCTCCAAGAAAGGGAATGGAGACTTATCCAAGATAGGTAATCCCACCAACTGAGAGTACTCTTCTAAGGTAGGTAAAAGCTGATAATCTGGAAAGGTGAAGCAGTGATAACCTGGATCATAGAACTGTAGCAAAGTCGCAAGAAGTCCTTCGTTTACTTGAACCTTCAACAAAGACAATAGCCTTCCATATCTGTTTTGGAACTTTTCTGGATCTTGAACCAAATCTCTTAGCTTCTCTAGGACTTCCAAATTAAAACCCTTAAAAGTAAATTTCAAAGTATGCTTCCTAGAGTGATCCATGGTATCCTGCAATGTTCATAGATAGAGTTTGAATTCCATGAAATCTTAATGCGATATGATGTTTTATGGATGCAATGCATGAAAACACACAAAGTCCTAGGTTAAAGGAACGTGAGCGGAGTTAAGGTCTACCCATCCCAAAAGGAGTGTACTATAGGTTAGTTGTACCTGTAGAACAAGGTTCTAAAAAGTGCCCAAAGTCATCAGTCCATCCTTCGGATATTATCGACCTTCCGATTGACTCGGGGGTTAATAATATTCTCAAGAGAACCTCTTCTGAGTGTAGTATCGCGTAGCAACCATTGTAGGACTACTCCCACATAGTTCCCGCACTACGTCCTAAATAAGGCCGAGGTGGTGTAAAGGTACTACGGTTCCCAATATCACAGACTCCAATCGACCATGGAAAAAGTTTTCACGATTACTCGTTCAACCGAACCATTTTCGAAAAGGTCTCAACTGAGCGGTGATTCTCGAATCAGCTTGGTCGGGATTCACTCCCTATAAGCCTCATCGAATATATCCCCATCCTATAATAATGTCACTAGTCCGGGCATATGACTTATCTCACAACACAAGGAACAGTCCCACAATCAAAGCGCAAATATATACATGCAGATGAATAATAACACAGATAGTAATAAAGATGAACAAGTTAGGGATAACCCTCAAAAATTAAGAATATTCCCCAGTGAAGTCGCCATTTTCTGTTGCGGTGGAAATAGGATCACAAACTATTAATGAGTTTGAATCGCAATTCAATTCACAACCGCTCTTTGATTTATCCGAAGGAAAAGGTCAAAAGAGGGAAAACCTATTTTGCATCGTAAACACAATGCGGGGAAAGATCTAGGGTTCGGGGGTTGGTTAAATTTAGGGAAGGTATTAGCACCCTAAACTTTTGTAGTACTCTACAGGAACCTTTTGTTCAGATGTTTACTATTTGCTTTATTTATTTGCTTAAGGTGTATGTACAAAGGATTAAAAGTGAGAAAAGAGACCTAAGGGGTTAATTCTAAGTTTACTCGGCAAGACATCGCATCTTGTGCCTACGTATCCTTACGGGAGTGGAATCAGAGTAATCGTAGTTCCCCTCAAAAGGGAGGTTAGAGACTTCTTGACTGTGGTCAAGGTCTCACGGGGAATAAACATGTCTTAAGGACACGCTTACGTGGAGTGTAGAAACTCCGAATCTCTATGTTGAATTGTTAAGTTGTAATTAGAGTTAAATTAGGGATTCCACGGCGGGAAACCCTAAACTGAGCGCGGCGGCTCTTTGACCTAATGCTAGGGGTAAAATTGTAATTTTGCCTGCGGCGAGGCATTTGTGAAAATTAGGGTTTGTAGTTTGTAGTTTTGAGGATTTGAAATTGAATGTGTGAAGTTTTACGGACTATTGGCGCGGCGGCCAAACAGTTAGACCTAACCTTCGGATGTGTGCAATGTGACAGAAATAATGGTAAACGCGTGAGATAATTGAATCATGCAAACAGAGAGATAATGTCATAATTTAAACCATGCAAGCAGAAATTTAAAGGCAGAATTTAAAGAGCGATTGTTAAGTTCGCGAGGTTACATGAGAGGAGCAGATACAATATGATAATGAAATTTGAATTGAACAAAAATAAAATAAAATAAATAACGGTTCTAGTTATTATTTAAAAAAAAAAAGATTTTAGTTATTATTTTAAATTTATCTAAAAAAAAGTTTTTCTTAAAAATAATAGGTTTTCATATTAATTTGGAAAAGATGTTAATGTGATTTATTTTAAAAAACAGATTTTTATATTATAACAAGTTTTAATAAATTAATGATAACAATAATAATAATAATGGTAATAATAATGATAATAATGATAATAATAATAAATAATGATAATAATAATACTAATAATAATAATAATAATAATAATAATAATAATAATAATAATAATAATAATAATAATAATAATAATAATAATAAAGCAATAATGAATTTTAAATGTGCCAAATAACCCAACAATGTTGCTAACGCAGAAATGCGCTCATCGCAACCAGATCTAAATCGGACGAAACAAAATTTATCGCAAAGAAAAAGAAATTAAGCAAAAAATAGTATTATTGCTCACACAAGAATGCGATCATCGCAACCAGATCGAACTAACACAAATGTCACGCGTCATGCACACAAATGTGCAAACATCGTATCGACATAATTCGATCAAAAATTAATTTTATATATATAAACTCTAACAATTTAAAAATTATATATATATAAACGTAACAGTAATAGATAAAGAAAAAGAAATAACGGTAATAGATGAAGAAAAAGAAATAACGGTAAAAGATGAAGAAAAAGGAACAACAGTAATAGATGAAGGAAAAGAAATAACGGTAAACGATGAAGAAAAAGAAACAATAGTAATGGATGAAGAAGAAAACTAAATAACGGCAAACGACACTCACTCCTCTTAGGTTTTTTTCATTCTCCCCTTTTTTCCAACAAGGCAACACATGTATATATAGGGAACAAATTAGGGTTAACACCAAATTGTCAATAATGTCCCTAAAGCCCATTTTAAAGCCCAAACTAAATAATTAGTTAAGAAAAAATAAAATTTAAATAATTTAAAATAATTAAAATAAACTTAAAATAAAAACTAATAATCCTATTGATTCCTAAAATCAAAAATATTATAAAAAGAACAAAAATTTTTTCAATATTTTTTATTTTATGATTTTTTGGATATTTTTATGAATAATTTAGAAAAAAGTGAAAAAAATAATATTTTAAAAAATGATTTAATTAAAATACGAAAATAATAATTAAATAATAATAAAAAACTATTTTTTTTATTTTTTTAATGAAAGATAGAAAAATTTAGAGTAAAAATAATAAAAAACAAAAAAAAGTGACAAAGGTGAGATTCGAACTCTCAACCTCTCACACTCATAACTCCTTACACAAGTCCTCCTGCCAATTGTGCCATTTTTACTTTTTAGAAAAAAAATGCATGCCATATGATATTTACCTGCAAAAAGTCAAACGACTACACAAATTTGTTAGTAATTGATTAAATGCAATAAAAATGCAATGAAATGCGACGACAAATCTTAGGGCAAAATTTGGGGTATTACACATACGCATTCGCATTTTCATTCATATGTTGGTAGCATATTGCATATCCATTTTGCATTGCAGGTACTGGTTCGAAATTGTATCTCATCTCCTGCATCTCAGCAGGTGTTTACAGAATTGCAAACCAACATCCCCATCGATACTCCACTCGCACCAACTGCCGAAGAATCATGGATCAAATGCAGAACGAGATGCAAGACATACGCGAGAAGCTAGCGCTCTTCATGCAGACCATGGAGACTATTGCAAAGGGTCAGGAGAATTTGCAAACTATGGTACAGCCTCTGTTAGCAAGGAACGCTGGGCATGGAAATGAGGATCATCAGGCTGTGCGAGTCGACACTGTTCATGGGGATGGCACTCTCACACCAGTGGCTCCACCTGTAGTCAATATACCTGCTGTTAATGTCAACAACGCTACCGCTGCTGGGAACGGTAACGTCGGAGTTGGGAACGAGACTGCTGTCCATAACGTTGGGCTTGGTGATATCAACTTGGGTGATAATATGGGAGGCAACGACTTCGGTAATGCTGGATTCGGGTTCAATGATCAGGGATTCGATAATGCTGGGAAATATGGTTTCAATGCTCAAGGCTTTGGGCAGGACGGTTTTGGTGTGACCAATCAGGGTTACGGAGGTTTCGGAAATGGAAACGGCGCTGGGTTAATGACTTTTGGACCTGCTGGAGTTTCTCAGGGGTACGACAACAGAGGGCGAGGCCCGGTGATGAATCAGATCAGAGCTGGCCGTAATAATGGATACGATGGGTATGGAGCGGGGAATGGTATGTGGCAAGAGGATCAGCAAGAGGATGCCTTCTCCGACGGAGGTTTCGAAGGGCCGATGGATGACTCCCAGAAGATCAGAATGCTAGAAGAGCAGATGAGGGGGGTCCTGAACCAAAGTGTTGTGGGCTTAGACATGTCAACAATGGGTCTGGTACCTGGCTTGAGGGTGCCAATCAAATTCAAAGCTCCTACGTTTGATAAGTATAAAGGGGACACCTGTCCGAAAGTGCACGTGCGGGCTTACTACAGAAAGATGTCTGCATATTCAACTGATGAGAGAATGCTAATGCATTTCTTTCAAGATAGTCTGTCAGGCCCTTCCCTAGAGTGGTATATGGGATTGGAGCCAACTAATATCAAGACATGGAAACAGCTAGCAGAGGCATTTGTAGCTCACTATAAGTATAACAGCGACTTGGCGCCCAATCGGGTCCAATTGCAAGGGCTGTCTCAGAAGAAGGGTGAGAGCTTTAAAGAGTATGCGCAAAGATGGCGCGACATGGCTGCCAGGGTCCGTCCTCCTTTAGAAGACAAGGAAATGAATGACATGTTCATCGGAACATTCACCGGCATGTTTTATGACAAGTTGTTTCACACATCTTTGGCCAGTTTCTCAGACTTAATTCTGATGGGGGAGAAGATTGAAAATAACATTAAGGTAGGAAGGTTCCAAGCAGGTGAGCCTACTTCAGCTGGAAGCAATAAGAAAGCTTTCGGGGGTAGAAAACAGGAAGATGCCAATTCGGTATGTAGCTCTCGGGGAAGAAATAGGGGTGGAGGCAATACCAACCGCAACAAGTTGCAAGTGTGACAATCCCCGTGCAACATCAGCAACAGCCGCAGCAGCAGGGGCAACAACATCCGGCTCAGCGAAGAATTCAGAATGGGAAGCCGAAAAGGGTATTTGATCCGCCGCCAATGTCGTACGCTGAGCTTCTTCAGAATTTGTTACGGTTATAGTTGGTCGAGAAAAGAACGATGGCTCCTCCGACAGGGATCCCCCCACCCAGTTATAACGCTAATGAGCATTGTGAATTCCACTCTGGGGCACCCGACCATAATATCGAAAACTGCCACGCTTTCAAGCATAAAGTGCAAGATTTGCTTGATAGCACTGCTATTAATTTTGGTACGGAAGGGCCCAATATTACACAACAACCAATGCCAAACCATGAATAGGCTGGAGTATGGTGGACAAAGAGGAGTTCTATAGTTCGGGTGGGCCGTTAAAAGTAGATCAGAACAGTGGCAGGCTGCCTCTAATAACTGATTGTGAAGATAGCTGGTTCAGCAGCAGGACAGATGTGAAAGCCCGGTTCTCGGAAGCTGGCATTTTTCTTTGTTTTATCTTGTCATTTCTTTACGTTTGTAGTTTCTTTCCTGTTTAAAATGCAATCTTGTTCGTAAAACTTTTTGTTTTCATTTCAATTGATGATAATGAAATAAATATGCATGTTTTGATTAAATCCAGTCGTGTTCACCAATCGTTTTTACAAATGTCCAACGCCTGGTTAAGAGGAATCCGGGGAGGATGACGAAAATGAACGACATGCAAGCTTCTGATTGTATGCTTTTGAAATAAAACCTGTTGATGATGTACAAGCATTGTTTCAAATCCCTAAACACCGGAGTTATAAGGAAGATAATCCCTTGTCAACCCCTTTGAGCCTAGTAGTAGGAGTTCTTTCTGAAAACGAAAAACCCTCAATCTTAACCTGGGGCAGGGTAGGTGTTAGCTAATTTGACCGAACGCCCAAATTACAAAAAGGAGTGCTCGTTCGAGGATCAATCACACCTCTAGAGGTCGTGCCTAAAAAACCACAATGGTCAAATCAAGAGTGAGACAGTCACATCATTCTCCAATGAGTCAGACAACCAGTGTCACACGACTTGTTCGAAAAAAAGAAAGCAAAGAGAATCAAAAGCCCGCTAAGTCAAAACTTCAAGACAAATGACTTAGGCAAAAATGAGGGCATCCCGCTGGACTTAAAAAATCAAAAGAACTCAAAAGAGTCAGTCCAGGCAAAAGTTAGGGATATGAAAAGAAAAAAGAAGACGAAAGGATGGGAAAAATCCTCAAATAAAATACGAGCCGTGTGACCTCAAGTGTCAAAGACGAAAGGTGAGTGGCTGTCACTCCCAACAATAATAATTTCTCGAACTATCACTCCTATCTTTCAGCCCCTGAGAGGTGAGCGCTAAGGTCGAATTAGCTGAACGTAGGATGGGAGAACATCAAGGAGAATGGGTGGGTTAAAATAAACTTTGAGCCTTTATCCTTCTTTCAAAACCGCGAACCTGACCACGTTACAACCTTCAAAAGTCCTAATTGAAGCAGGTCATTTCGAAAGCATACTCCGGTAAAGGTCGCGTCGATTCTGACTCCTAAAAGGGTTCCGCTTACCATGTTGGTACTGATGTTGATATTTTTGATAAATGTTTTGTGCATTTTATGCCATAAACTGTGTTTCCTTTTCCCCGTGAACAGATTGGATGTCAAAGCTGTCATATGTGTTGCATTAGTATGTCTTTTACGCAGAACAACTTGTTTTACTTGCGAGTAAGCGCTTGACAGCAGGGAAGTTTCCTACAGTGGAAAGCATGGTCAGGATAGAATGCAGAGCGCCCGAATGCTCCGCAAGCCGGGGCAAGCCATTAAGTGCTCCCCAGTCAGGTCAGCCATTCAAAGTCAGAATACTGGGGCAATCAGGTCGAGATTCGGCAAATCTCTCGTAGTTGGAGGTACTGCTCTGGATCAGCTAATCAGGGGCAAAGTCATTGCAATCAGGGGCAGGCCATCTTAAGAGGGCAGAAGTTATTCTTTACTCGAGGGGCATTTGGTGAAGTATTTCTCCGAGGTTCAGAATGCTGGGGCAGTTCATATCAGACCAACGGGGTACGAATGTCCAGATTCCCTTTTGAGGACTATCCCCACAAAGGTCCCACAGGCCGAGGCATATCAGAAGCGAAGGAATAGTTCTTCTCCGTATCATCAGAGCTACCCAGAGCTATTCGAGCAGATTCAGTCAATCTTAAAGTGTGAGACGAATGTCGGGAAGTCATGTTACGGTCTTTTGATTCTTCACCCAAATCCATGTTGGCGATCACTGTGAGGCCCATCCGTGTTGGCGCATCAGTTTCCAAATCCAATCGTCATCAGTACGCAGGAAGACTCCGTCTATTTTCTCCAACAAAAGTCCAGTTTTTCAGTGGCACGGGTGAGCTATCCCCAGAGAAGTCCAATCATACTTGGCACATCTGCTATTCCCCAGCAGAGTTATATTCCCCAGCAGGGTGTTACTTCAACGAGGTGTTTGGTTGAGTTCCCAAATTCCCCAGCGGAGTTGGTGTCACTCTTCCAGCATTTATTGTGCTGGAATGATTCTGCGATATCCGGTTTATCTCCAGCGGAGGTGGCTTCGTCTTCAGCATTTATTTTGCTGAAGTGGTTTTCTGTGCCCGACTTTCTCCGGCAGCTCGAGCCTGCATTAGCATATTGCATACAGCATCATATTTGCATCATACTTGCATTTCATTTTCAAAATGCGTAGCATTTCCATTCTGAATGGAGCATTACGCCATGGAAAATTCAAACATATGCATAGGCATACGAAACATAAACCAGGTTGGTTACCTCGTTGGTTTCAGATGTTTGTTTTCCCCTGCAGATAATTGAGATTATGATTCAGGGAGATGTTCGGATAGTCGGATTTGTGGCGCAAGTCGAGCAGTGATCGTGTTCGTCCTATCATATGGGCCCCATCAGAGTTGCTTGGTTGAGTTTCTCTTCTTCTCCAGCGAAGTTTTCTTCAGACTGTTGTCACGTCAGTATTGAAAATCTTGAAATTACTGCCTGCCGTCGAAGTAGGTGTTTGACGGCTGTCGTCAGTTATACCCTGGTTGATGGAGTTACACCCTGGTTTGAGGAGTTATTATGCCTTGTTTGAGTCAGTTATTATCCTGGTTGAAGGAGTTATATCCTGGTTGAAGGAGTTATACCCTGGTTGAAGGAGTTATGCCTTGTTTGAGGCAGTTATACCCTGGTTGAAGGAGTTATACCCTGGTTGAAGGAGTTATATCCTGGTTGAAGGAGTTATACCCTGGTTGAAGGAGTTATACCCTGGTTGAAGGAGTTATTACCCCGGTTGAAGGAGTTATATCCTGGTTGAAGGAGTTATTACCCCGGTTGAAGGAGTTATATCCTGGTTGAAGGAGTTATATCCTGGTTGAAGGAGTTATACCCTGGTTGAAGGAGTTATGCCCTGGTTGAAGGAGTTATACCCTGGTTGAAGGCAGTTATACCCTGGTTGAAGGAGTTATGCCCCGGTTGAAGGAGTTACACCCTGGTTTGAGGAGTTATTATGCCTTGTTTGAGGCAGTTATACCCTGGTTTGAGGAGTTATTATCCGGGTTGAGGGAGTTATCACCCTGGTTGATGGAGTTACACCCTGGTTTGAGGAGTTATTATGCCTTGTTTGAGGCAGTTATACCCCGGTTGAAAGAGTTATTACCTTTGGCTCGATGCATGCTTATTGTAGCAAAATTTGGAATTAATTGTGGATTCAAGGCCTGTGGCGTCACGCAGGTGGTTGAGGACGAAATCAAGTCAGTTCTTATCAG
Source organism: Lathyrus sativus (assembly GCA_963859935.3). NCBI lineage: Eukaryota > Viridiplantae > Streptophyta > Magnoliopsida > Fabales > Fabaceae > Lathyrus > Lathyrus sativus. The sequence continues at coordinate 361,454,448 of OZ012736.1, read as the reverse complement.
ATAATTGATCAGTTGTTGCCGTGACAACCCGATTCGGTTTTCTGAATGATATTTTCCCCAAGCAGTAGTCGTATTAGCAATTTGATTTTGCGGTTGGCAAATTTCCGGGTTCTTTCGTATTCAACCGTCTCGTACCTCGAATGTCTGAAGGCTGCGCGCTCTTTATCCAGTCGGGTCCAAGCCGCTTGAATAGGGGCAGTTGTTGCACCCCAAAATTTGCCCAACCTTTTCTAGCCTAGGTTTATGTTTCAATTGCATAGTCATTTGCATTGTCATCATGTACATAGTGCATTCATCTGCATTGCATAGCATAGGGAAGCTATCTTAATCAGGGGATCAAGTGCTATTCTTATCTCAGGAGGTATATTCAAGGGTTTCATTCATATTCAAGACTACTCAGGTCATCAGGGAAGAATTTGAGCTTTGAAGTGTGGACAGATCACTCATGGGGTTCTCCCCTATCTTGAGGTTATTTGGGGACCATCAGAGGGAGTGTGAGCTATGAGCCAAGAGCATGAGGTGTGTATGGGTGTTATGAAGAGCCTAGATGATCATTTTTGAGGAGTAACCAAGTCATTGGAATGATTGCAAGAGCCTCAGTTGAAGTCAGTCAACTAGGGTTTTATCTAGGTCAACCATAGGTCAAAGACTTGTTTTGAAAGGCATCAAGGATCAATTGAAGGGTGTGGGATTAATTATTTTCTACATGGATATGGATATGATGTTGTACTAAAGAAAAATCAGAAGGAATCAAGGAGAAGAGGAGTTACCAAATTAGGGTTTCAGTGTAAAATCCCCTGATTTGGGTCCAACTTCAAAGTAGTGTAACTCAAGATGCAAGCTTCATATGAATTCTTTGTCCACATGAAACTTGTAGAGTATCTTCATAGATTTAATTTTAGTGGTGGAAGTCATCAAGATGATTTATAGAACTCAAGTTATAGCTCTTGCAAGTTACAGGTCATCTGAGGGCACTGAAATTTGGCTGTGAAAGTTGTCTGTCTTCCAAGCAACTTTTGACCTTCAAGAAGTTTTCAAATGGATTTATGGCCAACATGAGAGTTGTTCCTCATTGTCTTAGATTTCTAGAAAGGTATGGTATGCCTTCATATGATTTGTGGAACTCTACTTATGGTCTTGGCAAGCAAAGGGTATTTTGGTCATCTGAGGATTACAGGTCATTCTTAGCCTATGCCTAAAACTTATACAAGGAAGCTTCAAATGAAAAACTTCACAACATCAAAGTTGCTCAAAATGCCATTTTAAGTCTATAAAACAAGTCATGGAAGTTTGGAAATGCATGGAACAAGACTTGACCAAAGTTGGTGAAAAATGACTTAAAAAAGGCATATAAGTTGAAAAAGTTGAAATGAAAATTGGTTTGAGAGATCTACAAATCCAAAATGGGTCATCCAATATACCAAATTGATTCCAAACATCATTTTAGAGACATTGGTTCAGCCACTTTTTTGAGTTAGGGGTTAAATTTTGGACTTGCTTTGTATTTTTGTTACTTGCATAATAAGGCAAGTATGGAAAACTTGGCATAAGTGGAATTTCAAGGCAAGGAGATTGGTTTTTCCACACACACCATGTCAATAACTCATGAGAGGAGATTTTTACACAAGTATACAAAGGATGCAAGCATGATATGAGATGGTTCAAAGTATCATCATATGAGAATTCCATGAACTTTCCACCACTTTCTAGAATTCTCTAAGATCAATCTAGAAACTTCTAAATCTGTTAATCATCATCTATATATTGAGAGTGAATCATTGGTGCAAGGGGTTGGTGAAAAGAGGGAGAGAAAAGAGAGAATTTCATGGTTGCTTCCATTGTAAGAAAGTGAGAGAATCATCATAATTTTCCATTTCTGTTCAAGAGAGTTCTTCATTTCCAATCTTTGGTATATTGTGAGGGTGAATGAGCATGATGCAAGGTCCATCAATGGAGGTTTAAGGAGTTGTTGTCCAAGATTCAAAATTGTGCACCAGAGTTGCAGCCAAGAATCCAAGCACTCATCATCATAATTTTTGCAAACAGAAGTCATAGCACCTCCCAAGGACCATTGGTGAAAGCTTGCAAGAGTTGATTCGAGCTCTTTCTCATCTGTTTCATCAAGAATTGCAGGTTGGTGAATTCTCTTATATCTCCCTGTCTAGGTGTTGTTAGGTTAGATTTTTAGTTTAGATTGGTTAGGTTAGGCTAGAGGATGATGTACTGGAACTGTTAGAGCCATTAATGATGATTTCCATTAGGGCAGTGAAACTTTGATGACTTAGAACTCATAGATTAGGGCATAATAATCCTTGCTAGATATCATAGAATAACTAGGGTAACATGTATATTACAGTAGGGTTAATTTTAGCAAGAATTATTGAGGTTCATCTCAGTGCAATTCAATGATACCCCAGACTTCCAGCTATCGGGTTTGGTTTTTGGGAAGGTTTTAGAGAGAACCACTGGCATGGTCTTGTAGAGGGGAAGAAATGGAGTGAGTTTGGTTTTTAAAGTTCGTGATTTCATGGCCTATGGAGAGAGAACGAAGAACATGAGCATGGCTGCATGGAGAGGGAATTCTGAGTTTAGGGTTTTGATTTGGGGACGATGACCAATAGCCGTCCGATCATCATGGATAATTGACCTTTTACACCCATCCAATGGCTGATGTTTGAAGAAGAAAACGGAGGGAAAAACCAACGTGAAATGATGCGTTTCACTTAAACGCATGTCTGGGCTTGGATTTGATTTTCATATCCCCACCCCCTTTTTGATAGGCCCAACGAATTGCACGTGATTTCGTTGCTATTTGAACCGTGGTTTTAACGTTTTTCTTTTATTTTTCTAATTGTTTTCTGAAGCGTACTGGGCCTTGCCATATTGATATCTGCACCCCACGTTCATGGCCCAATGGTGAATTATAACTAGGCGTGTATGCTATTCAGACCCCCTCCCCTTTTAATTCATATTTTGTGTTTTTAATTTCTTTAATATTTTTCTCATCTTTAAAAAATCATAAAAAATAGAAAATTTGATATTTTTAATTCCTTCTTTTTGTGGTAGGTCTATAATCCTGTCTAGAAAAATATCCCATAATAAAATTGACATTTTATTTTGTTTTAATATTTTTCATGCATTTTTCTTGTAAATAGCATTTTAGTGAGTTTAGTTTAGTACTCAAATTTGGTGATTTTAGTTTGAATAGATGCTTTAGCATTTTTATTCCATTCTTTTTAGGTTGATTAGTTTAGGACTTCACCTTGTATATAGGATTTAATTCATATTTTTAGAATTTAATTTTAGGTGGTTTGTGTAGGTGTGATTAGAGTGATCAAAATTAGGGTTTTAAGTGAGTATAGGTGAGATAGTTTAGCTCTTTTAGAGATTTTGATTTGATTTTTGGGGTATGGGACTATAGGGATTATGGGTAGTTATTAGATCCCTTAGAAAATATTAGGTTTCCCCTACTGCTATTAGTATATTGCTTATATTTGATTGATTGTGTGGTGTGCCCTCTTTAGGGTTATTATTTTTGTCTGTGTGGGGTATTGGGTTTGTTTGGGATCTGGGGAGAGCTGAAGACCTGAGATGATGAAGCCCATTTGGAGATCAAGAGTTTGAAGACCAACTTCCAGAGTTGAGGAGGAGATTTTTGCTAGCAGCTGTTGAGGAGACTAGGGTTTAGGAGCTAGGCAGAGCTCTAGATTAGAAAGCTTGTTTCCCAAACATGGAATGCCTTGTCTGCATCCATCCTTTCTCTATGATTCAAAGTCTCTTTCAAATATCCACCTCCTTCCTTTGGAAGGATCAGTGAATGTATTTGAAAGATAGAACTTTTGAGAGAAAATTGTCCATATAATGTTAACAGTTAATGAACCACCCTTGGTAGGTAATTGACTGTCTAACATTCATTCACTTCATCTGGTTGACTGATATTCCTCCTGGAGATGGAGACTTGAAGAAAAGCCATTGCAGATGGAAGACTGAAGATAAAGACCTTGCTTGGAGGCTATGGAGATGGAGACTGAGGCTTGCCAGAAGCTTGTAGCTGTTTAGAGATGACATGGAGATAGGTGTTGATACAGAGCTGTTGTGGCTGTTTATTTTAGTTGCTGTTCATTTCTGATGTATTGATTGGTTTTCTGGACTGTATTGTTTGCTGTTTACCATGTTAGGTTGAAAGTGAATCCTGTTCACTTTTGCCTATTGTTTTCTAGGTTCGAGGTTGAGTGGGACTCCCTTGCCTCGCTTGTATTGTTGCATCCATGCATTTTACTGCTTTACTGTGTATATTTGCTATTGTTTCTGTTTCCGTCTGTTCCCTTAGGATCTCTGTTTCTCTCTGTGCAGGAGAGGAGCATGATAGACACTAGGTCTTAACCCATGCATGATAACACTAGGTTAGTTTGATTCCCTTCGCAACCGTAGGTTAGAGTTCCGTCTCTTCTTTCTCAAAACAAACAGAAAAACACAATAAAGATTTCGAACAAAATAAAAGACACTTCTTCCATAAAAGAATGTGAATTCATCAAGACGTCATTTTTGTCCGCTTGGACCTGTAATCAGAAAAACCCTTTCTTAAGGATATAAAAAAACTGTCAGACAAACCTGTGTCTTCCGTAGCCCGAAATACGCTTGCTCTGATCTTTCATGCTGTATGAAAGTACGTAGGCATAGGATGCGATATCCTAGCGAGCAACCTTCCCCTCCTTTCCCGTAGGTAGGCGAACTACGTTGACTCTGATTTCTCGTTCCAGACGGGAATACGTAGGCATAAAGTGCGATACTTTGCCGAGTCATTTTATTTTCTTTTAACCCCTGACCTGTAGAGTAGATAGAATAACAATCCATACCCGAAAACAAGCGTGGATCCCGTCGAGTACGACGGACGTGAGGGGTGCTAATACCTTCCCCTTGCATAACCGACTCCCGAACCCAGGTTTTGGTTGCGACGACCATACCTTTCCCCATTTTGCGGTAGGTTTACCTCGAGCGTTTCCTTTCCCTCCGTTGGGATAAATAACGCACGGTGGCGACTCTTCTGTTCAGCCGGCGCCGATTTTCGATGTAGCGACACACCTAGTTTCCTCGTCTGGATGAGCCCACTTGCCACCAACATTGGATATAACTCAAAGTAGCTCATGGGTATTGGTTATATCCTAGGTTTCCCATTTTGGTATGTTGACCTCTGTCACTTCTGCGAAAATAAGGTGCCGGCAAAACAGAAGAGTCGCCACCTTTCGTTATTTATCCCTCAGAGCGGGAAAGGAAACCATCAGAAAAACCTGACGAAAAAGGGTATAAGACAAGGTCGTCGCAACCGTTGTCTGGGTTCGGGAGTCAGTTACGCAAGGGGAAGGTATTAGCACCCCTCACGTCCGTCGTACTCGACGGGATCCACGCTTGTTGTGTTTACTGGACGAGTTGGTTTATCTATCTACCTATCAAGGATGGCTTAAACAGAAAAGAAAATGACTCGGCAAAGCGTCGCTCTTTATGCCTACGTACTCTCATCAGAGAATGAGAAATCAGAGTCAACGTAGTTTGCCCTACGACGGGTTACGGGAAAGGTGGCTCGCCAATACATCAGTATTATGCCTACGTACTCTCAACAGGTATCAGAGATCAGAGCTTACGTAGTTCAGGATGATACGGATTACGCGGATTCAGATTCATCTGTTTTATCGAGTAGGGTTAAACAACAGTTCCAGCAGTTAGGGACAAAGCCTGTTTGCGGTGGCGCTGAAGTTTAACAACACTCTTTTCTTCAGAAAAGCTTTCCTTTGAATTATGGGCCCACGGGGCAAAAAGGTTTGAAGTTTGTTTTCTGTCTTTTACGGAAGAGGTGTTTTTTATTGTGTTTGCAATTTCAATCGCACTAAAGACTATGACCTGAGAGTGAATGCGTCGCATGTCACCCAAAGGGTACCATACTAAACATCCAGACTGTTGAAAAGAAACTCTCCAACAATCCTTTCTCAGATAGCTTAAGGCTCGTAACGTACGAAAGAAATCATTCATGATTACTGTATTTTAAGCTGTTATGAGATGAGAAGAGAACAAGCTCAACTAAAGGGAGACTATCAAGTCCTAATGTTGTCATGCCAAGGATTCATCCTATGGTTGAGGTTTGAAACATGGAACTCCTAGAAGTTGTCATGCATAGGTTTCAACCTAAAGCTCTATCATCACTTCCTTATCAAAGAAAATGAGAGTCCTAAGGGATCATATCAATGATAAACAGAAACAGATAAAGCATCAGCTTAAACAGTAAACAAATATACAGTAAACGACTGTAAAATGCATGCAATGCAAGTGAGGGAGGAAATGTGTGTGGGGCATCAGCCTCCACAAGCTCGTCTCAACCTCAAGCCAGATATGGATAACAGTAATCATACAGAAGAAATAACATGCTATCAAGCAAAATACAGTAAACTGCAATCATACAGAAGACATAAAATGCTATCAAGCAAAATAAACCACATGGGAAAGGGAGCAGGGCTCTACCAAATACCCGCAAGCAAAGCCATATAGTAACAATACAAGCAGAGGGAGCAACTCAACCTCTGGTGTAATCATGCTCCTAGATTAAAGTCAGTCTAGATATGGACTTATTCTAATGCATCAAGCAAGACAAACAAGGCACATCAATACAGCAAAGAAAACAGACAAGAAAGAAACAGATCAACAGCTCTTCCTGCTTTCAACTCAAGCTTCAGCTCTTTTGACAGCAATCCAGTCTTCAGACTTCAATCACCCTTCAAGGCTTATCAGCTTCACTTGCAAGTATCAACTTGCTTCTCCAGGTTTCAACCCATCAACATAAGTTTCAACTTATCTTCACTTCTCCAAGCTTCAGCTTTCCAGTCAATTCCATCTTCAGGCTTCACTCTTAACTACCAGTATCAACTTGATTCCTTCAGGCTCTCAATGCATCAATGCAAGATATCAATTTATCTTCTATTCCTCAGTTTCAGCTTTACACTCAATCTCAATTGAATCCTCAAGTAAGTATCAACTCAGTCTTTAAGCTTCAGCTCTCTTTGCTTTACTAGTCTCAACTTGGTCTTCTCCTCTACAAGCTTCAGCTTCTCAGAGTAGTCTTCAGTCACATGAGAGTGTCAACTTCATCATTCAATTTTCTTTCAAGCCTCAGCTCTTCATTCAGTCTTCATTGGGTCTTCAAGTATCAACTTGCTCTTCTTGTTCTTCAAGCTTCAGCTGCAATGGCAATACTCAAGGAATCATCCTCTTCCCCACTCTTCAGTGAAGTCCTCATCTTAAAACTCAAGTCCAACATCTCTCAAGATACTCAAACCAGAAGACAGTTGATTTAACAGAGTGAAAGGAAATGATAAACAGCTTACTGACAACCAAAGGAAGCCTGTAAGGGTTCATCATTATGAGAGACTGATTCCCTCAAAGCTCTACTTCCCAGATAAAGCCACTCATCCTTCCAAAGGAGGGATGTGAATATATAAGGACTTTTAGTCATTGGGAGGAATGGAGGCACAAGATGCCTTCCATGTTTGTGAAAGAAATCATTCTAACTACAAGGCTCTCCCTATGCCCTATCTCCTAATCTTCAGCAGACACCTTCAGGCTCAAACAAATCCAAAGCTCCAAGAAACTTAAAGCATCCTCCTCTTGTCTTAAACTTGTCTTCAATCTCAACCAAAGTCAAACCAAGCACAAACCCTAATCTGAGGGACCTAGGGAAGTTAAACTAGTTGAATTAGTAATTTAGGATCACCTAAAACCTAGTACTAAAGTTAGTCCTAACTAAAATACTAAAATCAATTGTAAAATCCTACAAACATCACTATGGGAACCTAGGTCAATCATGACTCTACCACATTAGTTTCAAAGATCAAACCATCAAATTGGACCTAGAACTAAATCCTACATTACAAGGTATCAAACCTAAAGCCCTAAAAGGAGGCACCTAAATATCAATCTAGAAAGCACACCTATTTTCATCACAAAAATGTGAGAAAAATTCTATGGGATTATGCATGTCTAACCTAATCACACACACAAAATTAGGCTCAAAATCATCACCATGAGATCAAAAAAAATTCCACAAAATTATGCTTCAAACATGAACATTTTAATATCAATTAAAATGAAAAATTCCAATTAAATCAGAAATTACATGAAATGAAAATATTTTTTCTCTAAAAAATAATAGACTCAATCATGAGTAATATGCAAAAAGAATGGGTTTAATTGGATACATTTTCAATTAATTATGATTTTTGCAAGAACCATAAACAAAATGAAAAAAAATAAGAAAATCCAATTAAAATGAATAAGCGCGCGGTGTGGATAGTAATCATTTTCAGTTAAAAATCTGGGTTGGGCCTTCAGGGGGTGCGAATAGCGCTCAGATCACTAAGCCCAAAACATCAAATAAATGAAACGCATCGTTTCATGCTTCAGAATCCTTCACAACTCAACTTTAAAACACAGTCGTTGGATCCTCTCCCAGTCAAAGGTCAAGCTCTCATCCAATGGTGAAAACTTCATCTCCTACCTCTGGCCATGGAAATGGAGGGAAGAACCAGAGTTCAAACATGGTTCTTGCTCAATTCGAACTTCATCATATCTCCATCGAAACGCATGATTCAAAGCACTAATACACTCTAAATTCCACACTGATCACAATCATGGTCTTAGAGTCAATTGAAATATCCTCTAACCCTAAACACGATCGGGGATCAAAATTCTGACCAAGAATCAATTGTCTCCAATCTTGAAATTGCTTGGTCTAAAACGCTCATCACATTACACTGATCAGTTTCCCCTATAGAATTCATATTATTGCTCACTATACACCAAGTTCTTGATCCAAACTGAAATGGTGTCATCACCTTGAACATAACCAAATGCTCTCAAACTCTCCGGAATCCATCCCCTAGTTGTCTCTAACCATTCTAACCTAACAATTTGACTTAACAATGCTTAAATTAAGGTGTATGGTGAAAGTTACAAACCTGGGATTTCTTGAATAACAGATGCACCAAATCTTCACTTCAACACTTCAATCCTTCCAAAATCGTTCCTTGTATCAAGATATAGCTTCTGTTTGCAAAAGAATGGATGGAAGATGCTTGCAACTCCAAACCCGATAGTGACTTGCAGCAGGTGGAACTCAAAAGCTCATGCACGATTCAGCCATGTTCTTGCTCTCAATTTGCTATGGAATCACTCAGTAACTCATAAGGAAGAGATTGCAATAGAAAGAATCGATTAAAATGGTGCAGAAATGAAGAATGGATTTCAATTTGCAATGAACAAATTTGGAATCCCAACTCTCTCTCCTTTCTCAACTCTCACCAACCTCCTCCATGGACCTCTTCTAAACCATATATAGAATGATTCAGAACCCTCTAGCACCTTCTGGAATCATCCAAGGAGATTTTGAAAATCTCATGCCATGGTTTCTCATTTCAAGCCATTCTCACACCAGTCCATGTTTCCCTTGTTTTCAGCTCCAATTCTGAATTGAAAATCTCCTTAGATGAGATGTATGAGATGTTAGGATGCTTGGATAGCTTGTCCATTGCTCTCTCTTATGTTTTGCAAGTGTAACTTAGATTACAAGTAACTTATGATAAGTCCCTTAATTTCACCTCAAATCAAAATTATAATAATGCCATTGTTTCTAAAATGATTTTTCCATTCAATTTGGTAGGTCACTTGCATTATTTTGGTTATGTATTGAAAATTCCCAAAAATAGGTCACTTTAATACATTAAATCCTCCTTTATTTTGACCATTTTGACAAGTATGATCTACAAGCATTTCCAACATCTCATGACCTCCTTAATAGCCTTAAAACATCATTTTGAACAAGTTTGATGTTGAAGATTTTTCCATTTGAAGCTTGGAAATAGGAGTTATGGCCTTATGCTTGAAATGACCTATAATCTCCAAATGACCAAACTGCCCTTGTCTTGTCAAAGCCATAACTTGAGTTCTACAAATACCATCAAGGACTTCTAGTACTCTCTAGAAATCTAATAAGATAAGGAACAACATTCATGTTGACCAAAAGTTCATAGGAATCATCCTTATTGGGCAAAAGTTTGATGCAAGTTGGGTGACTTTCAAGGCCCCAGATTCACATACCTCAGATGACCTGTAACTTGTCAAAGTCACAACTTGAGTTCTACAAATACTATCAAGGACTTCTAGTATTCAAATTAAAGCTAAGAACAAGATCTACAACATTCATGTTGGGGGCAAGATGAGATGAAAATCACATCTTGAGCTAAACTGCCTTGAAGATAGGGGTCAAACTAGGGGATTTTACACTGTCAAGCCTTAGAAACTCTAGCTTGAAACTTCTCAAACTCTTCAATCATGATGAGTTGACCTTGGAATCATCCTTATAAAATCTCAATGCATCAATCCATGATCACATGGCTCTTGAATTAGGTCTCAACCCTCTCCAAATCCTCAGTTGACCTAGGGTTGACCCAGTCAAACCCTAATTATACCACTCATGGCTAGGTCCTCTTAATCTTGTACAATGACCTGTCTAGGCTTCATGATGGCTTTCAAGACATCTCATAAGCTCTCTCAAGGCTTCAAGTCTTTCTTCATAGCTTCAGAATCATCTGAGGAGCTTCCCACAACTCTCAAGTTAGGAGGCACCCAACTTTGGTTTCAACCACTCTCTCTGAGGATCTTTTAACTTCTCTGACAAGGATATCAACCCTTGAACACTTGAATAAGCTTCTTGGCTAGCTTCATAGCCTTCTGTAGCTCTTGATTGGTAGTCATACCTCTTGATCTCCTACATACATGTCAATGAAATGCAAATGATAATGCTAATGTGAATGAAATGAAACATAAGCTAGTTAAAGAAATGTTGGGCAAATTTTGGGGTGCAACAGCTGTCCCTATTCAAGTGGCTTGGACCTGACTGGGTGAGAAGTGAACGGCTCTCAAACAATTAAGGTACGAGACGGTTGAATACCAAAAAGCCCGGAAATTTGCCAACTGCCCAAGTACACGGTACTCTGATGGGGACAAATCTTCGGAAACTGAGATGATAGCTGCACGACAACTAGCTGGGGAATCGGTCACACGGTAACCGGTGAAACGCGGTCGACCATGCCGTCAGGCATCAGGATTCCATGGGACTCATCAGATCATTAGGAACTTTTTTTAACAATCAAATTAATCATGCCATCGGGCCTTCAAAGAAATTTTTAGGCGTCAGCTGAACTTCGTCACTAAGTCGGGAATAGAATTCTCAGTCAATCATGAACCAATTGGGAATATCCAAACTTCTGCCACCATACACTCCGCATCAGCTGAGAGAACTGCTTCGTCAATACAGTTAGACTTTAATCATCAAGTCTTCAAGGGAAGTTTCGACTTTGCTGCTTCAGAAACCTGCTGGGGATGACACATCTCCGCTGGGGACTCTGGAGAACTATCGAGTAACTCTATTTCGGGGATCCAGAAATCCTTCTGGGGGAATCATCTCTGCTGAGGAAATCAAGAATCATCTTGGACCAACAACTCCATGGGGACTTCAAGAATCGCCCTGAACCAATAACTCTGCCAGAGATTTCAGGAATCATCCCGAACAATCACTCTGCCGGGGACTCTAAGCGTCAACTTGAGCAACCAACTCTTTCGACTTCGCTGGGGATTTTAAGAATCATCTTAAGCAAACGACCTTGCTGGGGAGAATTCAAGAATCATCTTGGGCAAACGACCTTGCTGGGGAGAATTCAAGAATCATCTTGGGCACACGACTCTGCGGAGGAACACCTGCAAAACAAGAATGGTAACGACCTAACTCATGTTTAGTATGCATATGTTGCAATGCTCCACATGGTGGAAATGCTATGCGTTTATGATAAATTCTATGTGATCATGTAAAATGCTACGATCCCGTCAGCAAAATAAATGCTGAAGGGAGAATCCTCCTGTCAAGGAGGAAGAACCACTCTGGTGGAGAAAAGGTCACGCCGATCTCAATCGGACTCTGCATGGGGAAATGAACTTCAGTTGACTGCTGCAGGGGAACGGAGCTCTATGAGAACCTGGACCTGCTGAGGAGGGCGATGTCAATCGCGGAAATAAACTGCACGGCCTTCACGGCTAAACCCTCCTGGAGATAACGACTCTGGCGGGGAAATACGACATCATCTATTCAACACTCTACTGGGGGAAAACCAATCATGGCCCAACTACTTCCAAGGACTCGGCTCTCTTGGGGATCTGCAAACTCGGTTGGGGAGGAAGGAATCATCCTGCTTCGGGGGAGAGTACGACTCTGTGGGGAATCTCAATTCCGCTAGGGACTTCAGTCTGGAACTATCAATTGCTGCACACTTCAGTGAATGGTCTCCTACGAGACTTGCACTTGTGACCCGGTGCTAGGGGATGAGCACACGCTTCGGCGCCTGACTCAGCTGGGGAGATGTCGCTCCTTCAGGATACATTTGATTGGGGAGAATCTTCTCTTCCTGGGGAAACATATCAATGCTTTACGATTTCACGTTCAGACTCTGCGCGGAGAGGCTGCTGAACTTTGCTGGAGAAGGAGGAATCATCCTGCTCGGGGACGCGTACGGCGTACTTCCTGGAATCTGCTACACCTGTAACAACACAAACAAACAGACAAGACACCCTTCTCAAAGGGACCTATCAGGGTTATCATCTTGTGACAATGTTCAAGTAACTCATTGTTTCAACAATCAGTGGCCTAGGCCAGTAAGTTTATGTATGCGCATTTTGTCAAAAACATCGGCGTTCTTTTTCGCAAACAAAATAGATAAATGCTAAACAGACAAACAGAATTGCTGAATAGTATACATTTTATTGATAATGAACCCCTGAATGGGTAAAAATGTTTTACAACAGATGTAAGCTCCTGGAATGAGGAAGCTGCGCAAAAAAGTAAAAACATAAATATACATCAGTATATGCAAATGTCGGCAACGAGGCGTAGACGAACACCATGAGTTGATCCCTCTATGACCCACTCGACTTCGATACTTCTCTGACGCTTCAGCTTCAGAAGAGATTGATTCAGATAAACGGCCCTCAGGTCTTCCAAACCACTAAACAATGAAAGTCCACACGCGGAACGCAGTCATTTGCTTTTTCCAATCCCTAACTTTTGCGTGAACCGCCCTTTGCGGGTTTTCAGTTCACCGGGATACCCTTTTTTTCCAAAGTCGCCCTTCCGGGTTTTCGACCTTACGGGTGTACATTTTTTCAATTTATATCCCTAATTTTTGCCCGAACCTTTTTCCTTTTTTATGGTTCGCCGGGATGCCCTTTTTTTGCCTGAACTCTCTTTTTACTGTCCAGCGGGTCGCTTTTAGCAAAGTATTTTTTAATTGCGTCCGCGTTCACCGGGGATGCAAAATCTTCACCATCCATCGGGGATAACAACAAAGCTCCTCCCGAGAAGACCTTGCTGATGACATACGGACCTTCGTGATTGGGAGTCCACTTGCCCCGATGATCGGAGTGTGGAGGAAGAATTTTCTTCAGGACGAGATCACCCGTCTGAAAGCTTCTAGGACGCACCTTCTTATCATAAGCTTTCTTCATTCGGCTCTGGTACAGACGACCATGTGCAATCGATGCTAACCTCTTCTCGTCCATCAGGCTGAGTTGGTTCAGTCGGTTCGTAATCCATTCTGCCTCGTCGAGTTTCACATTAACCAAAACTCGCAAAGAAGGGATCTCCACTTCTAACGGCAGGACATCCTCCATACCGTACACTAAGGAGAAAGGAGTTGCCCTAACGGTTGACGTACGTACCGTCGTGCGATAACCGTGCAGTGCAAATGGCAGCATCTCGTGCCAATCTTTGTAGGTCACAACCATCTTCTGAACAATCTTCTTTATGTTCTTATTGGCCGCTTCAACGACGCCATTCATCTTCGGCCGGTAAGGAGATGAGTTGTGGTGTTCGATCTTGAAACTCTGGCACAGCTCCTTCATCATCTTGTTATTCAAATTCGAACCATTATCAGTAATGATCCGCTCGGGAATTCTGTAACGACAGATGATATCCCTCTTTATGAATTTAGCCACCACCTGCTTGGTCACATTAGCATATGAGGCTGCCTCCATCCACTTGGTGAAGTAGTCGATAGCTACTAGAATGAAGCGATGATCGTTAGATGCAGTGGGCTCGATCTTGCCTATCATGTTGATGCCCCACATGGAGAACGGCCACGGGGAGGACATGACATTTAACGGGCACAGCGGCACGTGAACTTTATCAGCATAAATCTGGCATTTATGACATCTCTTCGCGAATTTAAAGCAATCCGATTCCATCGTCAGCCAGTAGTATCCTGCTCTCAGGATCTTTCTCGTCATAGCATGCCCGCCAGCGTGCGTACCAAATGTGCCTTCATGGACTTCTTCCATGAGCATACTCGCCTCTTTCTCATCTACACATCTGAGTAGCACGAGATCGTGGTTTCTTTTATACAAAACTCCATCAGGATTGAGATAAAAGTTTCCAGATAGCCTCCTCAGAGTCTTCTTATCCTGGGTCGACGCACCCGCAGGATACTCCTTAGTCATAAGGAAGGTCTGAATGTCATGGAACCATGGCTTGCCGTCGGCGGCTTCCTCGATCGCAAAGACGAATACAGGTCTATCAAGACGAGAAAGGACAATTCTTGGAGCCTCATTCCAAAAATTGACTTTATACATCGAAGCCAACGTGGCTAAGGCATCAGCCATCTGGTTTTCAGCTCTGGGCACATGATGGAGTTCCACTCGATCAAAGAAGGGAAGTAGCCTTCTGGCATAGTTCATGTATGTCACCAAATTCGATTGATGAGTCTCCCACTCCCCTTTAATCAGGTTGATCACAAGTGCGGAGTCACCATATACATCTAGGTTCTTGATTCTCAAATCAATTGCTTCTTCTAGACCCATGATGCATGCTTCGTACTCCGCTTCATTATTGGTGACTGGAAACGTCAGTCTCGCAGTGAACGGGATGTGGGATCCGCGGGGAGTCGTGATGATCGCCCCAATGCAACTTCTGTAGGAATTAACCGCCCCGTCAAATATCAATTTCCACTGAGATCTTCTGTCTGGCCCCTCGTCGGGCAGCGGTTCATCGCAATCCTTCGCTTTGAGAAATATGATGTCCTCATCAGGGAATTCAAATTTCATCGGCTGATAATCCTCGATTGGTTGTTCGGCAAGGTAATCAGACAATACGCTTCCCTTGATGGCCTTCTGGGAAACGTACTGAATATCATATTCCGTCAACACCATTTGCCATCTGGCAATCCTGCCTGAAAGCGCTTGCTTCTCGAAGACGTACTTGATCGGATTCATCTTCGAAATTAGCATAGTGGTGTGATTGAGCATGTACTGTCGTAAATGTTTGGTAGCCCAGGCTAGTGCACAACACGTTTTCTCCAGCATCGAGTAACGAGATTCACAGTCAGTGAACTTTTTACTCAAATAATAGATGGCATGCTCCTTTCTGCCCGTCTCGTCGTGCTGACAGAGAACACACCCCATACTATTCTCAAGAACTGTCAAGTACATGATTAATGGCCGTCCAACCACTGGGGGTATCAAGATTGGAGGTTCCTGTAGATACTGTTTTATCTTATCAAATGCCTTCTGGCAATCCTCGTTCCAGATAATCGCCTGATCTTTTTTTAGTAGTTTGAACATCGGTTCACATGTGGCCGTGAGCTGAGAAATAAACCTTGCAATGTAGTTTATTCTGCCCAAGAAACCACGAACTTCTTTTTCGGTTTTTGGCACTGGCATTTCTTGTATCGCTTTAATCTTCGCAGGATCAACCTCGATGCCTCTTTCACTCACGATAAACCCCAGTAACTTTCCGAACCGTACTCCGAAAGTACACTTGTTAGGATTCAGCCTCAACCTGAACTTCCTAAGCCTCTCAAAAAGCTTCAGCAAATTGACCAGATGTCCCTCCTCCGTTTGGGACTTCGCAATCATGTCATCAACATAGACTTCAATCTCATGATGAATCATATCATGAAACAAAGTAACCATTGCTCGTTGGTAAGTGGCCCCTGCGTTCTTCAGACCGAAAGGCATTACCTTGTAGCAGAATGTTCCCCAGGGAGTGATAAACGTCGTTTTCTCCATGTCCTCCGGCGCCATCTTGATCTGGTTGTAACCGGAGAAGCCATCCATGAACAAAAACACGGAGAACTGGGCTGTGTTGTCGACCAACACATCGATATGAGGCAGCGAGAAATAATCCTTAGGGCTCGCCCTATTCAAATCCCGATAATCGACGCACATGCGTACCTTACCGTCCTTCTTCGGTACAGGCGCTATGTTGGCGACCCACGGAGGGTAAGTGGTGACCGCTAAGAAGCCAGCGTCAAGCTGTTTCTGCACTTCTTCTTTAATCTTAACGGCCATATCTGGTCTCGTCCTCCTAAGCTTCTGCTTGATGGGAGGGCAATCTTCTCGCAACGGCAAGTGGTGGACCACGATGTCAGTGTCAAGTCCGGGCATATCTTCGTATGACCAAGCAAAGACGTCACTATACTCTCTTAGCATCTCGACCAATCTCTGCTTGACATCAATCTGCAATGCAGCCCCTATCCTGACGTTTCTGACGAGTTCTTCAGAACCCAAATTCACGATCTCGATCTCCTCCTCATGAGGCAGAATAAATTTCTCTTCTTGTTTCAACAAGCGGGCCAACTCTTCAGGAAGGTCTTCGTCTTCATCAATCTCTTCTTCGGCTTGATAGATCGGGAAATCGAAGTCGAAGTGAGCCGTAGAAGGTCCAGAGTCGATGTCATTTGTTATGTGGATCCTGCAATAACAAGGGTTAAGTTTAAAACAAGGATGTGCAGGTTAGCACAAACCCCATTGCCATTTTATTGTTTTTCAAAACAAATATAAAACAGGAATAACAGAGATCACAATATTTGAATACGAAGAAAAACGCCTTTTGATTTATTGATAAAATGCATGTACATAATCAAACGAGGCCCTGACAATAAAACCACTATGCCCCGGGTAGGACATAGGGTTGTACAATGATTGGAAAAAGTAAATCATTACTCTTCGCTTGTCATCTGGATGATATCCTTGACGGACCAGTTGGTAAGGCCCTCACCTGGCTTGCTTGGCTGGATCCAGGAGTCGAGGTCACAGTCGCTATCTCCGTTGTCTTTAGACACCGCGTTGATGCTTTCAAATATCACCCCGCCGCTGGTAAACTGGATCGGCCCTTTACCTCGCGACGCACTGCTAGAAGAAGAAGCTTCAGCTCCAGGAGAGTATCCCAACTCGAACTTGTCTTGCTTGTTAGGAATCTCCAAAATTCGCCCCCAGCCTGGGGTAGATCCGGATTGGACAACGGCCCTAGCTTCCTTGAATGAAGAGAGAGTCATCTCTGGCTTTTCAACAACTGTAGGAGCTACGTCCTTCACTTTAACAGCTTCGAACGCTTGGCATAAGGTTTCATGAATTTCCCCATCCATCTCAACATACTTGAAGGACGACAAATGGCTCACCATTATGTCTTCCTCGCTACATACGGTCACGAGGCTACCTCCGACAGCGTACTTGAGTTTCTGGTGCAACGTGGAGGTCACGACACCCGCGGCATGGATCCACGGCGGGCCCAAGAGACAGCTGTAGGCAGGCATGATGTCCATAATATAAAAGATCGTGTCGAATGTTTTCGGCCCGACTTGGATTGGCAACGTCACCTCCCCAAAAACATGGCGTTTGGTTCCATCGAACGCTTTCACAACCAAATCACTGGGTGTGCAAATCACTCCACGAGTATCCAACTTAATTAATGCCTTCTTCGGAAGAACATTGAGTGACGAACCCGTGTCTACCAACACGTGCGACATAATCGTTCCCCTGCACTCTATCGAGATGTGCAGAGCACTGTTGTGATTCCTCCCTTTCGGCGTCAGCTCTAAATCAGTGAAACCTAACCCATTTCCAGCATTTACATGGGCTACGGCCTCTTCTAGCTGATTTATCGATATTTCCTGTGGTACATATGCGGCATTCAACACCTTCAGCAGCGCGTTGCGGTGTGCTTCAGAACACAGCAACAGATTCAGGATGGAAATCTTCGAGGGCGTTTGATGGAGATGATCCACGATCTTGTAGTCACTCATTTTAATCAACCTCATAAATTCCTCTGCGTCTTTAACGAGTAAGTCTTTTTCTACCCCGCAAGGGATCTCTTCAACGACCTTACTTTTCCCTTTATCAGTTGCATCAGCTCTGTCCGCTTTATCCGCCACGACCTCTGGTGGTGCAAACACTCTCCTGCTGCGAGTAATACCACTGATTCCCGCAAGATTCTCCACAGACGACCCAAACGGTTCTAGTTCCAACTTTTGTCCATTGAAGTAGACTTCAGCCCCATAATGCCATGGGACAGCATTAGTGCTTTCGAAGGGTATCGGCCCAGCTTTGGTGATGGTAATCGTGGGCGGTCTGGGTGCAGAAATAGTTATCGTCTGGCGAGGGATGGTGATGGTGGCAACCTCATCACCTTGCTTCAGCATTACTTCTCCTGCTCCGCTTTCGGCCCTCTGGCTGAACTGTAAAATCCCTTCAGTCATCAGACTTTGAATTCCCTCTATCAGCTGTTCACATCCATCAGAACGTGTCGCACAGCCCATACACAACTCTCCGAAACCCGGGAAGAAACCTCTTTTCATCAGCTTAGCCTTAACGAAGCTAAGCAGCGTCTTCAGATCTCTGACGTCAGTCAACAAATCCAAACTCTCGTCTTCGATAATGGCGTTCACCCCGCCTCCCCTATAATTCGGCATAGGGTTCTTCGTGACGTTTGGCACATTATCTGAGAAGTTTATGATCTTAGCGTCCACCATGTCCTGCACCTTGTGCTTGAAGGCTTTGCAGTTCTCTACTGTGTGGCCTGGTGCCCCTGAGTGAAATTCACAAGTTGCATTCGCGTCATAACCTGGCGGAGGTGCCCCTGTCAAGGGAGCCAAGGTTCTCTTCTGGATCAACTGTAGCTGAAGCAAAGTCTGCAATAGTTGCGCGTACGACATGGGCGGTGTCTCGAGGTGACGGCTCGACAGAGGTGCCCTATTCTGATACTTTCTGTACCCTTGTTGATTCGGCTGCTACTGCTATTGTTGTGGCTGTTGAACTGCCGGGATAGTTATGCTGGCCACCTATTGGTGAAGACCTTTACCCTTCCTTCGAGCGTTGGACACAGCGCTCGTTTCTCCTTCCCGTCTTTTGCCACTATAAGGTTTCTTTCCGCCTCCTCCAGCTGAGGATGACTCACCTTGAATTTTTCCGAGTTTGATCCCATTTTCAATGTGCTCACCCGTGATAATGAGATCTGAGAAGGTTCCGGACATGCCGCTGACCAATTTCTCATAGTAAACCCCTGGGAGGGTGGCTACGAACATCTGCACAACCTCACGTTCAACCATCGGCGGCTGAACCCTGGCTGCCAACTCACGCCACTGCTGGGCATATTCCTTAAACCCTTCATTGTTCCTTTGCGACAGATTCTGCAGTTGGACTCGGTTCGGGGCCAAGTCGCTGTTGTATTGGTAGTGGTGCACAAATGCTTCAGCAAGGTCCTTCCACGTGCGCACACTGGTAGGCTCCAGACTCATGTACCATTCGAGGGAGGGTCCGGACAGACTGTCCTGAAAGAAGTGCATCAGCAACTTCTCGTCCTCAGAATGAGCTGACATTTTTCTGTAGTATGATCTCAGGTGGACGCGATGGCAAGTGGTGCCCTTATACTTTTCAAAGTCAGGTACCTTGAACTTGGGAGGCACCTTGAAATCAGCAATCAGTCCCAACTTGGACATATCAACACCCAGGGTGTTCTGGTTCTCGATATTTCTCATCTTATCCTCGAGTGCCTTGAACCTTAGACGTGCTTCAGCAGTCAGCTCCCCTTCAGCACCTCTCTGAGAGAACACATCGTCTTGGCGGTCTTCTAACCATGGCTGAGGCCCAAACAGATTCCCAACACCTGCATTGCCATTGCCCAGCCCAACGTTGACATTAGCTTCAAGACTCCCATTACCGACGCCCGTCGTATTGCCATTGAGTCCCATGTTAGCTATCACATTGCCGTTGGCACTGCCATTCCCCCCGGTCACGGGGACGCCATTCTGTGGTGTTTCAACTGGTGGAGGGGTAGGTGCAGTCCCACCATGGAGTACGCCATTGCTATCAACCCTAGAAATCAGAGGCTGAACCAAAGTTCTGAGCTGATCCTGGCCATTGGCGACCGCTTGCATGAGCTCCATGAAGCGATCCATTCTTTCGCGGAGTTCCTGAACATCAGTTTGCACTTGCTCCATGATTCTGGTTTGATTTGCTCTGGTCGGATAACGGTGAATAGGTCTCTGATCAATCCTGGAACAACCTGAAACAACCTAGAAACACAAAAGGGTTAGGAAAAATGACAAAGTGCTAGTTATGCAAATGCTTCATGCAAATGCAAACGTGTGTCTGTGCGTTAGGGAGATCTCCCCCGATCCTAGTGCCTGAGTGCTAGTGCTGATAATAAGAAGTCTGAGTCCAATCATGGAAATAACATCTCATATATAAAGAAAGCCCATCAAGGCAGTACACAACGTCAGTGAGTATAAGATGAATCAATGGCATGACCTCGACCAACAAGCCTGGTGATGGTCAGCATACAACAACGATCAAAAACAAAAGGAATACAAATAGTCAAGCACGGCCACGGGCGCGAAACTCTTCTAACAACCCTTTCATTTCTGGATGACCAGGCCGAGTGAGTAACCCTTCGACGAGTAACTCCCTCTGCATAATGGTGTATTGAAGACCTTCGACCGAATATTCCCATGCTCCTTCGCCGAAACAATCTTCTAGCTTCTGCTTCTTGGCTTCAAACGTCAGTTTGTGCTCCTTCAGGTTAGCAAGAGCCCTATTGAGCCGACCTTCAGTGGCATATCTGCGAGCGGTTTCTTCATCAAACCTCTTCCCACTAGCCTTCACCTGGGCTTCCAGCTTGGAGATCTGTTGCGTCAGCTTATCCTCCCGCTCTTTCCTTGTGGCTAGGGAGGCCTTCCAGTGCTGGTTAAACTTGGATATCCTCCAATACGCTTCGTCGAAGTGCTGCTTCTTCGTGGCCAGTACTGTTAGACTAAGGCACGGATCTAGAAGGGGGGGTTGAATAGATCCCTTTTAAAAATTTGAGTGGCGCTACCAATAAAATTGGTTTTCAAAATTGTTTTCAAATGCGGAAGCGGCCTTGGAAAATATAGTCTAAAACGAACAACTATTGGAGAGCCGGATATGCGTCAAGCAGATGAATTTAAGACGATAACGGATAGTAAATCACTACACACTTTTATGCAAAACTCAGATGTGATTCACTCGTACTATTTCCTTATTCCAATGATCAAAAATTACACCAAAACTAGCAGCAAAATTAAGGCAATTTTAGTTCAGCACTTTTGTCGAACAGTTGGTGTGCACAAAAATTACACCAAAACTAGCAGCAAAATTAAGGCAATTTTAGTTCAGCACTTTTGTCGAACAGTTGGTGTGCACAAATACCTTAAATGATATTTGTGTTGAATGAGTGATTGAAAAAGCCTTAGTACAGTATTTCTATTGTACTTAGTAGTTAAAAAACAGTGTTTCACCAACTCACTCAATCAATACTACAATTTGACAAAATCACTTATTCTAGAATCACTTAATTTTTAAGCTGTAATTGAAAATGCAGAAAATAAAGGAACACAAGATTTGATGAGGCAGTTCCCCCAGTCGTCCTCGCGTTGGGGTACGTCTGCCCTCAATTCTACAATGAGAATTGAGATATGTATTGAATAGATATCACCTGTTTGGTAGAACAGTTATACACAAGAATCGATAGACAATTGATACAAACAATCTTAATGTTGCTGATAATTTCTACCACTTCTTGCCCCTTGATTCAAGATGAATCAAGTCCTCCAATTTGATGTGAATGACCTCCGATTGCAGCCACCTTATTGACAACTCTTCCGTTGATCAAACCTTCGGCACGGCTGATCTTAGACACATCCAAATTGAACCCGGAACGTCTTCAACCTTTCAACGCCCTAGCTACTAGATTGATCAACCTTCCGCTAATCAATCACCTTCGCACTCGCTTGATTGTTGAACCGACGATTCCGTAACAAAAGCCTTCAAAACCTGTAGTCTTGATAGGTAAAACCTCAAAGGTTTTCTCCCAAGAAACACCTGCACCAGCTTCCACTCGAACCGGATCTTCAATCACGCGTTCGAACCTTATCACCGTCGAGCAAACCACAAACCGCAGCAAAAAATTGATTATCTGTAATTTGAGGATTTGTGAGTTGATTGAACGATGAAGATGAAGAACACTGATGCACCTCTTTCACGTTTCTTGACCTGAACACTTTCTCACAATGCTTTCAAAAAAATGTTCTTTGAAAATTGAAAAGACAGCTATTTATAGTAATATGCAAAACAGACAGTTGACAGATCAAAGAAACATAGCAGAATTTCTGTTTCTGCGCGCGAACGGTCGACCATAGGGTCGGCGTGCGCTGAGCCGTGTGACACTCAAACTGTCATGCGCCGAGTCAGCGGTCGACGCATGATCTTCATGCGCTGAGCCGTCTGATTCTTAAACCTGCATGCGCCAAGTCAGCGGTCGACGCATGGTTCCATGCGCTGACCCGTGTGAACTGAATGAAACTGTGTGCTGACGGTATGGTCATCTCATGGTTCAAAAATCTGCAAAAACATAAATATGTTTGTTGTTTCGTGCATCTTGTCACGACCAAACATTAGTCACATATATTGCCAATTAAATATGATGATTTAAAAGGATATAGGAAGGATGTAATATGTTAAGTATTGCATGACGATTCTGATTCATCTGAGGTTGTACTTTGTCATCATCGTAAGTATGCATGACGACTCCGATTCATCCGAGGTTGTACTTTGTCATCATCGTAAGTATGCATGACGACTCCGATTCATCCGAGGTTGTACTTTGTCATCATCGAAACTTGAGAGCGTATGTTGTGAGACAGTTTTCCCTCACATTCTCCCCCTTTTTGATGATGACAAACCTGTGCGAAGCTTGGTGAACACAACATGCGATATCTTTAACATAGTAGTAAGCTCCCCCTTTCTTTTACAGTCATAGCTGTTGTGGTCTACAATCTACTTGTCTTTTCTCCCCCTTTGACAACATCAAAAAGAGATGGAGAAAGGTAAAGTTTTGGCATATTAACAATTAACAAAATACTCAACAGGTTATAAGTAATCATATACCAATATCCACACAAAATATTGACAATGAGCAAAATATTGAAAATAGATTAAACCAGATTAAGGACACATAAGTCATAACATTTTATAGGAATCAAGACTGTAAAACAAACATTAGTGTGCACTTAGGAGAGATAAAACAGAACATGATAACAAAAACAACATGGAGAATGAGCAAATGCAAAAACAAATGACTAATATCCTTGTCCCTTGCCCATATCAAAGGAAGACGGATAACGATATGGATCAGCCATATCAGTGGGGTAATCCACTGCTTGATTCAGGCGATTGATGCTGCGAGAGACGACTGTTTCTTGGTATCCATGGGCAGTTGTGAAAGCTGCAAATCTTTCATTCATTCTTGTTGAAAAAGAGTTGAACTGTTCAGATTTGGTGTGTAGCTCAGTTCGGATGCACAAATGTAGATTTGCACTTAATGTCACATATCAAGCCATATTTGATGCCTACCTAAAATGCCACAAAACAATTTGCATCCAAACAGTTTATCATACAAAAAAAAAGTTTCATACATATGCAACATAGGTCAAACGATACAATTGTTGATCATGAGAGTTATTAGAGAGAGATAGAGAGAGAAATGGAACAATATCACCTTAATGCCGGAGTAGCTTGATAAACAACATACTTGTACTTGCAAAAACGTCAATTTGTTAGAAGTACAAAAGTATGGTTTTAAATGAAATAAGATAGAGTAAGCAATTTATGACTCCCGCTCTGAAATGTCGAGAATGCCAAGTTCTCGGCGGATATGAAAGAAAGGTTCAGTGGCTAGTGGCTTTGTAAAAATATCCGCTAGTTGATTCTTAGTATCAACATGTTCAAATACAACATCACCTTTCTCAACATGGTCCCTAAGAAAATGGTGTCGAATTTCTATATGTTTAGTGCGAGAGTGTAATACGGGATTTTTGGTAAGGTTAATAGCGCTAGTGTTGTCACATAGGATAGGAATACGTTCAAGTTTAAGATTGAAATCTAGTAGTTGTTGCTTAATCCACAGAATTTGAGCACAACAACTACCAGCGGCAACGTATTCCGCCTCGGCCGTTGATAAAGCAACTGAAACTTGTTTCTTGCTATGCCAACTAACCAAGGAGTTTGAAAACAAATGACATGTACCACTAGTGCTTTTCCTATCCGATTTGCACCCGGCAAAGTCGGAATCGGAGTAACCTACCAACGAGCAATCACTACCCTTAGAATACCACAATCCATACTTCGGGGTACCTGACAGGTATCGAAGAATTCGTTTAACAGCTTTTAGGTGGGATTCTTTGGGACATGATTGGTATCGTGCACACATGCACACACTAAACATAATATCAGGACGTGACGCAGTAAGATAGAGAAGTGAACCAATCATACCTCTATATCGTTTTACCTCTACGTCCTTGCCATTTTCATCTTTATCCAAATTTACGCATGTAGGCATTGGGGTGTCTATGGCCTTGGATTTTGCCATGTCAAATCTCTTGATCAAGTCCAAACAATATTTTGTTTGGCTCACGAATGTCCCTTCTTGGAGTTGTTTAATTTGCAGGCCGAGGAAGTATGTGAGCTCCCCCATCATACTCATCTCGAATTCGCCCTGCATGAGGTCAGAAAACTCTCTCACGAGATTCATGTTAGTGGATCCAAATATAATATCGTCAACATAGATTTGCACCAAAATCAAGTGCTTTCCTTGACGTTTAATGAAGAGTGTAGTGTCAACCTTTCCTCGTGAGTACCCCTGATTAAGTAAAAACTTACTTAGTCGCTCATACCAAGCTCTAGGAGCTTGTTTGAGACCATATAAAGCTCTTTTTAACTTGTAAACATGTTCAGGGTATTCATGAGATTCAAAACCGGGAGGTTGAGACACATATACTTCTTCATTTATGTGACCGTTAAGGAACGCACTTTTAACATCCATTTGAAATAACTTAAAATCCTTTGCACATGCAAAGGCGAGTAAAAGGCGTATAGCCTCGAGTCGGGCAACCGGCGCATAAGTTTCCTCATAGTCGATGCCTTCCTCTTGGTTATACCCTTGAGCGACCAATCTCGCTTTATTACGGGTTATTACCCCGTTTTCGTCCAACTTGTTCCTAAACACCCATCGGGTGCCGATTACTCGATGGCCTCGCGGAGGAGGGACAAGGTCCCATACCTCGTTTCTTTTAAACTGATTTAGTTCCTCTTGCATCGATAAAAACCAGTGCTCATCGAGTAGGGCCTCTTTGGGGTTTTTAGGCTCTATTTGTGAAACGAAAGCGAAGTGATAACAAAAGTTACTTAGCTTAGATCGAGTGGTGACTCCCTTTGTGATGTCTCCGAGAATATTGTCAATTGGATGATCTTTACACGACTTCCAAGCTTGAGGGAGATCATCGTTTGTAGGCGGATGAGCTTCCTCAGTTACCTCATGGTGTGCATCCTTATCCTCCTCAATTTTGACTCTATCGGGTTGATCAATCCCCGTTTCGCCACCTTTGAGTATGTCTTCTGTGGATGTACCTGCACCATGAACAACACTATCCTTTCCGACATTTCTCGGATAGGACTCATCAAACGTAACGTGCACAGACTCTTCAACAGCTAGTAATCTTTTATTATAAATCCTATATGCTTTACTCTAAAACCAATAAACACATTCTTCTTATCACTTTCATGCACAATTTTGCAGCAATCTTTTGAAAAGGAAACATTGTAACCTTTGTCGCATAATTGGCTAATGCTAAGGAGATTATGTTTAAGGTTTTCGACAAGCAACACATCGGAAATTGTAGTAGAGGAGGGATTACCTATACTACCTTTACCTAGTATCGCTCCGCGGTTGTTATCACCGTATGTTACATACCCTTTCTTCTTAGCCACGAAGTCTATGAATAAGGATATGTCTCCAGACATGTGCCTTGAGCACCCACTATCAAGAACCCATCTTCTCTCGGTGGACTCGACACATTTCACCTGTCAAAATATAACTTACAAAAGGGAGGTACCCAATGGCATATTGGGTCCTAATAGGTTAGCGACAAGACGGTTGCGTTTGGGCAACCATTGGTAGATGCCTTTAGGAACAAGAAATCTCCTAAATCGACATTTACCAATGGAGTGGCCTTTCTTGCAACAGTAAAAGCATACAAAGTCGACATTAGAATCACTTTCACTTGCTTGATCCCTAATTACATATGCATATTTTTGATATGGGTTTATCATACTTTTTCTAAAATCCTTTTTATCGATTGCAAATGTAATTTTAGGTTCAAGTGCCTTGTCTAATTTGGCCTTAAGGTTTCTAACCTCACCTTGCCAAATATGACAAGTATCACAACCAAAGTTGAAAGGATTACTATTGTCCTTACAATCCGATTCATTATCTTTCACAATGGAAGCCTTAAGGTCCTCTAATTTCTTTTCGGACTCTAAGACTTTGTGCTCTAAATATGTAAAAATTCTTCTATTAGAAGCAAGTTTCTTAAAGGCTTCAGTTGCTTCCTTGTGTAAAACATCGAATGCGGTTTGTAATTCGGAATGAGACATATTAGATGACATATTATATCTAGAGTGACGTACCTGTTTCTTTTTCTTTTTCTGATTTGCGGAGAGACATAGATTCACGGACTCTTCTTCATCACTAGAGCTTTCATTAGAGGAGGAAGAATCACTGTCGCTTTCCCACGCGATGTACGCCCTCCTAGGCTTTGATGCTCTCTTATGTGACTTCGATTGTTCCTTTTCTTTTCCCTTGTTGTTCATTGGACAGTCCGGTTTGTAGTGACCGGGCTTTCCACATTTATAGCACGTTCCTCTAGTCTTTTTGCCTTTTTGATTGTCATCTTTGGAGAACCTTGATTGCCTTCGGAAATTTACCAGGTTCTTCTCCGAATGTTGGATGCCGTTCTTTCTCACGTACCGGTTATACCGTTTAACGAACAGCCCCATGTCCTCATTTATGTCTTCTTCTTCGTCGTCGCTTGAAGAATAATCACTTTGCTCTTTTGCTTTAGACTTCGAGGAAGAAGCCTTAAGAGCTATGGACTTCTTTTCACTCATCTTTACTTTGTCCTTCTTTTCTTTCCTTTCATGTTGGTCAAGACTCAAGAGTACCTGTTCATGCTCTTGTAGTTTGCCAAACAATGTAGTCAGGTCTAATACCGTAAGATCATTTGCCTCTTTGATGGCGGTCACTTTCGGCTGCCATTCCCTGCTAAGACATCTCAAAACTTTATTAGTAGCAAGATCATTGGAAATAGGTCTTCCTAGTGAATGTAATCTGTTTATGAGATGAGTAAATCTCTTTTGCATGTCAGCAATGGTTTCCCCTTGCTCCATGAAAAAAAGATCAAACTCTTGTATAAGAGTGTTGATTCGAGCCAACTTAACATCGTTTGTCCCCTCATGGGCAATTTGTAGTGCATCCCACATAGTTTTAGCCGTAGGGCAATGGGATACACGGTAGTATTCATCTACACCTAATGAGGAGATTAGAATGTTCTTAGCTTTCCAATCGT
Organism: Lathyrus sativus; assembly: GCA_963859935.3. Taxonomy (NCBI): domain Eukaryota; kingdom Viridiplantae; phylum Streptophyta; class Magnoliopsida; order Fabales; family Fabaceae; genus Lathyrus; species Lathyrus sativus. The sequence goes on along the minus strand of OZ012736.1, from coordinate 361,426,612 downwards.
AATTATACTTTCGCTCATCGTCGTCGGTCCATTGTGCTTCGGGCTTTGGCACAACTTCGTTATTCTCATTTGTCATGGTTATTTCAATCGGACCATTGAGAATAACGTTCCATATCTTTCTATCTATGGAATTAATGTGCACCCGCATACAGTCTTTCCAATAGCTATAATTTTCACCGTTAAAAACGGGAGCTCTATTGTACGCCCCTTTTGGTTCGTTAGCCATTATTCTATCAATGTTGTATTTGAAGCACCGGAGAACCGGAGCTCTTGATACCACTTGTTAGACTAAGGCACGGATCTAGAAGGGGGGGTTGAATAGATCCCTTTTAAAAATTTGAGTGGCGCTACCAATAAAATTGGTTTTCAAAATTGTTTTCAAATGCGGAAGCGGCCTTGGAAAATATAGTCTAAAACGAACAACTATTGGAGAGCCGGATATGCGTCAAGCAGATGAATTTAAGACGATAACGGATAGTAAATCACTACACACTTTTATGCAAAACTCAGATGTGATTCACTCGTACTATTTCCTTATTCCAATGATCAAAAATTACACCAAAACTAGCAGCAAAATTAAGGCAATTTTAGTTCAGCACTTTTGTCGAACAGTTGGTGTGCACAAAAATTACACCAAAACTAGCAGCAAAATTAAGGCAATTTTAGTTCAGCACTTTTGTCGAACAGTTGGTGTGCACAAATACCTTAAATGATATTTGTGTTGAATGAGTGATTGAAAAAGCCTTAGTACAGTATTTCTATTGTACTTAGTAGTTAAAAAACAGTGTTTCACCAACTCACTCAATCAATACTACAATTTGACAAAATCACTTATTCTAGAATCACTTAATTTTTAAGCTGTAATTGAAAATGCAGAAAATAAAGGAACACAAGATTTGATGAGGCAGTTCCCCCAGTCGTCCTCGCGTTGGGGTACGTCTGCCCTCAATTCTACAATGAGAATTGAGATATGTATTGAATAGATATCACCTGTTTGGTAGAACAGTTATACACAAGAATCGATAGACAATTGATACAAACAATCTTAATGTTGCTGATAATTTCTACCACTTCTTGCCCCTTGATTCAAGATGAATCAAGTCCTCCAATTTGATGTGAATGACCTCCGATTGCAGCCACCTTATTGACAACTCTTCCGTTGATCAAACCTTCGGCACGGCTGATCTTAGACACATCCAAATTGAACCCGGAACGTCTTCAACCTTTCAACGCCCTAGCTACTAGATTGATCAACCTTCCGCTAATCAATCACCTTCGCACTCGCTTGATTGTTGAACCGACGATTCCGTAACAAAAGCCTTCAAAACCTGTAGTCTTGATAGGTAAAACCTCAAAGGTTTTCTCCCAAGAAACACCTGCACCAGCTTCCACTCGAACCGGATCTTCAATCACGCGTTCGAACCTTATCACCGTCGAGCAAACCACAAACCGCAGCAAAAAATTGATTATCTGTAATTTGAGGATTTGTGAGTTGATTGAACGATGAAGATGAAGAACACTGATGCACCTCTTTCACGTTTCTTGACCTGAACACTTTCTCACAATGCTTTCAAAAAAATGTTCTTTGAAAATTGAAAAGACAGCTATTTATAGTAATATGCAAAACAGACAGTTGACAGATCAAAGAAACATAGCAGAATTTCTGTTTCTGCGCGCGAACGGTCGACCATAGGGTCGGCGTGCGCTGAGCCGTGTGACACTCAAACTGTCATGCGCCGAGTCAGCGGTCGACGCATGATCTTCATGCGCTGAGCCGTCTGATTCTTAAACCTGCATGCGCCAAGTCAGCGGTCGACGCATGGTTCCATGCGCTGACCCGTGTGAACTGAATGAAACTGTGTGCTGACGGTATGGTCATCTCATGGTTCAAAAATCTGCAAAAACATAAATATGTTTGTTGTTTCGTGCATCTTGTCACGACCAAACATTAGTCACATATATTGCCAATTAAATATGATGATTTAAAAGGATATAGGAAGGATGTAATATGTTAAGTATTGCATGACGATTCTGATTCATCTGAGGTTGTACTTTGTCATCATCGTAAGTATGCATGACGACTCCGATTCATCCGAGGTTGTACTTTGTCATCATCGTAAGTATGCATGACGACTCCGATTCATCCGAGGTTGTACTTTGTCATCATCGAAACTTGAGAGCGTATGTTGTGAGACAGTTTTCCCTCACAAGTACATCATTGACAGCTTTGAAGTCTTGACCCATGCGCTCATGCTCAGCTATCTGCTTAGTCAAGTCTGTCCCTAACTGGTTCACCAGCTCGGTCTGCCTCTTGAAGGAATGAACAACTTTGTTTCTCTCACTTCTGAGTTGAACCAATTCTTTCTCCAATTCTTCATTTGCCCTCTTCAATTCATCTTGCTCAGCCAACACCTGATTATGTTGCTGAATGGGCACGGTAGTAGGCTTCCCAATCATTGGAGGGCTTTCTGGCTTGGCAGGAAGAAACGGCATCCGTATAGCCTTGGCTCTGGCTCTGATCCAAGTTACGTACGGAGGGTAGGCTTGATTATTGCTTCTCCCCAGCAATGTTTTTCCCCGCTTACTGATGCCATTCCAGGCGCGCTGAAGCTTAGATAACAGATCCCCCTCTAGAAGACCAGTAAGATACAGAGATTCCTGTACCTCTTCCTCCTTCGGCGGAGCTCTCAAAGCATACGCGAACTGTCGGACCAGCAAAGATGGATTGTAGTTTATACAGCCTTTCCTACCTATCAAAGGCACGTTAGGGAACCCACTGTAGCTGAAGATAATCTCGGTACCCAACCTATCTCTGTCAAACCAGTCAATGTCCTCTGCCGATAGACTCATCAAACGCTCCGACCACTCAGTTGTGGCTGCAGACGAAACAAAGGGACCCCTCTTGGGCAGATGACTATCAAGCCATTTATAAAGCAAGGGCACATAACACGAGACATTCTTGCCCCTTCTGTTCTCATTTTTGTAGTGGATAGAATGGTAGACATCTCCTATCAAGGTGGGGACTGGATTCCCTGACGCAAAGATGCGAAAGGCGTCGAAGTCTACAAAGTCGGGCATATTGGGGAACATAATGATGCCATATATGCACAGAGCGAGGATGGCGTTGAACACGACCCAACATCCGTCTTTGGCGCACTGCTGAGCCTTTCCCACTAAGAGCTGCAAGGAGAAACTAGGAACCTTGTTCCAACTAGACAATACGAACTCGGAGGCATCCAGATGAAGTGACGGAGCTAGACTAGCCAGATCAGGCTCAGCATCCATATGAACAAAAGGCATCTGCCTCTTGATAGGAACACCTAACAAATCAGCATATTCCTCTAGTGTGGGTGCGAGGACAAAATCTTGGAAAGTAAAGCATCTCAACGGAGGATCGTAGAACTGCAGCAGAGCGTGCAACCCATTGAACTCGAACGCAGAAGGTTTACGAACCAAACCGAGCAATTTACCGTAAGATTTTCTGAACTCATCTCTCACAGAATCATCTGCTAAAGCAATCAAACCAGTCAGCTGAACCACATCAGGGGCAGGGAGCTTGTAAGCCACGGTCTTCCTTAGAGAACCCATAACAATACAATAGGAGGCAAGAAATCCTGAATCGGGGAAAACGGTACCTGCAACACAGACACACGTTAATGAAATGCAAATGAGTATGAAAAGCAATGTAAAATGCAATCATGCAACAGGAGATCAAGGCAACTGTGCTGTGGAGATTCTGTATCAACAAAACCATAATACTGCTCTGTCAAGAACAACCACTATATCTGATAAGAAGAAAATCCTGGTATCGGACCACAAATCTGCTCTGTCAAGAACACACACATGTAGGACCCTAAATATGCTCTGTCAAGAACAACCATCTAACACAGGACCTCTGATGCAGGACCAAGAATCTGCTCTGTCAAGAACAAACATCTGATAACAAGGACCTCTGATACAGGACCAAAACTCTGCTCTGTCAAGAACAAACATCTGATAATAAGACCCTTTGATCCCAATCAAAACCTGCTCTATCAAGAACAATCATACATCTGCTGATGAGATCTTCAGACCCCAATCATAAATCTGCTCTGTCAAGAACACACATACATCAGCTGATGAGATCCTCAGATCCCAATCAAAACCTGTTATGTCAAGAACAAATACACATCTCTGAATACAAGGTCCTTTGATACAGGACCAAAGCTCTGCTCTGTCAAGAACAATCATATATCTGATGATGAGAACCTCTGGTACCAACGAAACTGATTTACTATCAAGAAAACCAGGTAGTCTGAAGGTCCAAGTTTCCTGCAATAAACCCAACCCTGCTCACAGGTATGGACCTAAACTGACTCAAGTTCGGCATCCTATGCGTTCATCAGCGTCACACACATTCAAGAGGGGTGATACGATACCCGGAAGGTGTGGCATCACCAGCTCATGAAGCGGCCTCACTCGGCTGAATCACAAATGATCGGTCCCTAGAGTCGACAATCCTCCAAACCAGCAACCCCCTCAACCCAAAGGGTTGAAAAAGAAGCCAACCGGGAGAACCTCGTCTGAGCGTGGATTTCATGAGACACTAGTGCCTGCCAAGCAAGCACGCGCCCACTAATTTCCACAACTAATGCTAAGTTCACTCAAGCTTGGGTCTGGCTTCTCACTCATCAGAATGCCCCTCCCACAACAACACAGATAATCATATCATACTGAAAATAAAGTGCGGGAAATAAAATGCGATAACTAAACACAACCCAACAAGTAATCATACAAGCGCTAGGATTGACTCTCGCAGGGGACGTCGGATCCCCAAACTGACTCGCATACGGGACGTTGGATCCCAGGAAACTATCAAGTTCCCCAGCAGAGTCGCCAGTTGTCGCTTCCGCGAAAATAAGGTGCCGGCAAAATAGAAGAGTCGCCACCTTTCGTTATTTATCCCTCAGAGCGGGAAAGGAAACGATCGGAAAAACCTGACGAAAAAGGGTATAAGACAAGGTCGTCGCAACCGTTGTCTGGGTTCGGGAGTCGGTTACGCAAGGGAAAGGTATTAGCACCCCTCACATCCGTCGTACTTGACGGGATCCACGCTTGTTGTGTTTACTGGACGAGTTGGTTTATCTATCTACCTATCAAGGCTGGCTTAAACAGAAAAGAAAATGACTCGGCAAAGCGTCGCGCTTTATGCCTACGTATTCTCATCAGAGAATGAGAAATCAGAGTCAACGTAGTTCGCCCTACGACGGGTTACGGGAAAGGTGGCTCGCCAATATATCAGTATTGTGCCTACGTACTCTCAACAGGTATGAGAGATCAGAGCTTGCGTAGTTCAGGATGATACGGATTACGGGGATTCAGATTCATCTGTTTTATCGAGTAGGGTTAAACAGCAGTTCCAGCAGTTAGGGACAAAGCCTGTTTGCGGTGGCGCTGAAGTTTAACAACACTATTTTCTTCAGAAAAGCTTTCCTTTGAATTATGGGCCCACGGGGCAAAAAGGTTTGAAGTTTGTTTTCTGTCTTTTACGGAAGAGGTGTTTTTTTATTGTGTTTGCAATTTCAATCGCACAAAAGACTATGACCTGAGAGTGAATGTGTCGCATGTCACCCAAAGGGTACCATACTAAACATCCAGACTGTTGAAAAGAAACTCTCCAACAATCCTTTCTCAGATAGCTTAAGGCTCGTAACGTACGAAAGAAATCATTCATGATTACTGTATTTTAAGTTGTTATGAGATGAGAAGAGAACAAGCTCAACTAAAGGGAGACTATCAAGTCCTAATGTTGTCATGCCAAGGATTCATCCTATGGTTGAGGTTTGAAACAGGGAACTCCTAGAAGTTGTCATGCATAGGTTTCAACCTAAAGCTCTATCATCACTTCCTTATCAAAGGAAATGAGAGTCCTAAGGGATCATATCAATGATAAACAGAAACAGATAAAGCATCAGCTTAAACAGTAAACAAATATACAGTAAACGACTGTAAAATGTGTGCAATGCAAGTGAGGGAGGAAATGTGTGTGGGGCATCAGCCTCCACAAGCTCGTCTCAACCTCAAGCCAGATATGGATAACAGTAATCATACAGAAGAAATAACATGCTATCAAGCAAAATACAGTAAACTGCAATCATACAGAAGACATAAAATGCTATCAAGCAAAATAAACCACATGGGCAAGGGAGCAGGGCTCTACCGAATACCCGCAAGCAAAGCCATACAGTAACAATACAAGAAGAGGGAGCAACTCAACCTCTGGTGCAATCATGCTCCTAGATTAAAGTCAGTCTAGATATGGACTTATTCTAATGCATCAAGCAAGACAAACAAGGCACATCAATACAGCAAAGAAAACAGACAAGAAAGAAACAGATCAACAGCTCTTCCTGCTTTCAACTCAAGCTTCAGCTCTTCTGACAGCAATCCAGTCTTCAGACTTCAATCACCCTTCAAGGCTTATCAGCTTCACTTGCAAGTATCAACTTGCTTCTCCAGGTTTCAACCCATCAACATAAGTTTCAACTTATCTTCACTTCTCCAAGCTTCAGCTTTCCAGTCAATTCCATCTTCAGGCTTCACTCTTAACTACCAGTATCAACTTGATTCCTTCAGGCTCTCAATGCATCAATGCAAGATATCAACTTATCTTCTATTCCTCAGCTTCAGCTTTACACTCAATCTCAATTGAATCCTCAAGTAAGTATCAACTCAGTCTTCAAGCTTCAGCTCTCTTTGCTTTACTAGTCTCAACTTGGTCTTCTCCTCTACAAGCTTCATCTTCTCAGAGTAGTCTTCAGTCACATGAGAGTGTCAACTTCATCATTCAATTTTCTTTCAAGCCTTAGCTCTTCATTCATTCTTCATTGGGTCTTCAAGTATCAACTTGCTCTTCTTGTTCTTCAAGCTTCAGCTGCAATGGCAATACTCAAGGAATCATCCTCTTCCCCACTCTTCAGTGAAGTCCTCATCTTAAAACTCAAGTCCAACATCTCTCAAGATACTCAAACCAGAAGACAGTTGATTTAACAGAGTGAAAGGAAATGATAAACAACTTACTGACAACCAAAGGAAGCCTGTAAGGGTTCATCATTATGAGAGACTGATTCCCTCAAAGTTCTACTTCCCAGATAAAACCACTCATCCTTCCAAAGGAGGGATGTGAATATCTGAGAAGGACTTTTAGTCATTGGGAGGAATGGAGGCACAAGATGCCTTCCATGTTTGTGAAAGAAATCATTCTAACTACAAGGCTCTCCCTATGTCCTATCTCCTAATCTTCAGCAGACACCTTCAGGCTCAAACAAATCCAAAGCTCCAAGCAACTTCAAGCATCCTCCTCTTGTCTTCAACTTGTCTTCAATCTCAACCAAAGGCAAACCAAGCACAAACCCTAATCTAAGGGACCTAGGGAAGTTAAACTAGTTGAATTAGTAATTTAGGATCACCTAAAACCTAGTACTAAAGTTAGTCCTAACTAAAATACTAAAATCAATTGTAAAATCCTACAAAAATCACTATGGGAACCTAGGTCAATCATGACTCTACCACATTAGTTTCAAAGATCAAACCATCAAATTGGACCTAGAACTAAATCCTACATTACAAGGTATCAAACCTAAAGCCCTAAAAGGAGGCACCTAAATATCAATCTAGAAAGCACACCTATTTTCATCAAAAAAATGTGAGAAAAATTCTATGGGATTATGCATGTCTAACCTAATCACACACACAAAATTAGGCTCAAAATCATCACCATGAGATCAAACAAAATTCCACAAAATTATGCTTCAAACATGAACATTTTAATATCAATTAAAATGAAAAATTCCAATTAAATCAGAAATTACATGAAATGAAAATATTTTTTGTCTAAAAAATAATAGACTCAATCATGAGTAATATGCAAAAAGAATGGGTTTAATTCGATAAATTTTCAATTAATTATGATTTTTGCAAGAACCATAAACAAAATGAAAAAATAAGAAAATCCAATTAAAATGAATAAGCGCGCGGTGTGGATAGTAATCATTTTCAGTTAAAAATCTGGGTTGGGCCTCCAGGGGGTGCGAATAGCGCTCAGATCACTAAGCCCAAAACATCAAATAAATGAAACGCATCGTTTCATGCTTCAGAATCCTTCACAACTCAACTTTAAAACACATCCGTTGGATCCTCTCCCAGTCAAAGGTCAAGCTCTCATCCAATGGTGAAAACTTCATCTCCTACCTCTGGCCATGGAAATGGAGGGAAGAACCAGAGTTCAAACATGGTTCTTGCTCAATTCGAACTTCATCATATCTCCATCGAAATGCATGATTCAAAGCACTAATACACTCTAAATTCCACACTGATCACAATCATGGTCTTAGATTCAATTGAAATATCCTCTAACCCTAAACACGATCGAGGATCAAAATTCTGACCAAGAATCAATTGTCTCCAATCTTGAAATTGCTTGGTCTAAAACGCTCATCACATTACACTGATCAGTTTCCCCTATAGAATTCATATTATTGCTCACTATACACCAAGTTCTTGATCCAAACTGAAATGGTGTCATCGCCTTGAACATAACCAAATGCTCTCAAACTCTCCGGAATCCATCCCCTAGTTGTCTCTAACCATTCTAACCTAACAATTTGACTTAACAATGCTTAAATTAAGGTGTATGGTGAAAGTTACAAACCTGGGATTTTTTGAATAACAGATGCACCAAATCTTCACTTCAACACTTCAATCCTTCCAGAATCGTTCCTTGTATCAAGATATAGCTTCTGTTTGCAAAAGAATGGATGGAAGATGCTTGCAACTCCAAACCCGATAGTGACTTGTAGCAGGTGGAACTCAAAAGCTCATGCACGATTCAGCCATGTTCTTGCTCTCAATTTGCTATGGAATCACTCAGTAACTCATAAGGAAGAGATTGCAATAGAAAGAATCGATTGAAATGGTGCAGAAATGAAGAATGGATTTCAATTTGCAATGAACAAATTTGGAATCCCAACTCTCTCTCCTTCCTCAACTCTCACCAACCTCCTCCATTGACCTCTTCTAAACCATATATAGAATGATTCAGAACCCTCTAGCACCTTCTGGAATCATCCAAGGAGATTTTGAAAATCTCATGCCATGGTTTCTCATTTCAAGCCATTCTCACACCAGTCCATGTTTCCCTTGTTTTCAGCTCCAATTCTGAATTGAAAATCTCCTTAGATGAGATGTATGAGATGTTAGGATGCTTGTATAGCTTGTCCATTGCTCTCTCTTATGTTTTGCAAGTGTAACTTAGATTACAAGTAACTTATGATAAGTCCATTAATTTGACCTCAAATCAAAATTATAATAATGCCATTGTTTCTAAAATGATTTTTCCATTCAATTTGGTAGGTCACTTGCATTATTTTGGTTATGTATTGAAAATTCCCAAAAATAGGTCACTTTAATACATTAAATCCTCCTTTATTTTGACCATTTTGACAAGTATGAGCTACAAGCATTTCCAACATCTCATGACCTCCTTACTACCCTTAAAACATCATTTTGAACAAGTTTGATGTTGAAGATTTTTCTATTTGAAGCTTGGAAATAGGAGTTATGGCCTTATGCTTGAAATGACCTGTAATCTCCAAATGACCAAAATGCCCTTGACTTGTCAAAGCCATAACTTAAGTTTTACAAATCCTATCAAGGACTTCTAGTACTATCTAGAAATCTAAGAAGATAAGTAACAACATTCATGTTGACCAAAAGTTCATAGAAATCATCCTTCTTTTGCAAAAGTTTGATGCAAGTTGGGTGACTTTCAAGGCCCCAGATTCACATACCTCAGATGACCTGTAACTTGTCAAATTCACAACTTGAGTTCTACAAATCCTATCAAGGACTTATAGTACTCAAATTAAAGCTAAGAACAAGATCTACAACATTCATGTTTGGGGAAAGATGAGATGACAATCACATCTTGAGCTAAAATGCCTTGAAGATAGGGGTCAAACTAGGGGATTTTACACTGTCAAGCCTTAGAAACCCTAGCTTGAAACTTCTCAAACTCTTCAATCATGATGAGTTGACCTTGGAATCATCCTTATAACACCTCAATGCATCAATCCATGATCACATGGCTCTTGAATTAGGTCTCAACCCTCTCCAAATCATCAGTTGACCTAGGGTTGACCCAGTCAAACCCTAATTATACCACTCATGGCTAGGTCCTCTTAATCTTGTACAATGACCTGTCTAGGCTTCATGATGGATTTCAAGACACCTCATAAGCTCTCTCAAGGCTTCAAGTCTTTCTTCATAGCTTCAGAATCATATGAGGAGCTTCCCACAACTCTCAAGTTAGGAGGCACCCAACTTTGGTTTCAACCACTCTCTCTGAGGATCTTTTAACTTCTCTGACAAGGATATCAACCCTTGAACACTTGAATAAGCTTCTTGGCTACCTTCATACCCTTTTGTAGCTCTTGATTGGTAGTCATACCTCTTGATCTCCTGCATACATGTCAATGAAATGCAAATGATAATGCTAATGTGAATGAAATGAAACATAAGCTAGTTAAAGAAATGTTGGGCAAATTTTGGGGTGCAACAACCTCGTAGCTTGAGCTCTGGGTTGTTGCGCCTGTTGATTGATATACGGCTGATGATTGTATTACTGATATTGATTAGGCGTCCCTTACTGAGGGTTTTGCTGATTTTGTTGATGTTGGAACACCAGTATTACTGCTGCTATATATGGTGATTACTGATACCACTGTTGTGGACCTCTTTAATTTTGCGTTCTCCTTTCATGCGTCACTGCGCTGACCTCACCCTCTTTCTTCTTGTGGATGCTGTTTGTGGATTTCTTGATCGTACTGGTGCTGGAGCTAGTAGCTGAATTTGTACCTTGCCGCTTTTTAACCCTGCTTCAACTTTTACGCCAACAGCCACAATGTCAGAAAAGTTTGTCGTAACACTGCTGATCAATCTTTCATAGAACTCCAACCTGACTGTATCTACAAATGAGTCAGCTAATTCTTTCTCAGTTAAAGGAGGTTCTACTTGAGCAACAGTTCTGCACCATCTTTGCGCATACTCTTTGAAGGATTAGGAACTTTTCTGCGTCATGCTGAGAAACTAACAACGATCCGATGCTAGATCTATATTGTATTTATATTGTTGTACGAACGCATCGGATAGGTCCTGAAAACGGTGTATTTTTTCCTGATCCAAACCTAAATACCACTTGGCGGAAGCACCTTTGAGACTATCTTGAAAGTAGTATATTAGCAGTTTGTCATTTTCAATATGTGGAGCCATACATCAGCAGTACATGATCAGATGGACCTTTGGGCAGGTGGATCCTTCATACTTGTCAAACGTGGGCATTACAAACTTGGGAGGGAACACCAAGCCCGAGACTAGACACATGTCCTTGGCATCAGACCCAAAGACATTGTTTCCTTCGATGGCCCTCATCTTCTGGTCATTATATCCATTTCAACTCTTAACTTTTCGTGCTTTTCATCTTCGATTTCAAATCCCTCAGGTATATCGAATATCGGTTGACAGTTATTGAAGATAGGTCGGGCATGTGCTTGAAATCCTGCTTGAGTGAAAAGGGGATCTTCCGTCAATGGAACAACCTGTGGTTGGAAATTAAATGGTTGAGGATTACTTAGTGGTGGCAGAAATTCCTGGGAGATGCAAAATGGAGGCTCAGTTGCTGAACTTGTTACTGGAGGAGGATTTACTGTTGATTTATTGATTTCAGATATTACAGTAGCCTGTGAGTCTATCTTTGCCTCTATTCCCTGGAGTACTTCCAATATCTGGCTGACGTCGCCTCTGATCCCTTCAAAATCATTATCGATCTGGTCGATTCTCTGGTCATGATCGACCATCTTTCTTTGAGCGCTGGCTCGAGTGTTGTAGTAATGGGAACTCAGTGTGACTTCCTTCCTCTTTGGGGTGGAAAAGAACAACAAATGAGCTGCAAAACCCATGCAAGACTATGCAAATGCAGATGCAAAACCAACCATTCAAGGAAAAACAACAATCTTGTTTACAAACAAAATTAAAAACACACACCTAGCAACGTGCTTGAAAAGCAGATTTTCATTGATAAATCGAGGTCTATTACAATATATGGCTCTTGTTTACAAACAAGACATTTCTTACATGATGACGCGAAATTGTATCGTTTATTTGACTTGATTTACATGCATTTATTTCTGACTATTGTTAATTTATCTTGATTTATGTTCTAGTTTACGGTTAATTTACTTCGTTGCGCAGATTATGGAGAATTTGGATTAAAGAAAGAAAAGAAGAAGAAATGGAAGGAAAAGAGAGAAGAAAAAAAGAAAATAACAGAGAAAATGGATTTTTGTGCGTGTGACGCTCGTCACAGCTTCCTCACGGTCGTCACAGACCCTCACGGTCGTCAAAAGAGTGTCACAACCTTCACAACCCCAAGTTCAGTAACGTGCAAAAATATAAGTGACCACGAGCACGTCTAATTTAATTTCTTCCTAAGACTTCCTCCTTTTCTCCTACACTTTCTCCACCAACTGCCCACTACTGGAAGTTACTCCCATTTTCCCCATAACTCTTGCATGATCTCTAGAAGTTGAGAAAGGAAATATCTCCTATAAATAGGCCTGAGATTCACAGCATTTGGGGGAGGCTTCGACGTATCGAAGTGCTGCCAAAATTCCTATTGAAGCTATTTTTATTTGTTTCTTTTATTTTCTTTTCTTTTTCCCTTTAGTTCAGAGCATTGTATTTCTGCAATTTTATTTCACCAAAGTTGAATCCTGCCGACATTGTGGAGGACTACTCTTCAATTTCAGTACTACTTTCCAGGTTCTTATTAATTGAATTATTACTTTATTTTCTGTCATAATGTATGTTTTATCTAAACTGCATAAGTCGGTATGTAATAAATTAGTAGGACGATTCGATAGTAACCGGTGCCATCCTTTTTACAAACACTTTTCTGGCTGTTAGTTTTTAATCTAATCTTTCTGAATAAACCTTCGTCGCGACAGCGAGAAATTATTTACAGTAGTTTTTCCACGAAAGTGGGAAATTCATTAAGGTACGAATCGGCACGCGAAAGCTGGGATTCAAACCGGATAGTAAAAACTAGGCATTTATTTTAAATACAGCGAAAGCGCTTTAAAAGAAATCAGAACTTAGTTGTTTTCAAAAAGTGATTTTAACCCCGAATGGGACAGCGAAAGCGTACATTCCATCTTAGAGTCATGACTAGAGTCAACAACCATCGTGAGGCAAAGGTCTTTAAACGAATATTTTCTCCTGAAAAGTGTTTGCAAAGACTAAAAACCACCGGCGACCTGTCAAATCCCCGAAAACTAAAGCATTACATACCGATATCCCTTATTAATATATTTCTAAAACTAAAAATCTTTATTTCTTTTGTTTTTAATTGTGTTCGCATTTAACCTTCCAAATTTCATTGGCCTTAGCTTTACGTCGTAACAATAGATAACGGTAGGTTGACATTGGTCTCTGTGGGTTCGACAATCTTTTATATTACTTCGATATTTCCGTGCACTTGCGGACGCATCATTACAAAAAGTAGAAAATGCATTCTAAGATTACAATCTTAAAGAAAAAGCAGGAAATTGGGAAGCTTTGACCGTTCTAACAAGACGATCCTTTTCCTTCTTGAGGCCTGGGCTGGAGCTGATTCTGACGGATCAACTCCCATAACTCAGCATTTTCACATTCCGTTTTGACTAAAGCGAACTTCAGCTCACCCCTAGGCATAAGCACTTCAGGCTCCATGGTTATTTCGTAGGTGTGAGTGTAGAAAATTCTTAGAGTTATCTCCTTTGACCAAAGTAGATAAGCTCTTGTGGCTAGACAGCTCACATTCTCTTCTGCAGTCATCTCTTTCATATGAGGATTATACTAAGCTAGACGAGCTTGGGTTTCAAAGTCTTCATCACTGCCTTTTTCACAGAAGCAAGTCCTCAGCAGGTCTGGTTCTGGTTCTAGCCCAGTTTGATATCCTGGGTGGTGACGAGCAAGGATTAGGCTATAGCTAATGACTCCCTTAGTACCTATGAGAGGTATGTTTGGAAATTCTCCGTAGCTTTGATAGCAAATCTGCTATTTTTGATATCATACCAATTAACATCATAATGACTGAGTGATGCTAACTTTTAAATCCACGCAACTTTCTTAGGGAGATCCTAAGGACTTGAGTTTTGGGCAAGTGTGAAATAAACCACTTTTTGAGCAGCGCCGTGCAGCATGAGAACAACCCGAGATCATACATCCTACGTCGATGGATAACGAAGTAGGTATCATCCAATAGTGTGGGTACATGGTTTCTGATTATGAAGAGCCTGATGGCCTCTTCATTGATGAATTCATCATAGCAGGGGAAAAGATACAGCCTATAAATTAAGAAAGCCACAATTGCTTCAAAGATTCCTAGGTCTCTGTTATCATAGTGGAACTCTGCCATTTCCATGAATGGTCTTGCTTCCATTCCGAGGAAACCTTCCCTATTCACCAACTGAGTAGGCAGCTCCGTTGGCTCGAGATGTAGTGCTTTGGAAAGTTCTCTCCTCCTTGGTTTACCATAGTGCGGTGTGAAAGTCAGAGGAATCTTCAAGTAAGCGGAGTACTCTTCTAGGTTGGGAGCAACTGGAAGTCTGGGAAAACAAATCATTGATATACTGGGTCATAAAACTCAATGAGTGCTTGCAGCATGTCCTCGTTAACTCTTGTGTTTAGTAGTGGGAGAAAATCTCCGTACCTGGCAATGAATGCAGCGGGGTTCCTGACAAGGCCTCCCAAAATTTTGAGGTTGTCCAATCTTAGGCTCAGAAACGAAAACCTGTTTCGGTGTTCCATAACAATGTCTGCAAAAGAAATTTTTTGAATTCCTTGAATGGTTAGTAAAATGCGAGAATGAAAATTCAAAATGCAACTAATTTTACAAAACTCAGAAGATTAATCATGCCAAACCCTTATTTCATTAATTGTTGGAAAAAGTTACAACTTTTGAAATACAATACAAGAAGCCTAAGTTTACATCAGGAAACTAGGTCTTATGATCTAAACCAAGAACTTCAATTGCGAGGCCTCTTCAATTTCTTCAGTATTGCATTTTCCATTACCAACTTGTCTACTATCCCTTTCCATGCTCCAGAGGTTAGAGGGAGGTTTTAATATTCATGAATGCTTTGAGTGGGCTTTACACTAGAGAAAAATAAATTCTCCTTTGTGGCTTCCCCATTGATCATACATTGTTCGAGCCAACTTATCAGTTTGTCTTTTTCTTGCACCTCCCTTATAAGCTTTGTTGTTTCGGAGAATAGTGTCTGATACTTCCCTTCCCAAGTTTCTCTCTCAATTTGACGAACCATTATTACAGCAGAGGTGCACAACAAAGAATAGTTTCTTTTCCTTGAAGCGTCCGATGATGAATAAAGTGATAAACTTCTCCTAACACGGTAGGCACAAAGTTGCCACTTAGAAATATGGTGATAGAAGAATTTACAAATTCTTCAACTTTTGGAAACAATACTAATCCATAGATTAAAAGAGCCAATATTTCTTCGAATGCATCCGTACTACCTTCTTTGGAAAGATAAGCAACCTTCTTGACTAAGAAATTTGAATGGAAACCTTTGACTCCGCCTTTGGTGGCACGGTTCGCCTTAATTTCTGATACTTCAAGGTGAAGAGCATCTGCTATTTCCTTTGGTGAAGGTAAGCTTTCCAATCCACTGTAAGGTTTCTGATCTTTCATAGGGACTCCCTGTCGCTACTGCGAAAATCGGCGCCGGCTGACAGAAGAGTCGCCACCGTGCGTTATTTATCCCAACGGAGGGAAAGGACACGCTCGAAGTAAACCTAACGCAAAGACGGGAAAGGTATGGTCATCGCAACCAAACCCTGGGTTCGGGAGTCGGTTACGCAAGGGGAAGGTATTAGCACCCCTCACGTCCGTCGTACTCGACGGGATCCACGCTTGTTTTCGGGTATGGATTGTTATTCTATCTAAACTAAGGGTTAAGGGTTAAAAAGAAAAGAAAATGACTCGGCAAAGTATCGCACTTTATGCCTACGTATTCCCGTCTGGAACGAGAAATCAGAGTCAACGTAGTTCGCCTACCTACGGGAAAGGAGGGGAAGGTTGCTCGCTAGGATATCGCATCCTATGCCTACGTACTTTCATACAGCATGAAAGATCAGAGCAAACGTAGTTCGGGCCACGTACGACACAAGTCTGTTTTGATTGTTTTTATTCCTTCTGAAAAAGGGTTTTCCTGATTAACAGTCCAAGCGGACAAAAATGACGTTTTGATGAGTTCACATTCTTTTACGGAAGAAGTGTCTTTTATTGTGTTTGAAATATTTATTGTGTTTTTCTGTTTGTTTTTGAGAAAGAAGAGACAAAACTCTAATCTATGGTTGCGAAGGGAATCAAATTAACCTAATGTTATCATGCATGGGTTAAGACCTAATGTCTATCATGCTCCTCTCTTGCGCAGAGAGAAACAGAGATCCTAAGGGAATGGACGGAAACAGAAACAACAGATATATACAATAAAGCAGTAAAATGCATGGATGCAACAATACAAGCGAGGCAAGGGAGTCCCACTCAACCTCGAACCTAGAAAACAACAGGCAAAAGCGAACATAATTCACTTTCAACCTAACAGGTTAAACAGCAAGCAATACAGTTAGGGAAATTCACACAATACATCAAGAATTATAAACAGCAAAAAGTCTTCACCAGCAGCAGCTCTGCACCAACATCTGTCTTCAACTATCTCCAAGCTTCAGGCAAGCATCAGTCTTCATCTTCACAGCCTTCAAGCAAGGTCTTTGTCTTCATCTCTAATGGCTTTTCTTCAAGTCTCAATCCCCAAGCTGAGGAATCAATCACAGGAATGAACTGGGAGGTTAAGCAATTAGTTGACCACCAAAGGTGGCAAACAGACTGCTAACAACACATAGAATATTTCTCTCAAGAGTTCTATCTCTTAGACACTATCACCAAGCCTTCCAAAGGAAGGGGGTGAGTGTCTTAGAGAGACTCTGCATCATAGAGAAGGATGGAGGTGACCAAGACCTTCCATGTTTATGAACCAAGTTTGCTACTCTAGAGCTCTGCCTAACTCCTAGATCCTATGGCCTTCAACAGCTGCCAGCAAGATGCTCTTCATCAACTCCAGAGGTTGGTCTTCATTCTTTGATCTCCAATGGGCTTCATCATCACAGTCTTCAGCTCAAACCCCAAGTCCCAAGCAGGCCCAATACCCCACACAGGCAAGTAATAAACCCTAGAGAGGGCACACCACACAATCAAACAAATACAAGCAGTATACTAATAGTAATAGTAGAATAGGGGAAACCTAGTAATTTCTAAGGGATCTATTATCTACCCATAATCCCTATAGTCCCATACCCCAAAGATTCAAACTACAACTCCTAAAAGGATTGATTCACTACACCTATGTTATCTCTAAACCCTAGTTTTGGTTCTTCTAATCACACCTAAACAAATCATATAAAATTAAGTCTTAAAATCATGAATTAAATTTTATATACAAGCTAGAGTCCTAAGTTACTCACCCTAAAAAGAATGGATCAAAAATATGAAAGCATCTAACCAAACTAAAATCAACAATATCATGCATTAAACTAAACATTATTTAAACCTATTTAAAAGAAAAATATACTAAAAATACAAAAATAAAATGAAATGCTAATTTTTTTTATATGATAATTTTCTTAACAGAATTATGAACAATATGCAAAAACAACCAATTAAAAGTAAGCATTTTTCAATTATTTATGAGTTTTCAAAGAATTAAAAAAAATGAAAGAAAATAATGTGGATTAAAGTTGGATATGGGGTGCAGAAAGTAGATATTTCAGTTAAAATAATAGGATGGGCCTAGCAATGCACGTCTGGGCCCAATGATCAGAAAACACAATCAAAAAATAAAAAAACCTGAAACGGTGCATATAGTAATCAAATCAGTGCAATTGGTTTTGGGCTTGGAAAAATAGGGTGCGAATAGCAAGGGATTATAAAGCCCATTCTGAGGGAATAAATGAAACAGTGCGTTCTGCTTCATAACATCTCCCTCCAAATTTGTTTTAAACACTGGCCATTGGATTAAGGTCTGAGTCAAGGTCAAATGCATGATCGTGTGGTCCAGGGTTCGTCTTCAACCTTGGAACCCTAGGGTTTTCAGAAATCACCTCTCCCATGCACGAATTTCATCACCTCTGTTCTCCCTCGTCTCTCCATGAAAACTCACGATGCAAAGAGTAAAATTGCTCTACTTATTCCCCTCTACACAGCCATGGCAATAGTTTCTTCTAAAACTCACTCAAATGTCAAACCCGATAGGTAGAAGATTCTGATTCCACCATTGTTCACTGATATCCACCTTGCCAATTCTTGCCAATTCTTACCCTAACATGATCTACACATTGCACTGATCATTCTGAGCTATAAACCTAAGATTATCATGCTTTAATCTAAGAGTTCTAAGCCACAACAGATTTAGTGCACCATTGGTAACCTCCATGAAACCTTCTCAAACTTTCTGAATTCCATCATCTAACCTAACCTAACAGTTCTAACCCTAAAACTCTCTAACATGCTAACTAATTTAGCCAGCCGGCAGGGGCAGTGGGCAATCTTGTTGGAACGGGAGGCATGACCCGCAGTGGTAGAATTTTCACTTCACCTGAAATCGAGGCTGAGAGGATTGCTAAAGGCAAAGCCAAAGTGAATGAAGGAGGACCTTCCCAGACGAAAGAGAAAGAAACACCGATCAAGGATGTAGAAGAGTTTATGAGGTTGATTCGCAAAAGCGACTATAAGATTGTGGAGCACTTGCAGCAGACGCCCTCCAAAATTTCGATACTATCTTTGTTGCTTTGTTCTAAGGCTCATCGGAATTCCTTGTTGAAAATATTGGATACATATTTTGTACCTCAGGAAGTAACTGTTAATCAGCTTGAGGGGGTACTGGCGCATGTGAATGCCGAACACAGCCTGGGATTTACTGACTTTGATTTGACGCCTAGAGGTCGGGATCATAATATGGCTTTGCACATTTCAGTGGAATGTCGGGGCACTATTATGTCGCATGTTCTTGTAGACACCGGGTCATCTTTGAATGTGTTGCCTAAGAAGGCTATGATGAAGCTAGATATCCGAGGAATCATATGCACGCCAAGTGATTTGGTCGTGAGGGCTTTTGATGGGACCAGAAGGTCGGTGTTTGGGTCCATAACGTTGCCACTCCAGGTTGGGCCAGAAGTGTTTGACACTGTGTTCTACATCATGGACATACATCCTGCTTACAGCTGTTTACTTGGGCGACCATGGATACATTCTGCAGGGGCTGTGACGTCCACGCTGCATCAGAAGCTTAAATACATGGTCGATGATAGTGTTGTTACTATTTGCGGAGAGGAGGATATTCTGGTTAGTCATCTTTCATCATTCAAGTACGTCTAAGTGGATGGGGAGATCCATGAGACGCCATGCCAAGCCTTTGAAGGGTTGCAGATCAAGGACAAGTCTCATGTTCCCAGCAAAGGGCTAGAGGTGGCCATGTCTTCGTATAAAGACGCTCAGGCAGTGGTTCAGGCTGGAGCAACCAAAGGATGGGGCCAAGTCTTGAAAATTCCTGTCAAGATGGACAAGTTTAGGTTGGGGTATCGCCCGACGTCGTCATCTTCCGCATCAGGCGTGCCAAAGTTCAAAGGGCCAGTGGTGATCACTCCAGGTGGAGTCTGTTATTAAACGATTAATGCTGTTTCCGATGCTGAAGACGGAGATAGTGACTGCGACATGGACTCGTGGATCAAGCCCGGCGTGCCAGGACAGAGCCTATGCAACTGGTCTATTCAGGGGCTTGTCCAAGTGACTACAAAACAGTAATGATTTGTTTTCTCGATTATTGTATAATCCTGTGTCCTACCCGGGGCATAGTGATTTTGTTTTTAGGGCTACCTACTTATGTGTGTACTTTGTTTAATCATTAATAAAGGCGTTTTTCTCATGCAAATTTTGTGATCCTTGTTTTTCTTGTTTTTGCTTTAATAATAAAATGGCAACGTGGTTATGTGCTTTGTTTGCATTATTTGAAACATTTAACCATTCTCATTGCAGGATTCATATTTCAGACGACACCGATGACGAACTTCCTATGACTCGCTTCGATTTCGAGCACCCGATATTTCAAGCAGAAGAAGAGATTGTTGAGGATAATGACTTATCAGAAGAGGTGACTCGACTTTTGAAACAAGAAGAGAGAATCATTCTGCCTCATCAGGAGGAAATTGAAATTATCAACGTGGGGTCCGAGGAGGTTGTCAGGAATATCCGAATAGGGGTTGCACTGCAAAGTGATATCAAGCAAAGTTTGATCGAGATGCTTCGAGAGTATAGTGATATCTTTGCTTGGTCTTACAAAGACATGCCTAGGTTGGATACTGATATCGTGGTTCATCGTTAGCCATTGCGTGAGGAATGTCCACTGGTTAAGCAAAAACTCAGAAGGACTAGACCAGATATGGTTGTGAAAATTAAAGAGGAAGTTCAGAAACAGTGGGACGCCGGTTTTCTGGCTGTTACAACTTATCCCTCATGGGTCGCCAATATAGTACATGTACCAAAGAAGGATGGTAAGGTGCGGATGTGCGTGGACTATCGAGATTTGAATAGGGCGATCCCAAAAGACGACTTTCCGCTTCCTCATATTGATGTGCTGGTCGACAATACCGCTTAATTCTCCGTGTTTTCCTTCATGGACGGCTTTTCGGGCTATAATCAGATCAAGATGGCGCCGGAGGATATGGAGAAAACAACTTTTATTACCACGTGGGGAACGTTCTGCTACAAAGTGATGCCCTTTGGTTTGAAGAACACAGGGGCAACATATCAGCGAGCCATGATAACACTCTTTCATGACATGATGCATAAAGAGATCGAAGTCTATGTTGACGATATGATTGCCAAATTCCAGACGGAGGAAGAGCATCTGGTCAATCTTCTGAAATTGTTCAAGAGGCTTAGGAAATTCAGGCTGAGGCTGAATCCTAACACGTGCACCTTCAGGGTGAGATCTGGTAAGCTATTGGGGTTTATTGTTAACGAAAAAGGAATTGAGGTTGATCCTGCTAAGATAAAAGCAATACAAGAAATGCCAACGCCGAAAACAGAAAAAGAGGTTCGTGGCTTTTTAGGGAGATTGAATTACATTGCTCGGTTCATATCTCATCTAACGGCCACGTGCGAGCCATTATTCAAGTTATTGAAAAAAGATCAGGTTGTGACCTGGAATGAAGATTGTGAAAAGGCATTTGAAAAAATAAAAGAATATTTGCAGGAACCTCCAATATTGACACCCCCAGTAGCCGGGAGACCATTGATTATGTATTTGACGGTTCTTGAGAAAAGTATGGGTTGTGTTCTCGGTCAACATGACGAGACTGGACGTAAAGAGCATGTGATTTACTACTTGAGTAAAAAGTTCACAGATTGTGAGTCCCGTTACTCAATGCTCGAAAAGACGTGTTGTGCGCTAGCCTGGGCTGCCAAACATTTGAGGCAATACATGCTAAATCATACAACCATGCTAATTTCAAAGATGGATCCGATCAAATATGTGTTTGAAAAGCAAGCACTTTCCGGAAGGATTGCCCGATGGCAGATGGTCTTGATAGAATACGATATTCAATATGTTTCTCAAAAGGCTATTAAAGGTAGTGTTCTGTCAGAGTACCTAGCTGAGCAGCCAATTGATGATTACCAGCCGATGAGGTTTGATTTTCCTGACGAGGATATCATGTACTTAAAAATGAAGGACTGTGAGGAGCCGTTTCCTGATGAAGGTCCAGAGCTGGGTTCCAAATGGCATTTGATATTTGACGGTGCCGTCAATTCATACGAAAGTGGAATAGGGGCAATCATTACTACTCCCCATGGGTCGCACATCCCATTCACTGCCAGATTGACCTTTCTAGTTACCAACAATGAGGTCGAATATGAAGCATGCATTATGGGTCTCGAAGAAGCGATTGATCTGAGAATTAAAAATCTTGATGTATACGGAGACTCTGCTCTAGTTGTGAACCAGATCAAGGGAGAGTGGGAGACTCGTCAGTCCAATCTGATACCTTATATGAATTATGCAAGGAGGTTGTTACCTTTCTTTGACAAGGTGGAATTGCACCATGTACCACGAGCAGAAAATCAGATGGCAGACGCTCTCGCGACGTTGTCTTCAATGTATAAAGTTAACTTATGGAATGAGGCTCCCAGGATAGTTATTTCTTGCCTTGATAGGCCCGCTTTCATATTCGCCATTGAGGAAGCTTCCGATGGCAAACCGTGGTATTATGATTTCCAGAATTTCCTGAAGAACCAAGAGTATCCGGCTGGGGCATCCAATCATGATCAGAAGACTCTTAGGAGATTGGCTAGCAATTTCTATTTGAATCCAGATGGTGTCTTGTACAAGAGAAACCATGACTTAGTGTTGTTGCGGTGTGTGGATGAGAAAGAGGCTAAGTTGCTCATGGAAGAGATCCACGAGGGCACATTTGGCACGTATGCCGGCGGACATGCAATGACGAGAAAGTTATTACGAGCAGGGTACTATTGGCTGACAATGGAAACAAATTGTTTCAAGTTTGCAAAGAGGTGTCATAAATGCCAGATTTATGCGGACAAGATTCATGTGCCTCTGAGCCCTCTGAACGTTATGTCATCACCTTGGCCTTTTTCCATGTGGGGAATCGATGTGATTGGGAAAATTGAGCCCACGGCATCCAATGGACATTGTTTTATCTTGGTAGCTATTGATTACTTCACCAAATGGGTTGAAGCGGCATCGTATGCTAATGTTACCAAGCAGGTGGTAGCCAGATTTATCAAGAAGGATATTATCTGCAGATATGGAATCCCGGAGCGGATTATCACTGACAACAGTTCGAATTTGAATAACAAGATGATGAAGGAATTGTGCCAGAATTTCAAGATTGAACATCACAACTCTTCTCCTTATCGGCCCAAGATGAATGGCGTTGTTGAAGCGGCCAATAAAAACATAAAGAAGATCGTTCAAAAGATGGTTGTGACCTACAGGACTGGCATGAGATGTTGCCTTTTGCTTTACACGGTTATCGTATGACGGTACGCACATCAACCGGGGCAAATCCTTTTTCATTGGTATATGGTATGGAGGTTGTCCTACCATTGGAGGTTGAGATTCCTTCTTTGAGGGTTTTACGCGATGTCCAACTTGATGAGGCAGAATGGGTGAAAGATAGACTGAATCAGCTCAGTTTAATGGATGAGAAGAGACTGGCTTCTCTAGCATATGGTCAGCTGTACCAAAGCCGGATGAAGAAAGCTTATGATAAAAAGGTGTGTCCTCGAAGCTTTCAGACGGGCGATCTTGTGCTGAAAAAGATTCTCCCACCACAATCAGATCACAGGGGCAAATGGACTCCCAGCTACGAAGGTCCATATGTCGTTAGAAAGGTTTTCTCTAGAGGAGCCTTATTGTTGTCCACCATGGATGGTGAGGATTTTACATCCCCTGTGAACTCGGACGCAGTTAAAAAATACTTTGCTTAAAGAGACCCGCTGGACAAAAAAAAAAGAGTCCAGGCAAAAATGGGGCATCCCGACGAACCATAAAAAAAAGAACAAAAGGTTCGGGAAAAAGTTAGGGATAAAATTCAAAAATGTACACCCGCGAAGTTGAAAACTTGAAAAGGGCGACTTCGGAAAAAAAAGGGTATCCCGGTGAATTGAAAACCCGCAAAGGGAGGTTCACGCAAAAGTTAGGGATTTGGAAAAAAGCAAATGACTGCGGTCCGAGTTTGATACTGCATTGCTTAGTGGTTTGGGAGTACCTGAGGGTCGTATATCCGAAATAATCTCTTCCGAAGATCGAGTATCTGGAAAGCGTCAGAGTCAGGCGAGTCATAGGAGGATCAGCTCATGGTGTTCGTCTGTACCACGTTGCCGACATGTATATAAATTTTCGTTGTATTTCTGTGATATTTGTATTTTGTTTGTGCGTAACTTCCTCTTTTCAGGAGTTGCATCCAGTGTACAAATTTTTGCCTATTTACAGGCCCGTTATCAATAAAGCATATTATTCAGTATTTGATGCTAGTTCTTTACTGTTTTGTTTGTGAAAAACGCCGATGTTTTTGATGAACTTGCATGTACATAAACTTGCTGGCCTTTTCCAATAATTGTTAAAACTTCGAATTGACTGAACGAATGTCACGGATACTAACCGGGATAGATCTTGTTGTATAGATTTGTTCTGTCTCGTTTGTGTTTTGCAGGGTTCTCCCCTTTGAAGTAAACAGTCAAGGAATTTGTGTTTCCCCAGCCAGAGTCCCGTGACCTAGTGATTGTATCACTTCTCAGCTGATGGAATTGGCTTTTCCTCCCCGGCAGAGGGAAGTTGAAGTTTTTATCCCCAGAAGAGTTGGGATTGAATCCGTGCAGGATCAGATTATCCTCAGCAATTCAAGATCGACTTATTTGGTAGGATAAGGTCATCCCCGGTGAGTCAAGATTGATATCCCCAGCGGAGTATGCATTCTTGATGGTTGGCTATGAGCACATTTACTCCCCAAAGAGAGTCCTCGCAGAGTACAATCAGAGTACCCAAATCGATTCCCAGTTGAGTATCCTCAGCAGGACGGTTAATCTCCACAGAGCATGATCAGGTGATCAGAGGTTGAAAGGATCATTCTCGTACAGGACCCTCTTTTCTGCTCTCCAGCAGGCTGTCATTCTTTCGTCAGGATGAACATCATCAGCATAGCTCGTAATTTCAAGCTTGGGAGCTATTCCCCAACAGGATGGTTATCCCTAGCGGAGTTGGGTTCACCTGTCTAGCATTTATTTTGCTGGAATATGTCTGTGGTACCTGGCTATCCCTAGCGGATTTGGTTTCGTCTTCAGCATTTATTTTGCTGAGGCACCTCTTGGCCTCTTTGCATTGTGCATATATCATCATATTTGCATCTACCCAAACGCGTAGCATTTCCATGCCGTATGGAGCATTACACCGTTGTCAAACATACGCATTTTGAAACATAAGCCAAGTTGGTTACCTCTTTGGTTTCAGGTGTTGTTCCCTGTAGAGGAGTGGGATTCTTGCTCGGAAGGATTTCTAGATATTCAAATTCTCGGCGTGAGATAGGTGATGATAACGTTTATCCCATTGCATGTTACCCCTAACAGAGTTGTTTGGTTAAGTTTCTTTTCTTCCCCAACGGATTTTTTCGCAGATTGCTGTTACGTCAACATTAAAAGATTTCATGGCTTAAACTTTTGGAGTTATCGCTAGTGATTTCCCCAGTGAAAATTTTCCCCACAGAGTGGTTTGGTTAAGTTTCTCGTATTCCCCAGCAAAGTATTCTTCAAACGGATCCGTGTTAACGGAATTGTTACCTGTGTTGACAGAGATTGTTACCCGTGTTGACGGTGATTGCTATCCGTGTTGACGAAATTGTTACCCGTGTTGACGGTGATGGTTATCCGTGTTGACATAATTGTTACCTGTGTTGACAGAGATTGTTATCCGTGTTGACGGAATTGTTACCCGTGTTGATGGTGATTGCTATCCGTGTTGACGAAATTGCTACCCGTGTTGACGGTGATTGCTATCCGTGTTGACGGAATTGTGACCCGTGTTGACGGTAAATGTTATCCATGTTGACGGAATTATACCTGTGTTGATAGTGATTGTTATCCGTGTTGACGGAGATTTTTACCTGTATTGACATAGATTGCTTCCCATGTTGGCGGAGTTGTTACCTGTGTTGACAGAGATTGCTATCCGTGTTGACGAAATTGTACCTCTGTTGACAGTGATTGTTGCCCGTGTTGACGGAGTAGTTACCCGTGATTGACGGAGTTGTCCCTAGTGAAGTCACCAGAGATTGTTACCTGTGTTGACAAAGATCGTTACCTGTGATTGACATAGATTGTTATTCGTGTTGACGAATTTAGTCCAGTTGTGGAAGGAGTTGTACCCGTGTTGATGGAGTCTCTCCTCGTGTTGACGAATTTAGTCCAATTGGGGACGGAGTTGTTTCTTGCGAAGTTAATTCAATTCCTGTGGCGTCACATAGGGGGTTGAGGTTGAAATCAAAGTTTTATCAGATGATTGATCAGTTGTTGCTATAACAATTGGGTTCAGTGTAATGGATGTTGTCCTCCGAAGCAGTTTTCGCAGCTTATTTCTGCGGTTGGCAAATTTTCGGGTTTTTGGTATTCAACCGTCTTCTACCTCGATTGTTTGAAAGTCGTTCGCTCTTCACCCAGTCGGGTCCAAGCCGTTTGAATAGGGGCAGCTGTTGCACCCCAAAATTTGCCCAACCTCTTTTCTTACTTGGTTTATGTTTCATTGCATTAACATTTGCATGGTTATATCATTTGCATATCATGATGTCATTCATATAGAAGGGGATCAAGTGTGATTCTTATCAAGAGAAGCCTAGCAAGAGGTCTTATTCAAGATTGAGAAGTTATCAAAGTCATCAGGAGGTAATTTGAGTGCCTAAGAGTTTAGATGCTTGCATGAAGATTTTCTCCTAACTTGAGGATCAATTGAAGACCATCAGAGGGATATGAAGTGTTGAATATAAGAAGAAGATGTGTATGGAGCTCATAGAATGCCTAGAGGTCCATGGGAGAGCTCAATCAAGTCCTGGTGTCAAATGCAAGAGCCACAGTTGAGGTGCAAGCAATTAGGGTTTCATCTGGGTCAATCCTAGGTCAACTGTGCAATTGAAGGGTATCAAAGCTTACTTTTTAGGTCATGGAGTTAATGAAATGATATGTTGAGGCATTTGTGGTTTTGTGCCAAGATCAAGTCAAGAAGAATCAAGAGTGTGGGAAGTTGCTAAATTAGGGTTTCAGTGTAAAATCCCCTGTTTAGTGCCTAACTTCAAGACCACATAAGTCAAGATGAAAGTTTCAAATGGATCTTTGGCCAACATGAAACTTTTAGAGAATATCAATACCTTTAATTTGAGTACTAGAAGTCCTCAAGTGGATCTATAGAACTCAAGTTATGGTCTAGACAAGTTACAAGTCCTCAGATGCCTCTAAAATTTGTCTGTGAAAATCATCTGACTTCAAAGCTATTTTTGACCTAGAAGGAGGTTTCACTTTAATTTTTGGCCAACATGAAAGTTGTTCCTCATGATCTTAGCTTTCCAAATTCTATTATAAGTCTTCCATATGGTTTGTAGAACTCAAGTTATGAGGTTTACAAGCCAGGGGTATTTTGGGAAAGTGGGATTATAGTCCATTTTCAATCATAGGGCAAAATCTCCAACTTGCACTTGTCAAATGGATTTTTGTTCAACATGAAACTTGTTCAAAATGTGGTTTTTAGGCTAACCAAGAAGTCATGATGAACTGATTGTACTCATATCAAGATTTGGTTTGAAATGGCTTAAAAAGGGAGATTTTCAAAGGATTCAAAGTTGAAAAATCCAAATTAATGGTTAAGTGACCAAAACATGTCAAATAAGTACTCATTTTGATTGGAAATTTCATTTCAAACATAATGAAATTGGTGTATTTTTGAGTTTGGGCCAATTTTCACAAGTTACAATGGTGTTGCTTCATGTGCAAGTTACATATCCAAAACATTCACCAAGGCATTTCAAGTGTCCCTTTTGATCTGAATGCATTCACAAGGAAATTTGCAACTGAATAGAAGCTTCTAGTGCAAGCTGTAGCATGGAATTCACGACTGTCACATGGCATTTGGAGAGAAAAATCAGAACTGTTGAACTACTGAATTAGGCTTGGATCAAGTTTTAAAAGCCCATAAAATCATTCTATATAAGCATTGCAGTGATTTCAGACTGGGGTTGGAGCTCATTTCATGGTGGAAGCTGAGATTGCAAGTGAAATTTTCAAGGAGCAAGTGAGAATCGGGTTTTCATTTCCAAGCTAGTTCAGAGCAAATTGAAGGTTGACGACTCTTCCTCTTGCATCACTAATCGTGCCTGGAGAGTTTTGAAGTAAGAAGCAAGCTCTAGCTACCTCTGTTAGTGGATCTATACCAGGTTTGTACACTTCAAAATTCCTCTTGATCTAGCATGAT
Organism: Lathyrus sativus; assembly: GCA_963859935.3. Taxonomy (NCBI): domain Eukaryota; kingdom Viridiplantae; phylum Streptophyta; class Magnoliopsida; order Fabales; family Fabaceae; genus Lathyrus; species Lathyrus sativus. The sequence continues at coordinate 361,398,437 of OZ012736.1, read as the reverse complement.
GTAGTTAGCAATGAACTTGCGGTTAGGATCTAGTTAAGGAGTAGATCGTTTCTGGACAGAATTTTGGACAATTAGAGACAAACTTTGGTGACTTGTGATTTGTATTTGAGCACGGTTTGACCTGATCTTAAGGCTAGAACACTATTTGGATAGATCAGAGTGATGTATGAAGCATGAGGATCAATCCTATGATTTCAGATTTGAGTTTAGTGATGATCAATATTGAGGTAGCATTTCTGTTTGCCTTCGAATTTCAAAACCTAGCCAGATCTAGAAGAAGTGGATGAGATTTTGGAGATCCTTGTGATTTTCTGAGAAGTTTGATATAAGATTTGATGTTTTTTGACTACCTGAGATCACCATCTCGCTGGAGAAGACGACCGGAGGTCTTCTCCGGCCACCTGAATAGTGTTCCCTCCATCTGAGAAGTTGAATGAGGACGATAACGCATGGCCGTTGGATTAGTTCATTGAGAAGACTTGGTAGGATCATCTGATGGCCACGATTTAAACTGAGGATTTGGCTCCAAACCAAAACGGTGCATTTCATTAATCCTAGTCAGCGTGTGACTGGGATGCTCATGTGGACACGCTCACTGACCTTGGATCTACATACCTTGTCAATTCATCCAACGCTCCATGTTTTACCTTCAATTTTTATTTCTTTTATTCATTTTTGTATTATTTTTAATGCATATTGATTCCAAAAATCATAATAAATCCATTTTTGATCTAAAAAATATTTTAAAAATATCTCCATGCTCCTGATTAAATTTGTGATTTTCTGGGATCAATAAAATGCATTTTCATGCATTTTTCAATTTTATTTGATTTTTCTCATTTTGTTTATTTCTTTAATTTTTGCATAATTGTTCATCTGCCTTGTTGATTTTGGTCTGATCTTTTGGTATTGAATATGGCTGTGATTTTTGAGTATGTTGTAGGTTAGATGTGCATGCTCCCCTAGGAAATTTATTAGAATTTTACAACTTAGTTTTCTATTTTAGGTAGAATTTGCAAGTTGGTTGTGCATGTGGTGTTCCATCTTTGGTGCCTTGCTTTGTTTGGTCTTGTTGGTGGCTTTGGAGCTTGAAGTGCTTGGATTTCTTTTTGGAGGAGCTTCTGGACATCTTGTAGCTGCTGTGGCTTGGCTTGTGGAACTTAATTTGGAGTTTTCTTTTCTTTTTCTCAAAAATAGAATGCATTGTTTGCTTCTATCCTCATCCTATGATGCAAATTCCTCTTAAGGAAACTCCATCTCTCCTTTGGAGGGATGAATAGCATGCCTTAATGAGTAGAACTTTTGAGGATGCACTTTCTTTCATGTTGGTTCCTGATGAATTCCTTTGGTTTTCATCAGGTTTCCTAGCATTGTAACTTGATCTCAATGATGATTTCTCTTCTTGTGGAGCTTGCTAGAGCTTGAAGATGAAGAATTGAAGAAGATTGAAGATAGGAGCCAGCTTGAAGATGAAGACTCATTGCTGTCAATTCAACTTTGCTGACCAGAGCTGCTGTTGAAGATTGAAGTTGCTGTCTGTAGAAGATTGTTGTTGCTGCTTAGGTTGCTTCCTTTGTTTTTTTTTTTTTGTTTTATTGTCTGTTTGCTTGTGTTTCTTATCTTTAGATTTGAGGTGGAGCTTGTCTCCCCTTGCCTGTTTTTTTCTTAGGTTTGAGGTTGAGCCGGACTCCCTTGCCTCGCTTGTACTGTTGCATAGCATGCATTTTACTGTTTACTGTTTACTGCTTGCTTTCTTTTGCTGTTTTCCCCTAGGATCTCTGATTTCCTCTGTGCAAGAGGGAATTATGACAGACATTAGGTTTTTAAACCATGCATGATAACTGTAGGTAGATTCCCTTTCAACCGTAGTTTTAGGGCGTCTTTCTCTTCTCATCTCAAAACAATTCAAAAATACAGTAATAAGGTTAATTGAAGTCGTATGTTACGAGCCTTAAGCTATCTGGGAAAAGGTTGGTGGAGGGTCTCTCTCCAGTAATCTGGATGTTTAGTGTGGTACCCTTTGGGTGACATACAAAGCATTCACTTCTGGGTCATAGTCTCTAGTGCGACTGAGATTGCAAACATCCTAAAAAACAGTTCTTTCGTAAAAGATTCAAAAAAACATTCAAACTCTGTTTTTGTCCTCTTGGACCCTTAATCTGGAAAACCCTTTCATAAGGAGATAAAAAACTGTCAGACAAACTTGTGTCTTCCATAGCCCGAACTACGTTTGCTCGGATCTTTCATGCCGTATGAAAGTACGTAGGCACGAGATGCGATATCTCTGCGAGCAACCTTCCCCCCTTAACCCGTAGTTAGGCAAACTACGTTGACTATGATTTCTCTTTCCAGACGGGAATACGTAGGCATAAAGTGCTATACTTTGCCGAGTCATTTTCTTTTCCTTTTAGACCAGACCTTTAGAGTAGATAGATAAACACACCTTTAGATAGAAAACAAGCGTGGATCCCGTCGAGTACGACGGACGTGAGGGGTGTTAATACCTTCCCCTTGCGTAACCGACTCCCGAATCCAGGATTTGGTTGCGATGACCATTCCTTTCCCTCTTTGCGTTAGGTTTTCTCTGAGTGTTTCCTTTCCCTCTTTTGGGATAAATAACGCACGGTGGCGACTCTTCTGTCATAGTCGGCGCCGAGTTTCGCAGTAGCGGCACTCATGCATCACCAATCATCTCAAGGAGGTCTCCACTGAGCGTGATTACATCATATATTAAACTTGCTAGGACTACTCCCAACAGTCAACTATTGATCATATCACATCCTATTATATGTGTCACTTAAGTCTCAGTTAGGACCTATATCACCACTAATGATACCCCATGTCCATAACATACAAACAGATATATTGACAAATATACATGTAAGCAAATATTCACAAATATAGCATACAAATCAAACAAAATAAGCTAAACCCTCAAGTTTTTAAGATACTTCCTAAGTGAAGTCGTCATTTCTATTGCGGTGAGAATTATGATAGCAAGCTATTGATTAACTTGAATCTTAATTCTTTAAATTCACAACCGGACTTTGATTTATCCAAAGGAAAGGTTAAAGAAAGAAAAACCCTTTTTCGCGATGTAACAACAACGCTAAGAGATTCAGAGATCGGGGGTTGGTTATGTCTAGGGTATGTATTTCACATCCTAGACATCTGTAGTACCCTACATGAACCTTTTGAATGTTTGTATGCTAAACTTGCTAATGGTTATGCTATGGCTTGGGATAGGGTATAAGGTGTAGGTAAAGACCTATGGATAGTTTCTAAGTTTGCTCACAAAGATATCGCATCCTCTGCCTACATATCGTAACTAGGATAGAACAGAGCAATCGTAGTTCACCTCACAAGGGATTAAAAAGTACTTGACTATAGTCAAGACTCTGGGGGGACAAACATAATAATTCTTGTGTAGAGTTTAACAAAACTCTATATTCTAAGTTTTCCACTCAAAGGATATTGACTTTCACAAAAGCCAAGAAGGGAGTAAGTAATCACGACAATGATTCTTACATAGAGTTAACAAACTCTATCTTAAAGTTCTAGTTGAAAGACACTCCTAACAAGGGGTAGGTCTTTTAGACTTAAAGCAAAAATCTAATGGATAATAGCTTCTAACTTAAATAAGTTAGGGTTCAAGGTGACTTAACAAAGTCAAAGGGAGGGTAATGAGCTATCTATGACCCAAGGGTCAATAGAGAGACTTTCCTTTGGAATGGGAAAAGATGAGGCAATTGGATGAGAACTAACAAGTTTCATCACTTGGGGGATAACCTAACAAAGTCAAAAGCACACACAAGCATTCATTCAAACATGATGAACATATAAAAAAGTATGGTAACAACCAAGGAAGAGATGCAAGCATGTGACAACCTCAAGCAAATATTACAATCAAGTCAAATGGTTACGACCAATAATGCACAAAGATATTACAATATCTAGAGGGGGAACATGATAGAGGTTCCTACAAGACCAATCATAGAAGGTATATTAATTTTAAAAACATCTTAACAAAGATGAAGAGCAATGAGGTAAAAACCATCATGACAAAACAACAGAACATTTAGTTCAAAAAAGTTTAAATGAAAGCAAGTCACAACTTGAGGCATGCATATATAGGAATCAAAGGATGTCAAATGTAAGAACATAAGATCAACAATCATGTATTGATGACAATCAAGTACATATGCATACAAGAAATGCTATAACAGATCAAGTAAGAAATTCAAGGTTTCATAGGGAAACACATACAAGTTTATGGTAACAACTAAAACAAAGCAAGCCCTAGCATGTTATGGTTCTAACAAGAGACATAAACAAGTATAGAAGACATGGTGAACACACTCAAGAGGTTACTACATCAAGAGGTTTACAAAGAAAGTTCAAAGTGTAGTTCAATTAGATACATTCACAAAAGCAAGTATTTGACCATGATAAGACTTTGAATCAATAAAACTTTAATCACTCAAGCATATTAACAAACATGTATGGATCAAACACCATCAATCTTACAAGATAAATAAAATGGTAGTTGAAAAAAGTTCAAAAGAAGCAAGGTGAATACCCTAAAAACAACATGATTTCCATGTGAGTTAAAGTATTTCTAGGATAGGCATCCTTGACTTCGTCACTTGCTATTTGAAAATAGACATGATGAAGAACAATTTGAAAAAAGAATGGGGCAAAAATGTTGAAAAATGAGTAAGTTATGATGATTTTAAACTTGTGAAGAAAACATGAAAAATAAGTGATAAAAAATAAGGAAATGCCTTTCTCAAGGGTTGAACCAGCGCCCTCTAGTTCATAGGTCTAAAACCGCATCAAATCATCCAAGGCACACGTGTGACAATTCAAGGAGGAAGAGAGAATAAATGTTAAAACATGATAAAATCACAAAAAAAAATGCCAAAAGAGTTTTTCTCAGCCAGGATCGAACTCAGGCAAGCAAGGCAAAGCATACATAAGGAGCGCAAGTTATAACCACTAGGGTGGTGATACATCCAATGTATCAAATCACCCCAGAAATACATAGACCTTCAAGTCATGATTTTTGGGCAAAAATGCAATTCAAACCAAACAAGGAAATACCAAAACGTGAACATCTCAAACTTTATCAAAACTCCATGGAATTTAACAAAATTTAGGTCTAAACTGCTTGAAATTGAAAGAGGAATTCAATGGTGCTTTTAATTTTCTTTAAAGATGCTTACATTTTAAAATTCTAATGCAAATGCAGATTATGTATCAAAATGAATTTTCAAAACTAGTGTTCAATTCAGTCATGTTATAAACAGTTTGAAAGCTCACACACATCTTAAACACATCATATATGGAGTTCATGATCATTAGGAACTCAAACTCAAACCAAAACAGCAAATGACCTGTGGAGTTGAAATTGTGACATGTAGGTTACAAAGAAAAGCTTCAAGACAGTTTGTAACAGAAAAAAAATCATCATTCAAATATGTTTCCAACAAGAACAAAGGCATACACATGAGGTTTCCAAATCAATCAAACAATGGCCTAAACAAAAACCAACAACTTTGCACATTTGAAATACCAAGCAATCTAAGTGTATCAAAACAGCATCAAACGCATACATCTTACATTATATAGAGGTCCTACATATGTATCATGATCTATAACTGATTGCAAACACAAGTACTACCTCAAACTTAAATAGAAACAGAATATGGCTCATTACATGAAGAAAAAAAACAAATCTAACATCTAATCTTCATGACAGTTGCAAACGCATGAGAATAAACACAATCCAAGTTCAAACATGACTTATGGGGGGATTCTAGGCAGCTTTAAACTAATGTACATCAAACATAATCATGGTGCAAGATGAGTAAATTTAGAAGACGTGACTTACCTCTTGAAGATCTCCAAAGAAAATATTAATTCCAAGCTTCCTAATTGAGTGACGATGAGTTTAAGGGCTTCTCCACACCTCTAATACAAATGCCAAGAAGCTCCAACTCCTTCCAAGCAAGTCTTTGTGCAAAAACAGTTTCTTACACTTGAAGCAACAAATGGGTTTGTATGACAGTTCCACAAAATGGTGAAAAAGTTGGTCCTTAATGGTGTAGACAGTTAATACACTTTATATCCAATGTGTTTGAGGTGTCATGAGGGTTATAAAAGGTCTGAGCAGAGAGTGGTGCTAGACTATGCAGAAAGTCAAACTTATTAGGTTTGAAGGTTGACTTTTTGAAATACAATGTTCTTGGTTGGTGTAATGGTTGGAACAGCTTCAAAACATCATTTATGGTTTGTGTGAAGTGTTGATGGAAGGTCCGAAAGGTTGGAAATGGATTTGGTGTGAAATTTATTCAAGACAGATTTTGGGATTTTGGTAAGTTTTCTTCACTAGCAAAAAAATGCAAAGCAAGGATGAGGAGTTTGTTAATTCTTGAATTGAGGGTTGTTCTGGTGTTGTTTGATGCATAGAGATTGCTCTATTTATAGAGGAAACAAGGGAGCCAAGGGTAAGGACTGATTTGAACCAATGTGCAATGTCTTGCTTTTTGGAGGGAAAGAAGGACAAATTTACTTGTGATCCTCTTCTGCAAAGCTAAGCTTGTTTCCAATGCATCCCTACATCAAAACAGGTTGTGATCAAGCTGTAGGAAGTGACTGTAGATATGGCAAGAGAAGAATCTTCATGCTGCACCAGATTTTGCTCTTAAAGCAATCTCTTTCATCATGTACTTTTGTACATTTCTTGGATTTTAATAATGCTTTTGGCCAAAACTTTGGTTTTGCTCATGGATTCTTCTTGCATTTTTAATCATCGCACCACTAAAAATCATATCAAGGGTTAACCAAGTGGTTAAGAATCAATTGGTTGGTTTGTGCATTGGTTCATGACAAGTTGAAGTTTCACATTTCAAGCTTTGGGACCCCAACTTCCCTCCTCCAAAATTCCTAGCTCACAAATGCTATGGAAGAGTTCTTGTACTTTTTGGAAAGACTTCATTGTGCTTTACAAATTTCATGTTTTAAACGTTTTCAAATTCCAAATGGAACTAGGTTAAAAATCCCCTTGAAGTTGGCTAAAAACATGACTTCAAAGTGCCAAAAACATGAAATTTCTCTAAGTGTTTTTCCCCTCTTGACTTGTTTTTTATCATAACTCAAAATCTATTCTTTTTTTTCACATAGGTAAATTTTACACTTTTGTAGGACTTCCCAAGACCTTTCCAACAAGATTTGAAACACTCCATTTGGATGTGTGGTTAGGAAGTTATGGTCTTGCCCCTTTCAAAACCATAATTTCCCGACTTTTCGATTACTTCTCAATTCTTGATTCAATGGTCACAAAACTTCATGATTAGATATGATATAACATTGAGAACATAATTGTCTTCAAATTTGGGTCAAAACCCTGTTGGTCAATGAGTTGACTTTTCAGTCAGACGAACCGAACAATCGAAAACCTCCAAATCGACTATTAGTGTTCTGGATTCCCTGAGGCCTTGAAACTTCTTGGTGGGGCTTCAATAAGTCATATAAGCTTTATAGACCAAGATTCAACCATTGGAATGCCATTTAAGTCAAAATTTAAACTATAGTTGACTTTCCTGAGTAGAAAACCTAATCGGGGGTCCTGGACTGTACTGCTCTTTTTCCTTGGGGGAAAACCTCGAATTGGATTCATACTTGATCCAATATAGTATTCTTGATGATTTATAGAGTTGTTATGTGGAGAATCAATCCAAAACCTTGACTGATGAAACTACAGAGACCCCGATCCCTAACTATTGGAACCCTAATTCATCTGCATCTTGACAAAGACAAACTTGAAATAGATCAAGGTTAGATAAACAATGATGATGATCCTATAATGATGATGGAATCTAGGAGTCAAAATTTGGGGTACAACACAAATGAAATTTTTTTTTGGCACATTATGGTCTTTGTTATGATGTTAACCAATTGCAAAAAGAATGGAATCAAAAAGCCTCGTGTACAAGATGCCCCATTGAGTTGAACATGGTTACTTGGAACTGAAGTTTTCACCATGATCATTATTTTCAGCTCAACCAAAACTTTTTTACAATCCAAATTACCATGCATTTTGGAGCTAAACATGATTAGTGAATTTCCTTAAAGTTAATTGACTCCTAAAATGCATCATTTGACTGAATTTTGAAACACACAGAGTCACACTTTTCTCACAGGGAGGGTGCACACAATTACATTGAATTCTTAACATTTCACCCCTCTTAGCATTACATCATCATCTCCTATAAATAGAGACATCATTCCAATCATTTTGTAAGCTTTTGATATCCAGAAAACTGCTACTCCAATATCAAATTTTATTTTAAAAAGTGAGCTATCGTGTTTTGATTTTAAAGCTAATTTCATCTAATTTCTTCATTCAATTATCTCCTTTGTTTTCCTCTGAAGCTTCTGCAACAATTCTCAAGCTCTAAGAGTCCCTGAATCACTCCAACCAAATCCAGTTTCAGAGCTTCTCCGATCGTTTTTGGACAAGATGGTTTGAGGCTCCATTCTGAATCAAATAAATTACCATAATGTAGTCCTTTTCCTTTTATTTGTTTCTCCTAACTTATCTGGAATTGATAGCTTCTGTTCATTATTTAATTTTTATTTTTGTGATTTTCATTTATTGAGTTTTCTCTGCAATTCTCTGTACTTTCTTTCAATAAATAAAAATGGAGTATGAGGTTAAGTTCGCCTTGATGAGATGGTTGCAATGATGGTAGTATCGTGCCCTAAATTTTCCACTTATCAATCTCCGATGAGCATCTCATTGAAGAAGATGATAGGAGAGGGGAAAGTGGTGACCTGAGTGTTATCCACGCTCGCAGAATGTTATGTTTTGATTGGTTTATTTCAAATGAGATCCAGCGTATTTTCTTTATTATTTTCCACCGTGCACCATCATCTGAGGAGCGTTGGATCTGCCACGTTAATTAATGAAGTCAGATCATAAGCTCCTCCTTTTTTCCTTTTATTTACTTTTTCTGATTTTTATTTTAAATTACATTTAACTTCAAAAATTCATAAAAAAATTCAAATTCATCTTAACTCTAAAAAATACCAAAATAATTTCTAAAATTCTCTTCTATTTTTATCTTTCTGATTTTATATTTTTCATATTTTATTTTTATCATTTTCTATTTTTCATGATTTTTCTCATTTTTGAAGCATTTTAAATTGTTTAAAAAATAGTTTTATGCATTTTAAAATTCTCAAATATTTTATACATAATTCTTGACTTGTTTATAACTTGCATGAATTTTCTTGACCATTCTTTATTTGATTTGAAGCACCATTTTCATTTTCATCTTTATTTTCATTTTAAAAATCATTTTAATGCATTTTAATTCATATTATTGCATTTTATATTTGTTTGGCTTGTGTTGACTTCTGTTGGCCTTGGAACTTAGTTGATTGGATCATAAGTTTTATCAAACTTAATGGATCTTAGGTGTTGATGGAGTAAAAACTCTAATCCACCAAAATGGATGATTGATTTTGATGATAACTTGATCATCACTTGGATCCAATTTGGTTTTGCTATCTTGTTTGATCTTCTCTTCTTCATATCTTTCTTTTTTTTCTTTTTCACCTTTCTTTGGCTCAATTGGAGGATGTGTAGGCTATCTTGTTCATGAGATCTTGAGTGGTGCTTGATGAAATTTCATCATTTCAAATGTACCATTTGATTGATCATTGGACCAATTGAGGTACTTTGGATTGATGCATAAGTTTGTCCGAAGTATCATGAAGGATTGATTGATGTAATGGATCCATGTTTCCTTGACTTAGGTCGTAACCCACCTTGTTTTGACTTGTGCTACATGTTTTAGGAGTATGATCTTTATATCATATCTCTAACATGTATGGTACATAAATTGTTATTGACCGACCTCTCATAATATGATCTTTCTTATAGATTGTGCTACGACTGCTTAGCATAGCGCTAAATTTGTCCCTAATCAGAAAATGATCATTTGGTCCAATATTAGATATGATTCATTTTTAGTTTAGGTGTAATTCTCCTATATCCATAGTTTGTAGATTGTTTTCCACCTAAGAGAGCTAGTAGCATACTTATTGATTTTATCCAAGTTGGAGCCCTTCTCAAAGGATGATGCAAAGATCTCATACTTGTTGGGTTGATTAGTTGAGTAATCTACTTTAAATGAAACAATGTCTTCTTCATTAACACTAACATTAATTTTAATTGTGCTAACTTTTACTTTATGTCATTTATTTTCATGTACTTTTATCGTTATGCTCTTTATTTCTTGATATTTATTTTATGCTTATCATTTCATATCATATTTTCATCTTGTTTATGTTTATGCCTTTTCCTTTTGTCCACTTGGACTTTTCTTTTTCTTTCTAAGACATTAATAAAGGCTTAAATAATTAAAATACTCTCAATGCTCCTTGGACTATTTGGTGACTATCCTTTGCTTAGACAATGGACTTATTGGACTTAAAAATAGGTTTTTTGCCCTATGCTTTGGAGTAGTAACTTAAGATCTTGGAATTCATCTTGTACTATGACCTTGAGTTGGCCTCTTGTGAAGACTTGGCTTGGTACTTTGCTTTCATCTGATGCTTGGTTATTTCTCTGCTTATATGGTTGTTTATTTGCTTGAATCCAAAGGATGGGATAGATTGGTATATTAGTTAGATCTTTCCTTACCTAGCTTTTATTTTATGATTTAGGATAGTCTCTTCATCTCCTCCCCTTCTTAAATTTTCAAAATCTTCTCCCTTTTTCAAAACCTTATTGTTTTTGAACTAGAAGCTTTTTCATAATAAACCTTGACTTTCTCAAGTGATTTTCAAACACTTTTTCTTTAATAAAGTGCTAATCAATCTTAAGCATATCAAGACCATTTTCATAAGACTTAAAAAATAATTAACCCATCCAAACCATTTTGTGCCTTTTCTGCATTTTTCCTTTTAACTTTTTCATAAGGTTTAGACATGAGTCATTTTTATAGTTGAGATGTAATTCTCCTATATCCATATTTATGTTTAGTGTTGATTCTTTTCCACTTGAGAGAGCTATTGGCATACTTGTTGATTTTAATCCATGTTGGAGCCCTTCTCAATATTGATGCAAAGGTCCATTTTCATGCACTTGTTGAGTATTCTCCTTAAAATGACAACTTTTCTTACCATTTAAAATCAATCAAAACAAATCTCTTTTGTTATTTTTACCATGAACTACAAGATTTTGATCCTCCATTGCACGTTGTGGGTACGTAGGCACGAAGCTCTAGAATTCTTGTCAAACACAAAATATAAAAAAAAAATACTTCTTTTCTCACCTCACCAATATTTTTCAAATAACACATTTTAAGCCAAACATAGATTTTCAAGATGTTTCTACAGAGTACTATACATATTTTGGGTGCTAACACCTTCCCATTGCATAATGAACACCTTACCCTTGTCTCTGCTTTTATTAGGTTTGTTTTAAAAACTTCTTTGGGTTTTGTTCGTTCTTTTCCCCATTCCTTTGGAAAAATAAAGTACGGTGGTGCCTCTTGCATTATGAGTTAAGTTAATCAATTGCTTAATCTCAAATTTTCTCGCTGCATAAAAATGGCGACTCTACTGAGGAGTAGTCCCTAGTGGGTTAAGCCTATCTTTGTTTATCTGTGTTTGTATTATATATGTTATTTTCTATTTTGTTTGTCTGGTGCTTGGTGATCTCTGAGTGGTGAGGTAAGTCCTATACCTGGACTTGAGAGCACTTATGATAGGAGGGTGGTATAGTCATGTTTTGCTTATGTGGAGTTAATCCTTAGTAAGCTGACTTGATATCCCTTGCTTAGTGGAGACCTCCTTAAGGGTAAATATGCTTAACAAGTAGTTGTGAAGGAATTTTACTTTCGACCTGAGAGCTCGGGAAGCTGAGGACCTTTGAACCCTTTAACCCATTTTGGCCTTATTAGGACGTAGTGCAGTGACTATTTAGGTGTAGACTTGAATTAGTTATTACACGATACTACACTCAAACGAGTTTCTCTTCAGAATATTATTGGCTGACGAGCAGTCGTTTAAGCTGCTAATGTCCAAAAGATGGAACCATGACTCTGGGAACCTTTGTAGAACATTGTTGTACAAGTGATTTTTTAACGCCTAGTGCATACCTTGTTGTGGTTCTAACCCTTGGCCCCATGCTCGTGACTCTGAACCCTTAGACCTTGTTTGAGATCTTATTTGTGGTTGTTGCACAATCATGCACTCATGCTGTTGCGGTGAGAATTGGATATCAAGCTATTAATTAACTTGAATCACAAATCATTAAGTTCACCACCGAGCTTTGATTTATCCAAAGGATAAGTAAAGATCGAAGAAAACCCTAAGTGCGCTATGTAACAACACAGCTAAGAGAACCTAAGGTTCGGGGGTTAGTTATACCTAGGTAATGTGTTAGCATCCTAAGTATCTGCAGTACTCTACATGAACTTCTTGTTAGTATTTGTGTTATGCTAAAGTTTGCTTGCTAAGGGAACAGTGCTAAGGTAAAGACCTAGGGGTATATACACTAAGTATGCTCGCCAAGATATCGCATCTCGCGCCTATGTATCCTAATTAGGATAGAATCAAAGCAACCGAAGTTCACCTAACTAGGGATGTGGAACTCTTGATAATGATCAAGGTTCTAGAGAGGAAGTAAGTATTCATAACCATGATACTTACACAGAGTTAACCAACTCTCTAAGTCTAAGTTGAAAACTAACCTAACTAGGGTTGACTTTAACCAAAGTCAAAGGGAAAAGTGAGTACTCATAACCATGATACTCACATAAATTTCACCAACTCTAAACCTAAATCTAAGTTGCAAGATCAATTTGTTCTAACCAGACCAAAAGGAGGGGGATAAGTGTTAGTTTTCAGTGGTTAGAGGGCTCGACAAGATATTGCATCATGTGCCTACGTATCCTGACTAAGAAAGGGGAATTAGAGCCTCCGTAGTTCGGCTAAACAGGGGTGAGGAACTCTTGATAATGATCAAGGTTCCAAAGGGAAGTAAATGTTCATAACCATGACACTTACATGGAGTATGACGACTCCAAACCTAAACTAGGTTACAACTGGCAAGACTCTCACAAAGTCTCGAGGGAAACGTGGACAAATCTATCCAACATGACATGACAATCAACGAGAGTGATCCTTTCCTTTGGAATGAGGTATAAGAAACAGAGGAACAAAGAGGAAACCTCGAGTATCAAGTGTAAGATGAATAGCAATATATACATCAAATGCTCAGACAAGTCAAAAGCTCAAAAGATAGGACATCAAAATCAGGATTTAATAACAACCAAAAGCTTCAAGAATTAAATTCAAAATTGAACATCAGGAATTAACTAAAACGAAAATGTGGAAAGGTTTTGAGTAGCATGGATAATAAAGACTATTTATTGTGGTTTAAATTGGCACTGTATCTTAAAATGGCACTGTTGCTTTTATGGAATATATTGAAACATAATGTAATTTTGTGGGACCCATGTTAGAGTTTTAAGTAAGTAGTATGGATATTTAGAAAGTATAGTTAAGTGGTTTAAATAATTGAGGAGTGTGAAGTAATATATCATATTTGATGGGACCCACTTATACCACCAACATGAGTAGTATGGATGTGGGTCCTCTTAGTTCTTAAAAGAGAAAATCAAAACTAGGCTTGATGTATATGCAGCCAAAGTGAGCCAAAAGCAAAACAAAACATGGTTTTCAGAGAAGAAAACGATTGGAAGGAGAGAAAATCAAATCTTACGAACCTAAATCTTCAACTATCTCGATCTATTATTCAACACGATCCGTTCCACCCTCGCTCACATTCATTCTCTCGTAGGGTCTTCTTGTTCTCCACTTTCAATCTCGTTTGCGGACTCTCGGTGCGGCGGTTCGTGGATTCATGGGTTGAAGAATGTTTGTTCGTGTAAAACGGAGGATGGTGAAGTGAGGTTGAATGGTGATGATGATGAGGTTGAAGAAGGTGATGCCAAGGAGGTTAAATGGTGAGAAGAAGTTTCCGTTCTTTTCGCTTCGTCTCGATCGCTTTGAGATTTGTAGAGGTTTATTTAATTCTGGCTCTTCTTCTTCTTCTCCTTCCTAATTCAGTTTTATGGTCGTTGATGGTTGAGGTGGGTTGTTGGCGGCGATTGGAAGATATAGGTCAATGTGTTGTTGTTAGGTTGGAAGAAAAGAAGAGGATGAGTTTATGTTTGGATGGAAAGAAGAGGATCGGTTTATGGTTGGATGCACAATGCTTCTTAATAACCCAATGAGCAGAGGTTTGTTTTCTAATATTTTGCCAATTTTCCTCTCTGTTGTTGTTCCCTTTTCTTTTAAGACACATAAAAACCTGTTTCAAATTTTGAATCGGTTGTGAGGTCATCTTCAAATGCATGGTATTATTGTTTTGTTGCAGAAGTTTGACCGCAGGTTTGATTTTAGCATTAGATGCAGGTTGTATGAGCATAACACGTTTTGTGCAGGAATCTAGTTTGTGAAGAGTTTGGAGTTTTGTGGCGTGTTTTGGTATTGTAAGGGCGCAGGGTGTCGCAGGTTTGGTGTTTAGTTTGTGACAGCCTTTTTTGAAATGTCTTTGTTGTGAAGTTCGGTTTATTATGCAGAACTTGTTGCTTAGCAAGTGTATTGTATGGGGTAGTATGCAATTCTTACGGATTCAAATGGTTTAAAGCAAGGTTTGGTGTATGTGTGAAGCAGAATTATGTACATTGCAGAATTTTGTAATTTAGTGTATTGTATAATTTATTTTGGTTTTGGGCAATGATGTGGAAGAAGGTACAAGTTGGAAAGAGTCTATTATGGTGCAAATATGGAGCAGGGTGTGTAGTCAAAGCTTATTTTTTGTATTTTTGTAGCTTGTAATATGGACTATGTGACAAATATACATGGGCTTTTGGAATTTTTGGATGGTATCTTTTTGTTGGATATTAAAAGAAAAGGATAATATTACTATATGGATAATTATGGATAATTGAAAAATTATGGATATTAAAATAGGAAAATGGATAATAAAAATGTGAATGAAGTGGATTTTGAAAAAAAATAGATTTGGATGATGGAGTGAATTGAACAAAAGGATTTGGATAATGGATTTCATCACACGCCACCAAACCTGGATCATATCATAACTTTGAGTTCATTTTGACAAATCTAATGAATCTTTTAAATCAATGTCGAGAGCTTGATCCACACACTCAAAACTCACACAAACCTACACTTCCTTGACCTCTGATGGCTTTATAACCTGACCAAAACTATATCACATCCAATTTAAATAAAATTATGCACCCACACTTAACCTGTTATTATCAGGAGAAATTCAACTGAACAACACTTGTCGATCATAAATATCAAGGGTGAAAAACCTTAATCCTCCAGAATCCTGATTTAGGATCTTTCTAGTCAATCCACTGATGAAACCTTAAACCACGACACCCTTGTGACCAACCAGAAAAACTAAAGTCATGCCTGATAAAATCTCTGATAGGAACTGCTCATGACGATTGAAAATCCAACACATCTGCCTCAAACTTTAGTACAAATAACCGAAAGATACAACCTCTGAGAAATGGAAATCCACCTTAACAGAAAACCTCTTATCCAAAACCCTAATTCTTACCGATGAAGATTTTGGAGTCAAACCCTAATTCCCTAGGTTAAACAAGCAAAACAAAAGCTGATAATATGGTTAGATATGCAATATGATTGACCTAAAATGATATGCAAAAGATCAAAGAATCTTAGGGAAAAATTTGGGGTAATACAATTGCCCCTATTTAAATATCCTTACCGAATAACATGAGTGATGAAAATCCTCATGAGATCATAGAGGAAGGTATTTAAATACAGATAACAGAAATTTTTTCCCTTGGATGCAATGACATGCTATGCTATGGACAAAAGAAAACTATGTAATACTGATATGCAATGAACTCTATCATGATGAAAAAATGATGGAATGCAAAAATGAAAAGTGCAGACAAAAAAAGAAAGCAAACAAGGATAAGGTTCACATAATGAGTAACAACTCACTGGGGAAATGCCGGAACACTGGGGAAGCTGAAACAAACTGGGGAAATTTAAAGTGATAGATCAACAGGTTCAAACGTGACCGACTGACACTTTAGAAGGAAAGGATCCTCACTGGAGGTTGAACCAAGAGAAGGTCTCCACTAGGGAATATCCAGAGTAGTTGATCAACAAGTTCAAGCATGATTGGTTGACACTCTAGGACAAAAGATAAAGCAACCTCATTGGAAGTAGAAGCAAACGATGGGCTCCAATAAAGGTATCTAGAATGGTTGATTATCAAGTCCAAGCGTGACCAGATGACATTCTAGAACAAAAAGATCCTCAGTGAAGGTTGAATCGTAAAGACAGTCTCCACTGGGGAAGGAAAAGCTTCATAAATGAGTCATATTGTCAAAGAGTTGATGGGAAATACATAATCTTGAGGGTTTTCATGAAAGGATGATTAAATAAAACAACAAAAACATGTCTGAAGATACACAACCTGAACTTGGAATACATCGTCGAAAAAGGTTGACCGCAAGAAACCAAAACATATCTGAAGGTACACAACCTAAACTCGGAATACATCGTCAAAAAAAGTTGACCACAAGAAACCAAAACATATTTGAAGGTACACAGCCTGAACTCGGAATACATCATCAAAAATGGTTGATCGCAAGAAACCAAAACATATCCAAAGGTACACAACCTGAACTCAGAATACATCATCAAAAACGTTTTACGGAAAGAAACAATCCCCCAAATATTGTCATCGTCAAATAATTGACAGAAAGAAACACCAAAATATATCCGAAGGTACACAACCTGAGCTCGGAGCACATCGTTAAAGAATTGATAGAAAGAAACACCAAAATATATCTGAAGGTACACAACCTGAGCTCATAACACATTGTCAAAGAATTGATAGAAAGAAACACCAAAAGATATCCGAAGGTACACAATTTGAGTTCGGAACACATCGTTAAAGAATTGACAGAAAGAAACACCAAGAGATATCTGAAGGTACACAACCTAAGCTCGGAACACATCGTCAAAGAGGGTTGACAGAAAAAACACCTCAAACAGGAGTCTCATCAAAGGGGTTGATGGACAAGAAGGTATTTAAAAGTCTTCATCAAAAGGCTTAATGACAAATGACTGATCGAGGGTAACAACAATTGTAACCACACAAAAATTAATAACACCAAGGACGAATAAGCTTCTCGGGAGAGACTGCCACTTATCGCCATAAAGGTAGCGTATACAAAAAAAGCTTCTCAAGGAGATTTCCACTTGTTGTTTGGGTATAAATTCTATCTTTAATGAGGATCTGTAAAAGATTATTCCTGCAGGACACAATGCAAAATAAATGCACGTTCAAACTAGGTTCGGTGACCTAATCAGTTCAAAAGAAACACCTGTCAAGGACCAAAGCTTAATCTAAGAACAAGCTAGAAAGAAACGGTCAAACAAGACTCCAACCATTGAGGAATGAACTCAAATGGGGATTCATCTTATCCAAATTAGGAAAAAGATAATTGAACCAACCATCATCCACGAGGATCAACCTCTGTGGAGAATTTAGGAAGGATCGGCACTTCACTCTTAAAGGTAATGATCTTATTGGAAAGAATAGACAAACCCAATCACTTGGTGAGATAAATGCAAAGTGAACAACACTGGTAAACACTAGAAAGGATAGCAAAAATTCTCGGATGACATGTCTGTATGCCATGTTTATGCTTATGCTGACAAATTAGACAAAACAAAAATGGAGATGAAATAAGCATCTCGACAAGGATACCTAACCAGCCTCACCAGATTGGACTATCACTAGGGATGAACATGCAAAATAACACAGTTCTACTTCAAGGTTACAACCTTCTTTGGGGAAATGAGTGATCCACTCGGTATAACATCATGACTTCACCAGGATTTCCATCATGAGCTTGATTTATTTGTTGGAAAAGGAAGATCCATATGGAATTGCCAAAATCAGCTGAAGTGACAATTTACTGGGGAGTTGTCAACATATTTGACAAGAACAAAGTACTTTTGCACTCTAGCTTGCATCACGATCATCATAATGAGTAGCGACCCTTGCAACAAATAAACCTCAAATTTCCCATACCCCAGATTACATGGTCTATAGGAAGAAGTCATCAAGAGAATTTTACAGAAGAATTGACATACAAGATACTTCAATATCTTCAAACTCTTGGAGAGATTCATGAATCTCGACATAAATGCCCCAGTTTAACTGCAATTGCACAACAAAAATCTCAAACTTGTTTGTCAGACTGTGGGGGTGACAATTGGGAAACAAACTTGCCCCTGCTAATTGGTAACTGTGAAAGAATTGCTCAGACTGATTGCATTCAAGAGATTTATCTGATCTCGACTTGATTGTTTTTGATTAACTGGTCCTTGAGAGATTTTTCGAATCTAGACCTGACTGCCCCTAATCAGCCGAATATTGTAGTAGTTGATTAACAAACCCTCCAAATTGGTTGCCCCAGGCTGAGCTTCCTTTACCAAGTCAAATTCCCTAGCTGGCTGCATTTGTTGGGATTCCTTTGATATAGGGTTGTCTTGCAAACATTATTGTTCATTATAATTGGCAATTTCAATGCAACATTCATGCAACCTTTTGAAATCAAATTTATTGGTAAAACAAACAATGGAGTGATCAAAGATAAAAAACAAAGTGGATCATATCATTTACAAAAGGATGGATGAAGTGATCAACAAAAAACAAAGATCATTAGGAGTCAGGTTATCCAACCTTGTTGTAGTATACTTTCAAAACAACCTTACCTCAATTAGGTCTTTTAAAGGTTGTAACGTGGTATAGTTCAAGGTTCATGAAACAAAGGATAAAGGCTCAAAGTTCATTTGTTCCCACCCAATCTTCATAATGAACTTCCATCCAACGTTCAGTTAACTCAGGTTATGCACTCAGGTTCATATAAGTTAGGATTTAAACTAATGATAGTTGTTGATCATTCAAAAACCTGGGGTAGTCACTACTTCCTTACAACACTCGTTTTTTTTTTGTTTCTATTTGAGGACTTTTTAGAGTGAAAGCTTTAAGGACTTCCTCTTTTATTATCCTAGACTTTTGCCTGAACTGTTTCTTTTGGATGTACAGTCAACGAGGTACCCCATTTTTGCATAAGTCTCCTTCATAGGTTTTGACTTAGAGGGCTTTTTTTTTTCGAGAAAGAAGGTGACTACCTGGTTTAGTGGCTACAGCAAACCATCATTAGCCTTTAGGCTTGGAGAACATCTTCGACACTTGTTTGTTGTATGTGAAGGAAGACCTGTGAGCACAACCTTTATATGAAAGGTATCTTGCATGCACATATGCCAAGTTAACTGAGAACTACCCACCCCAGGTTTGAGATTTTGGTTTTATTGTTTTGTAAGGAAAGAAAACTCCTACCTCTAAGCTCGAATGGGTTAGCAAGGGATTATCTTCCTTATTTCTCCAGTGTTTGAGGATTGAAATAATCCTTACATCATCGGCAAAGTTTAATTGAACGCATATCAATAGAAGTTATGGTATAATGTTTTCATCATCCTCCCTAATCTTTGCTTAAACAAAAGTTTGATAAAGGTAAGTGGATGGAAAATATTTTGTTTTTTCATTTTTTTCTAATAATGAACGGAAAGAGAATAAGTGAAACGAATGGAATTAATCAAAAGATGCATAAAGATTTCATTAATCTTGCCAATTCGAAAAAACAAATAGCTTACAAGCCAAATTTAAATTCAAAATGCAAAGAAAATACAACAACAAATGCTAAAATAGCCAAAAATTGTCAGCTTCGGGGAACTGAGCTTTCCTTTCTTGATTTTCCAACTGAGATAACCATCTTCAGGGTTGATTATCAAGATCAGTCTGAGAAGCATTTTCACATCCAATCTCGGTGATATCTTCCATAATATGGACTGATAAATCCCCTTGGCCAAGTGAAGGATTGTTGATTTGAATGCCTTGAGGCGTGAATGAGAACATCTCGGAGTCAAGCAAATTCTAAACCTTGATCCTAAGCACCTTACAGTCTTCAGTTGAATGCCCTTGTGCCCTAGCATGGTAGCCATATTGGGTGTCACCGTCAAATCCTGGTAGGTATGGATAGATCATTGGATCTATCTCCTTCAGTACTATAAACCCACTTTTGGTTAAATCTGGCAGTATCTGACTGTATTATATTGGCAACAGATTGAAATTCCTTTCTGGCTTCCTTGGCCTTTGTCGAGCATGCTGACGTGGCTGACAATGGTTTGACCATTGATATTGAGGAAATCTTTGATTTAGAGAAAAATATTGCCCCTGTGGAGAGAATGGTATCTGACGTGGAGACCCAAAAGATTGCTGACTTTGATCAATTGAGACGCATGAGTGCTGAGGCTGAGATATCAGGGATCCCTGGATGGAATTACTTTCTTCCTCTAATTCTTCTTGAGAACTGACAACTGATTCACCCTCGCTAGCCGGGATGTTCAAGATGCCTTGGATTTTTTTGCTCTTGAGACCACTCTCTATGCGCTCTCCAGCTATTACCAAGCCAGAGAAGTTTGATGTCACAATGCTAAACAGATTTTCCCATTACAGGCCTGGCAAAGTATCCACGAACCAGTAAACAATTTTCCTTATCCAAGAGTGGTGATTGGACGTGAGCATCTATTTCTCTCCACCTTTGAGCATACCCTCAGAATGATTCATTATCTTCTTAAGATAAGTCTAGCAAATGCAGACGGCTGGGAGCTAAGTCAAGATTGTAGTTGTATTGCCGCATAAAAGCACTTGCTAGGTCTTACCGTGATTGAATGTTGCTACTCTCTAGCTGCATGTGCCAATTTAGTGATGCCTAACTCAGACTGTCTTGGAAATAGTGGATCATGAGCTTGTCATTAGGGACATAGGAGGCCATCTTTCTGCAAAACATCATCAAATACTACTTCAGACAGCTATTCCCTTTGTACTTCTCAAACTTTGGTGTCTTGAACTTTGGTGGCAACACAAGGCCGAGTACCAAACACATTTTCAAAGCATTCAGATCAGAAGTGTCACGACCCTTAATGGCTTCAAGATTTTCTTCCAACACACGACATTTCTCCATAATCTCAATGCACCGCGGGTCCTTGGACTCTATCACAGGGATTGCCTCTTGAGAATATGGCACCAGAAATGCAAAAGTCTATTAGTTTATATCGTTAAGAGAAGAGGAATGTCCATCTCGGACAATGGTATGTTCTTGTATAATCTAGCTCCTAACAGGAGTCTGCACAGGTTGGTCTTGAGCAACATTGTTCACAGAAGTCCTCTAAACATGGTCATCTTTCTTAGCCAAGGTTGTCATAGCTTCCACAATCTGATCCAACTGATTCTTCATCAATTCAAAATCCGCTCTGGTCACAAGCTAGTTCTGCTCTTCTAAATTCACGATCCTTCAAAATCTACTCCAAATCCAATGATGGCTTTGGGAAGTGAAATGAGTTACAACGAATGAAAGATGAGAGCCAAAATCGAGGAATACAAATGCAAATGCAAATGTGATGACATGTGCATGCTATGCAAATGCAAACCAAATGGTTTCAAGGAACTCAAAAGGAAGTTGCAAACATTTTGAAAAACTAAAAGGTTTCGTCTTATAAATCATAATCTCTACTGATTTTTTGCAAAGGAATGATTGTCTGAATTCCTTGAAACCAAAGGGATATTCAATGAATGCATGATGGCATGAATGCACAAACACAGGTATACATATATTCACATATATACATATATGTACAAGCAAACAGACAAGGGCCTAGGTTTGAAGATCACGAGCATGGAGCCATGGTCTACCCATCCCAATTGGTATGCACTATGGGTTCTTGTATCTATAGAACATGGTTCTAAGAAGTTCCCAAAGTCAACAACCCATCTTTTGGATATTATCAATTTCCCAAATTACTCGGATATTATCAATCTCTTCCTAGTGTAGTATCGCGTATCAACTATTTCGGGACTACTCCCTCATAGTCATTGCATTACGTCCTAACAAATCCAAAATGGGGTGAAAATGTAACTAAAGGTTCTCAGTGTCATGGGCTCCTATGTAGAAAGTAGTAATGTTTTCACGAATATTCATTCAACAAAACTACTCCCAAGAGAGCCTCCACTAAGCGGTGGTTTCTCAAGTCAGCTTGGTTGGGAATCAACTCCCTATAAGCCTTCTTGAATATACAACATTTCTATCATAAGTGTGCTCTCAATTCCAGGTTAGGACTTATCTCACCACTGAAGGTAACAACCCTGCATATAGAAAACCCAAGCACAAACAGATATATACACATATATTTACAAATATACAAATATACAAGCAAGCAAACATATAACGCCAACACAAATACGAACAAGGTGAGCTTAACCCTCTTAGGGGATAAATCCCCAGTGAATTCGTCATTTTTTGTTGCGGTGAGAATCAGATATCAAGCTATTAATTAAACTAGAATCACAAAACCTTAAGTGCACTATGTAACAACACAGCTAAGAGAATCTAAGGTTCGGGGTTGGTTATACCTAGGGAAGGTGTTAGCATCCTAAGTATCTGTAGTACTCTATATGAACCTCTTGTTAGTATTTGTGTTATGCTAAAGTTTTCTTGCTAAGGAAACAATGCTAAGGTAAAGACCTAGGGGTATATACACTACGTATGCTCGCCAAGACATGGCATCTCGTGCCTACGTATCCTAACTAGGATGGAATCAGAGCAACCATAGTTCACCTAACTAGGGATGAGGAACTCTTGATAACGATCACGGTTCTAGAGGGGATGTAAGTATTCATAACCATGATAATTACACAGGGTTAACCAACTTTCTAAGTCTAAGTTGAAAACTAACCTAACTAGGGTTGACTTTAACCAAAGTCAAAGGGAAAAGTGAGTACTCATAACCATGATACTCACATAGAGTTCACCAACTCTAAACCTAAATCTAAGTTGGAAGACCAATTGGTTCTAACCAGACCAAAAGGAGGGGGATAAGTGTTATTTGTTAGTGGTTAGAGGGCTCGACAAGATATCGCATCATGTGCCAACGTATCCTAATTAAGAAAGGAGAATCAGAGCCTCCGTAGTTCGGCTAACTAGGGGTGAGGAACTCTTGATAAAGAGCAAGGTTTCAAAGGTAAGTAAGTGTTCATAACCATGATACTTACATGGAGTATGACGACTCCAAACCTAAACTAGGTTACAACAGGAAAGACTCTCACAAGGTCTCGAGGGAAAGGTGGACAAAGCTATCCAACATGACATGGTAGTCAACGAGAGTGATCCTTTCCTTTGGAATCAGGTATAATAAACAGAGGAACCAAGAGGAAACCTCGAGTATCAAGTGTAAGATGAATAGAAATATATACATCAAATGCTCAGACAAGTCAAAAGCTTAAAAGATAGGACATCAAAATCAGAATTTAATCACAACCAAAAGCATCAAGAATTAAATTTAAAATTGAACATCAGGAATTAACTAAAACGAAAATGTGGAAAGGTCATGACTAATTTAAGAATTAACTAAAAATAAAATCCAATTAAACCAAATTCCAATTAAATCGAAATCTAATTAAAAACTAATTAAACCAAAAACTAATTAGAACTAAATAACAAATTAAACTAAAATCTAACATAAACTAATTTCTAATTTAAAAGACTAACTAATAAAATTCTAATATCTAATAATAGAAAAAACTAACTGATAAAACTCCTAATAATATAATAATACTAATTAACTCATTATTAATTTTAATTAACTAAATTCTACTTTAAAAAAACAAAACATATTAATTGCAAGGGTGTAGTAACATTAGAAAGAGTGTGGATAACCATGCAATGGGACTTAGTGGGAAAGATGAAGCCCAATCAGTTGGGGCGGATAGGTTTCAGGGTCAGTTTGAAAAGGATTGGATCTCCCGTCATGATCTAGTTGGTTCTTAAAAGAGAAAATCAAAACTAGGTCTGATGTATACGCAGCCAAAGTGAGCCAAAAGAAAAACAAAACATGGTTTTCAGTGAAGAAAACGATCGAGAGGAGAGAAAATTCAAAGCTTACGAACCTAAATCTTCAACTATCCTGATCAATTATTCAACACGATCCGCTCTACCCTCGCTCACATTGTGTCTGATAGAGATCTGAAGTTTACTTCAATATTTTGGAGAGCCTTTCAACAAGCCATGGGAACTAAGTTGTGTTTAAGCACGTCGAATCATCCTCATACGGATGGTCAGACGGAAAGGATGATACAAACGTTAGAAGATATGCTTAGAGCATGTGTGCTTGAAAGTAGAGGAAATTATAAAGAGCTCTTACCATTGATTGAATTTGCATACAACAATAGTTACCATGCAAGTATCGAAATGGCTCCTTATGAAGCTTTGTACGGAAGGAAATGTAGAATACCTTTATGTTGGACGGAATTTGGTGAAGAACGGATTTTAGGACCAAAATTTTTTCAAGAAACTATGAAAAAATAAGAATGATTCATGATAAGGTGAAGAAGGCACAAGACTGTCAGAAAAGTAACGTGGATAACCAAATGAGGCCTTTAGAATTTGAGGAAGGCGATCATGTATTTTTGAAAGCTACTCCAAGATTGAGAGCGAAAGGACTGTTTAAGTCGTGTAAGTTAAGTCTGAGATACGTGGGACCATACTAGATTATAGAAAGGATTGGTGAAGTAGCTTACAGATTAGCATTATCGCCTTCTCTATTCGAGATGCATGATGTTTTTGACGTGTATCAACTCCAGAAGCACATTCCTAATCCTCTTCAGCCGATTCTTCCATACTTAGTGGAGATAGAAGTAGATCAAACTTTTGAACCTCAACCAAGTCAGATTGTAGGAAAAGAGACTAAGGTGTTGAGAAACAAGGAAATTCCTCTTGTTAAGGTTCAGTGGGACGAATCACATTCGAGTGATGCTACTTGGGAGCTTAATTCGGAGATTCCAGAAGCTTACCCTCACCTTTTATAAGTAATCTTTAAATTTGAGGATGGACTTTTATTTAAGGGGGGGTGTAATACCCCATATTTTTCTAAAATGCTCTAAATTATATCAGTTGAGGCCAACTGAGTTCTTATGTGCTCTGAGAGTTATCAACTAGGATAATTAGAGTAACTAGTAAGCTCAGATTGACTCAATTAATATTATTCAACATTGACATTTTATCAATTGGAACAATTGAGACATTTCGATAACATTGATAATGAGTTAGTTTCTCTAGTAGAACAAATATTAAGCATTGTACCACTTAATATTTATTCTTCTACTAAACTTATCATTTTCTACCACACTTGCCATTTTGGTCATACTAGCTCTAAATTATATTTCTATGTATCATTTTCTTTCCTTTCATTTCCAACATAGTGGGAATATTAGAGAAAGATAGAAAATGGAAATATAGAGAAAGAAAGGAAATAGAAAAACGAGGAAGAAAACCTAGAGGAAAGAATAACAAGCTTGGATTTTCATCATCCTTCATTAACATTATCTCATTTTCATCATCAAACTTCTTCATTGTCATTACAAGGTGGATTCTAGATAGATACCATAGATTGTAGAAATGAGAGATGTTAGGTTTTGAATAGAGATTGAATTGTTCACTTATGAATCTTCCATTTCCATGAAAACCTTAGATATGTATTGTTGTTCATGTTGTATGTGTTGAAATTTTGCATTGTGTGTTGATATTTGGTTGTGTTTGGAACTTATTTGGGGTTGGGTGGAAAAAAACCCCACAACTTCCTTGGTTATGCTGGTTATTTTGCAGAAAACGACACGGTCGCCAGGCGAGCTTAGGCAAGCCCGGGGCGACCTATTTTTCTGCAATGGTAGTCGGGCAAGGTTTGGAGAATATAAGTGATCTACCTCACTGATGCTCGCCAGATGACTATGAAGCATTTTTGTTTTTGTTTGTTCCTCGCCTGGGGTTCGCTGGGCGACCGTGACACGACTTTGGCCATTTGTTTTGGTAATTGTTTGGGTTGCTTCATATACATGTTTAACTATATTATGAGTTACTTTATATTGATTATTACGGTTATTATGCATGCTTCCTATCCATGAATAATTGCTTGTAAATATGGGATAACATAACTAAAGATGATTAAGAATGGTGGGGAAACCCTTAATGTCAACTAATGAAATAAACTATTAAGATGATTAGGACATGATATATGACTTAGATGGAAATGCTTGTACAAATGATGCCTAGGTGTGTGTCTTTGATAAGTAGTTGTCTAATGGAGAGGTGAGGCATTATATGAAGCATGTAGTATTATTGTGAATGTTAAGGTGATGTGACCTCCTTGTGATTGTCGAATACAATCACAATATCCTTATTGATCACATAATTGGAAACAAACCCCTTTTTATGTCATCCCAAGAGTGATGTTTATGTAGAGCTCCTTTGGGATGTACACACCATTACTTTGACAAGTTTGAGTCCACATAAGTGAATGGAGCATACGGTTAAAAGGCTTGAAATGGGTTGGAAGTCCCATAGGAAGTGATGATTCATAAGGTTGATGTTATCCCTTAAAATCTGAATCCATTCATACGTTAAAGTAAGATACAAGGATCCATAACCCGTGTTGAGTCCTAGACGTACGATCGGGCGGGGAAATATTCCTTGGTATGGTTTCTGATTAGTGATGGTTTCCGACAAAGTAGCTTGATGTCCTTACTTATCATGTCTTTTTGGATGCCTTTCCGCTGTGAAGATGTTATTTTGAGATCATTCCATAATGATCTAGTTCTTAGTTTCATTTTATGTATCTTGTATATATTGTGCCACTTTTATTTATTTTATTTTGTGCATGTAATATGTACAATGTGTCACTAGGAACTTAGGTATTTCAATACCAAATTGGCAACTATGTATAATATGTACAATTCTAGACATGTACTATATATGAGTGTTACATCTTGTGTTATTGGGCCTTTGGCCGGCGTAGAGCAGTGGGTTGGTGGCCTTCGGCCGATACAAAACATCTCCTAGCACTTGGAATGTTAGAGGAGGAACGATAGAAGTAAGATTCTAGAGAGTTGGAAGAGGTGTGACGAGAGTTTGAAGCAGATCAGAAAGTTCTTCAATAAAAGAAGAATGACCAAATTAATACTTTGAAAAGTCATGAGGAGGAGGTGGGTGCTTCATGACAGAGATCTCAGGAATCCCTTCATCGGGCTGTGGAAGCCGTGTGTAGGGCCTGAGATAAAATGTTGGAGTAGGTGCGAGTGTTGTATCCCAAACTTAATGTCATTATTGATTAACTGAAATCCTTTCTTGGAGGTTTCTAGAGAGGATTTCAGAAGTGATCTGGGTGCTTTGGGGTCGAGCACTGACATTTAAAGGCTTTCCGTTTTCCTTCTTCTTATTTTTATCCATTCTTGTAAGGTTTAGTCGATCATTCGCGTCTCTCCTTTTAAAAAATATTTATATACACATATTTATATCGCCACCCTTTTCACATGTCTGCTTTTTTTCCTTTCGTATTGTGCTTATTTCAAGCGTTGTTATTGTCCGGCTGAGACCTGAGGAGAGTTAAAGCTTGCTTTTGAGCTCTGCAATTTGCCCAATATGTTTTCTATAGAGATTAGTAAATAATATTTACTTAAAGTGTATATGACCTAGATTCTTTTATGAAGCCACATGTGTCTTCTTTGTTTGAGAGTGTGTTGTGTTAAGATGTACGCGATGTTTTGGTAGAATTCTAAACTATTCGGGCATGGCTGTAATTGGATTGTGCTTGCGCAGAGTGTAACACCCCCTTCTATACCCCCAAATAAACAAATAAATCACCTAATAAAATTTCATCAGAGTAAAGTTTGAAACATGGTATAAAAGTAGTATGTCACATCATGCAAAAAATAACATACAACACCTGCTCTATAAAAGACATGTAACAGTGGGGTAGCTTTCAAATAGAGGAACTTAGTCCTTACACCCACTTTTCAAATATTTAAGATGTACGCGATGTTTTTCTGGTTTTTTATGGTTCTATTGTCCTCTCTAACTCTCTTGATATTTTTTCTGGTTTTTGTTCTCTCTATTTCTCTATCTCAATGTGTATTACATGCCCCCTTTTCCTACTGTTGTTGCTTTTCTTTTATATCCAAAGCATTAGGGTTCACAACTGTTTTCCAAACTTCAGATTTTCTACCCTTAGAAATATCCAATGTCACTTTCTTGATGCACCCTTTCCCCCTAGAAATCCTACTTTTCTGTTGCACTTTTATTGTTGTACCAAAACAATAGGTCTTGTACATTCTTCAAATTTCAGAATTTCTACATTTGGAAATGCTTATTACCACTTTCTTGGTGCAGCCCCATTTCCTTCCATTTCTAGCATGCTGCTTTTTTGCTTTTGTTGCTGCACTTTCCTAGTGCTGTTTTTTCCACATTGTCCTCCTTTACTCACTTGTTCTTGGGTTATACTTGTGGTCTATGCCTCTCCTCTTGAAAAAATTTTAAAGTTCTGAATTTTGGCATGTAAGTGAACCAACATGATCTAGTTCTTCAAGTTTGTAACATGGTTTATTTAGTTGAGAATTAGTTGGTCATGGGGTTGTTTTGGATCAAATAAAGATGCCTTAAAATTGCCCATGAATAAGCATTAATGGTTATTCTCTTGAAATGTTCCAATGTTGAATTAAACCTTAATTATTTTCCTTGGATATTTGTGGGTTATGAATTATATGTAGCACATGGAGATTTGATGAGGCATGAAGGGTACTATAACATGAAATTAGTTAGAAACTTGAATTAAGGCTAGAAATAGCTTAATTTTCTAAGCATTGCTTAGAGTTAGAAACTTTTGTAACAAATGTGACATTCTTGCAAATGTCATGAAATTTTCCTTTGTAAAATTCTAGCCTTGAATTCATGAATCTTAAACTTTGAATGATGGATTTCCCTTATACCATTGAATTTGAAATAAATAGAGTCTTGAATTATGCACTTGTGATCTTGACTCATGCTTTGCAAATTTGAACTCCACTTGACCATATAAACAAACATGGATGAAAAAGTCTTGAATTTGGCCTTGCAATTCATGTTCATTAAGAATATTTATCTTGAATATCCCAATATTTTTCAAATAACTTCTCCTTGAAGAAATCTACATGAGTGGACTTTCCAAATTGAATCAAACCTTATATGATGAACCTTTTCTTCCATGTAGCCCAGGATAAGCAATTTATCTTATTTGGAACGAACCGACCCAATCCTTACCTTGTGAACCCACATGCTCGATATGCAATTGAATAATGTATGATATGACGAATTGTACTTGTAAGTATTTATGACTCCAGGCATAAGGCATTTATGACTTCAATTGTACTTGTAAGTATTTTGTGATAAAATGATCTTGGCTCTAGGCATTTATGACTTCAATGGTACTTGTAAGTATTTTGTGCAAAACCAATTATATGTGGTTATATCTGGTTGAGTGTGGTTATGTTATGAATTATACTTACAAACGAGGGACATGAAATTAATTAGATGCAACCATGATTTTTCATCTGCACTCTGTGAGGGCAAAGCCTCATATACTATACATGCGCATTTCGATGATGTCAAAACGCAACCACATGGAAGAATCGATACTTAGCATTATCACCATAAGGCATAAGCATACCTTATCTCTTATGTCTCATTTGCTTGCATGTTGTGTCGTCAAATTAGCGTTATTCGAGTCAAACATCATTGGTGTATTATATGTTGCATCTAGAAGAGTCAAAAACATAAAAATAGGCATTTTTGCAAAAGTCTTTGAGTCGACCATTCATCTGCTCCGGTCGACTCATAGAAGGTGTCTCTAAATTGCATTTTCCACGGGTTTGCACACGTTGACCTACCGGTCGACGCATACTGTTATCATTTCTATTTGTCAAAAATTGAAGGCTTTGCGTCGATGCATAGTCTTATTTTGGTCGACGCATAGATGTTTAATTTACAGAATCTATTTTCACATGTTAAGCTCTGGTCGACTACTGCCTTCTGCATAGGTTGACCGTTCGTTGTTTGCTGCATAATTTTTGGTATGTCTATCATTTTGAAAAAGTAGTTTTATCAGTTATTTTTGGTCTGATATAAATAGAAAGTTGCTCATTTCATTTCATAACAATTGAATCAATTGTAAAATAAGAAAAGTGAAATAGATGCCCTTAGTACTCATCATCTTCATCTTCTACATTTCATACCACAACAATCACACACAATAATCTTTGTTGTGCATTATGGATTATTTGAAGTTATAACGTCTGAAGCCGTTGATTGGAAATCTGGTTCAGGTTGAGATTTTGGCAGGTTTTTATTGAATAAAACCTTGAGGGTTTTGCCCTCCAAGATTCACTGAATTTGGGGGTTTTTGTACGAATCTTCTCAACATATATTCAGCTGAGTGAAGGTGATCGAGGAGCGGTGGGTTTCATCGATCTAGTAGCGGTAATCGGTGAATTGTGAAGGAGAGGTTCGCGTTCAATTGACAAGTGTTTGATATCAGTCGGGCTGGGGTTGAAGGCGTAAGGTTGTTCAACCAAGGAGTTGCAATCGGAGGTTCATCCACAAGAAATCAAAGGACATGATTCGACTTGAATCAAGGGACAAGAAGAGAAAGCATCTTCAACAACAAGGGAGTTTGGTTGTGCATTTGCTATTCTATTCTTGTATAAACGATTCAACAACAGGTTACATTTATATTATACGAGCTCAATTCTATTGTTATAATTGAGGGAGGACGTACCCCAAAGCGAGGACGGCAGGGGAACTGCCTCAATAAATCCTTGTGCCTTTTACATTACGCTTTTACATTTGCTTAATATTTTTGAGATTTTCGTACAAACAATTATATTTAATTTAGGACTGTTTTGAGTAAGTACTGAATTAATATTGACTCTAGTACAATAGTTTATTGTACAAGGAAACTAGAGCTACTTACTCAAAGCCAAACTCACTTGGAGTGCTTCGCACGCCAAGTGTTTGAAAAGTTGTCTGAACCAAAATTCTCGTGTGCTGTCCATTTATTTTGTTGGCATTTTAAGGCATTGGAACTAGTCATACCAAGTAGTGATCTAAATCAAATTGGTGGTGTGACTAGTGTGGTGATTCTCATTTCTCATTATCAATTTCCAAAGGCTAGACGCATATCCGGTCTTCTAGTAATGGTTCGTTATAGACGGTAATTTTTCCATGGTCGCTTCCGCAAATTAAACAAATTTAAAAACCATTTTTTTGGTAGCGCCGACATATTTTTAAATAAGGGATCTATTCAACCCCCCTTCTAGATCTGTGCCATCGTCTAACAAGTGGTATCAGGAGCACCGGTTCACTCTGTGCTTCAAGTATAACTTTGTAGAAAATGGCTAATGAATCTAAAGGGGCCTATAATAGAGCTCTCGTTTTTAATGGAGAAAATTACAGTTATTGGAAAGACTGTATGCGGGTGCACATTAATTCCATCAATATAAAAGTGTGGAATGTTATTCTCAACGGTCCAATGGAAATAACTATGACTGATGCGAATAATGTGATTATGCCTAAGCTCGAAGCACAATGGACTGATGATGATGAGAAGAAATATAATTACGATTGGAAAGCCAAAAATATTTTGATCTCCTAATTAGGAGTTGATGAATATTATAGGGTTTCTCATTGTTTAATGGCAAAAGCTATGTGGGATTCATTGCAAGTTTCCCATGAGGGAACCAATGATGTTAAGCTAGCGAGAATCAATACACTAACATAAGAGTTTGATCTCTTTTACATGGAGCAAGGGGAAACCATTACGGACATGCAAAAGAGATTCACTCATCTTATCAATAGATTGCATTCACTAGGTAGGACAGTTTCCAATGATGTTGCTACTAAAAAATTTTTGAGATGTCTTAACAGGGAATGGCAACCGAAGGTAACCGCCATCAAAGAAGCTAACGACCTCACAATTTTGGATCTCACAACATTGTTTGGAAAGCTGCAAGAGCATGAACAAGTGCTTCTAAGCCTAGAGCAACATGAAAAGAAGGAAAAGAAGGACAAAACAAAAAATACTAAAAATAAGTCTATTGCTCTCAAGACTTCTTCCTCAATCTCTCAATCTAAGGAGCATAGTGATACACTTCAAGTGACAAAGAAGAGGATGATAAGAGTGAGGACATGGGGTTATTTGTAAACGTTACAACCGCTATGTTAAAAAGAACGGCATCCAACACTCCGAGAAGAATCTTGTTAACTTCCGGAAACAATCTAGGTACTCTAGAAATGATGACACTAAGGGGAACAAAATAAGAGGGTCGTGTTATACTTGCGGAAAGACCGGACACTAAAAACCGGATTGTCCCTTGAATAAAAAGGGAAAAGAAAAGGAAACAAATAGATCACATAAGAAGAAATCAAAGCCAAGGAGAGCGTATATAGCTTGGGAAAGCAATAGTGATTCCTCCGATGATGAAAGCTCAAGTGATGAAGATGAATCCGTAAATATTTGTCTTTCCGCTCACCAAAAGAACAAAAAGAAACAGATATGACATGCCAAATATGAAAATTCCTCTAAAATGTCTCATTTTGAATTACAAACTGATTTTAATACTTTTCATTATGAAGCAAAAGAAACCTTTAAAAGGCTTGCCTTAAACAACCAAATTTTTGCTCACTTAGAGCAAAAGATTCCTGAGTCCGAAAAGAAACTTGAGGCACTCAAAGCTTCCATAGTGGAAAGTACAAAAGCAGGTTGTGAGGATCTAAGAAGTAGAATAGTTAACTTTGGGTGTGACCCTTGTTACATTTAGCAAAATGAAGTTAGAAACCTAAATGCCAAACTTAACAAGGCTCTAGAACCTAAAATTACTTTTGCCATCGATAAATCTGATTTTAGAAAGAGTATGGTTAATCCATATCAAAAATACAAATATGTTGTAAGAGATCACGATAGCAAAGGTAATTCAAAAGTTAACTTTTCTTGTTTATATTGTTGCAAGAAAGGTCATTCCATTGCTAAATGTCGTTTTAGGAGATTTTTGGTTCCTAAAGGCATTTATCAATGGTTGCCAAAATGCGACCATTTTGTCACTCACAACTTAGGACCCAATAAGCCATTGGGTACCTACTCTTGTTAATTGTTTTTTCATAGGTACAACGTCTTGAGACCACCGAGAGAAGATGGGTTCTCGATAGTGGCTGCTCAAGACACATGACAGGATACATATCTCTCTTCATCGACTTCGTGGGAAAGAAGAAGGGGTATGTAACCTATGGAGATAACAATCGTGGTATAATACTTGGAAAAGGTAGTGTAGGTAACCCTTCTTCCACTACTATATCTAATGTATTGCTTGTCGAGGGTCTTAAACATAATCTCATTAGCATTAGCCAATTATGCGACAAAGGATATAATGTATCATTTTCAAAAGAGTGTCGCAAAATTGTGCATAATGATGAAATAAAGAGTGTTTTTAATGGCCTAAGAGTAAACAATGTCTATATGCTAGAATTGAATGAAGTATCTTTGACAAGTGACAAATGTCTCATGACAATGAGTGAGGACTTATGGTTATGGCATAGACGTTTAGCACATGTCAACTTTGACTTACTTGACAAGGTAGTTTCCAAAGATCTAGTCCTAGGTCTGCCCAAAATAAAGTTCACCAAGGATCACCTTTGTGATGCTTGCCAAATGGGAAAGCAAACGAGAATCTCTTTTAAATCCAAAAATATCGTTTCAACTACGAGACCTCTTGAGCTTCTCCATATGGATTTATTCGGGCCATCTAGAATTAAAATCCTAGGTGGTAACTATTACAGTTTCGTAATAGTTGATGACTTTTCTAGATTATGTTGGACTATATTCTTGGCTAGCAAGAGCGATACATTCGCCGCCTTTGAAAGATTTGCTAAGCTTTCCCAAAATAAATTAAACACAAACATTGTCTCAATTAGGAGCGATCATGGAGGTGAGTTTGAAAACTATTTGTTTGAATAATATTGCGGAAAACACGAAATTGATCACAACGTCTCCGCTCCATGTACTCCTCAACAAAATGGGGTTGTGGAGCGCAAAAATCGTATTTTATAAAAGTTGGGGAGAAAACTGATCAATGAAAGTGCATTACTTAAATATTTTTGGGTCGACGCCTTAAGTACGACATGTTATGTTTTGAATAGGGTGCTCATCCGCCCCATTCTAAACAAAACACCGTATGAACTTTTAAAAAGAGCGTAAGCCGAATGTATCTCACCTACATGTCTTCGGTTGTAAGTGTTTTCTGTTGAATAATGGAAAGGAAAACTTAGGCAAATTTGATTCCAAGGCTGATGAAGGTATCTTCCTCGGATACTCTCAGTCAAGTAAAGCTTATAGAATTTATAATAAGAGATTACTTACAATTGAAGAGTCTGTACACGTAACATTTGATGAATCTTATCCGAGAGATGTCGGAAAAGGTAGTGTTGTTCATGGTGCAGGTGTACCTTCAAAAGACATACTCAATAGTGTCGAGCCGGGAATTGATCAACCCGACGTAGTCAAAATTGAGGAGGAGAAAGATGACTGCCATAAGGAAACCGAGGAAGTTCATCCGTCTACAAAAGATGATCTCCCTCCAGCTTGGAAGACGTCCAAAGACCATCTAATCAACAATATCCTCGGTGATATATCAAAGGGAGTTACGACTCGGTCTAAGATAAGTAATTTTTGTTATCACTTCGCTTTCGTTTCACAAATGGAACCTAAAAACCCTAAAGAAGCCTTACTCGATGAGCACTGGTTTTTATCTATGCAAGAGGAACTTAATCAGTTCAAGAGAAATGAGGTTTGGGACCTTGTCCCTCCTCCGCGAGGTCATCGAGTAATCGACACCCGATGGGTGTTTAGGAACAAGTTGGACAAAAACAGGGTAATAACCCACAATAAGGCGCATTTAGTCATGCAAGAGTATAACCAAGAGGAAGGCTTCGACTATGAGGAAACTTATGCGTTGGTGGCCCGACTCGAGGCTATACGCCTTTTACTTGCCTTCGCTTGTGCGAAAAATTTTAAGTTATTTCAAATGGATGTAAAAAGTGCATTCCTTAATGGTTATATAAATGAAGAGGTTTATGTTGCCCAACCTCTGGGTTTTGAGTCTCATGAATATCTCGATCACAAATACAAGTTAAAACGTGCCTTGTATGGACTCAAACAAGCCCCTATGGCTTGGTATGAGCGCCTAAGAAAGTTTCTACTTGATCAAGGGTATTCAAGAGGCAAGGTTGACACAACCCTCTTCATTAAGCGTAAAGGAAAACACTTAATTTTGGTGCAAATTTATGTTGATGACATTATATTCGGTTCAACTAACATGAATCTCGTGAGAGAGTTTTCTAACCTAATGCAGGGTGAATTAGAGATGAGTATGATGGGGGAGCTCACATATTTTCTCGGGTTACAAATCAAGCAGCTTGAGGAAGGAACTTTTGAAAGTCAAACAAAATACTGTATTGAGCTTTTCAAGAGGTTTGACATGGAAAATTCCAAAGCTATTGACACACCAATACCGACTTGTGCAAATCTCAGTAGATATGAAAATGGTAAGGATATAGAGGTAAAAAGTTATCGAGGTACGATCGGCTCTCTTCTTTACCTTACCGCCTCTAGGCCCGATATTATGTTTAGTGTTTGCATGTGCGCTAGATATCAATCTTCTCCTAAGGAATCCCATCTTAAAGCGGTTAAGCGCATACTTCGATACCTTTAGGGTACTCCGAAGTATGGACTATGGTATTCTAAAGGAAACGATTGTTCCTTGGTTGGATTCTCCGATTCTGATTTTTCCAGGTGCAAATCAAATAGGAAAAGTACCAGTGGTACTTGTCACTTATTTTCAAACTCTTTGGTCAGTTGGCATAGCAAGAAACAGGTTTATGTTTCTTTGTCAACCGTCGAAGCAGAATATGTTACCGCCGGTAATTGTTGCACTCAAGTCTTATGGCTTAAGCAACAATTGTTAGATTTTAATATCAACCTTGAGCGTATTCCGATATTTTGTGACAATACAAGTGCCATTAATCTCACCAAGAATCCCGTGTTGCATTCACACACTAAGCATATCAAAATACGACACCACTTCCTTAGGGATCATGTGGAGAAAGGCGATGTGGTTTTTGAACACGTTGATAATAAAAATCAACTAGCGGATATTTTCACAAAACCACTTGCTACTGAGCCTTCCTTTCATATCCGACGGGAATTAGGTATTCTCGATATTTTGGATCGTGTTTAGTAACATTTCTTGCACGTCTTTTATATATCTATGTTTACATCTATTTTGATTATTGGATATCTAACCAATTGAAGATGTTGAAAGTACATGTGTGTGTTCATCTAGCCACATTTGGAATGAAGGTGATATCTTTCCTCAACTCTATCTCTCTATTCTCATGTTCACAAAAATGCATCAAATTTTGTGTTATATGTGTCACATATGTCATAATATATGTATCTTGTCTATTTGAATGCTTGAAGTTTGTTGTGGCTGGTGATTTATGTATCCTTGTTGCTTATATGATCATAAATGTGAAAATATGCTTGTTTTTCCTGCATGAGTCGACCTAAAACAGGGCCCGGTCGACTCACAAAAGTGTCACCAAAATTGAAATTTGTTCGGGTATGCTCAGGTCGACGCATACCTGTTGAGTTTTTTAACGTGTGATTTCCAACACAGTATGCGTCGACGCATACCAACAGCGATCGACGCATCTTGCAAAATCAGTCAATTTTTTTTAAAAAAACGTTCAAAATTCCGCTTTTCAATTTTCTTTATGACTCATTCATTGTGTATCATTGCATTTGCATTGTAAGTTGACACTACATCGCACCTATACTCTATCACTCTCCTTTTACCAAAACCTAAATAGCTCCTACAAAATGGGTAAAAGTCTCAAACCTCTCAACACATTCAAGAATCTTCTCCAATCGTTGCAAATCATCATCAACCCATTTTTATCTTCATCTCTTTGACATCAACAACCATGGATGCAAGAAGAGTGACAGGTAAACGGTCTACAAGGGCCTCCTCATATGCATCCCTTCCAGTTTCCGCCGTATTGTTAGTTCCTCCAGAATTTGCCGAAAGCTTCACCAAAAATTTTAGCAAAAGATTTATGGTCAAGCAACACGCTTATTATCGTCTCTCGGCGGAGCGCATGCACATTCCTCACATAGTAAGTCTTCTTGATTTTCAAGGGTTAAACAACATTCTGGAGTGTAATGAAAAGCATAATGAAGACCTTGTACGCATTTTCTACACATGTCTTCATGGCAAGTTTCCGGGTTCTCTTTCACACTAAGGTTGGCAACACAAAGGTTAGTGTCACTACTGCTGTCTGGAAAAAGTACTTTAATATGTCTCTTGATTCGGACAAGCCTCTCTTTGAGGTCACTGACACCCACACAGTGGAAGGCTATGAGTTCAAGACAGCTTTGAACTCTATGTTGAAAAAGCCATATGCTGCTCATATTGTGGCAGGAGACTTATTTCCGAAGACCGTCACCACAGGAAAATTGAAACCACAGGATAGGATATTACAATGGATAGTGGCGCGCATTCTGCGGCCTAAGAAAGGTGGTTTTTCTTGCATTGATTAGGCTGAAGTTCACTTGATGTACATTTTGAGAAACAAGATTAAAATTAATTGGCTTTACTACATTGCAAGTAGGATTTACGCTCTAAGAGACTCAGGTCGTGGTACAGCTCTCTCTTATGGGTCAGTTATTTAAGAGATCCTAACGAGCGCTAAAGTTGCACTTCTGGAGTTTCTGTATAAATCGCTCACTTCGGATCAAGAGTTTTGTCAGAAAACTCTTACCATGATGGGTTATATTTGGCTTCATGATGAACAGCGGTACAAATTCGTTGTTAAAGCCACTACTTCTCGTTTAGATGATTCCGATGAGAGTGATGAGGAAAGTGAAGAGGATGAAGAAGAAGACGAACAAGAGGAGCAAGATGATCGACAACCAATGGAAACTGCCGATCAAATAAATGAGGATTGGGTTGCACACACACCTCCCACAAATTCTAGTAATGATCAAGGTTGGGGCCAATGGCAACATACCGGGTGGACAACATTGCGTGACTATTATCAGCCCCCATAATACACGAAGTATCAAGACAATTCGTAGTGGGGTCATGAGCAATCTCAAAATTGGGGTTATGAGGAACCTCCCCAGTGGGGTTATGAAGCGCAACCACACTTCACAAACCCTCCGCAACAACATTCTTCAGAACTTCTAGACATGATGAGGGACATGAAATTAGAGCAACGTGCCTTCATGACTGCTCAGGATGAGCGTCTCGCCCAACTTCAAAGTCAATTCGAGACACAAACTAAAAGATTCAACACTTTATCCTTGAATATCAATGAACGGTTAAATGCTCTGGTTGAATCATCTGAAAGTCATCATCGGGTCATCTCAAACAGCCTCAATACCTTGAGCAGTGTTGTTTTGGAATTTACCGACATGGTGGATCCGTATCGTGGAAGAGGCCAACACTTCAGGGGGAGGAGACATTGAAGCCTATGCATTTAGCATACTTGCATTTCATTGTTTTATGGTGTCTTGTTCTTTTGTGTTGTATTAAATACTTTCTCATTGTGACAATTACTTGCATTTTGAATTTATATGTCATTCCTTAGAAACAATTGTTATGTGTTTTATTTTTATATGGTTGTATTTTATCTATTGGTTTCTTGACCATTGACGTTATCATGTGTGGATAATTGTTAATGTTGTTTTTTACCTGTTGTACATATTTTGATTTGAGCATTTTTTTTCTTAACCAATCTCGCTTTCTTTTTTATATTATCAAAAGGGGAGAATAGTGTGCCAAGATAATAGTAAAACCATGAAGGCGTCGCAAATGGAGGCATTAATCAAGGGGGAGGATAATGCCACACATCACACAAGCTGGTCTCGCATGTTTTGCCATTATAAAAAAGGGGGAGTATGTGAGGGCAAAGTCTCATATAGTATACATGTGTGTTTCGATGATGTCAAAACGCAACCACATGGAAGAATCAATACTTGGCATTATCACCACAATGCATAAGCATACCTTATCTCTTATGTCTCATTATCTTGCATGTTGTGTCGTCAAATTAGCGTTATTCGAGTCAAACATCATTGGTGTAATATATGTTGCATCTAGAAGAGTCAAAAACATAAAAATAGGCATTTTTGCAAAATACAAGTCTTTGAGTCGACCTTTCATCTGCTCCGATCGACTCATAGAAGGTGTCTCTAAATTGCATTTTCCACGGGTTAGCGCACGTCGACCTACCGGTCGACACATACTGTTATCATTTCTATTTGTCAAATTTTGAAGGCTTTGCGTCGATACATAGTCCTAATTCGGTCGATGCATAGATGTTTATTTTACAGAATTTGTTTTCACATGTTAAGCTCTGGTCGATCGCTGCCTTCTGCATAGGTCGACCGTTCACTGTTTGCTGCATAGTTTTTGATCTGTCTATCATTTTGAAAAGTAGTTTTATCAGTTACTTTTGGTCTGATATAAATAGAAAGTTGTTCATTTCATTTCATGACAATTGAATCAATTGTAAAACAAGAAAAGTGAAAGAGGTGTCATTAGTTCTCATCATCTTCATCTTCTACATTTCATACCATAACAATCACACACAATAATCTTTGTTGTGCATTATGGATTATTTGAAGTGATAACGTCCGAAGCCGTTGATTGGGAATTCGGTTCGGGTTGAGATTTTGGCATGTTTTTCTTGAATAAAACCTTGAGGGTTTTCTCCTCCAAGATTCACTGAATTTGGGGGTTTTGGTACGAATCTTCTCAACATATATTCAGCTGAGCAAAGGTGATCGAGGAGCGGTGGGTTCCGTCGATCTAGCAGCGGTAATCGGTGAATTGTGAAGGAGAGGTTCAGGTTCAATTGACAAGTGTTTAATATCAGTCGGGCTGGGTTGAAGACGTAAGGTTCTTCAACCAAGGAACTGTAATCGGAAGTTCATCCACAAGCAATCAAAGGACTTGATTCGACTCGAATCAAGGGACAAGAAGAGAAAGCATCTTCAACAACAAGGGAGTTTGGTTGTGCATTTGCTATTCTATTCTTGTATAAACGATTCAACAACAGGTTACATTTATATTATACAAGCTCAATTCTATTGTTAGAATTGAGACGTACCCCGAAGCGAGGACGGTGGGGGAACTGCCTCAACAGATCCTTATGCCTTTTACATTACGCTTTTACATTTGCTTAATATTTTTGAGATTTTCGTGCAAACAATTATATCAAATTTAGGACTGTTTTGAGTATGTACTGAATTAATATTGACTCTAGTACAATAGTTTATTGTACAAGGAAACTAGAGCTACTTACTCAAAACCGAACTCACTTGGAGTGCTCCGCACGCCAAGTGTTTGATCAATTGTCTGAACCAAAATTCTCGTGTGTTGTCCATTTATTTTGTTGCCATTTTAAGGCATTGGAACTAGTCATACCAAGTAGTGATCTAAATCAAATTGGTGGTGTGACTAGCGTGGTGATTCTCATTTCTCATTATCAATTTCCAAAGGCTAGACGCATATCCGGTCTTCTAGTAAAGGTTTGTTATAGACGGTAATTTTGCCACAGCCGCTTTCGTAAGTTAAATAAATTTTAAAAACCATTTTATTAGTAGCGCCGACTCATTTTTAAATAAGGCATCTATTCAACCCCCCTTCTAGATCTGTGCCATCGTTTAACACACTCCGCATCACAGAGGATCATTCACGGTCAAGGTTAGAGGATCACCATCACTTCTCCTGAGGTAAAGCTTGGTTCGAGGTGAACATCTCTAGGGTCTTGCTTTCTCGCCCTTGGATTAGCTAGATCCGAAGGGGAGGTACGCTAGCTATGTGTAAATGCATGTCTTTCTTTGAAACTGAGTATTTGAATGTTGTATTCGGATGTTCAAAGCGTCTTCGATAGCACCCCGGAAAGAATTGGTTGATTAGTCGGATGTGCAATGCATCTTTGAATGTGTGTGTATGTCAATATTATATCAATGATTAACAAGTAAATTAATTAAATTTTACAGTTAGCTGCAAGTGTATGTTGATCACTTACTTTTAGATGTGTTGTCTGAGTGGCTTAATGGTCTGCTGATCTGAAGCACTGAGTCCCTGACTAATGAGATGTCCAGCCTCTATTGAGTGCATCCGACTATGTTTTCTAAGTTGAGGTGGACCAACACTTTTGGACTTGAATCTTTTAGGTATGTTCGGGTTAAACCGGCAACTTTGAACTCAAATATTCTTTATGATGCACGGGATAGTCAGCTATCTATCCAGGTGCCAAGAAAATTCTAATTAGAACTGGTGTTGGTCGACAACTCTTCGATGCCCTTCTGGTTTTGTCTCCTACATAGCCTCCTAGGTAGTTGTACCTGACACGCTTTGGTAAGTATGAGCAGTCTGTCTTCTTACTTACACCCTGATCTACCTCTCTAGCTTTCCCTTTGGAACAAAGTAGTGGTGTTGAGGACTTCTTCAATCGATGGAGAGCTATGTGGCTCTTACTTACTCAATCGACCAAACACTCATCTGACTTCCTGATCTTTTGAGTTACCATGCGTATGCTCCTCATCTTAAACTCCCTAATAATTTCACAATCACGAATCTTTGGTGATCATTTGATACTTGTCTCGATTTGTTACAATGATGAGACATGCAGCGTGAGGCTTTTACGATGATGAGACATTACGCATTGGCCATTCATAGCACCGTATGTGCCGCCACACCTCTTGGAAGTGATTTCTTTTGATTTTTCCCGAGTTTGTGGTAATCTCTGGCTTGGATTTGCAGAGGCTTATCTAGAGGTTCATTCGATAGAGGTGGAACCATAACGTGACTCGCCTAGGGCCGAGATGGGACTCAATCGGTGTTGCTAATCTCTGATACAGTTGTTCAGAGGAGGGGTACCTGCATGGTTAGCACTTCAATGTCTGAGTTTGTTTAGGGTTCAAGATAATGGTAGTCATAGTGTATATTATAGATTGTGTACCTAGAAACCCTTTGTGAAGGTATTTATACCCTAGGCCTGACGAAGAAGGTTGGATAAATGAGTCTCGTGTTATTGATCATTTAGCCGACACGGAGCAATGGGTTCCTGACCTTTGGCCAACATGAATTTTTTTTTAATTTATTAGCATCTTCATTATCCTAAGGTAGATATATAGTTCTCATTGATACATAAAGAAAATGAAAAGATGGAAAAACAACATCTAAGTTTCACCCTAAGAAAAGCACCACGCTCTAACCTATGAACATATGGTCATGTGTAAGGGAAACCTGTGAAACGTCGCAATGAGGAAATTAAAATTTAATGCAGCTGCCTCTTGATCTCTCTTAATTATCACTACGAGACTCCATGCTAAAGGATACCCAACCTAGTTTCTTGAAAGACTTCTCGTACATGATGCCACGACAAGCCTTGAAGGTGCCTATTCTAGGATGACCACACATTCAATACCGCACAAGCCTAATTATCATCCATGGTATATAAATCATTACATATGCAGGAAAATGTACAATCTCAATCATAACTCACTCAACACTTTTGTTGTTCACTATCTGACTTGAGTGTTAAAATGTTAACCTTACATATCCACCTCACACAACTACATCAGAAAGTTGTATTACTACATCAAAAATCTACACCAACAATTTTAATTTTTCGAACAAAACAACAATAATGAATGGGTTCAATCAAAGGCAAGAGCAATTAAGTGTCATTATGCAACCATTTTATCTCTCTTTGACATACACACACATATATATTGTTTGTGCGCGTGTGTGTGTGTATGGGTGTGTGTACGCGCGCGCGCGCGTTTGCGTATGTGTGTGGAAATGCTAACGAGTGTTTCTAGGGACACTTTTTAAGAGATTACAAAGGTAAGTTGACCATTTTTTAAAAGATTATAAAGACAAATTTTTATTAAATATATATATATATATA
The DNA here is from genome assembly GCA_963859935.3 of Lathyrus sativus. Classification (NCBI taxonomy): domain Eukaryota; kingdom Viridiplantae; phylum Streptophyta; class Magnoliopsida; order Fabales; family Fabaceae; genus Lathyrus; species Lathyrus sativus. The sequence goes on along the minus strand of OZ012736.1, from coordinate 361,355,304 downwards.
TATATATATATATATATATATATATATATATATATATATATATATATATATATATATATATATATATATATATATATATATATATATATATATATATATATATATATATATATATATATTCAATGAAATGAAAACAAAAATAATTAATTTAAAAAAAATATTGTGTTTAGTCAATGCGCCGAACATATTATATATATATATATATATATATATATATATATATATATATATATATATATATATATATATATATATATATATATATATATATATATATATATATATATATATATATATATATATATATATATATATATATATATATATATATATATATATATATATATATATATATATATGGGAGCATATCAAATGAGAGTGATTTTAAATGAGAGATTAGAGTAACAAACAACAACCATTAGATCAAATTAATAAGAGAGATGAAATTCAAGTTAATAAGAGAGAAAAATTAATAGTCACATTAATAAATAAGTTTAATCATGATCTAATGGTTGTTGTTTTTTTCTCTCATGTCTCATTTTAAAATCCCTCTCACTTGATATGCCCATATATATATATATATATATATATATATATATATATATATATATATATATATATATATATATATATATATATATATATATATATATATATATATATATATATATATATATATATATATATATATATATATATATATATATATATATATATATATATATATATATATATATATATATATATATATATATATATATATATATATATATATATATATATATATATATATATATATATATATATATATATATATATATTCAGTTTACTCTAAGAGTAAGTTTTTTTAATTTACTCCAAATTATAGCAGTTGAATTGAATCTAATTTAATGCTTAATTAAGTAAAAGGTTAATTTAACCATTAGATTAGATTCAATTCAAAAGTTATGATTTGAAGTTAAAAAAATTTACTCTTAGAATAAGTTGAATTTCATCCATTATTTAATATTAAAATATAATTGAAATCGTAATTTTTTCAAAAAATTATAATCAAAAAATTATTTTTATAAAAAATTATTTAAAATAGATTTAAAATTAAATAATTTTTTGAAAATTTGATATTCAAAAGTTTTTTTAATAAAATTTTAAAAATAGCTATTCAAATAAAAAATTTATTTGAATTTTATATTAAAAAAATTTTAATAATTTTTTTATGTTATGTTATGAAAAATTATTTTTAAAAAATTTAAATAAACGGACCCTAAAAAATAGTCTTGCATTTAATCAAATCAAGGGATATTTTCCTTTTGTCATTTATCAAATTGTCAACTTACTCCTACACATCTCACAACATCAGTGATGTATTACTTAATCTAATTATTTGTAAATTTTCAACGCACCTTTAATATTACCTTGTTGGAGTTTTTTACTTAAATATCTCCTCCTTCTTTTTTCAATGTTACTTTTTAACTTTTTATGTATTAAGAAAACTATTCAATATTATTATTTTTTAAATAATAATTCACTCTTTATTTATAATATTCTTTATTATTTATTATATTTATTTTACTAAGTTTTTAATTATTTAAAAGTAATTTTGATAAAAATACAATTAATATTACCTTTATCTTTACAAGTGAACAATTAAAAAAAAGAAAAATTTATCAAGAAAATAACATTTAAAAAATAACAGAAAGAGAAATAGCTTAGATATCTCTAATTGATCTATGTAATCATATAACTTTTAATTCTAAATATTTTAATGTTTTTGTTTAACTTATGTATTTGTTTAAAAGATATATAAAAAGATTAAAAGATATTTTAATAATTTCTCTTGTCTTTTAATTACACATAATTTAGTGAACACTGATTTAATCTCAACCTGTTTTTAATAAATCTAATGTTTCTTATTCATTTTCACATTATCATATAACTTATTCATTCTCATTATATATATATATATATATATATATATATATATATATATATATATATATATATATATATATATATATATATATATATATATATATATATATATATATATATATATATATATATATATATATATATATATATATATATATATATATATATATATATATATATATATATATATATATATATATATATATATATATATATATATATATATTATATCTTTTGAGAATGGATAAATTATATGAATATGTGAAAATGAATAAAAACCATCGTATTTAAAAAGAAAATGTTGAGATTAAATGATTCTTTTATAATTTGACTGATGATTTCTCTTTCCTTTTAATGACACGTGATTTTTTTTAATCTCAATCTTTCTTTTTTAAATTTGATAGTTTTTATTTATTCTCACGATTTATATAATTTATTCATTCTCAATATATATATATATATATATATATATATATATATATATATATATATATATATATATATATATATATATATATATATATATATATATATATATATATATATATATATATATATATATATATATATATATATATATATATATATATATATATATATATATATATATATATATAATGGGGATCAATTTACTCTCAGAGTTAAAAAAATTTAACTTACTCTAAATTATAGCCTTAGAATTGAATCTAATCTAATAGTTAAATAAATAAAAGGTTAATCTAATTATTATATTAGATTCAATTAAAATACTATAATTTAGATTAAGTTACACAAAATTTACAATTGGAGTGAATTGATTCTCATCTTTAAATGATAAATAATTAGTCTTTTAATTTATAAAAAATAATTATAAAAAACTTATAATATTTTTAAAAACTATTTTATAAAATTTATTTTTAAATATACTAACAAAGTCATTTTTTTAAAATTAAAATAAACTAACCCTTAGTCAACGGGAAAGTGATCAAAATAAACTGACCCTTACAAGAAATATAACCCGCTTTGCATTTATTATTATTTTCTAACGTCATCTTTTGTGAAATTTTGACTTTTGTTTATTTGTTTTATTGTAAATTTCAACGTCAAAATATTAATTTTTTTTCTGCCGGTTTACTATATTTTTATATTGGAACAATTGGTAAAAGCATTAGGTGACAAATTAAAATGGAATAAGACAATAGTTTAGTTCAATTTTTAAAAAAAATTGTAAAATTCGTACTATTTTTACTATCTTTTTTATTTATAGAATTATTTGTCCATTGTATTTCTTTTCAATATTTATATAGAATAGGTCTGAATTAATTCAAAATTTTGAGAATTTCGAACCAATTTTGATGAATAAGATTCAATCAATCGATCGAAATGTCTTGTTCTTCACTCTTCACTTGAGTTAATCAATCACACCTTGATTGCAAGAATGATTCTGCGCAACAATTATTAATGAAGAAGAAAGAAAATTGAATAAGAAAGAAGATTAGGGTTTGAAGAAAATTGGGAAATAAGATAATTTATGCAGAGTAACTTTATGCTATCAATTTGAGAAAATATTTTTTTGGACTGGGGCAAGACCAGCCCCACAGACGGACAGGCCCAACCCAATGATACGTTGGGGAGACCCAACAAGGTCCAATCTTCCTTTGTCGGGCACGCGCCTCAACAAGACACCTTCGTCGAACAGAGCATTACCTTGTCGGCGAAGCTCACGCGCTTTCCCCACGGACTCCACGTGCCCCCCACGCTAGGACACGTCATCAGGCAACTACCCACTTCCGAAAGAGTTAGCCAGTCCACCTTCCAAAGATCACGGGGCAGTTGATCTAGGGCAAAGACCATGTGCTGGTATTCCTTACGCCACGTAAGCCTTGGCAGTTACTTGTGTTGGGTTTGGCAATCCGGCCCAATGCAATGTAACTGTTGGCCCTGCGCTGGGGGCACATTATAAATACCCTCTTTCACTAAAAGGTTGGGTATCTTATTTACTACACATTTTCTCTATACTTGCTCTCTTTCTCTCTAACTCCGTTACTCACTTAATCATCGGAGCACCTTGCAGGTACACCCTTTCCTCCGCTACAACACTGGTGTACGCAGTAGCTCACGACGTGTGGTAGGCTACTGATTCCTTTCTAATCTGGTGAGATCAGTGGCGCCGTTTGTGGGAACCATTTGCTTCCCCGTTCTTTCTCCTATCCAAGCGTAGAAGCTCAAGAATCAAAGCAACTTTCAACTTCTATTCCGATCATGGCCAGCCCAGGCGACAACAATGCTCTAGAAACCGCCTTCGTCCCCTTCGTCAACGGGGATGGCCACGACCCCAACGTGATCGTCCGTAACGACGAGGGCGACTATAGGGATGGGCGCACTACCTCTCCCTCCTCAGAGGACACGACCTTCAACACCGCTCAGCGCCTCGACAACCCGGTTGTCTACCAACCCATCCCGGTGCCAGCAGACGCCGACCCTACCATGGTGGCTCTGTTCGCAGGGATCAACCAGACCAACTTGATGATCTTCCAACAGAACGAGCGAATAGGGATGCTCGAGAGGGAACGACCATCACGCTCTCCCCCGTGGAGACATCGTCGCCTAATTTCCAGCAGCCCCTCTCCTTCTCCATAGAGGACGCGACACATCGACTCTCGGAGTCCTTCTCCCCAACCGACTGGGCGTCACCCTCGCCTAGAGCAAAAATAGCCGATGACTGCCCAGAAGCGCGACCGGTCACCTCCCCGAAAGGAACGATGCTCTCCAGCTCAAGAAGCGGAGCAAAATCGAAGGAGGCATTACCAAACCAAGAGCCTGACAGAGGAGTCCTCCCCGACGGAACAAGGACAACCTGGGACCGGTCTCCCCCTCACCGTCACCTGTCAGGTATGACGAAGATGTCCAATGTCCACCATTGTGTTGGGCGTCTAGAGAGGCCCCACTGCTCATCGGGATGGAGAAACCCCCACCTTTGGCGAGGTACGATGGCACAATCGACCCAGACAACCATATAGAAAGCATCGTCACGATGCTCGATTATCGGAACATGCAGGGAGCCATCAAGTGCAGGTTTTTCCTCACCACCCTGAGACAGGGTGCCATGGCGTGGTACAAACGCCTCGCATCTGAATCCATCACTTCCTGAGGCAAACTGAAGAGGCAGTTCTCCAGGCACTTCATGGCTTCCCGGCGCCATCCGAAGACAGAGGCAGCCCTGGAAGCCATTATCCAGGGGAAGAACGAGCCTCTCTGAGACTACATAGAGAGGTTCAATCGAGAAGCCGTCCAGGTTTCCACTTCCACCACTGATGATATAAACATATTCCTGATCCAGAGAGGCATACGACCTCACTCCGATTTCGCCAAAGCCGTCAGGATCAAGCGCCCCCGCACCTTGAATGCTCTTCTCCATAAAGCCCAATCATACATCCAGTATGAGGAAATAGAGGCCACCAACACCGCTTGTGATACGTGGAACCAGGAATGCTTCAGGGGCACTAGGCAAGAGGAGGCTGCTCCTCCTCGACGAAGCGGGGAAAGAAGGAGAGAAGAATGACCCCGCGAGCAGAGGAGACCAGCAGGCTGGTTCACTAAGTACATGCTGCTCACAGCTCCCCGTGAGCGCATCCTGTCTGAATGCATCAATTCAGAATTTTAGAGGGGCGGTGTCCATTTCTCGAAACCGACACCCCCGAACCCCAACGTGGACAAATCTAAATAATGTCGATTTCACCGGAGTCATGGACACGTCACAGAGGATTGCATCCACCTCAAGGATGCAATCGAAATCTTAATTAAGGAAGGGCACCTTAAATAGTACACCTGGAGAGGTGAGGCTCCCCGACTTGAGACCTACGAAGCCAAGAGGGTCGAGGAAGTGTCACCACCCTCCGAAGAAGCTGGACTACAGGTCTCCCTGTTGTCGCTACCGCGAAAATAAGGTGCCGGCAAAACAGAAGAGTCTCCACCTTTCGTTATTTATCCCTCAGAACGGGAAAGGAAACGATCGGAAAAACCTGACGAGAAGGTATAAGACAAGGTCATCGCAACCATGTCTGGGTTCGGGAGTCGGTTACGCAAGGGGAAGGTATTAGCACCCCTCACGTCCATCGTACTCGATGGGATCCACACTTGTTGTGTTTATATGACGGGTTGGTTGTATCTATCTACCTATCAAGGCTGGTCTAAAAAGAAAAGAAAATGACTCGGCAAAGCGTCGCACTTTATGCCTACGTATTCTCATCAGAGAATGAGAAATCAGAGTCAACGTAGTTCGCCAAACTACGGGTTACGGGAAAGGTGGCTTGCCAATACATCAGTATTGTGCCTACGTACTCTCAACAGGTATGAGAGATCAGAGCTTACGTAGTTCGGGATAATACGGATTACGGGGATTCAAATTCATCTGTTTTATCGAGTAGGGTTAACAAACAGTTCTAGCAGTAGGATGTACGCAGCTCGACCCTTGGAGACTTAAGCGTTACCGTTTGCGGTAGAACTGGGAGTTAACGACACTCTTTTCTTCAGAAAAGCTTCCTTTGCATTATGGGCCTACGGGGCAAAAAGGTTTGAAGTTTGTTTTTTGTCTTTTACGAAAGAACTGTTTTTTTATGGATGTTTGCAACCAATATCGCACTAGAGACTATGACCTGAGAGTGAATGCGTCGCATGTCACCCTAAGGGTACCATACTAAACATCCTGACTATTGAAGAGTGACCCTTCAACAATCATTTCCCAAGTAACTTAAGGCTCGTAACGTACGACATCAGTTAACCTTTATTACTGTATTTTGATTTGTTTCGAGATGAGAAGAGAGAACGAACAGGTTCAACTAAGGGGAAACTATCAAGTCCTAATGTTGTCATGCCAAAGATTCATCCTATGGTTGAGGTTTGAAACAGGGAACTCCTAGAAGTTATCATGCATAGGTTTCAACCTAAAGTTCTATCATCACTTCCTTATCAAAGGAAATGAGAGTCCTAGGGGATCATGTCAATGATAAACAGAAACAGATACAACATCAGCTCAAACAGTAAACAGTACACGACTGTAAAATGCATGCAATGCAAGTGAGGGAGGAAATGTGTGTGGGGCGTCAGCCTCCACAAGCTCATCTCAACCTCAAGCCAAATATGAATAACTGCAATCATACAGAGAAATAAAATGCCAATAAGCAAATCACAAACCACACAGGCAGGGGAGCAGGGCTCTACCGAATACCGACAAGCAAAGCCAAACAGTAAAAGTACAAGCAGAGGGAGCAACTCAATCTCTAGTGCAATCATGCTCCTAGCATAAAAGAATCTAGATTAGAACTTATTCTAATGCATCAAGCAAATCAAAAAAGTCACATCAGTACAGTTGCACAGAAAGAAAACAGACAGGAAAGAAAGCGGATTAACAGCTTCCACAGCTTCACAGCAAAGCTCCTCTGGAATCAGCTCAGTCCTCAGTCTTCAACAGCTCTTCAGGGCTTTCATCTTCACTAACAAGTATCAACTTACTTATTCAAGCTTTCCATGAATCAAACACAAGTATCAACTTCTTCTTCTTCTTCTTCTTCTTCTTCTTCAAGCTTCAGCTCTTTCTTCAATCTCAAATTGGTCTTCTGGCTTCACACAAGTATCAACTTGTTCTTCTTGATATTCAAGCATCAGCTCCAATGGCAGTCTTCAGACAAAGGGGAAGTACAACTTCTAGCATCTTCAATCTTCTAGCAAAGAACTCCATCCTCTAGCAAGGGAGAAAGATTCATCTAACAAGAGCAAGGTGGGATAGGGAGAAGCAAGGTGAAGACCTAAGGTCACCACTAAGCACTCCACCATCAAAGAAAGGAACCCTCAAAGGTTCTACCAACTTGTGAGGAGCCACACATCCTACCCAAGGAGGGATGGGGCCTTCACCATGGGACCTTATATCATAGGGAGGAATGGAAGTGATCAACACCTTCCATGTTTATGAAAGGAGAGAATCTATCTAGAAGCTCTACTTACGAACCCTAATCTTAACACCTAAAATAACTCAAACCAAAAGAAGGGAAATCTTCACATCCAAGCTTCTTCAATCATTCCACAGAAGCCCAAACTTGCCTTCATCATCATCCAAGAGAAAGAGAAGCAAAGCCCTAGTCTAAGGGAGCTAAAGAAATCATTCTAGTTGAGTTAGCAAGTTAGGATCACCTAAAACCTAGTACTAAAGTTAATCCTAACTAAAATACTAAAACCAATTGTAAATTCCTACAAAAATAACTATGGGAACCTAATTCAATCATGAATCTACCATACAAAATCCAGAGGTTGAAGCATCCACCAAGTCCTAGAAATAAAACCTAAATCATAAGGTACTAAGGTTAAACCCTAAAACTAGAGCACCTAAAGTTTCAACTTAAAACTACTACTTGATTTCATCACAAAAATGTGAGAAAATTACTAGGGGAACATGCATATCTATGCTATCTACACACAAAAATTAGCTCAAGAATCATCACCAATTGCTCAAACAAAATTCAGCAAAACAAAGTATCAATTAGCAAATAAACATCGCGCATCACTTCGAACCGTAACTACGAAAGCATGCATCAAAGTGGGAAACGACAACACGCGTCGAAGAATCATGATTAAACAATCAAGAACAATGGAAAACATCCAAAGCATTTCACTCTTAATGCACCATATTGATCTATGAAGATTTGAAGTGAAACGATACGAGAACAAGCACAAAAACAGCAAAACAGGTCTGCCAGCACAGTGTTAATCGATTAACACCATAGGTTAATCGGTTAACCACTTAAAAACGTTGAAAATTTTGAATATTTGGGTTGGTTAATCGATTAACCATATAGGTTAACCTATTAACACTGCACCAGAAGCAGAAAAACAACAACAAAATCACTTTTCAACAGCTTATTACATCTCCACACATACCAATGCTCACATAATCAATTATGCACGAAATTACCTCAGCAAACAGTGACATGATTAGCATGTAAACATGGTAAAGCAACATGATCATGGATCAAGAAGATCGAATCAATCACAATTCAATCAAATGTGAAGATCAACATTATGAACATGCAAGTAAGTTCGAAAATTAAATCGGATCAGAATTCCAACCTACGAATCGGAGAATTGATTCGGTAATTGTTGATCTAACTGTAATTGAGAAGATCCAAGCAAAGAAACCCGGAAAACTTCAAGATCCACACCAATTCTTGTAGTAGCAATGAAGATCCACCAAGAACAAGCCAAAATAAGCCAAATAATCACTTTCGAAATCACTTCCAAGTTCAGATCTGCTTGAGTACGAAAATTGAATGATGAAAACGGAATTAATGGAGTGAATTGATGAAGGTTTAGCTCTTATAAATCAAGGATTCTAATGAAGAATCAATGATCTCAATGAGAAAAGCTTTGAGTGAATTTTGTGAGGTTGAAAAATTGAGAGAGGATTGAGAGAGAATTATGAAAATGAGAGGGAATTATGAACATTATTTTTTGAGGTTTGGAGTAAATCATTTAAATATACTCTTGGTTCGGATCCAAAGCAAGGCTTGGAAATAGGATTGGGATGTGGTATGGGGTTTTGGCGGGAAACTGAAATAACCAACTTGAGAAGGTTCTAGATCCTTCTAGAATGCAAAATGGAACCTTCCAAATGATCAAAGTTGGACCCCAAATGGGAATTGCTTGAAATCTCACGTGCAAGGCAAAACCTGCTTTGGTTAATCGGTTAACCATATAGGTTAATCGATTAACACTGTTAAAACTTGCAAATCTGGACTATTTTCCAATGGTTAATCGGTTAACCATATGTGTTAACCGATTAACACATTCAAAAATTTGAATTTGGCGCCTTTTAGTGGGAAATCTGCCTGTTCGCCCGTTCTCAACTGTTCGGGGCCCTGTTAAGCTTCTGAAACTTGCTGTTGAATATTATGATCATGAAAATGCTTAGGATACTCCTGAATGCTGCTTCCTGTAGAGAAAATGCCTGCAAATAAAATGAAACCGGCCGCTCAACTGTTGGGCAAAATAAACGCCAGAACCTCTGATGCTTGAATAAAATCTCTTGATTAGCTTTGTACTCTATGATAGCCCTTGACCTCCGGCATACATGTCAATGCAATGCACATGGTAATGTTATGTCAAATGAAATGAAACACAAGCTAGGTAAAACAAGGTTAGGCAAATTTTGGGGTGCAACAGCTGCCCCTATTCAAATGGCTTGGACCTGACTGGGTGAGAAGCGAACGAATCTCAAACAATCAAGGTACGAGACGGTTGAATACCAACAAACCCGGAAATTTGCCAACTGCACAAGTACACGGTACTCTGATGGGGACAAATCTTCGGAAACTGAAACAATAGTTGCACGGCAACTAGTCGGAGAAATACTGATCTGAATCACCGTCAGGATGATTCTCAGATTTATCTGATATCATTGCGTCCTTAAATCATCAAGGGATCACTGGTTGCACGGTAACTGGTGATTTGCCAACCGTACAGGTAAACGATACCCTAATTGGTAGGAACATCTTCAACACTGAACATGACAGTTGCACGGCAACTCGCTGGGGAATTGGTCACACGGTAATTGGTAAAGGATAGTTGGATTCCTTATCGTCGCCTATGGACTCTTCGTGTCGCTAGGCACGTCGACAACATCTTTGTTGGACTTCATTAGTAAGTCAATAAGGGGTCACCGGTCATTTGGTAACTAGTGAAGGATGGTTGATCATGCCGTCAGGCAATCTGCGCCACTGCAGAAGAATTCCTTATCATCGCCTATGGACTCATCATGTCGCTAGGAACGTCGACAACATCTTTGTCGGACTTCATCAGTAAGTCAATAAGGGATCACCGGTTACTCGGTAACTAGTGAAGGGCTAATCTCAAATCTCCGTCGGGATGATTATCAGATTTCGCTGCAGTTTCTTCCTCAAGTCATCAAGGGATCACTGGTCACTCGGTAACCGGTGATACATAGCTGGTATTGCCGTCAGGCATTCTGCGACACTACGGCAGAAGGATTCCTCGGGACTCATCAGGTCATTAGGAACTTTTTAACAATCAAGTTAATCATGCCGTCGGGCATTCAAAGGAATTTTCGGGCGTCAGTCGGACTTCGTCATTAAGTCGGAAACAGAATCCTCAATCAATCATGAACCAAATAGGGATATCCAAACTTCGGCCATCATCCACTCCGCGTCAGCTGGGAGAACTGCTTCGACATCACAGTTGGACTTCGTCAGTAAGTCTTAAAATGGGATCCTTAATCCATCGTGAACCACTAAGGATACACAATCTTTTACCGTCAGGCACCCTGCGTCAGCTAGGCAAACTGCTTCGACATCGCAGCCGGACTTCATCAGTAAGTCTGGGGTTTTGGCACTACTGCCAGACTTCAATCATCAAGTCTTCAAGGAAATTTCAACTTCTCTATTTAAAAACCTGCTGGGGATGACACATCTCCGTTGGGGATTCTGGAGAACTATCAAGTAACTCTGCTTCGGGGACCCAGAAATCATTCTGGATGAATCAACTCTGCCGAGGACTTCAAGAATCATCTTGAACCAATAACTCTGCTGGAGATTTTAGGAATCATCCTGAGCAAACACTCTACCGGGGACTCTAAGCATCAACTCGAGCAACCAACCCTAGCGACTTCATTGGGGATTTTAAGAATCATCTTAAGCAAAACAACTTCGCTGGTGAATTCAAGAATCATCTTGATCAAACCATTATGTGGAGGAACACCTGCAAAACAAGAACGGTAACGCCCTAGCTCATGTTTCGTATGCATATGCTTTGACAATGGCGCAATGCTCCTCACGATGGAAATGCTACGCGTTTAGGGTAAATGCTATGCAATCATGCAAAATGCCACGACCCCATCAGCAAAATAAATGCTGAAGGGAAAAGCCTCCTGTCAAGGAGAAAGGACCACTCTGGTGGAGGAAGGACTCATCCTGCCGAGGAGAAGAAGTCAAATCAATCTCAATTGGATTCCGCCTGGGGAAACGAACTTCAGTCGACTGCTACAGAACTAAGGCAGTAATTCCGATGAAAATAAGAGAACCTTCTAGGAGAACCGAGTCCCCCCTCCATGAGGAGGCGAACGACGAGGCACTAAGGGAGGAACTCGACCTAGTCGAGGAAATCAGGTCAGGGCATCTATATGGGAAGCCTCACTGAAACAAAGGATAACCTTACGGCATGACAGCAAAGTCATGAAGCATGAGTTCCAGGTGGGGAGCCTGGTCCTATGAAGGAATCAGAAGGATTCGCGTGAGGGCAAACTCGCCACAAACAGGGAAGGCCCCTACCACGTTCGGGACAAAATGGGCAACATGGCCTATTACTTTAAAAACCTGCACGGGGAAGAACTTGCTCGACCATGGAATGCATAAAAGCTCAAGCAATACTACAGTTAGACACTGCCGGCGACCAACTAGCATCGCGACCACAGGAACACGACATGGTACATGCGCGACTCTTAAATTTAAAACAAAAAGACAAGAGTCTGCCCTTCATGTGTACGGGCAGACCCTTGATCCAACGGGGACACCGCAACTGAGTTCGACCGTTGCCGTACTAGTAAGGCAGAACACCTAGATCGCGATGGGAAGTTCACGCCCTAGGCAAAGACCTCAACCGAGGTCTTGGCTGCGTCATTGATCGAATACCAACTCCGATCACCCGGCCAGTTCCCTACACGGTCAGTCATAATATAGGTCGAGCAAAATTCCCGATAACAAACATACAAATGTTATTCCATACACAAGGAATAAGAAAAATAAAGAAAATAGAGCACATGCGGCATAAAAGTAAAAATATTACATTCCCAAAAAGGCGGGTGTTGTACCCCAAAATTTGACCAACCATTTATCGCATTTGGCTTATATTTCGATTCATTTCATTTTGCATCTGCATACCGCATACATTGCATTTTTTCAGTCAGATTGATTTTATCGGGATTACAGCCCTTCCCTGGCGTTTCAGGCGTTTCATACCAATTCGGATACGAGGACTTATTTTGAGAATTTGTGCCTGTCCCGGTGTTTTCAGCTCTCGCTGTTATTTTTGAGGACATTTCGGTGTCCGGTTTTTACCGTTTGTTTCGCTGTATTCGCGCATCTGTTTTCTAATCGATTTAATTGGCTTCCTTGCATTTTTTAGATTTTTCCCTTATTTTCTAGATTTTTTTAATTAGGTTTAATAGATTTAATTGCTTTTTCTAGATATTAAATAGATTTTTTAAATAAGTTTTAATAGGATATTTCTTTTTCTAGAAATTTTTAAATAGATTTTAAATTCTTCTCTTTTTAGAATTTGTTAGATGTTAATTGAACTTGTTTAGATATTAATTGAATTTGTTAGAAGTTAATAGATTTAATTCATTAGTAGATTTAATTCTCTTTTAGATATTAATGGGGTGGTTTAGAAATTAATAGATAATTTCTCTGAATTTAGTTTTTCTTGTTTTGGATTTAATTTGTTCAGATTTTTAGATTTAATTTTCTTTTAGAAATTAATAGAGTTAATTGGAGTTTAATTTCTTTGTTAAATTAATTCGTAGAGATTAATTAGATTTTAATCTTTTTTTAATTAGGATTAATTAGGAGAATTGATTAGTGGTTTTTTAATTACTTAGCATTAATTTTCGTTTTCCATTAATAAGTTTTTAGTCATCATTAGTCATTAATCATTAGCATCTTAATTGTAGTATTAATGGAGTCTCAGTTTTTAATCAAAGTCATTAATTAGATTTCGGTGGGCCAGATGTCCAGATTTTGGGGGCCCAATCCCAGTCCGTGACACTTGTTAATATAAGAAGCTGCCACGCGTGTGTATCTCTCTCTTCCACCTCACTCTGCACACGCCAACACATCACTCCGGCTCTTGCCACCTCTCTGCATGCAGAGATACGTGTCCGCCTCACACTCTCACATGGCCACACGTGTCTAACACCTATCCCCCACTCACTTCCTCACCAGCCGGCATGCAAGTGTCGGAGATCTTCGCCGGAACCCCACCGGAGACCCCGTAACCGTCACCGGTAACTAAAACCGTCGCCGGAAACTGCATTCCTTCACCGGAAACTTCACTCAAACCTCCAGATCTTCATTATTCATCCTGATTCGTCAACCGTTCATCATGAAATCTTCATGTTCATGTGTAATTTTTCCATAAGATTTAAGAACGCCATCGTGTTCTTCATTCCTTTTCCCCAGATTCATATGAGATCCAAGAACTCCACCGTTTCCAGATTTCTAGATCTTCATGATTAACACCTCAACCGTTCATCGTGTTCATCGCCATTCCAAAATCTTCATCAACCTCACGATCTCCGTCTAGATCTCCAACCTCCATCACGCGTTCATCAACAGTCATCAATATTTTCAACGAACTTCAAGATCCTTCAATATCTTCCGTTAACGTCCAACGATTGACATCAAGATCTCCATCAACAACTCTCCAATCTCTTCGTCAGGTTCATTGCTCATCTCCAAATTCACCAGAAATCAAGAATCAGATTCATCCATAACTTTGATTCGTCATTCCAACAACCTCCCTTGTAGACGTTCTCTAAAGTTTCATCAGACATCCTCTAACAATATTCCTCGCATCTCTCAGAATCTTCAGATCTTTACAAGCCTCATGAGTTTCAGACAAAGAAAGTGTGAGAGAGAGGATTTAGGGTTGTTGATTGGAGAAGGGAAAGGTAATGTTTGAAGGAGTGGAAGAAGGGAGTATGGGTTGATGGAGTTGTGCTTTGAACGGAGACAAAGAGGTTTGGGAAGAACGGCAGCGGCGATGAAGCTAGGGAAGAAGATGGCTTAGGGTTTCAGCACAAAGCGAATGAAAGAGGGGAGAGGAAAGGTTCATGTGACTGGGTTTGGGGTTAGTGGGCCTCTGGGCCCAACGTCAGTTTTTGGACCTCACACCCCGTTCTGCTTACACACCCCCGTCCCTGGCTTCCTTTGTTTTTGTTGGAATTGTTATGTTGGGCTGGGCCCAACGAAGTGCTAGCTCGCACTCCCCATTTCCTGCGCGAACCCCCCTGTTGGAGTCTTGTTGGTTATTGGGATGAACAATAAGCCCAGCGAATTGCTGGCTTACACCTCCAGATTTTCCAGCGCAGTTTTTTTATTACTTTTTTTTCCTGATTGTATTGTGGGCTGGGCCCAGAGTTTTGTTTTTGCTTCCTTACACCCCAGTTTTCAGGCTGTACCACCCCTTCCCTTTACAATTTTCAATTTCTCTTGTATTGGATGTGTGATTGTAATAGTGTAGTTTTATTTTCCTATTTTCTTTTAGGATTATAGTTTTATAGTTTAGAATATTATGCCTATTTTTACTATAGATTTTAACATAAAATTTATATTCTTTTGTTTTCATGCATATTATAGAAATTTTAATATAGAATTGTTTTTAGAATATTATAGAATATTGCATAGTATAGAACTTTCACTCTATTTTCTTATAGGATATTATTAGAGTTAGATAAAAAAATTTTATGCCATTTTTCATACGCATTTTCTTTATATTTCTTTAGAGTGTTTTCTATTAGAAATTAATTGCTAATTTTTAGGAGTAGGATATTATTTCCACTTGTGATTGGATTTTCTTTCCTATTTTCTCTCCTCTTTTCTTTTCTATCCGATTTTATCTCTGATTTTATTTTTGGCTGGCCGTGTGGCATGATTCAATTGGAGAATGATTTTTGATATCATTTCTTTATCTTGTCTTTGACACGGATATCAATATGTTACCTCTTAGAGTTCGATTTCTCGTATAAGTCGAACCATGACGGTCTAAGCGTTACATTGTTCCTGATCTGAGCATCCTCATCAAGGATCCAGAGAGGAGAAGATTGGAATGGAGCTTGCGCACATGTCAGGAGCCAGCGGAGCCGCTTCGTTCAACATCATTGTTCTTATTCAAGTTTTCGTGCAACCGTCGAGTGTTGTGAGCTGTATCGTTAGATGCGTGGGAAATAACAATCGAGCGGTCTCCCCTCGATCGTTTAGGGTGTTTAGTATATATCCCTTGGGTGATATACAATGCACTCGCTCCTATGTATTAGGTTCTTGCGTGTGTGTCCCGAGTTCCTTCCCGTTTAGGCGTGTTAGGCCTGCTTCCTCTTTGTTCTCGCCCCGTGCGATCGAAACCCCTTTCTCTCGCATTCAGGCGATTGAGACCCCTTCTCTTGCCCCTGTGCAATCGAGACTCGTTTTCCCCCCGAACTACGTTTGCTCTGATCTCTCGTACCAGACGAGAGTACGTAGGCATAGGATGCGATATCCTAGAGAGCTAACTTTGTCCCGTTTCCCCGTTTGCTGTAGTTGGCTGAACTACAGCTGCTCTAATTTCTCGTACCAGACGAGAATGTGTAGGCATAGGATGCGATATCCTAGCGAGCATACTAACCACTAACTTTTCTGTTCTCTCGCTGCCGTGCGATCGAGGCTTTCCCGCTAACGACTAATGTTCCCTGTCTCTTGCCCGATCGTAATTGAGACCAGACCGTAGATCTAAGTCCCATAGGTTCCCATACCTTCAAAACCCGACATACTACGTCTGTTCTACCACAAACAGGTAACGCCTAAGTCTCCGTTGAGCGAGCAGCATACACCTAAACTGCTAGAATGCGTACGCTTATATCGTCAATCCTTTCTCTCACCCCGTGTGGTCGAGAACACCCTGTCTATTCGTAGTTAGCCCGAACTACATTTGCTCTGATCTTCCGCGTCGTGTGGAAGTACGTAGGCACGAGATGCGATATCTCGGCGAGCAAATCCCCCTGTAGTTTCCCGAACTACGTTGACTCTGACTTTCCCATTGCACGAGGGAATACGTAGGCATAGAGCGCGATGCTCTGTCGAGTCAGTTTCTTTCCGTTTAGCTTTAGCAGCCGTAGATAGATTGTTTTTCACCCGTAGACAAACCAACAAGCGTGGATCCCATCGAGTACGATGGACGTGAGGGGTACTAATACCTTCCCATTGCGTAACCGACTCCTGAACCCAGACAATGGTTGCGATGACCTTGTCTTATACCTTTCCGTCAGGTTTTTCCCGATCGTTTTCTTTCTCGTTCCGAGGGATAAATAACGAAAGGTGGCGACTCTTCTGTTTTGCCGGCACCTGATTTTCGCAGTAGCGACAGCTGGCGACTCTGCTGGGGATTCTGGTTCTCTAAGCGAGTCTTGTCTTGGATTCTCTTCCTAGCTGCCTGGGCAATCCCCAACAGCTGGCGACTCTGCTGAGGACTGCGATAGTTTCCTGGGGATCCAACGTCCCCTATGCAAGTCAATTGAGGGATCCAACGTCCCGACGAGAGTCAATCCTAGCGCTTGTTTGCTTGTCTGTGGGTGCTTATTTTTGTGCGTTGTATGTTGTATATTACTATATTTACATTTCTCGCACTGTATTACTATCTGTTGCTACTGTGCTGTTGTGGGAGGGGCTCTGATGAGTGTAAAGCCAGACCCAGGCTCGAGTACATACCTAGCACTAGAAGCAGATTTGTGGTGAACCTGTATGTTAGGCATACACTAGTTCCCACAAAATCTGCACTCAGACGAGATTCTTTGAGATGATTTCCATTTCCAGCCCTGTGGGCCGTCGAAAGGATGTCAAATCAAGGGATTCTCGACTCTGGGAATCGATCACTTGTGATTCAGCTAAGTGAGGCCGCTTCAAGAGATGATGATGCCACACCTTCTGGGTATCGTATCATCGTCCTTGAAAGTTTGTGACGCTGATGACCGCATAGGATGTCGGACTTGTGTCAGCTTAGGTCCATACCCGTGAGTGGGAGGGTTTTTGCAGGAAACTTGACTTCCAGCCTACCCGGTATTTTGGTTTTCTCTCGTCAGAGCAAACTTATCCCGTCAGCAGCGCAACAGTATTCAGAGCTTTGTGGGGGCTGTGATCCCGTGTTTGTTGCATTTTGCATTGCATTTCATGTGCATCTCATGCTTGCATGTCCATTCTCGGCCGGATCAGAGAGCTTACCAGTCTTTTATCCAACTCGCAGTTGACTTCCCAGCATTCGCATTGGACTTGAGTTAGTCTCTGGAAGGATCATGAATTCTGAAGAGCAGAATCAGTTTGTTACCAGGGCAGAGTTTGAACTGTTGAAGAACCAATTGAGTCAGTTCATGGAAGCCATAACAACCATGACTAGAGGAGAGAACCATATTCAGAGGATTCCAATGAATAATGTTGCTCAAGCCCAGCCTGTGCAGACACCCGTTAGAGACAGAGATGCATCTTCTCTCCATGACACCGACTATCAGCGTTTCACTTTCCCTGTGCCAGATCGTCAGAGGGCTGCTCCGAAGGTTAATGCTGAGGACTCGAGGGCTGTTGAGGATACGAGAAGACTTCAGCTGCTGGAAGATCAGATGGCTGCCTTGATAAATAAGAATACTCTCAACCTGAATGCTGTGAGCATGTGTTTGGTGCCAGGCCTTGTGTTGCCTCCAAAGTTCAAGGCGCCCAATTTTGAGAAATACAAGAGGGATAGTTGTCTGAAGCTACATTTGGTTATGTTCTGCAGAAGAATGTCTTCACATGTCACCAATGACAAGCTTATGATTCACTGTTTCCAAGATAGTTTGATCGGAGCATCTTTGGATTTGTACATGCAGTTGAAGAGTGACAGTATCAAATCATGGTCTGATTTAGCCAATGCCTTCGTGAAGCAATACGAATACAACCTGGATATGACTCCTAGTCGCGTGCATTTGCAAGAATTATCTTATGTGGAGAATGAATCCTTTAGGGGGTATGTGCAGAGATGGAGAGAATTGGCTGCTCGTGTTCAACCACCGCTTGTGGATCGAGAAATGGTTGACCTTTTCGTGGATACTTTGAAAGGCCGTTACTATGACACATTGTTCAGTTGTGGAAATGCAAGCTTTGCGGACTTGATAAGAGTAGGAGAACATGTTGAGAGCGGAATCAAGAGCGGAAAGATTTGAGACATTCTTTATACTGCAGTGTATGAAGATGAATCAATTGTCAGTTCTCAAGAAGAATGGGAGAAAGGAAGTGATGTTGTCACAGAATCTCCCGTACCTCAAATTCAGTATCCAGACACTACGAGTACTCAGAGCCAGCAACCTGTTGGGTCTGTATGTCAGATATCTGTTACCCGCCAGAGTCAACAGCCGTATCATCTTCAGCCGCGTCAGCACGCCTGACGAAGACCAAGGAAACCTGAAAGGCAGTTTACTCAGCTACCGATGTCGTATAGTCAATTGTTGACGGATTTGGTCAAAAGTGGGCTGATAGTGCCGAAGGAGACCGATCCAATGATCCCGTCGTACCCTCCAGGTTTTGATGCCAACGCTCGCTGTGAGTATCATGTTAGGGCACAGGGGCATTCAACAGATGATTGTAAGGTGCTTCGAAGCCAGATTCAGACCTTGCTGGACTCTAACAGGATATCTGTCACGCCTCAGGGTGTCGACCTTCCTTTATCCAGCCAAGTGGGTGAATCAGTTCAGGTTATGGGAGAATTCACTGAGAGCAGATGTTCAGAAGAGTGTCAGGATGACTTCGACGATCAATTCTGAAGATGGCTGGCTCAGCAGCAAATCAAGTTCGAAAAGCACGGTTCCCAGCAACTGGTAATATGTGTTTTATCATGTCATTTCTTTGCATTTGTAGTTTCTTTTCTGTTAAAGCGTAACTTGCATTCGTAAAACTTGTATTGTTTTCAATTGATATTGATAATGAAATGAGTATGCATGTTTTGATTTAATCCAGTCGTGTTCACTCAAGTGTTTTTTACAGATGTCCAACGCTTGGTTAAGCGGAATTCGGGGAGGATGACGAAGTTTAAAGACGTGCAAGCTTCTGATTGTATGCTTTTGAAAATAAAACCTGCTGATGATGTACAGGCATTGGTTCGAATCCCTAAACACCGGAGATATAAGGAAGATAATCCCTTGTCAACCCCTTTGAGCCTAGTAGTAGAAGTTTCTTTCATAAGACGAAAAACCCTCAATCTTAACCTGGGGCAGGGTAGGTGTTAGTTAATTTGACCGAGCGTCCAAATCGCAGAAAGGAGTGTCCGTTCGAGGATTAATCACACCTCTAGAGGTCGTGCCTAAAAAACCACAGTGGTTAAGCGGTAGGAGTGAAGCAGTCACATTATTCCCCAAAGAGTCAGACAAACAGTGTCACATGACTTGTTCATAAAAGAAAAGAATCAAAAGCCCGCTAAGTCAAAAAACTTGAAAACAAATGACTTAGGCAAAAAATGAGGGCATCCCGCTGGACTTCAAAATCAAAAGAAGCTCAAAGGAGCAAGTCCAGGAAAAAGTTAGGGAAAGAAAAAGAAAAATGAAAGGATTACAAAAGAAAAATCCTCAAACGAAATACGAGTCGTGTGACCCCAAGTGTCAAAGACGAAAAGTGAGTGGCTGTCACTCCAGAAACTCATGGTTTCTCGAACTATCACTCCTAATTTCCAACCACTGAGAAGTGGGCGCTAAGGTCGAATTAGCTAAATGTAGGATTGGAGAACATCAAGATGAACGGGTGGGTTAAAATAAATTTTGAGCCTTTATCTTTCTTTCAAAACCGTGAACCTGATCACGTTACAACCAGAAAAAGTCCTAATTGAAGCAGGTTTGTTTCGAAGGCATACATCGGTAAAGATCGTGTCCAAGCTGACTCCTAAAAGGGTTCTTCTTACCATGTTGGTACTGATGTTGATATTCTGATTAATGATTTGTGCATAATATGTCATAAACTGTTTTTCCTTTTCCAGTGAACAGATTGGATGTCAAAACTGTCATATGCATTGCATTAATATATCTCTTATGCAGAACAACTTGTTTTACTTGCGAGTAAGTGCTAGATAGCAGGAAAGCTTCCTACAGTGGAAAGTCTAATCAGGATAGAGCAGAATGCCTGAATACTCTGTGAACAGGGGCAAGCTATAGCAGGTAATCCCTAGTGATGTCAGCCGTCCGAAGTCGGTTATTCTGAAGCAGTCAGGTTAAGATTTGACGAATCTCTCGTGGACAACCAGTGTATCTCCCTGCAGATTAGCCAATCAGGGGCAAAGTTGTTGCAGACAGGGGTAAGCCACCTTAAGAACAACACAGAAGTTGTTTCTTGCCCGAGGGGCATTTGATCCGAAGCATCTCTCCGAGGTTCAGAGTGCTGAGGCAGTTCATGTCAGACCCTCAGGGTACAAATTTTCAGATTTCCATCCGAGGAATATCCCCACAGGGATCCCACAGACCGGGGCATATCAGAGGCGAAGGAATTGTTCTTCTCTGTGTCGTCAGAGCTACTCAGGGCTACTCGAGCAGGTTCAGCCAATCTTCAAGTTTGAGACGAATGTCGGGAAGTCGTGTTATTATCTTCTGACTCTTCAAACAGAAACCGTGAATTCAGACAGGATGTTGTCTAGCGTCAGTCGTACCTGACGCATCACGGATAGCTTAAAAGTCCAATCCATATTGGCAATCACTATGAAGCCCAATCCATATTGGCAATCACTGTGAGGCCTAATCCGTGGTGGCTTATCAGGTTCAAAATTCAGTCTTCATTGGTATGCAGGAAGACTCCGTATGTTTTCCCCAGCAGAAGTCCAATTTTCATTGGCACGTGTAGGCTATCCCCAGGGAAGTCTAATCTACTTAGCACATTTGGTTATTCCCCAGCAGAGTTGGTTTCACTCTTCCAGCATTTATTTTGGTAAAATAATTCTGTGATACCCGGTTATCCCCAGCGAAGTTGGCTTTGTCTTCAACATTTATTTTGCTGAAGCGGTTCCGTATCTAGTTTCTCCAGCAGCGGAGTTGGCTTCACCTTTCCAGCATTTATTTTGCTGGAATGATCCTTCTGTGTACAACTTTTCTCCAGCAGCCCGAACCTGCATTTGCATATTGCATATATCATCATATTTGCATCACATTTGCATTTCATCGTCAAATGTGTAGCATTCCATCTTATATGGAGCATTACACCATAGAAAAATTCAAACGTACGCATGTGCATACGAAGCATAAGCCAATTTTTCTATCAGCCTTCCGTGGAAATGTGAATTACTCTGCAATCAGTTCAGGGGCATTTATCCAGCAACTTTGTTCATACAGCTCTTTGGTATTTGATTCTCAGATCGTACGACGGTTATGCTTTGTCTATCAATCATCTGATGACGACAGACTGTTCTTCCCGTCAATTCCTATTGACGATGTATTTCCCCAGCAGATATTTTCTCCGTCTATCTTTAGATGTTGTGAGTTTGAGCAAGATATTTTCTCCGTCTATCTTTAGACGTTGTGAGTTTGGATATGATTTTCTCCGTCTATCTTTAGACGCCGTGAGTTTGGATATGATTTTCTCCATCTATCTTTAGACGTCGTGAGTTTGGATATGATTTTCTCCATCTATCTTTAGATGTCGTGAGTTTGGATATGATTTTCTCCGTCTATCTTTAGACGTCGTGAGTTTGGATATGATTTTCTCCGTATATCTTTAGACATCATGAGTTTGATTATGATTTTCTCCGTATATCTTTAGACGTTGTGAGTTTGGATACAGATATTTTCTCCGTCTATCTTTAGACGTCATGAGTTCGAGTATGGTATTTTCTCCGTCTATCTTTAGACGTCGGGAGTTTGGGTATGATATTTTCTCCGTCTATCTTTAGACGTTGTGAGTTTGGGTATGATTTTCTCTCCGTCTATCTTTAGACGTCGAGAGGATTCAAGGCGATCTTTCAGATATTGCCTTTCTTTCTATTTATCGGATGAGATGACATTTCAAGAGGGGTTTTTCCTGACTGTTGATTCTTATTGACATCGAGGCTCTTTGAAGAATGTTCAGTTTTCCTAGTTGTCGATTCTTATTGACGACATGGCTATTTGAAGGTGGTTTTCTTCCTGTCAATCCTTATTGATGATGTGGCCCCTTTGAAGATATTTTTCTTTCCATCAACTCCTATAAACGAAAGGATTCCAAAATTTGATGGGTGGTGTTGAAGTTTATATGGTTTTCTTTCCGCTAGTTCTCACTGACGATGTGAGATTTGAACAAGGTATTTTCCTCTCGTCTATCATTAAACGATGTGATATTTGAACAAGGTATTTTCCTCTCGTCTATCATTAGACGATGCGAGATTTGAACATGATTTTCCTCCCGTCTATCATTAGACAATGTGAGATTTGAACAAGGTATTTTCCTCTCGTCTATCATTAGACGATCCGAGATTTGAACATGATTTTCCTCCCGTCTATCATTAGACGATGTGAGATTTGAACAAGGTATTTTCCTCTCGTCTATCATTAGACGATGCGAGATTCATACATTTTCCTCTCGTCTATCATTAGACGATACGAGATCAAGATTGTTTTCCTTCCTGTCTATCATTAGACGACGTGAGAGGATCAAGTGCATGTTGATCCAACCTTCGGGTTTGTTATATGTGGCGTCACGCAGGTACCTGGTGCTAAAGTCAGCTTCTGCATCAGATGATTGATCAGATTGTTGCTGTGACAACTGGATTCGGTTTTCTGGATATTCGTTCCCCAAGCAGTTTGTGCAGTTTATTTCTGCAGGTTGGCAAATTTCTGGGTTTCTTTAGTATTCAACCGTCTTCTACCTTTGAATGATTGAAAGTCGTTCGCTTCTCAACCCTTCAGGTCCAAGCCGTTTGAATAGGGGCAGCTGTTGCACCCCAAAATTTGACCAACCATTTATCGCATTTGGCTTATATTTCGATTCATTTCATTTTGCATCCGCATACCGCATACATTGCATTGTTTCAGTCAGATTGATTTTATCGGGATTACAGCCCTCCCCTGGCGTTTCAGGCGTTTCATACCAATTCGGATACGAGGACTTATTTTGAGAATTTGTGCCCGTCCCGGTGTTTTTAGCTCTCGCTGTTATTTTTGAGGACATTTCGGTGTCCGGTTTTTACCGTTTGTTTCGCTGTATTCGCGCATCTGTTTTCTAATCGATTTAATTGACTTCCTTGCATTTTTTAGATTTTTCCCTTATTTTCTAGATTTTTTAATTAGGTTTAATAGATTTAATTGCTTTTTCTAGATATTAAATAGATTTTTTAAATAAGTTTTAATAGGATATTTCTTTTTCTAGAAAATTTTAAATAGATTTTAAATTCTTCTCTTTTTAGAATTTGTTAGATGTTAATTGAACTTGCTTAGATATTAATTGAATTTGTTAGAAGTTAATAGATTTAATTCATTAGTAGATTTAATTCTCTTTTAGATATTAATGGGGTGGTTTAGAAATTAATAGATAATTTCTCTGAATTTAGTTTTTCTTGTTTTAGATTTAATTTGTTCAGATTTTTAGATTTAATTTTCTTTTAGAAATTAATAGAGTTAATTAGAGTTTAATTTCTTTGTAAAATTAATTCGTAGAGATTAATTAGATTTTAATCTTTTTTTAATTAGGATTAATTAGGAGAATTGATTAGTGGTTTTTTAATTACTTAGCATTAATTTTCGTTTTCCATTAATAAGTTTTTAGTCATTATTAGTCATTAATCATTAGCATCTTAATTGTAGTATTAATGGAGTCTCAATTTTTAATCAAAGTCATTAATCAGATTACGATGGGCCAGATGTCCAGATTTTGGGGGCCCAATCCCAGTCTGTGACACTTGTCAATATAAGAAGCTGTCACGCATGTGTATCTCTCTCTTCCACCTCACTCTGCACACGCCAACACATCACTCCGGCTCTTGCCACCTCTCTGCATGCAGAGATACGTGTCCGCCTCACACTCTCACATGGCCACACGTGTCTAACACCTATCCCCCACTCACTTCCTCACCGGCCGACATGCAAGTGCCGGAGATCTTCGCCGGAACCCCACCGGAGACCCCGTAACCGTCACCGGTAACTAAAACTGTCGCCGGAAACTGCATTCCTTCACCGAAAAATTCACTCAAACCTCCAGATCTTCATCATTCATCCTGATTCGTCAACCGTTCATCATGAAATCTTCATGTTCATGTGCAATTTTTCCAGAAGATTTAAGAACGCCATCGTGTTCTTCATTCCTTTTCCCCAGGTTCATATGAGATCCAAGAACTCCACCGTTTCCAGATTTCTAGATCTTCATGATCAACACCTCAACCGTTCATCGTGTTCATCGCCATTCCAAAATCTTCATCAACCTCACAATCTCCGTCTAGATCTCCAACCTCCATCACGCGTTCATCAACAGTTATCAATATTTTCAACGAACTTTAAGATCCTTCAAGATCTTCCGTTAACGTCCAACGATCGACATCAAGATGTCCATCAACAACTCTCCGATCTCTTCGCCAGGTTCATAGCTCATCTCTAAATTCACCAAAAATCAAGAATCAGATTCATCCACAACTTCAATTCGTCATTCCAACAACCTCCCTTGTAGACGTTCTCCAAAGTTTCATCAGACATCCTCTAACAATATTCCTCGCATCTCTCAGAATCTCCAGATCCTTACAAGCCTCATGAGTTTCAGACGAAGAAAGTGTGAGAGAGAGGATTTAGGGTTGTTGATCGGAGAAGGAAAAGGTAATGTTTGAAGGAGTGGAAGAAGGGAGTATGGGTTGATGGAGTTGTGCTTGAACAGAGACAGAGAGGTTTGGGAAGAACGGCGGCGGCGATGAAGCTAGGGAAGAAGATGGCTTAGGGTTTCAGCACAAAGCGAATGAAAGAGGGGAGAGGAAAGGTTCCTGTGGCTGGGTTTGGCGTTAGTGGGCCTCTGGGCCCAACGTCAGTTTTTGGACCTCACACCCCGTTCTGCTACACACCCCCGTCCCTAGCTTCCTTTATTTTTGTTGGAATTATTCTGTTGGGCTGGGCCCAACAAAGTGCTGGCTCACACTCCCCATTTCCTACACGAACCCCCCCTGATGGAGTGTTGTTGGTTATTGGGCTGAACAATAAGCCCAACGAATTGCTGGCTTACACCTCCAGTTTTTCCAGCGCCCCCTGATCGCGATTTTCTATGTCTAACTCAATTAACTGCAAGTGCACAGTCTATCGCGTAGTAATAATAGATATCGATCCCACAGGGAATCGTAATCAAACTAGTATTATCGGGTGTTACGGTGTTTAGCTAGGTTGGTAATGTTTTAAGGGAATAATAACAAAATAAGTGTGTAAACTAAAGGGAACTAAAGCTTTTACTTAAGGTATAAATGCTTGAATCGGTATGTAATATGTTAGTTCTTCATGGATTCTATAGGTCACTGGTGTCTTTAGGTTTTCAAAAATAGTTTAAGAAGAAAATGATGGTTTAAAGACCTTTGTCTCACGATGGTTGTTGACGTAGTCGCAACTCTAAGGCGAAACGTAAGCTGTCGCTATCCCGTTCGGGGTTAAAGTTACTTTTTGAAAACTATTAAGTTCTAATTCCTTTTAAAGCGCCGTCGCTGTTTTTAAAATGAATGCCTAGTTTTTACTATCTGGTCTTAGCCTCAGCTATCGCTTGTTGGTTCGTACCTTTATGAATTTCCCACTGTCGTGGCAAAACTACTATAAATAATTTCTCGCTGTCGCGACGAAGGTTTATTTAGAAAAGTCAATTTAAGAACTACAGCCATAAACAAGTTTTGGAAAGGTAGATATACACCGGTTAATTATTGAATCCCATCAGATTATTTACTACATACCGATTACTTAAGATTTAGCCAGACATGGAATATAAATTAGCAGAACGTAAATAATGGCAGAAAATAATAATATTCATTACAATAGGAAATAACAATTCAATTACGATTAGAATAGAAACCTGTAAATAATTTGATTTGGCTTTTGGGAAATCCTCCAAAATGGCGGCAGGATTTTGTCTTTATGCCAATTACTCGTACAGAATAGAATTGAAAAGTAACAACACAATTGCAAGGAAAGGAAAGAAAAAGGAAATAAAACAACGAAAAGAAAAATGGGAATTTGAATAAATGCTCTGAAGGTAAATTGGCAGCACTTCGTCTCTTCAATGCGGCCCCCTTTTTCTGGTACCAGCTACCTCCTTTTATAGATGGGATATTCCACGGTTTATTTCTTCGGGAAGTGGGAGTGATATCAGAAAATATAGGAGTTAGTGGTACCACTTCTCTTTGGCACTTTCATAATTTGACAGCACGTGCAGAAAACTGTATTTTAACTGCATGACGGTCGTCATGGACCTGTGACAGTCGTCACACACATGACGGTCGTCACACCCTTGTGACGGTCGTCACATCAGCAGAGCTCGTTTCTGCTACTTTTTGGCATGATTTTCACCTGGTTTTCACCTGTAAATGCTTCTTTTCTTTATCTTGCTCCATTTGAGCATGGACTTTGAATACCTGCAAAATACTGGGCAAATAGTGTGGAAATATCCGAATTCGGAGTGAAAACGGTCGCCGATTAGTAGAAAAGTACATCATTATATATATATATATATATATATATATATATATATATATATATATATATATATATATATATATATATATATATATATATATATATATATATATATATATATATATATATATATATATATATATATATATATATATATATATATATATATATATATATATATATATATATATATATATATATATATATATATATATATATATATATATATATATATATATATATATATATATATATATATATATATATATATATATATATATATATATGATTTCGCGTTATCAAACTCCCCTAAACTTGAATCTTTGCTTGTCCTCAAGTAAAGGTAGGAAAAATTTAAAGTTCGGCAAGCACGCGGCACGCTCTTCCCTTGATAAGATTTCTCGGATGCCAAGTTAAGAAAAACTGGGGATCCAATGGAAACAAAGCGTATACGGCGACGACACTTGATTGTAAGTCTTCGAAGGCCTCTCTTTTATTACAAGCCAGTCTCAATCATGTTACTGCAGCTCGGCTTCAAGTCTCTCACAACAAATTTTACTCGGCTTTGTTCTGGCGCAGTCACATTAAGCCCGTTATCCATACATATTCATGGCAAGAAAAACCTGTTGGTGATTTTGATCTCTCTGCTAGTTTGATCTTTTTCTTTGCACATATGCTTATTCTGCTATAAATCCGCAAGAGTTTCGTAACGTTGGGCTAAATGCTCGGGTGAGGAGCACCTAACTTAGAAGGGACATATCTCTGTATTCATGCAATATGACTTTTCTTTTCTTTCAAGATTATTGAATTCTTACTAGAGATCATACACTTATTTGCATCGGCTTCTTGCTTAGAAGTGTTTAGGATGGTGCTGACTGCTCGTATAAACTACTGGGGGCTCCGTTCGAGTCGAAACTTGAGGCTTTGGTACGAGTAAGTAGTGAGACTGACTCGCATAAACCAGAGGTCTAAGGTGTCAGGGCGTAGAAGCTTTGTTAAAATTTTCTTCTCGGAAATTCCAACTTGGTAAAGTTTAGGCGTATCGCGTGATGCTTCGGAGAGGATAAAAGTTTCTTTGTATATGTCATATGAAGCGCGGGGAGTTCACGTAACGGATATATATATATATATATATATATATATATATATATATATATATATATATATATATATATATATATATATATATATATATATATATATATATATATATATATATATATATATATATATATATATATATATATATATATATATATATATATATATATATATATATATATATATATATATATATATATATATATATATATATATATATATATATATATATATATATATATATATATATATATATATATATATATATATATATATATATATATATATATATATATATATATATATATATATATATATATATATATATATATATATATATATATATATATATATATATATATATATATATAAGAGCTTATTTTCCGAAAATTAAAATTACTTTAAATTGAAAATGGGAAATGGGAAATAACATGGAAAAGGGAAATAACGGTCCGCCCCCACACTATCTCAATCAATGTCCTCACTGATTTGAAAGAATGCGGAAGGGAGGAGTACAAAGGAAATAAATAAAGAAAACAAAAATGACAAAAACGAAAAATACTTTATTCCCGTCCTCGTCCTCGATCTCTTCCTCTACCTCTGGCTCTGCCGTCGCGTGCCTCGAGGTTCAAAGCTCCGATGTGGAAAATGTAATCGCGAAGGTCGTCGACTCGCACAATGAGGGTGGCCATCTCATCGGCTAGGCCGGAATGGACGTCCTGGATCTACTGCATAGTCTGCCTCATGTGACCGGTTTGTTCTCTCTGCCACGCTTCGAATTCCTCAGCCCTTCTGTTCTGCTGCTCCATCATAAGCATCATCTGGTTCTGTTGTTCGATGTAGCGGAGGAGGGCCTCGGATGTGTCATCAGTGGCAGGACGGGGGCGGCGGCGCGTGGAAGGGCCTTCGGTAGCAGGTGCTTGTGATGGCTCAGGCTGGTCGGCTCTGTCTAGCTCCTCTTGGACTTCGTCCCTGGGCTCTTGGATATGATCCTGTGTTGGGGCAGCAGGGGCAATGGTATCGAAGAGCCAATTGGCTCTATCCTTCGGATGCATTCGGGTGCGTGAAGGAATGATGCTCTGGATAGTGCGGCCTCGCACTACCGGATGATATCTCCCATCACGGCGGGCCTTGATGAGGTGGGAGGCGCGGCAGTGGTCAGTGTCCAGAAAGACAGGGGGCATCTGGCGGAGTGTCTGGAGGCGGTCGCCAAGACCGAGGCCTATGGCAATGGATGTGATGATGCCACATAAATAGAAAGGTTTAGAGTCGCGGTTACAATTGGCTTGAATGTGAGCCAAGAGGAACGGGGCGGCGTTAACAGGTTCCGAAGCGAACACGCAACGGAGGAAAAACAACTCCTTCGAGTTGACCTTATGGTTACTGTCATGAGCGAATATTATCTTTCTCAACACGCGATGGAAGTAGCGGATAGTTGGGTTGTGGATATGAGTGGCGTTCAGAGTGTCCCAACTTTCTGGGGTGGTTCCGGTCAGTCGGTTCCAGATAGGGAAGGCCTCTTGGTAGAATTGATCGGAGATGTGGTGCTGAGCATCAGCGCTGTGAGATAAGTGTAGAATGAAGGCGATGCGGTCCTGGGGGACCTGATATTCGGTGCCGAACAGACAAAAGCAGGCGGCGCCGACAAGTTGGTTGGTATCACCGGATGATGTTGCGTATGCGAAGGAGTTGAGAAACTCCAGAGTGAGTTGCTCGTAGGTGGGTTGGGGATTGGTGCAGAGATGCCAGATGCCGGCTCTCTGTAACATCCAAATTACGCCATCGAGAATCCCGAGTTCCGTCAGAGAATCCAGGTGAGCATACCGGGTCGGCTGAAGAGACCGTTGGTGGAATGCGAGGAAGTTGGTCTGCTGCCGTTCGCCGGCCTCACCTTCTCGGAAAGTGATGGTGCTCAAATCGGGGTTTGCACTGGTTTGTCTGGCCATTTTGGTGAGAGAAGTACAGAGGTTTGAGAATAGGGAGTTTCTGAGAATGGTGAGGTATGGGAATACAGAGGGTAATATATAAGGGTGAATTAGAAGTTGAAAATGGTGGAGGTTTAATAGGGGATTCGGAGGGTTTTTAGTGGGTTTTAATTTTGGGATAATGGGGAGTTAGGGGAGAGGAAGTGGAGAGGTGCGCAACCTCTGTTTTGACGGAATTAGCGTTTTTTTCTGCGTGACGACCGTCAGGGATGTGTGACGGTCGTAACACGCGTGACGACCGTCAGGGGAGTGTGACGACCGTCACAGCAGCAAATTCTGCAGAAATGCAGAATTTTGCTTGTGGGGCGTTTTAACAGTGGAAAATTTGATATTTTGAATTATGATGGACTAATTACGAAATAAGAAATAACAGGAAACATAATTAAGGGAGATACTAGAATGAAATGAAAATAACATTGAATCGAAAAATGAGTTTAAAGTAATACAATATCCAAAAAAAAGGAAACAATTGCAAAATGAAATAATGTGAAACAATGTGAAATGCAGTAAGCTTAAATTAAAGAGAAAACTAAAATATCACTCCTTTGGTTTCTTCAAGTTGTTGACCTGCTGAATAACATCATTAAATTGGTTGCTAACTACGTCCATGTAAGTAACGAAATCCATGTGAAACTGCGTTAATTCATCTTTGATAGTGGTTATTTCCTGCTTGAGGTCGTCGACAGTTCTTAGAACAGTGTCCAAGTTGTCTGTGTTTTGTTCAAGCGTGGGGTCAGGAAAGTTATGGTAATTAGGAGGGGTCTTAGGATCTATCTCCACTTCGGACTCATAATCTTAGTAGTACAAATAGTCATGTGCTTCTGAGATTTGATCGCTGTCATACATGTAAGCCTGGGGTGTGGAGTGTGTAACACCCATTTTTAATTATTTAGTCATCTTATTATTATTTTATATATTATATGTTGGTGTGCCCTTTGATGGGGGTGTATTTGGTGATGTTTGGTGGGTATCCCTAATGTGGGAAGATTATTGGTGGTGTTTTGGTGTGAATATCATAATATGATGGATAATAGTAATATTGGTGGGAATATTATTATTATTATATTTACTATTATTATTAATATTATTACGAATTTGGTGAGATAATAATATTAGTATTATTATTATTATTAATAAGTGTTATTATTTATATTAGTAATATTATATTAGTATTACTATTAAGATTATTATTATTATATTATTTTATTAAGTTATTATTATTATTAAGATTAGATAATTAAAATAGGGAATGTGAGGGGTTAGTGGTTTTACGATACATTTGGAGAGTTGGGAGAAAGAACGAGAGAAGTGAGAAGAGCGTAGAACGAGCAAAAGGAACGAGGAACGGAAGAGAAAGGAGAAAGCCAAGAGACCAAATCTAGGAGGATTTCCATCTATCAAACCGATTAACAAGGTAAGGGGGGAGAAACTTGATTGGGAATGGTTTATACATGTATATGGTAGCGGGAATTCCTTAACCCCGTAGGAAATTGATCGATATATGATTTCCTATATTGATATATGGTGATTGTTGATTATCGTTGATAGTTTGGTGTTGATGGTTCATGAATTGTTGTTTTTGGTAAATTTGGCATATAGGTTGTTTTACGGTTTTTAGGGAAAGTTCTGTATGGCTTTTTGATGTATCGATAAAGTGTTTAGGTGATGATTTTGGGATAGGGATTAGGAATCAATTAGTCGGAATTACGTACAAGTTGGTACATATGTTAAGATGTGAATTGGAAGTAGGAAGTTTGACCAATTTGGCTTAGAAAGCACTCTGCAGAACTGTGAGGAAATTGGTGAATCGCAGCATTCGCTGGGCTTCGCCTGGCGAGTGTTGGCAAAGCTTCGCCTGGCTAAGGGAGGCGAGAGTTCTCCTGGCGAGCTGGGGCGAAGGGCAGCGAATAATTCAGAATTTAATCCCAGACCAAAAGCACAAGAACTTCGCCTGGCGAATGCCAGCGAAGGTTCGCCATGGGGGTTCGCCTGGCGAATGCCAGCGAACGTAGCAGAACCAGATGACTTTTTGTGATGTTTTGGCCTCGAGCGTTGGTCTCGTGTGATCCTCCTGGTCTTGCTGCAGTGTAAAAATGATGAGTGTGGGATCTAACGTGTGTACTTGGTGATAGTGCGTGTTTTCCTTAATATTATTGGTGAGCAATTAGTTGATGTATATGTATGTAGTGATCAGTAGGATCGTGTATCCCCGAGCGATGGGATGTGTTTATACTTGATGTTAGAATGTGAGACTGCTCACTGTGTGATTTGAATTATAAGTCATTGGTGTGTAATATATCTATACATATGCATTGATGTATGATGATATGATCCGGAGGATCGTGTGCACTTAGTGTGCCTGAATATAATAGTTATGCATTGGTGTCTTGCATATCATGGTGTTTGGTGGGATGAATCATATCTCAGTAGGAGTGTAAGTGATTCATCCGTACTCCTTTAAGGAGAATGGTGGGGGATAGATCATATCTCAGTAGGAGTGTAAGTGATCTGTCGGGGATATATCATATCTCAGTAGGAGCGTAAGTGATCTACCCAGGTTCGATTGAATGAACCAATGAGTCGGTACCGCATGCATGGTGTTGTGTTGCATAATTGCATTATAACATGTTATATTGTAATTTGAATAGTAGGTTCGTTATATGGTGTTGTGGGGGGTGAATATTGGTGTGTTGGTGTGGTTTACTACCTTATTTACATGTATTACATTACCATTATATTTTTGATCATGATTTCTCACCCCTCTGTTGTTATTGTGGTCTGTGCTTCTTCAGAAGTACAGATAATCCAGGTACTTAGCTAGCTTGGATTATGGTGTGACAGTCGAGTCTAGGATGCTCTGATACGTAGCACGGGACTTGGGCGTTTGTATTTGTTTTATGAAGAACTTATACTTTATTTTATTTTCCTGTGAACGTATCAAACCTTTTGTTGGATTTTAATATTTTAATATTCCGCTGTATTTTGGAGAACAACTTTTTATAAAGGAAATGTTAATTTTATGTGATATCCCACTTGGGAGAATTGAAACTCTGATAGGTTTATTTATAATGTTTATTATTTTAATGGTTTTGGGGAGTGGGGTGTTACGATTGGTATCAGAGCAGGTCGGTCCGTCCGGCCAGTGTTGTTGAGTCGAGTTGAGTTTGTCCTTTAGGATGGAGTTGAATATCTTTTAACCTGGTGTTGTTATGTTTTGAGCAGTATGGCAGGAAGGAACGATGTTGCATTGGCTGCTGCTATGCAAGCAATGGCGCAGGCGGTTTCTAATCAGAATCAAACTGCAGATGCCCAATTTAGGAGTTTGGCGCAGTTTCGGAGCAACAAGCCGCCGACGTTCGAAGGAGGAGTTTTGGATCCTGAACTGCTCAGAAGTGGCTGAAGGCAATTGAAAATATCTTCAGAACGATGGAATGTAGTGACGAGCAGAAGGTGAGGTTTGGTACTCACATGCTAGAAGGTGAGGCTGAAGCTTGGTGGGACAATAGTCGCCAGAGATTGGAAGCTGCTGGAACTGCCATTACTTGGGAGGTGGTTCGGAAAGGTTTTCTGGAAAAGTATTTTCCGGAAGATATTCGAAGTGCCAAGGAGATTGAATTCTTAGAGCTGAAGCAGAGTAGTATGACTGTAGCAGAGTATGCTGCTAAGTTTGAGGAGCTGGTGCAGTATTGTCCTCATTATAATGTTGATGGGGCAATGACTTCTAAGTGCTTAAAGTTTGAGAATGGACTGCGTCCAGAGATTAAGTTGGGAATTGCTTGTCAGAAGATTAGGAGCTATCCTGAGCTGGTAAGCAGGAGCAAGATTTATGATAACGATAACCGGGCAAGGATTGCGCACTACAAAGCTGCTAATGACCGTAAGGGTAAGCAGAGGTTCAGTGGTACTCCTTATAGTGTTTCTGCTGATAAGGGGAAACGAAAAGCTGCTGTTGATAAGAAGCCTAGAGATGGGAGAGCATCTGCTGAGGGGAAATGTTTCCGGTGCGGTGGTATGGGACACCATGCTAATGATTGTCCGAATGAGGTAAAGAAATGTTTTAAGTGTGGTAAGCCAGGTCATGTGATAGCTGACTGCAGAGCAACTATGCCGACCTGTTACAACTGTGGTGAGAAGGGTTACATCAGTACACATTGTGAGAAGCCGAAGAAGCCTCAGACGTCTCCGGCTGGTGGGAAAGTGTTTGCTTTGGTGAGAACTCAAGCTGCCAGTGATGAGCGAGTTATCAAAGGTACTTGTATTATCAATAATATTCCTTTAACTGCTATTATTGATACGGGTGCAACCCACTCGTTTATTTCTATGGATTGTGTGGAGAGGATAGGATTGGTGTCGTCTACTCTTGAGGGACGAATGACTATAGAGACACCCTCTATTGGCTCAGTGACTACTTCTTTGGTATGCCTGAAGTGTCCGCTGACTATTTTCGGTAGAGAATTTGGAGTGGATCTAATTTGTCTACCACTTGGTAAGTTGGATGTTATTCTGGGTATGAACTGGTTAGAATTCAACCGAGTCTACATTGACTGTTTTCGGAAGGAATTGTTGTTCCTGACTCCAGAAGAGGAAACTTTGGCAGATTCTTTGTCTAGTAAAGAATTAAGGACCTTGTTGGAAGACGAAGCCAAAGTGTTCGCTTTATTTGCAACATTATCGGTGGATAGCAAAGTATCAATGGAAGAATTAGCAGTGGTGAATGAATTTCTGAAAGTGTTTCCTGACGAAATTACGGAATTACCTCCGACGCGAGAAGTGGAATTTAGTATTGACCTTGTTCCTGGTACGAGGCCTATTTCTATGGCGCCGTACAGGATGTCTGCAGTGGAATTGGCTGAGTTGAAGTCTCAGATTGGAGAATTATTGGATAGAAAGTTTATTAGGCCGAGTGTATTGCCGTGGGGAGCTCCAGTGTTATTGGTGAAGAAGAAGGATGGTAGTATGCGTCCATGCATCGATTACCGTCAATTGAATAAAGTGACTATTAAGAATAAGTATCCTCTACCTAGGATTGATGACTTGATGGATCAGCTGGTGGGAGCTCGGGTGTTCAGTAAGATCGATTTGAGATCGGGTTACCACCAAATCAGAGTAAAAGAAGGTGATATTCAGAAGACTGCTTTTAGGACTCGATATGGACATTACGAATATGCTATAATGTCGTTTGGAGTGACTAATGCGCCGGGAGTATTTATGGAGTATATGAACAGAATTTTCCATTCTTATTTGGATCAGTTCATTGTAGTATTTATTGATGATATATTGATTTATTCTAAATCGGAAGAAGAGCATGCAGGACATCTGAGGATTGCCTTGCAGGTGCTGAAGGAAAATAAGTTGTTTGCTAAACTGTCGAAGTGTGATTTTTGGTTGAAGAAAGTGAGTTTCTTGGGACATGTAATATCTGGTGATGGTATAGCGGTGGATCCGTCAAAAGTAAGTGCAGTATTGCAGTGGGAACCGCCGAAGACAGCGACGAAAATTAGAAGCTTTTTGGGTTTGGCAGGTTATTACCGCAGGTTTATTGAAGGGTTCTCTAATTTGGCGTTGCCATTGACTCAGTTGACGAGGAAGAACCAAGTTTTTGTATGGGATGTTGGTTGTGAAGAAAGCTTTGAAGAGTTGAAAAAGAGATTGACTACGGCACCGGTGTTAGTGCTACCGACTCCGAGTGAACCGTTTGTGGTGTACTGTGATGCGTCTAAAATGGGATTAGGCGGGGTTCTTATGCAGAATGGTAAGGTAGTAGCATATGCTTCGTGGCAACTGAGAGTGCATGAGCGAAATTATCCGACTCATGATCTCGAGTTAGCTGCGGTTGTTTTTGTATTGAAAATATGGAGACATTATTTGTATGGTTCGAGATTTGAAGTGTTTAGTGATCATAAGAGTCTGAGATACCTGTTTGATCAAAAAGAGATGAATATGAGACAGAGAAGATGGTTAGAATTTTTGAAGGATTATGACTTCAGTTTGAGTTATCATCCAGGAAAGGCCAATGTAGTGGCAGACGCTTTGAGTAGAAAGGCAATTCATATGGCAGCTCTGATGGTTAAAGAAATTGAGTTAACTGAACAATTTAGAGACTTGAGCATGGTTTGTGAGACTACTGCAGATAGTGTAATGTTGGGTATGTTGCAGGTAAATAATGACTTTTTGGATATGATTAGAGAGAATCAGAAGTTGGATGTGAAATTGGTAGATTTGATGCCTGGAGTAGGAAGTGACTCCGATAGTGACTTTAAATTGGATAGTACAGGTGTATTGAGATTTAGAGGCAGGATTTGTGTACCAAATGATGAGGAATTGAAAAAGTTGATTTTGAGTGAAGGACACCGTAGTAGCCTGAGTATCCACCCGGGAGCTATGAAAATGTACCATGATTTGAAGAAATTATTTTGGTGGTCAGGTATGAAAAGAGACATTGCTCAATTTGTGTATGCCTGTTTGACATGTTAGAAGTCGAAGGTAGAACATCAGAGACCTTCTGGATTTATGCAACCATTAGAGATTCCGGTTTGGAAATGGGATTGCATTACTATGGATTTTGTTACAGGTTTGCCGAATACGGCGAGAGGTTTTGATGCTATATGGGTGATTGTAGATCGATTGACGAAGTCTGCACATTTTGTGCCAATTAATATTAGTTTCCCGTTGACGAAGCTGGCAGAGATTTATATTCGGGTAATTATGAAGTTACATGGTGTTCCGTCCATTATTGTGTCGGATAGAGATCCGCGGTTTACTTCGGAATTTTGGAAAAGCTTGCAGGAAGCTTTGGGTACTAAGTTGAAGTTGAGTTCAGCTTATCATCCGCAAACTGATGGTCAGTCAGAAAGGACTATTTAGTCGCTTGAGGATTTGCTGAGAGCTTGTGTGTTGGAAAAGCGTGGTGCGTGGGATACTCATTTACCATTGATTGAGTTCACGTACAATAACGGTTACCATTCTAGTATCGGAATGGCACCGTTTGAAGCTTTGTATGGGAGGAGGTGTAGGACTCCTCTGTGTTGGCATGAGACTGGTGAGAGTGTGGTGCTTGGACCAGAAATCGTACAGCAGACTACTGAGACAATTCAGATGATTCGTGAGAAAATGAAAGTGTCTCAGAGTAGGCAGAAAAGTTATCATGATAATCGGAGGAAAGAGTTGGAATTCTGTGTAGGTGATCACGTGTTCCTAAGGGTGAATCCGATGACTGGTGTGGTTCATGTGTTGAAGTCCAAGAAGCTGGATCCTAAGTTTATTGGACCTTATGAAATTTTGCAGAGAATTGGTGTTGTGGCTTATAGGGTGGCGTTGCCGCCTGAGTTGTCAAACTTACATGATGTGTTTCATGTGTCGCAATTGCGAAAGTATGTTTCTGATCCATCTCATGTGATTCGGAGAGATGATGTTCAGGTTCGGGAGAATCTTACTATTGAAAATGCTGTTGAGGATCGAAGACCGTAAGATGAAACAGCTCCGAGGGAAGGAAATACCTTTGGTGAAGGTAGCTTGGGGAGGTGCTGCGGGAGGCAGTGTGACCTGGGAGTTGGAAAGTAGGATGCGAGAAGTGTATCCAGAGCTATTTCCATCAGGTAATTTTCGAGGACGAAAATAATTAAAGTGGGGGAAAGTTGTAACACCCATTTTTAATTATTTAGTCATCTTATTATTATTTTATATATTATATGTTGGTGTGCCCTTTGATGGGGGTGTATTTGGTGATGTTTGGTGGGTATCCCTAATGTGGGAAGATAATTGGTGGTGTTTTGGTGTGAATATCATAATATGATGGATAATAGTAATATTGGTGGGAATATTATTATTATTATGTTTACTATTATTATTAATATTATTATGAATTTGGTGAGATAATAATATTAGTATTATTAGTATTATTATTATTATTATTAATAAGTGTTATTATTTATATTAGTAATATTATATTAGTATTACTATTAAGATTATTATTATTATATTATTTTATTAAGTTATTATTATTATTAAGATTAGATAATTAAAATAGGGAATGTGAGGGGTTAGTGGTTTTATGATACATTTGGAGAGTTGGGAGAAAGAACGAGATAAGTGAGAAGAGCGTAGAACGAGCAAAAGGAATGAGGAACGGAAGAGAAAGGAGAAAGCCAAGAGACCAAATCTAGGAGGATTTCCATCGATCAAACCGATTAACAAGGTAAGGGGGAGAAACTTGATTGGGAATGGTTTATACATGTATAGGGTAGTGGGAATTCCTTAACCCCGTAGGAAATTGATCGATATATGATTTCCTATATTGATATATTGTGATTGTTTATTATCGTTGATAGTTTGGTGTTTATGGTTCATGAATTGTTGTTTTTGGTAAATTTGGCATATAGGTTGTTTTACGGTTTTTAGGGAAAGTTCTGTATGGATTTTTGATGTATCGATAAAGTGTTTAGGTGATGATTTTGGGATAGGGATTAGGAATCGATTAGTCGGAATTACGTACAAGTTGGTACTGATGTTAAGATGTGAATTGGAAGTAGGAAGTTTGACCAATTTGGCTTAGTAAGCACTCTGCAGAACTATGAGGAAATTGGTGAATCGCAGCATTCGCTGGGCTTCGCCTGGCGAGTGTTGGCGAAGGGAGGCGAGAGTTCGCCTGGAGAGCTGGGGCGAAGGGCAGCGAATAATTCAGAATTTAATCCCAGACCAAAAGCACAAGAACTTCGCCTGGCAAATGCCAGCGAAGGTTCGCCACGGGGGTTCGCCTGGCGAATGCCAGCGAACGTAGCAGAACCAGATGACTTTTTGTGATGTTTTGGCCTTGAGCGTTGGTCTCGTGTGATCCTTCTGGTCTTGATGCAGTGTAAAAATGATGAGTGTGGGATCTAACGTGTGCACTTGGTGATAGTGCGCGTTTTCCTTAATATTATTGGTGAGCATTTAGTTGATTTATATGTATGTAGTGATCAGTAGGATCGTGTATCCCCGAGCGATGGGATGTGTTTATACTTGATGTTAGAATGTGAGACTGCTCACTGTGTGATTTGAATTATAAGTCGTTGGTGTGTAATATATCTATACATATGCGTTGATGTCTGATGATATGATCCGGAGGATCGTGTGCACTTAGTGTGCCTGAATATAATAGTTATGCATTGGTGTCTTGCATATCATGGTGTTTGGTGGGATGAATCATATCTCAGTAGGAGCGTAAGTGATTCATCCGTACTCCTTTGAGGAGAATGGTGGGGGATAGATCATATCTCAGTAGGAGCATAAGTGATCTGTCAGGGATAGATCATATCTCAGTAGGAGCGTAAGTGATCTGCCCAGGTTCGATTGAATGAACCAATGAGTCGGTACCGCATGCATGGTGTTGTGTTGCATAATTGCATTATAACATGTTATATTGTAATTTGAACAGTAGGTTTGTTATATGGTGTTGTGGGGGGTGAATATTGGTGTGTTGGTGTGGTTTACTACCTTATTTACATGTATTACATTACCATTATATTTTTGATCAGGATTTCTCACCCCTCTGTTGTTGTTGTGGTCTGTGCTTCTTCAGAAGTACAGATAATCCATGTACTTAACTAGCTTGGATCATGGTGTGACAGTCGAGTCTAGGATGCTCTGATACATAGCACGGGACTTGGGCATTTTTATTTGTTTTATGAAGAACTTATACTTTATTTTATTTTCCTGTGAACGTATCAAACCTTTTGTTGGATTTTAATATTTTAATATTCCGCTGTATTTTGGAGAACAACTTTTTATAAAGGAAATGTTGATTTTATGTGATATCCCACTTGGGAGAATTGAAACTCTGATAGGTTTATTTATAATGTTTATTATTTTAATGGTTTTGGGGAGTGGGGTGTTACAGAGTGAGGTGATGGGGGTCCCATAGGCTCGTCCAATTCATAAAGCCAATTGTCTCTGTTATGGATGCTGGTTAGCTCATGGTTGGGCAATGTGAAAAGGTGGACAAGTTAATCAGCTATGAGGTATCCGTAGGTTCCTGGTCCTAAGGTACCTAAGATACGTCTGTTGAAGCAGAACTGGATGTCCATTGATCTGAGGTTGCCGAAACGAACGGCTTTGTTCAGGTAGTACCTCAGGCCAATCTCGTGGGCGATCATGGTGACTAGGCCTCCTATTAAAATGGGTGAGTGCGGTTCCTGATTGAGGCGTGTAAATGCCCTCATCATAAAAGGGACAGCATTTACAGGTCGGCCTTGTGAAGCACAGAGAAGGATGAACAACTCGTCCTTTAAGACTGTTGTAATGTTTTCCTCCTTCCTAAAGAGGGTATGGGCTAAAATCCTATGAAAATAGAGAAAGGCTGGATTGTGTATCTCGTTGTTGTGCATGTCATTCGGTTCTGGGTGATAGTTACCAGTGATGGAACCCCATAATTGGTCTAATTCGAGATCAATATTCTCTTCAGTGGTGGTAAACACAAAAGGTCCGCTAGGGAAGCCTAGGATGTTAGCTAACGTGGTACGGTTGTGTGTTTGGTCCATTCCAAACATTCTAAAGGTTATCAGCTCTTTAGTGGATCCATAGCCATGTTCAGGTAAGTAACTTAGGGAGCTAAGGAATTCGAATGTCAGTTTGTGGAAGGTAGCAAATCGGGTCTTTAGAGCAGTTCGCTCCCAGCCTAATTGGTTAAAAAAGTACTGAATGCTATCCTGGATTCCTAGCTTGTCCATGGTGGGTCTATCGTAGTACAGAGTCGAAGCAAAGCTTCTCTGAGTCAGTGCCTCAAATCTGGCCTTATGAGCTCGTCCTCTAAACACAACAGTCGTAACGTCGATGTCGGCCATACTCGTTAGTCGGATAAAAACGGGAGAAAAGTAGAACGACTTTAAAATCCTGGAAAAATCACATTTACTCAGATCATATTTTTAAGAAGTAAAGAGTGATAAAAGAGAAAAATATAAAATAAATAAAAATATTGGAGAATAAGATAATAGAGATTTATAGAAATCATAAGTTAACAGAAAAACATAGTTTTAATAAATTTAGAAGGAAAAAATGGGAAAAATTGGGTTGCCTCCCAATCAGCGCTGTCTTTAACGTCAGAAGCCTGACGATAGCTTGAATATAAGCTATTCGGGAAGCTCGAGCAATTTCATATTGCTCACGTGGTCGCTGTGTTCATTTTGGTTATAATGTTTTAAACGCTGTCCGTTTACGACAAACGGTGCGTTGATTTGATTCTTGATTTCAACAACTTCACTCTTAAGGACTTTGGTGACCTCAAAAGGTCCAGACCATCTAGATTTTAATTTTCCAGGGAATAGTTTCAATCTGGATTTGAATAGGAGCACGAGGTCTCCCACACTGAATTGTTTCCGGATCGAATGTTTATCATGCCATTTCTTGGTCCTTTCTTTGTAGATGCGTGCATTCTCGTACGCGTCTAATCTTAGCTCTTCCAATTCATGAAGGTTCAAGATTCGCTTCTCTCCTGCCGCAGTGTAGTTGAAGTTTAGCGTCTTAATAGCCCAG
The DNA here is from genome assembly GCA_963859935.3 of Lathyrus sativus. NCBI lineage: Eukaryota > Viridiplantae > Streptophyta > Magnoliopsida > Fabales > Fabaceae > Lathyrus > Lathyrus sativus. The sequence continues at coordinate 361,313,385 of OZ012736.1, read as the reverse complement.
AAGGCTTTATGCTCTAATTCTACCGGCAGGTGACATGATTTTCCGTAGACTAGTTTAAATGGTGTGGTGCCTATCAGTGTCTTAAAGGCGATCCTATAAGCCCATAAAGCTTCGTTCAGCTTTGAGGACCAATCTTTCCTGGAGGTTGCGACAGTCTTTTCTAAAATTTGTTTTATTTCTCTGTTTGAAACCTCCACTTGTCCACTAGTTTGTGGATGATACAGTGTGGCTACACGGTGTTTGACTCCGTATTTGGAGAGGAGTTTGTCAAAGATTCGCGATATGAAGTGCGAACCACCGTCACTAATGACGAGTCTGGGCACACTGAATCTAGGAAAGATTGTGTTTTTAAAGAGTTTAACTACTACTCGCGTGTCATTTGTTGGAGCGGCAACGACCTCTATCCATTTTGATACATAGTCGACAGCGACGAGTATATATTTATTTCCAAAAGAAGATGGGAAAGGTCCCATGAAGTCGATTCCCCAGACGTCAAAGATTTCTACTTCTAATGTTCTACTGGCGTAATAGATAGCGTGAAGTTTCTTGTCTTTCCTTTGTCCTAGAACTGCGCCTACAGCGTAATCACTCGCATCACACATGATTTCGAATGGTAGTCGCCAATCTGGGGGTTGCATGATTGGTGCGGTGATAAGTGCTTTCTTTAGAGTTTTGAATGCCTCTAAGCATTCTTTGTCGAAGATGAACTCGACATCTTTCATTAACAAACCTGTAAGAGGTTTTGTGATTTTCGAGAAATCCTTTATGAATCTTCGGTAGAATCCAGCGTGTCCTAAGAAGCTTCGTATTTCTCGTACGGTTTTCGGAGGTTGGAGATCCTTTATGATCTCTATTTTGGCTTTGTCAACTTCGATCCCCTTTTCAGAGATGACGTGTCCTAAAACGATGCCTTGTCGGACCATGAAATGGCATTTTTCCCAATTAAGGACAAGGTTTACTTTAGTGCATCTTTTGAGTACCATCTCTAAATTCGATAGGCAGCTTTCGAAGCTTTGTCTGCATACAGAGAAGTCATCCATGAACACTTCCATGATGTCATCTATGAAATCCGCAAAGATTACCATCATGCATCTCTGAAAGGTTGCTGGTGCATTGCATAGTCCGAACGACATTCGGCGATAAGCAAAGGTACCATAGGGACAGGTGAATGTTGTCTTTTCCTGGTCATCGGGGTGAATAGGAATTTGAAAGAATCCCGAATAACCATCTAGATAGCAGAAGTACGAATGTTTCGCTAGTCTTTCCAACATTTGGTCTATGAAAGGTAAAGGGAAGTGATCTTTCCGAGTTGCCTTGTTCAGTTTTCTGTAATCGATACACATCCTGTTTCCGGTCACAACTCTTTGGGTTATCGATTTGCCTTTCGCATTCTTCACTACAGTAACGCCTCCTTTCTTGGGTACTACGTGTACTGGGATGACCCATTGGCTGTCGGAAATCGGGTATATGATTCCTGCGTCTAGTAACTTTTTCACCTCGTCTTTGACTACAGTGCTTAGGATCGGGTTTATCCTTCTCTGATGTTCTCTTGAAGTTTTGCAGTCTTCTTCCAGCATGATACGGTGCATACAGATGGAGGGACTTATACCTTTTAGATCGCTTATATTATAGCCTAACGCAGTTGGGTATTTCCTTAGGACTTCTAATAATTGCTCAGTTCTGATTGTCCTAAATTTGCATTGACTATTACTGGCCTTTTTAATTCTGTATCTAGGAATTCGTACCTAAGGGTTTTAGGTAGGTCTTTAAGTTCTAAAGCTGGGTTTTTCGGACTTGGCATGTGATTTGGAGTGAGTGCTAAGATCTCGCTCAGACTATCATCTTTGTATGGTGCACGCCAGTTGTCGTCTTCATGAATAGCAGGGATCTGGATTTTCATGATTTCAGAATATGTAGTTTCCTCCTTCTCTAATTCTCGTATGCATTCGTCAATGACATCTACTATATAGCATGTGTCATCTATAGCTGGTGCCTTCAACAATTTAGTAAGGATGAACTCTATCTTTTCTTCTCCTACTTCGAATTTTAGCCTTCCTTTCTTTACATCTATGATAGCTCCGGCTGTAGCTAGGAACGGTCTTCCTAGGATAATTGGGGTAATAGAGTCCTCTTTGATGTCCATGATTATAAAGTCGGTTGGGATATAGAATTGGCCTATGCGTACTGGAACGTTTTCCAGTACCCCGACGGGATATTTGACTGATCGGTCAGCCAATTGTACGGACATTTTAGTTGGTCTTAGTTCTCCCATATTCAGCTTTTTGCATATAGATAAAGGCATTACACTTATACTGGCTCCTAGATCGCATAGAGCTTTGTCTATTACGAACTTTCCTATGACGCAGGGTATGGAGAAGCTACCAGGGTCTTTTAGTTTAGGAGGCATGTTGTTTTGAATGATTGCGCTACATTCGGCAGTAAGTGTCACTGTCTCGTTATCCTCTATTTTCCTTTTATTAGACAAGATTTCTTTAAGAAACTTAGTGTATGATGGCATTTGAGTTATCGCTTCTGTGAAAGGAATTGTGATGTTTAGTTATTTCAGAAGTTCAACAAATTTCTTAAATTGTCCTGAAGTTTTGGAGTTTAGTAATCTTTGAGGATAAGGGATAGGTGGTTTATATGGCGCTGGAGGCACGTATGAGTTTTCATCTTTGGCGGCCTTTTGCTCGTCACATTCCTTCTTTTCCGTTTCAGACTCCTTTTCGGTTGGTTTATCAGATTTCTGATGCATTACTAAATCTTCATCCCTAGGATCTGTTGGGCCTTCCAATTCTTTTCCACTTCTCAATATAACAGCGTTTGCGTGACCTTTAGGATTAGGTTCGGGCTGGCCTGGAAATGTTCCAGTTGGGGCAGCTGCAGAGGCTTGTTGTTGGGCCACTTGTGATATCTGCGTTTCGAGCATTTTATTGTGGGTGGCTAAAGCGTCTACTTTTCCGGTCAGCTGTTTAATCTGCTCGCTAGTGTGTATGTTTTAATTCAGGAATTCTTTGTTTGTTTGAGCTTGAGTAGCTATGAATTTTTCCATCATCAATTCGAGATTTGATTTCCTAGGGGCAGTCTGGGCAGCAACGGCTGGTTTCTGATATCCTGGCGGGGCAGCTGGTGCTTGCAGGGCATTATCATTCTTATAGGAAAAGTTTGGATGGTTCCTCCATCCTGGATTGTAAGTATTTGCGTAAGGATTTCCTTGAGCGTAATTTACTTGATCTGGTGGGATTCCGGCCAGTAATGGGCACTCGGGCGCATTATGAGTGGCGATTCCGCATAACTCGCAGTTTGGAGTTACAGCAGCTACGGTTGCAGTTGGGTTAACGGTCAGACTGTCGATTTTCTGTGCTAGAGCATCTACTTTAGCGTTGAACTTTTCAAGGCTGCTAATCTCGTACATCCCACCTTTCGCTGCGGGTTTCTCTGCTGGAGTTCGTTCACCTCCCCATTGGCAGTGGTTCTGAGACATGTTTTCGATTAGTTGATAGGCTTCGTTGTATGGCTTATCCATAAATGCACCGCTCGCGGCGGCGTCTACCGTTAATCTGGTGTTATATAGAAGCCCATTGTAGAAAGTATGGATCATCACCCAGTCTTCTAGACCGTGGTGAGGACATGCTCTCATCATATCTTTGAACCTTTCCCACGCTTCGTAGAGAGATTCAGTATCTTTTTGTCGAAATTCGTTGATTTGAGCTCTAAGCATAGCAGTTTTACTTGGCGGAAAGTATCTCGCTAAGAAAACGTACTTTAATTGTTCCCACGTCGTAACGGAGTTGGATGGTAAGGATTGTAACCATGTCCAAGCTCTATCTCTAAGAGAGAAGGGAAAAAGACGAAGTCTTATTACGTCTGGAGTTACTCCATTTGCCTTCACTGTGTCTGCGTATTGCACAAACTTCGTTAAGTGTTTATTTGGATCCTCAGTTGCATTTCCTGAGAATTGATTTTGTTGTACGGCTGACAGCAATGACGGTTTTAGTTCGAAATCGGTTCGATCGATAGCTGAGGCAGCAATGCTACTTCAAGGTTTCATCTGGGAGGGTGTAGCGTAGTCCTTTAGCGGTTTGTTCTGAGGTCCTTCAGCCATCTTTGCTTCTTCAACAGGAGGATGAGCTAGAAGATCAGGAATGTTGTGTCTTCGTTGATATTCGATGATGCGCCTTCTTAGATGTAAGAAGCGCTCTAGTTCGGCAATTGTAGGTTGTAAGATGCCGCCTTGTGAGCGAGTACTTGGCATACAATCGAAAAACGAGTAGAGGGAAAGAGAATTGTTAACCTAATCTATACTGTGTAACAAAAGATTACACTATTCACTAAACGGGTCCCCGGCAACGGCGCCAAAAACTTGATCGTGACTTTCTATGTCTAACTCAATTAACTGAAAGTGCACAGTCTATCGCGTAGTAATAATAGATATCAATCCCACAGGGACTCGTAATCAAACTAGTATTATCGGGTGTTACGGTGTTTAGCTAGGTTGGTAATGTTTTAAGGGAATAATAACAAAATAAGTGCGTAAACTAAAGGGAACTAAAGCTTTTACTTAAGGTATAAATGCTTGAATCGGTATGTAATATGTTAGTTCTTCAAGGATTCTATAGGTCACTGGTGTCTTTAGGTTTTCAAAAATAGTTTAAGAAGAAAATGATGGTTTAAAGACTTTTGTCTCACGATGGTTGTTGACGCTAGTCGCAACTCTAAGGCGGAACGTATGTTGTCGCTATCCCGTTCGGGGTTAAAGTTACTTTTTGAAAACTATTAAGTTCTAATTCCTTTTAAAGCGTTGTCGCTGTTTTTAAAATGAATGCCTAGTTTTTACTATATGGTCTTAGCCTCAGCTGTCGCTTGTTGGTTCGTACCTTTATGAATTTCTCACTGTCGTGGCAAAACTACTGTAAATAATTTCTCGCTGTCGCGACGAAGGTTTATTTAGAAAAGTCAATTTAAAAACTACAGCCATAAACAAGTTTTGGAATGGTAGATATACACCGGTTAATTATTGAATCCCATCAGATTATTTACTACATACCGATTACTTAAGATTTAGCCAGACATGGAATATGAATTAGCAGAACGTAAATAATGGCAGAAAATAATAATATTCATTACAATAGGAAATAACAATTCAATTATGATTAGAATAGAAACCTGTAAATAATTTGATTTGGCTTTTGAGAAATCCTCCAAAATGGCGACAGGATTTTGTCTTTATGCCAATTACTCGTACATAATAGAATTGAAAAGTAACAACACAATTGCAAGGAAAGGAAAGAAAAAGGAAATAAAACAACGATAAGAAAAATGGGAATTTGGATAAATGCTCTGAAGGTAAATTGGCAGCACTTTGTCTCTTCAATGCGGCCCCCTTTTTCTGGTACCAGCTACCTCCTTTTATAGATGGGATATTCCACGATTTATTTCTTCGAGAAGTGGGAGTGATATCAGAAAATATAGGAGTTAGTGGTACCACTTCTCTTTGGCACTTTCATAATTTGACAACACGTGCAGAAAACTGTATTTTAACTGCATGACGGTCGTCATGGACCTGTGACGGTCGTCACACGCATGACGGTCGTCACATCAGTAGAGCTCGTTTCTGCTGCTTTTTGGCATGATTTTCACCTAGTTTTCACCTGTAAATGCTTCTTTTCTTTATCTTGCTCCATTTGAGCATGGACTTTGAATACCTACAAAATACTGGGCAAATAGTGTGGGAATATCTGAATTCGGAGTGAAAACGGTCGCCGATTAGTAGAAAAGTACATCATTATATATATATGATTTCGCGTTATCACCCCCCAGTTTTTTTATTACTTTTTTTTCCTGATTGTATTGTGGGCTGGGCCCAGAGTTTTGTTTTTGCTGCCTTACACCCCAGTTTTCAGGCTGTACCACCCCTTCCCTTTACAATTTTCAATTTCTCTTGTATTGGATGTGTGATTGTAATAGTGTAGTTTTATTTTCCTATTTTCTTTTAGGATTATAGTTTTATAGTTTAGAATATTATGCCTATTTTTACTATAGATTTTAATATAGAATTTATATTCTTTTGTTTTCATGCATATGATAGAAATTTTAATATAGAATTGTTTTTAGAATATTATAGAATATTGCATAGTATAGAACTTTAGCTCTATTTTCTTATAGGATATTATTAGAGTTAGATAGAATTTTTTTATGCCATTTTTCATACGCATTTTCTTTATATTTCTTTAGAGTGTTTTCTATTAGAAACTAATTGCTAATTTTTAGGAGTAGGATATTATTTCCACTAGTGATTGGATTTTCTTTCCTATTTTCTCTCCTCTTTTCTTTTCTATCCGATTTTACCTCTGATTTTATTTTTGGCTGGCCGTGTGACATGATTCAATTGGAGAATGATTTTCGATATCATTTCTCTATCTTGTCTTTGACACGGATATCAATACGCTACCTCTTAGAGTTCGATTTCTCGTATAAGTCGAACCATGATGGTCTAAGCGTTACAATGTTCCTGATCCGAGCATCCTCATCAAGGATCCAGAGAGGAGAAGATTGGAATGGAGCTTGCTCACATGTCAGGAGCCAGCGAAGCCGCTTCGTTCAACATCATCGTTCTTATTCAAGTTTTCGTGCAACCGTCGAGTGTCGTGAGCTGTATCGTTAGATGCGTGGGAAATAACAATCGAGCGGTCTCCCCTCGGTCGTTTAGGGTGTTTAGAATATATCCCTTGGGTGATATACAACGCACTCGCTCTTACGTATTAGGTTCTTGCGTGTGTGTCCCGAGTTCCTTCCCGTTTAGGCGTGTTAGGCCTGCTTCCTCTTTGTTCTCGCCCCGTGCGATCGAAACCCCTTTCTCTCGCATTCAGGTGATTGAGACCCCTTCTCTTGACCCTGTGCAATCGAGACTCGTTTTCCCGTCGAACTACGTTTGCTCTGATCTCTCGTACCAGACGAGAGTACGTAGGCATAGGATGTGATATCCTAGCGAGCTACCTTTGTCCCGTTTCCCCGTTTGCTCTAGTTGGCTGAACTACAGCTGCTCTGATTTCTCGTACCTGACGATAATGTGTAGGCATAGGATGCGATATCCTAGCGAGCACACTAACCACTAACTTTTCTGTTCTCTCGCTACCGTGTGATCGAGACTTTCCCGCTGACGACCGATGTTCCCTTTCTCTTGCCCGAGCGCAATTGAGACCAGTCCGTAGTTCTAAGTCCCGTAGGTTCCCATACCTTCAAAACTCGACATACTACGTCCGTTCTACCACAAACAGGTAACGCCTAAGTCTCCGTTGAGCGAGCAGCATACACCTAAACTGCTAGAATGCGTACGCTAGTATCGTCAATCCTTTCTCTCACCCCGTGTGGTCGAGAACACCCTGTCTAGCCGTTGTTAGCCCGAACTACGTTTGCTCTGATCTTCCGCGCCGTGTGGAAGTACGTAGGCACGAGATGCGATATCTCGGCGAGCAAATCCCCCTGTAGTTTCCCGAACTACGTTGACTCTGACATTCCTATTGCACGAGGGAATATGTAGGCATAGAGCGCGATGCTCTATCGAGTCAGTTTCTTTCCGTTTAGCTTTAGCAGCCGTAGATAGATTGTTTTTCACCTGTAGACAAACCAACAAGCGTGGATCCCATCGAGTACGATGGACGTGAGGGGTGCTAATACCTTCCCCTTGCGTAACCGACTCCCGAACCCAGACAATGGTTGCGATGACCTTGTCTTATACCTTTCCGTCAGGTTTTTCCCGATCGTTTCCTTTCCCGTTCTGAGGGATAAATAACGAAAGATGGCGACTCTTCTGTTTTGCTGGCACCTGATTTTCGCAGTAGCGACAGCGGGCAGTACCCATTGTTCAAGAGTATAAAATGGAATGCAGGTCAGAAACAAGCGCATCAAAAGTGGCACGCAGGCCAGAAGCAAACACATCAATAGGGCACGCAGGCCAAAAAAATAGAAATACTATAACGAACACTAAGCAGCTTCATTTTCCTCTTTCCCGCCACCCACCTCGGCTTGGCCACCATCTTCTTCCTCAGTTGTTGGAGCGACCACACGACCCTCGACAACCTGATGAAAAGGCCATGTCCTTTTGGTCACGAACTGGACGTCCGGGTTCACGATCCAGAGTTGCTCTACAGCACAGTCAAAGCCCACCTCCAGAGCCCTTACACAGTCCTTTTTGAGCTCTTGGATCCTCAACACCAGATCAGCCCGAGTCACCAGAAGCCTCTCTTCAACAGGTTTGACTTTGGTCTCTAGCTCGGCCACCTTAGTCTGCAGTCGATCATAGTCTTCCTTCACCCCCTTGAGCTTTTTAGTTATCTTGTTCATCTCGTGAAGGAGGCACATGTGATTCTCGTACCTCGTCTGGGCCTCCTGCAAGTTGCTCTCTGCTTTGTTTTTCTCAGCTTCGAGGACAGCATTCTCGTCGTGCAACTTCTTCAGCTCGAAGGTAGGGCTTATATCCTCATTCAAGACCAAGGCCATCAGAAATATCCTCATCATGGCGGCCATGCCAACGGTCAGAGTCTTTCATCGGGCCGCCCGATCGACTCCCATAACCGCCTTGGTCTCTGCCTCGGCAACCATCGGAGAATGGCCCTCGGAGAAGAAATTATGTTGAGTGTGGCAAGGAGGTAGCACAAACTTCTCAGTGGGCACACTCTCCTCAAGGTCGGCCAGCACAGGATCCTCGGTGCGCTGCCTCTTCAACGAGATATCTTGAGTAAGGGAAGACTGGCTACACTAAGAAGAGGAAGAATTGTCGGTTCCTTGGTTGGGCTTCCCCATCTACTGGACTTAGGAAACCCTGATCTTACTTTTCTTCCTGGACTTTGTCGCTGCGAGCTTCAAGATGCGTTCTTGCGCGTTCGACATCTGGCCTGCAATGAAACGAGAAACAAAAGTTAGTAACAAAAGAAAAGGGGAAGACACCCTGCATAAAAGAAAATGTCATTACCTAAAAACCTCAAGGCCCCCTCGCAGAGCCCGCACTCTAGGAGAGCCTTGGTATTGATCAATAGACCTTCACGGCAGATCTCCCCGTGCTCGTTAAGGATGAAATCCCCGTCCTTGGTAACACACTTGGCGGGGGTGAAGCTGGATACAAATTCGACTATTTTTTTGTAAGCCAGACCGTCGTCAGCATCCAGGTCGACATGCCTCACAATATAGTTGTCCATACCTAGGAGGAAGTGGCTCTCGACCCACTCGAGGGGAAATTTCGACACTAAGGTCTCCTCAGGCTTCCCATTCACTTTCGTGACCGTAAGGTTGTATAGAGAATCGACAGCCGCGTGACGACACGGGCTTCACGATATAGAACCTATCCTTGAACGAGCGAACAAAGTCTTGGTATGCCCGAAACAGCTTCTTCGGCTGCTTCAAGGATACCCAACTGTGTCTGCCCTTGGAGGATTGGTGCTGAAGGTGGAAGGTACGAAAGAACAGGGGAAGGGTGGCCCTAATACGAAGATACTTGCAGACAAGCTCAAATTCTCGCACGAACGCTATGACATTTGGGTGCAGCTACGAGGGGGCCAGACGGAGCCAGTGGAACACGTCCATTGGAAATCATTGAAGGGGAGATGCGGCCCTGCCTCACGAAACACAAAGTCGTACATAGAAAACCTCATATTTCGGAAGCTCGAGCAGATGTGGTATCTTTCTTTGGGTTTATACACTATCTAGCTTGCGGAAGATCCTTCCAAACGGTCCTTGATAGTCACAAAAGCGTTCGTATCGTCAACGACGAAGCGCGAGGCTATAGTTAAAGGTTCGTGCCAGTCCCAGTCTACGGGCGTTCGAACGGGTGCATCCCCTTCGACCTCGACGGGAGTGTCGGGCTCAGACTCATTATCAACATGGATAATGCCTTCAATCCTCACAACCATTTTACCTGAAAAGCAGAGGAAAATGGCGAATTCAACTACAAGATCAAATCCACCCTTCCACCACAAATCAAGTGAATGGGCAAAGAGATAGATGGGGAAATCCTGGACATACGAGGCTCCCTAATTGAGGTGACCCCGACACGCGGGGGGAGACCCTGATTGAACCTCCCCGCAACAACCACATCCTTGCAAGGATCTAATCTCCTCAAGGTATTAATTATAACTCCCCAGGACCTTCATCACAGGTCCCCGAGACATTCATCGGCATCTTCATAAATTTCCCATAATCCTCATGAAGTTCCCGACGTCCTCGTCGGAAACTTCATATCTTAGCCAGAAACTTCATGAGACACACCAGAAATTTCATAACTACACCAGAATACTCATAAAACTACATAGAGGAGGTGGAAACTTACTTGTGAGAGGAGGATCTGGATGACAGAGATCTGTGACGACAACAGAAACGACGACGACGATGATAAAAGCATGGAGAGGATTCTGATAGGTTGGAGGAGCAAATGTGCAAGTGAGAAGGGCTTCCCACTATTTATAAGCCTGGCATGGGAAGCGGGGAAGCACTAGGCATTTAAGTTTCCTACGTGTAGCCTCCTCTAGGCTTTAAATGCATGTGACACATGGCACAAGGGAACACCACGAGTGTCCCTCCAGTTTCCCCTCGTGCATTTGTTTTTCAGCTCCACGACATGCTGCCTCGTCGAGCATCTATCACTCCTGGCCGCACATACAATCCACAACTCTATATGTCGGGAAGACCATCATCCCCTGGACTGGTCCTAAACACCTTAACTCACTCTTAAGTTACTACTCCTACGTTTAGGAGCAATGACTTGGGGCTCCTGTTCTGGACTAGGCCAAGACCTGTCCCACAAACGGGCAGGCCCAACCCAATGATACGTTGGGGAGTCTCAACAAGGCCTAATCCTCCTCTATCGAGCATACGCCTCAACAAGACACCTCCGCTGGACAGAGCATTTCCTTCTCGGGGAAGCTCATGCGCTCCCCCCACGGGCTCTACGTGCCCTCCATGCGGGGACACATCATCAGGCAAGTACCCACTTTCGAAAGAGTTGGTCAACCCACCTTCCGAAGATCACGGGGCAGTTGATCTAGGGCGAAGACCACGTGTTGGTCTTCCCTACGCCATGTAAACCCTGGCAGTTACTTGTGTTGGGCTCGGAAATCTGGCCCAATGCAATGTAACAGTTGGCCCTGCGCTGGGGGCACATTATAAATACCCTTTTTCACTAGAGGGTCAGGTATCTTATTCACTACACCTTTTCTCTGTACTTGCTCTCTTTCTCTCTAACTCCGTTACTCACTTAAGCATCAGAGCACCTTGCAGGTACACCCCCTCCTCCTCTACAACACTAGTGAATGCAGCAGCTCACGACGTGTGGTAGGCTATTGATTTCTTTCTGATCAGGTGAGATCAATATTATTCAACTATGCCATTTCACTTTTTGTTGTGCATCACAATTCATAATAGGGTTACTCCCTATTTATAATTGAGCTAGTTTTCTCCCTAAGCTAAATCCCAAAAATACAAAAGCCAAAAATTTCTATTTTGGTATAAGTCGAAATCCTGTGTCAAGCAACCTGCTTCGATACTTCGACATTTAATGCTAATCGATACACACTTCAAGTTTCGACACATCCTTGTTTCTATCGAGCACTACCTGCTTCAACACAAGGAATTACATTCTTAACACACTATTTAACTCATTATGGCTAAGCTATCTATATTTATTATAGACCTTAGCTTCTTGAAGACTTCGATTTGTACTCCTTTCTTCATGATATCTGCAATCTGATTCTCAGTTCTGCAGTGTTCCAAGTTCATCTTCCCTTCTACTACCTACTCACGAAGATAATGGAACCTCATTTTGATGTGATTGCTTCATTCATGTGCTATCGAATTCTTCGCCAGATTGATAGCTGACATGTTGTCGATCTTCATGGTAATTGCTCCATGACTCTTCCCTGTAATTTCTTCGACCAGGTTCACCATTCATGTTGCTTGACATGCACAGAGAGAAGAAACTATGTACTCTACTTCGCACGATGATAATGCCACTATTGTATCATTTCTCGAACTCCAAGCAACTGGTGCACCACCTAACATAAAAACATAGCCAATCGTAGATTTTCTATCCTTAACATCACTACACCAACTTGAGTCGGTGTATCCCATTAATTTTCATTATTTTCCTTCATCAACTGCAGGAAATAAAATTCCACAGTCGAGAGTTCCTTTCAGATACCTCAGTATCCTCTTTGTCACTGCTAGGTGTTTTACCTTTGACTTATTCATGAATCTACCCACTCTTAGGATTGTTAGTGAAATAGGGGGTTTATATATCGTCTCCACAGGGATTGTCCTGATATCGCTAGCCGTTCTACAGTTTAAAATGTTTTAAGAAGGGTTTTCAAAGTTGGTTTGTTTTGGATCATAAGTTTTTTACGATTTTTGTTGCAAACATTAAAATTCTAAAAGATGTTATTTAACAAGATATATCAAAGATATATTTCGTCAACCTAACTTGTATAAATTCGATTAATCAAGCATGTGAACTTGTTTCTGATTAGTACAATCACATATCCTCTTAATACCATCTATGTCTAGAGCGGTGTCGTGAATATTATTGTATCCATCATTAGATGATGTATCATGCTAGCAACCAATACATTAATCTTAAAGAACAACACAAGGCAAATATCATATGTGTCTTTCAACAGTTGCATTCTAGGCTTAGCTCGAGTCGAAGTTGGGTTGTAATCTTGCATCACAAATCTCTTGAGTATTTCTCCTACATATCCTCTTTGGTGCATCATCAAACCTCTATCACTCTTATAGAATTTGGTGCCAAGGAAATATGAGAGATTTACCAAGTCTTACATTTCAAACTCCTTTCTTAGGTCATGTTTGAAATCTTCGATCTCTTTCTTGCAACTTCCAATTATCAACAGGTCATCGACATTCAACATAGTATAAGCAATTCAATCTTGCTTCTTCTTACATATACTCCATGCTCAGTTGTAAACTTTACAAATTCCATCTCCCTTAGGAAGCTATTTATCTTCTTATTCTAAGCTTTTGGCACTTGCTTAAGACCATACAGGGCTTTATGCAGTCTGTACACCTTTCTTTCTTCGCCTTGTTTCACAAACCCAACTGGTTGTGCAACATAAAATTCTTTATCTAAGGGGACATTCAGGAATGTAAATGTTACATCCATTTGACATATCTTCCAGTTGTTCATGTTTGCTAGACCAACAACCGGCCTGATTGTTTTGATCCTAGCAACAGGTGCAAAAACTTCTTCGAAGTCGATTCCTTTTTTTTTGAAGAAATAATTTCTCCACAAGTCTCGCCTTGTGTCGAGTCACTTCTTATTTAGGATTCGGCTTCACCTTGTATACCCATTTCACATCATATGCCTTCTTTCCTTGAGGAAATTCAACAAGTGACCAAGTGTTGTTGACTTCGATGGACTCTAGTTCCTCATTCATTTCTTTCTTCCGCTTCGAATCTTTCAATGCCTCAGCTACATTAACTGGTTCGACATCTGCGTAGAAAGCATAGTGTACCAGCTCACCTTCCTTATTGACCACGTCATCTGATGTAATCACACATTCTTAAAACCTTTCAAGCATGTGTCTTATTTGTTGAGGTCTTCTTAGGCCTACTTCACCTCTGACTTCTTCTTGTCAAACTTCTCTTTTGACTGCACTAGTTGGTTCTTCACGTAAAATTCTCACTGAATCCTTCTTAACATTCTCATTCCAATCTCATTCCTTAAGCTCATCTATGATCATGTCCATGTTGATCACAACTTGCTTGTTCATTGGATTGAGCAACTTGTATACTCCAGTCGAATGATATCCTATCAGGATCATTTGACTCGACTTGTCATCAAGTTTTCTTCTCAGCTGATCTGGCACATCTCTATGTGCAATAGATCCAAATACCTTCAGATGACTTAAGCTAGGCTTAACATCAGACCATCATTCTTTTGGTGTAATTGCTTCTAGCTTCTTCATTGGACATCTATTCAAGATGTATGTTGCAGTCGGCACTGATATTTCCCATAATTCTTTGGGTATATGCTTGCCTTTTAACATACTTCTCACCATATTCGTGATGGTTCTATTCTTCCTTTCTGTAGTTCCATTCTGCTGTGGAGTGTAGGGTGGCGCCACCTCATGCACAATCCCTTCTTTCTCACATAATGCATCGAAATATTTTGACACATACTCTCCACCACCATCAGTCCTCAAAATCTTTAGCTTTCGACCACTTTGCCTTTCGACCATAAATTTAAACCATTTTCGACTGAAATCATCTATGAAAGTGACAAAGTATCTGTTACCTCCAATCAAATCCATCTGGATAGGACCATATATATCAGAGTATATGACTTTAAGAATTTCCTTCGACTTGCTTCCTACATCCTCGCTAAATTTGTTCTTATGTTGCTTCTCCTGAACACATTTTTCATATACTTTGTTTAGGATGTCAATTTTTGGTAATCCTGAAACCATACTTCTTTTCAAATCTCTAATGTCTTTGTAATTGAGATGGCCAGGTCTATAATGCCATATCCATTCATCTCTACTGGCTGCAGTTGCAAGACATTTATGCTTCATCACATTAAATTCAATCTTGAAGGTTCTATTTTGAAACATTGGTTCCTTCAATATTAACATACCACCTGATTCGACAACTCTCATCATCTTGTCTTCAATCGACACTTTGTAATTCTTTTTGACCAATTGCGCTAAACTGAGAAAATTGCTCTTCATTCATGGTATCTACAACACATTGGAAATTACTGGCCTCTTGCCATATTCCTCATAATCAATACATCACCAAAACCTTCAGCTGCTAGAGTATTGTCATTTGTAAATTTCACCATGTTCTTCATTGAGGGTTTTATGTTTACAAACCAATCCTTCCTACCAGTCATGTGTGATGAGCATCTTGAGTCCAAGTACCACTGACCCTGGAGTCTTTCTTCATCTCTTATTGTGACCATTAGCAACATCTCTTCTTCTTCATGTTTCGCCAGCTTTGCATTAGTTTCTTGATTCTTCTGTTTTTCAAGACAATTACTAGAATAGTGACCATACTTCTGACAATTGTAACATTGAGTGTGACTTTTGTCAAGTTTTTTACCACCGTCTCTTCCTCTACCTGCTGCACCACCTTTTTGGTTGCTTTGGTATGAGAGCTTTCTCTGATTCGACCAACCTCCTTCTTGCTGATTTCGACTAGTTGAATTGTTATAGCCTCCTCTGCCTTTGTTGCCATTCTAACTTCCTTTGTCTTTGTTTTCTTTTGTTGATTGCACCTGCAAAGCCATACCACTCTTCGAGTTTCCCGCATCTCTTTCAGCCATACTTTGTTCATGAGATTCAAGCGTCCCTTGAAGCTCTTCATTTGTCAATGTTGACAAATCTTTCAAATCTTCTATGGCTACTACTACATGGTCGAACTTTAGAGCCAATGACCTCAAGATCTTTGCAACAACTGATCTTGATGTCAACACTTCTCTACATACCTTGATTTGGTTCCCCAGCTTTGTAACCCTAGTAAAAAAAATCAGTTATTCATTCATTGTCCTCCATCTGAAGCAATTCATAGGTTCTTTTGTGAGTTTGTAACCTTACATCTTTCACCTTTTCTGCGCCCCCAAATGATTTCTCCATGATTTCCCATGATTCTTTAGCCGATTCTACATCACTAACCTTTTCAAAATCATCTGGATCAACGCATTGATGAATTATAAAGAGAGCTTTATAATCTTTCTTTTTCAATTCTTTATATGCAGCCTTTTATTAATCTACCGCGTTTTCTGCAAGTGGTGGTATTCCTTCCTTCACAAGATCCCAAAGATCTTAATAACAAAAATCCACTTTCATCTACTTACACTAATTCTCATTATTATTGTTCTTGAGAATCGGAAGACAAGCCAGAAAACTCCTGTTTGGAAGATTCATCACCATCGTGATTTTCTTCCCACGAATCGCTCAGCCAGTGCTCTATATACTAGATGTTGAAATTAACCGAAAACTTTGATAATTACAAATCAATATTGATGAAAAAGATTCAATCAACCGATCGAAATCCCTTGTTTTTCACTCTTCACTTAAGTTAATCATTCACACCTTGATTGGAAGAATGATTCTGCGCAGCAATTATTAATGAAGAAGAAAGAAAGTTGAATAAGAAAAAATATTAGGGTTTGATGAAAATTGGGGAAGAATATGATTTCTACAGAGTAACTCTCTGCTCTCAATCTGAGAAAATATTATTCAACTATACAACTGCACTTTCTATTATGTGTCACAATTCATAATAGGGTTACTCCCTATTTATAATTGAGCTAGCTTGCTCCGTAAGCTAAAACCCAAAATTACAAAATCTCAAAATTACTATTTTGGTCTAAGTCGAAATCATGTGTTAAGCAACATGTTTCTACATTTTGACATTTAATGCTACTCGACACACAAAATAAGTTTCGACACATCCTTGTTTCTATCGAGCACTACCTGCTTCAACACAAGGAATTACATTGTCAACAAAACATAGCTGTCGTACCTCGAAAAATACGATCCTTCACAATTGTTGCGGAAAAATTAGTTTGAACAGAGTCTCCACCGAACTTTATTTATCCTAATAAAGGAATAGGAAAATATCGATAAAACCTTTAAAAACAGAATAATGGTCGTCGTAACCATATTCGAGTTCAGGAATCGTTTACGCGAGGGGAAGGCATTAAAACCCATAACGTTCGTTGTACTAAACGGAAACCTCATAATTAGATTGACGATTGAATGTTAGCTTATGTCATTTGTTTTTGTCGGGTGATAAAAATATTAAAAAGAGAAAAGAAAGGAAACCTTAAAAGGAGAAAAAGGAGGTTTTTTTATTAGTGTGCTCGCCAAAGATTAGAGCCCTTGTGTCTACGATCCTCCTTGTGAAATGAGGAATTATAGCATTCGTAGTTCAGAGGACTACTGTTTATGAAGGTGAGAAAAACACTTAGAAGGGGGGGTTGAATAAGGGTTTAGAAAAATATGGCAATAAAAACAAAAGATTTTTATCCTGGTTCGTTGAACTCAACTAATCCAGTCCACTCTATCAAGGTGATTTGCCTTTCTCCACAAGGACTTAATCCACTATATTCAAACAGATTACAGTGTCAACCACTAAGAACAACTGTCTTAGTCTTCTTAAGAAATTCTAAACACAACTTGGTCTTCTCAAGGAACCTTTTACAAATTAATGTAAACTAAACAAGTGTTTAAGATGCTTCTACAAAGCTATATCACAAACTGTGATTTTTACACTTAGATTAAGAACGAATAAAAACTATTCAACTTTGAGTAAGAAAGATTGTATGAGAGTTGTTGAATAATTTCAATGAGTTTTTCAATGATTCGTTAACCTTGAAGAGATGTTGAAGACGTCCTTTTATAGTGTTGAAAGTCCAATGCTTGAAGACTGTGCAAGTAGAGTAGCTGAGCCTTTTGTATTCACATGACTTTTCCTTTCTCAGAAGTAGAATGTTCAGAGAAATGCCTTTTGCCTGAATCCTTATATCTATCACAAATAAGGAATAGTTTCGTTGGAGAGGACGTTGAGAATAGTACCAAGTCTATTTGCGTGCTGACATCTTTTCAAACGTAAACAACATCAGATCCTCTGATGTGATTCTTGTTCTTCAGATCAGATTAAATGATATTAGAGTTGCAGCAACAGTGCTTCAGCGTGAGTGATATGATCAGAGCATACTTGTTTTTCAGAGCCTCTGTACTTGCAGCATAAAGTACATTCAAAGTCTTCTGAAACAATGCTTGAAACTCTTCATACAAAATCTCCAGCTACGTTTCAGATGCTTCTGCAGCTTCTGCTTCAGAGTCTTCTGCAGCTTCTGCTTCAGAGTCTCTTCTGGCAGCGCTCAGAGTCTTCTGATGGCTTGCTTCTAATGCTTCAGAGCTTTGCGTAGACTACTGTTCAGATGCATTTTTGCTTCCAAAAGAATATTTAATTTAATATCTGAAACAAAAACACTTGAACAAAATTAGAGTATATATTTTCTTAATACAAAATTTCATTAGAGTTATCATCAAAACATAGAGATATAATTAAACACCAATTTGTGTTCTAACAATCTTCCCCTTTTTGATGATGACAAAACATAGGAAATTTTGTTCAATAAAAAAAGGATAAATATATAACTCCCCCTGAGATAAAGAATCTCCCCCTGAAATGAATACTCCAATAGAAGAAAATACTTCCCTTTTTGCATGAGTAAACTTTTCAGATTAAGAGCCTGGTTAAAACCTTCTGGTTAGAATTCTGGATAGAATATACTTTCTAGAATCAGAGCTTGATTTGCTTTCCAGAAACAGAGCCTGGTAATAGCTTAATTTACTTTTACTGATTTTCTTTCCAGAATCAGAGGCTGGTTAGCCTTTAGGATCAAAGCCTGATTTGACTTATCTGAGCCTGGTAATCAGAACCTGGTTTGACTAAAAGTCTGGTTTGGGGATTCTCAGGGTAACTTCAATGAATTTTGTCAGATGATACGTTATAGTTCTGAAAGACTAAAATTTAATGTTAGATAAAATTTGCTATGTCTGATTTTCATTTCAGTAACTGTTTATATTTGAACAAACAGAATTTCTTTTTCTCCCCCTTTTTGTCATAATAAAAAAAAGAAAAATTTTAAAGACAAATAAAAGGTAAACAGAAGAAAATAGCATAAAACTGATAACATCAACAGATGTACAACAAATAATCAAACAGATAGATTCATTCAGAGATAATCAGAGTACATCAAGAACAAAACATGATTCAGAGAAAGTAGAAACAAAACAAAATAACACTTAAAGTGCACTGTAACACCCCACTTCCCAAATTAAATAAAATATAAACATTATAAATAAACATCAGAGTTTTCACAAAAACAGTGGGATATCACATCACCAATAGTTATCAAAAATACTTTATTCATTATTTTCAAAATAATACAGCGGAAATTATTATTCCAACATTCCTCCAGATTTACATAAAATCTTTATTATTATAAATCACCAAAATGTGATACGTCACAGGATTTTCAACAAGTTTAACATAAACAAATAAAACACCCATATCCCGTGTTACGTATCAGAGCATCCTAAGACTCGACTTGCACACCGCTATCCAAGCTATCTATGTACCTGGATTATCTGTACTTCTGAGGAAGCACAGACCACAACAACAACAAAGGGGTGAGAAAACATGATTAAAATATATTGGTAATTTAGTACATGCAAATAAGGTAGTAAAACACACCAATATTCACCCCACAACACCAATAATCGAACCTACTGTTCAAATTACAATATAACATATTATAGTGCAAATATGCAACTCAACACCAAGCATGCGGTACCGACTCATTGGTTCATTCAATCGAACCCTGGACAGATCACTTACGCTCCTACTGAGATATGATCTATCCCCGACAGATCACTTATGCTCCTACTGAGATATGATCTATCCCCACCATTCTCCACAAAGGAGTACGAATGAATCACATACACTCCTCCTGAGCAATGATTCATCCCACCAAACACCATGATATGTACGACACCAATGCACGACAACAATGCACGACAAACAAACTCAAGCACACTAAGTGCACACGATCCTCCTGATCACATCACCACACATTATTTATATTACACCACCAATAAACACAAGCACACTAAGTGCACAATAATTAAGCTCAAGTAAATAATCAATAAATCATTTCAATCGATCCATGGTTTAGTTACTATTTAATTAAACAATGACTCCCCAAAAATATTGGAAATAAAAATATTTGGCAAAGAACTATATTATTTATACCATGTTATAGATCTATTCAAGAGCTTTCCAATGCTTCGAACGGGGACTAAATCCGACTTACGGATCAAAAGTTATGGCCAAAATCGTCAAAACAGAAAATTCACCAATATAGAGCTTTGAGTCGACGCAAACAACGCAAAATGCAGAAAATTCTGTGTTTTCCACCGTTGGAGGCCTTCCGGACCTCCGATTTCAATTCTGTAAAAAGCCCCGGTTTCAAAATTTGAAATCCTACCATAATATGATAATTATAACAGCCAACAACATATTTTTAAAGATCATATCATCATATATCATATAACCATACTTTTCAACACCATGGAATTTAGGGGTTTCTATCCTAAATGTGATCCTACCTATTATACACTATTACACAATCCCCATGATCATACGAAAACCCACCCTTACTGCCCGGAACTATTATCTTGCTTAAATTCAAGCCTATTTCTCCACTTCTATCTCTTGTCCTCTCGGAACCTATTTCATACTCATCGCTATTACTACGGAAATTATACCGTATTTCACTAGTCTCATAACAGCAATTACACCACTCTATCAGTATCAACAACAATCATCACACTCTACTCTAATCAATTGTTCTTTAAACTATATCTGAGAACCTATATCATGGTCATTACCCAAGCCATAGAGGTTACACAAAATCTCACCAATACTCATGGTCATTATCCAAACCACAGAGGTTATACAGGAACTCACCAACATCGTAACAATGTACGAATTTCATCACCATCAACAACAACAGCAACAAGCATAATGTCATAAGTTCGTGTTCCTCACTAATATTACAGGAATTACACAGAATCCCACAATCATCATAAAATGTATGCACAAAACTCTTCAATAACAACAACATTCATAAACACAGACATAATATCATATATCGATCATAATCATCAAGTTCCTACGGGGTTAAGGAATCCCCTCTACCCAATTTCATGCATTATACCATTCCCAATCAGTTTCTCCCCCTTACCTGGATAATTGTTCTGACCGGTGATAAATTCCTCCAAGATTGGTCAATTCTGATCTTTCCTCTTCTTCTCCGTTCTTCGCTCCTTTCTTCGCTCTTCTCTCAATTTCCTCTTCTCACGTTCCATCTATCGTGACTTCTCAACTTACTTCCTTCCTATCCCTAATAACCCCTTCCACTTCTATTTTCTTTTAATTCTAATCCCAATAATAATAATAAAAATAATATTACAAATAATAGTAATTATAATAATCATTATAATAATAATAATACAAATAGCAATATTATTAATATTATTTCACCCATAATAATAATATTAATAATAATAGCAATAATACTCCACCAATAATATTAGTAATAATAATAATAATAATAATAATCATAATAATATTCTCCCACTAATAGTTATAATAATAGTAATAATATTAATAATAATAATATTCTCCAATATTAATAATATTACTACAAATAATAATAATAATAATAATAATAATAATAATAATAATAATAATAATAATAATAATAATAATAATAATAATAATAATAATAATAATAATAATAATACCACCATATTACTACTATTTATTTTATTATTATATTCACACCAATTCACCACCAATAATCCTCCCATATCAGGGACACCCACCAATCATTTTTAAACACACCCCCACCAAAGGGCACACCAACATATAATAATTAAAATAATAATAAAATGACTAAATAATTAAAATGGGTGGTGCAACTCTCCCCCACTTTAATTATTTTCGTCCTCGAAAATTACCTGATGGAAATAGTCCCGGATACGCTTCCCGCATTCTTCATTCCAATTCTCAGGTCACACTGCCTTCTGCAGCACCCCCCTCAAGCCACTTTCACCAAAGCTATCTCCTCCCCTCGGAGTTGTTTCGCGTTCGTCAAACGAACTAGCAATGCCTCCACAATTAAATTATTTTCCACTGGTACATCATCCACCTGATTCAATGTAATTCCTCAACGAAGACACATGAAACACGTCATGCCAATTCACAGCGACAGCGGAAAAACGATCTAACATGTTACTCCTCCCATGCCTCTGCTGCGCTACTCTGATACAACCATAGAACCCGGTGCGAACTTCCGAGATTTCGAAGCCCGACCAGCACCAATCACCGACGTGACTTTCAAAACACATATTTCCTTATATCCTCTTGATCTTCTCAGCCATCTCAAGCATAATTCTCGGTCTGAGCACAACATTCCCACTCGACTTATTCCAACACAGAAGAGTCTTACACTCCCTATCTCACCAAGCCATATATAGTGCCATTTCGACACTAGGATGGTAATCGTTATTATAGGTAACTCAATCAACGGTAATTACTCATCCCACAATCCACCTTGATCCAACACCCAAGCTCTCACCAATTCTCTACAGACTCAATAGTCCTCTCTGACTGACCATCAGTTTGCGGATGGTAAGCCGAACTCAACTTCAACTTGGTACCTGAAGCTTCCTGTAAGCCCCTCCAACATCTCAATATAAACCTCAAATTTCAATCTAACACAACATTCGACAGTATCTCATCCAACTTCACTACTTCCTCAATATGTATCTCATATATCCTTAACACGGAATAGTTCATCCACTCACAACAACCCAAATTAAAATTATGTCTTTCCAATTCTTTGGAAATCTCAACATCAAATCCGTGAAAATACTACCTGATTTCCACTCTGAAATATTCAACGGCTGCATCAGACTCAACAGTCTCTGATGTTCACTCTTCGAATTCCAATAATTCTAACCAGTATATTCAACCTCAACCACTCCTCTCCTCATCTATGGTCACCAAAAAAATCTACTCAAATTCAGTTACTTCTTCATAGCACCGGGATGGGCACTCCATCTACCTCAATGTATTTCTTCACGAGTACTCCTACTCCCCTCAACAACATCCGGTCCACATACCCCATCACAACATATCATGGTACTATTTCCACAAACTCGACAATCCACTCTTCGACTCTGATTTATCAATTTCAACTAATTCACCAACTCAACCCAGATTTTTGACCTCCTCGAATCTCCTCAAGAATACTACTAGTACGGTCTAACATACGAGGCTTAACTCCAAAGGAAGTCTCTTCACAGACCAGACTCACATCACAAAATTTCCCAACCGGTTCCAACTCTTTTCGCCATTTTCCTCGGTACAAGCAAGGTTTCCAAATCGAAGCATCAGCTACCACGGTATATACCAAAAACATACAGTAAGATAACACATCAAACGCACCCGATCACGACGGTAAAAGTTGACCAAATTACACGTTTCGAATATTCTGCTATAATTGGATCACCCATTGACATAAAAACCATTTTTCCCGGAAAGAGCATCTCGTTAGCTCTCCAAATCTTCAAACGGGGGTCAAAACGGACATACGGTTCAAGAGTTATGAATTTTCGAAGTTTTCCAAAAAACCAGAATTTTGCCGAAAAACTGCTACGGGATTTTGCATTCTTGTCCGAAAATTCGACCGATTCGATTCCTTTCTTCGAAACAAACACATACTCATACTCACCTAACATATAGCCTTGAATTAGAACTATTAAACATGATTTCTACAACGTCCGATTTCGATTCCGTAAAAAGTTGCGATCTCGGAATTCAGCGTACAACAATAATTTTATACCTAGGAGACCATCCAACACACTTTCAATCTTTAAATATTTTAAAACCCAATTACTCCCAATCTCAACAGCAGATCTTGGAGCCTCCCATTGCGATACAACTTTGACCTTTGATACCACAACCACAATAGCTTTACCCGAGCTCACACGACCAAGGAAAACTCACATCCTTCAGCCCGTTGATCCATCAACTCATCAACTCTTGGAAGCGAACGCTTATCCTTGATAGTCACCTTGTTCACTTATCCATAGTTCATCCAAAGCTTCACAAAACCTTCCATCTGTCTAACTAACAAAATTGGTGCACCTTATGGTAACACACTCAAACAAAAGAACCTCTCTTCCAGCAGGTCTTCAAGTTGACTCTTTAACTTTCTCAATCCCAATGCAAACACACAGTATGGAGTCACCCATATCAGACTAGTTCCAAGAACGAAGTCAATGTGTAAGCTTTACTTCACATTCCGATAGTAAACCATTTACCTCCTTAGGAAAACTTCCGGACAATCACAATTAAGTGATAAACCCCAATTTCTCACTTTCCTTAACATTCAAAGTTTCCATCAAAATACACACCTCAACACCGTCTTACGCCAACTCCTCAAAATAATCCCTTAAGCACTTAGCCTAACTCAAGACAATTCATTGCTCACACCACCTAAGCTTGCAAGACACCTTTATCCCATCCAACACAATTCCGTCTACTATTAACAAGAGATTGAGGGTGATCAGTTCCTCAATTTGTCAATAGACAGCTGAAAATCATGATGGGGTATAAACCATCTTTACCAAACTATAAGAGCGTAACACACTAAGCCACAACACTGTAACATTCCGGAGAAATACCAACTTCTCCCCCACTGGAATCATTTCACTTCTATCGACAAAGTTTAAACAACAACATGTACCGACAGTGTTTTTACACACATGTCGCATACCGGGGAACAATAACACTAGACAACATTGGCTGGACGGACCGACCTGCTCTGATACCAATTGTAACACCCTACTTCCCAAATTAAATAAAATATAAACATTATAAATAAACATCAGAGTTTTCACAAAAATAGTGGGATATCACATCACCAATAGTTATCAAAAATACTTTATTCATTATTTTCAAAATAATACAACGGAAATTATTATTCCAACATTCTCGGTCATCCGCCAGATTTACATAAAATCTTTATTATTATAATTCACCAAAATGTGATACGTCACAGGATTTTCAACAAGTTTAACATAAACAAATAAAACACCCATATCTCGTGTTACGTATCAGAGCATCCTAAGACTCGACTTGCACACCGCTATCCAAGCTATCTATGTACCTGGATTATCTGTACTTCTGAGGAAGCACAGACCACAACAATAACAAAGGGGTGAGAAAACATGATTAATATATATTGGTAATTTAATACATGCAAATAAGGTAGTAAAACACACCAATATTCACCCCCACAACACCAATCATCGAACCTACTGTTCAAATTATAATATAACATATTATAATGCAAATATGCAACTCAACACCAAGCATGCGGTACCGACTCATTGGTTCATTCAATCGAACCCTGGACAGATCACTTATGCTCCTACTAAGATATGATATATCCCCGACAGATCACTTACGCTCTTAATGAGATATGATCTATCCCCACCATTCTCCACAAAGGAGTACGGATGAATCACATACATTCCTCCTGAGCAATGATTCATCCCATCAAACACCATGATATGTACGACACCAATGCACGACAACAATGCACGACAACAATGCACGACAAACAAACTCAAGCACACTAAGTGCACACGATCCTCCTGATCACATCACCACACATTATATATATTACACCACTAATAAACACAAGCACACTAAGTGCACAATAATTAAACTCAAGTAAATAATCAATAAATCATTTCAATCGATCCATGGTTTAGTTACTATTTAATTAAACAATGACTCCCCAAAAATATTGGATATAAAAATATTTGGCAAAGAACTATATTATTTATACCATGTTATAGATCTATTCAAGAGCTTTCCAATGCTTCGAACGGGGACTAAATCCGACTTACGGATCAAAAGTTATGGCCAAAATCGTCAAAACAAAAAATTCACCAATATACAGCTTTGAGTCGACGCAAACAGCACAGAATGCAGAAAATTATGTGTTTTCCACCGTTGGAGGCCTTCCGGACCTCCGATTTCAATTCCGTAATAAGCCACGGTTTCAGAATTCGAAATCCTACCATAATATGACAATTATAACAGCCAACAACATATTTTTAAAGATCATATCATCATATATCATATAACCATACTTTTCAACACCATGGAATTTAGGGGTTTCTATCCTAAATGTGATCCTACCCATCATACACTATCACACAATCCCCATGATCATACGAAAACCCACCCTTACTTCCCGGAACTATTATCTTGCTCAAATTCAAGCCTATTTCTCCACTTCTATCTTTTGTCCTCTCGGAACCTATTTCATACTCATCGCTATTACTACGGAAATTATACCGTATTTCACCAATCTCATAACAGCAATTACACCACTCTATCAGTATCAACAACAATCATCACACTCTACTCTAATCAATTTTTCCTTAAACTATATCTTAGAACCTATATCATGGTCATTACCCAAGCCACAGAGGTTACACAAAATCTCACCAATACTCATGGTCATTATCCAAACCACAAAGGTTATACAGGAACTCACCAACATCGTAACAATGTACGAATTTCATCACCATCAATAACAACAGCAACAGGCATAATGTCATAAATTCGTGTTCCTCACTAATATTACAGGAATTACACAAAATCCCACAATCATCATAAAATGTATGCACAAAACTCTTCAATAACAACAACATTCATAAACACATACATAATATCATATATCAATCATAATCATCAAGTTCCTACGGGGTTAAGAAATCCCCTCTACCAAATTTCATGCATTATACCAATCCCAATCAGTTTCTCCCCTTACCTGGATAATTGTTCTGATCGGTGACAAATTCCTCCAAGATTGGCCAATTCTGACATTTCCTCTTCTTCTCCGTTCTTCGCTGCTTTCTTCGCTCTTCTCTCAATTTCCTCTTCTCACTCTATCTATCGTGACTTCTCAACTTACTTCCTTCCTATCCCTAATAACCCCTTTCACTTCTATTTTCTTTTAATTCTAATCCCAATAATAATACAAATAATATTACTAATAATAATAGTTTTAATAATCATTATAATAATAATAATACACATAGCAATATTATTAATATTATTTCACCCATAATAATAATATTAATAATAATAGTAATAATACTCCACCAATAATATTAATAATAATAATAATAATAATAATAATAATAATAATAATATTCTTCCACTAATAGTTATAATAATAGTAATAATATTAATAATAATAATATTCTCCAATATTAATAATATTACTACAATTAATAATAATAATAATAATAATAATAATAATAATAATAATAATAATACCACCATATTACTACTATTTATTTTATTATTATATTCACACCAATTCACCACCAATAACCCTCCCATATCAGGGACACCTACCAATCATCATCAAACACACCCCCACCAAAGGGCACCCCAACATATAATAATTAAAATAGTAATAAAATGACTACATAATTAAAATGGGTGTTACATGCACAAACATAAGAACTAAGATAAACGTGATGCAAGAAGCATAAGGATGTGGGTCATCTCAGAAGTAGATTCCTCTTGCTTAGCCATCCATTTCTGTATGTTGTCTGTTTTCTCATCTTGTTTTGCCATCCAAGATTTAATTTCAGATTGACCAGCTTCTAGCACACAAATCTTGTCTTCTAGGTCTGGATTCTCTTTCTTAACTTCAGAAGAAGTAAGAGCAGATTCAGATGCAGGAGTAGGAGCAGAGTCAATGATCATTGTAGATGCAGATTCTGGAGGCACAGATTAAGATTGTTGGTCTACAATCATCAGAGCTAATGGATTGGTTTCCAGAGTGACTTCAAGAGCAGATTCTTCAATAGTCTCAGAGGTAGAAGTTGCTCTAGAAGTTGAAGGTGCATCCTCAAGAAGCAATGTTGGAGATCTGTTCACATTCCACAGCGTATGTCTGACAACTTCATCAAATCTGACCTTTGCGTCATCAGAGCAAATGGTCTTCAGATTAGAAGCCACAGAGTTGAATCTGGCAATGAACTTAATCCAGCATTCTTCAGAAGCTTCTGGATTAATGCTCGAGAGACATTCCTCCTTTACAGAGTCTAAACTCATCCTTATTTCTTTCTTGAAATTAGCAAACAAAGCATTAACATCTAGCCTGGATTTAGGTTTAAGGTAGGCTTCCAGAGGTGATGTTTTGGGTTTTTCTGGAGGGGGTGGTATGCTAAAGGTTGGTATAATAAACAGAGGACGAGGATAAGAAGGTAATGAAGGATGTTCAGATGAAATGAAAGCTTTGGATCTGGATGAAGATGATTTGGGAAACAAGAACTGTTTGAAATTTGATACAGAGGGAATGATATCAAATGGTGTTGAAGTATAGGGGATAAAAACAGAATTATGAAAGTGCAGAGGTTCAGGTGGAATGATATCTGGTTGTTGTGTTAGATAGGCTTGAAGTACAGAAGGAAGGATAGTTGAAGAAATAGGTTTATATGGAATGGTAGGGTCAGATGCTTCTATTCTGGTATAAAAGTTTTTGAGTTTTAGACCATATGGAAGGGGATAAGAGGGATGAGGTTTGAAATAAGCAAAGGATACAAACTTAGATGTTCTAGGTTCATAGCCACGGAGTGAGGGGGTGAGTTAATTTCTGGTGGTAAGTCAGATTCAGATGAATCAGATGGTTCAGATGAATGACAGGATGTGGAAGAGATATCAACCAGAGTTGTCAAAGGTTGAATATATAGGACTACAGAATCAGATATGAAGGGTTCAGAAGGTTGGATAGATTCTGGTTCAGGATTAGAAGGAATGGATTGTTCTGGTTGTGGTTGTTGTTATTCTAGTTCTTGTGGTGTTGGTTTTGTTGGTTGTGAAGTTAGTGGTTCTGGTGGGGGAATTTCAGATGATCGTTGTGGTGCACGTGTTTGTTAGATGGGGGGATATCAGATGGTTGAGAATGTGTAGGTTCAGAGTTATACTTTTCAGATGGAGTTGCTAGAGGTTAGGGTACAGAAGAAGTTGTAACAGAAGGTTTCTTAGGTTTAGAAACACGAGGAGGAGAAGGTGAAGGAGAAGGTATAAGTTCATGGAGAGTTTGATCAGATGTTAATACCTCTTTGACAGTTTCAAAAATAGAATCTAAACTTGCCTCTGGAGGATTGACCTTTTGCTTCTTGACCCTTTTGGGTTTGACAGCAATAGCTTCACCAGTAGCCTTCCTCTTGGGTTTTGAAGATCCTTCTTCAGCAACCTTTCTCTTCTTCTTGTGTCTGGCCTCATAAAGATCTGGAGCAGGTTCACCTGCCTTCTGAACCAGATTTTCCAGTAAAGGAGTTCCATCCTTCAGACACTCTACAATGTACTTCAGAATAATCTCCCTTGGTTCATTGGCGAAGAACATAGGAAAATTATCCACAGGTATCCTTCTTTGAGTGACTTCTTCAGAATTTATTTTCTTTGGTGCAGAAGTGATTTCTTCTACAACTTTCATCCTCTGAAGACTCTTCCCATTCATAGGTTTTCCAATTACAGAAGCTAACTCTTCCTTCAATCCATCTTCTACCAAATGTCCAACCAGACCATTCTCAGTCAGAATGTCTGAGATAAGTCTTCCCATTGGAATCTAGTTTCTTATCTTCTGATGTTTGGTTCTGACCTCTTCCCTTGACAGTTTAACATGTGTCCACAGATGATTAAACAAAAGATACAGCAGATCCACCTTTGTGCTCTGACTCAGACAATACATGAAGTATAACTGATCAGTGTTAACATAGTCTAGAGAATTGGAAGATTTTCTAGGATGAATGCAACCCATGAAAATCTTAGCCCAGATCTTATAAACTGGCTTAAAATCCTTTACCTTGTTAGAGACTTCTCCAGATGAGCAAACTTCTCTATAAACATCAGTCATATCCACAGGCCCAACTGGCAGATTTGTGACACCATCAGTTTCCTCATACCCTATGAGTTTTCTTATAAGATCTTTAGTTATGATGATTTCTTTTCCCAAAATATAAGAGACAATGAACTTAGGGCAAGTAGAAGCATGGATCCAGAATTCCTTTACCAGACAAGGATAAACTGGTCCCATCAGCCTATTAAAAAACTTAGTCTAACACTGTGCATCAACAATGGACCGAAGATCATACCCATTTTCCGCAAAAGATTCAAAGTTAACAATGGATTCACACAAGACTTCCAGCTTGTCAACAGGTGTGAGTAATGTTTTAATAGGTTCCTTGAAAGCAACAACACCCATGTTTGAAGAAAAAACAACAGCCATTGAAGATTGGAATTGAGCAGAAGTTGTTGATGAAGTAGCCATTGTTGTTCTTGAAGATTTAGGGTTACATAGATGTTTGGGTTTGAGAGAGAGATGAAAGCAATGAAATAAGAAGAAATGCATACAAGGGTGTTCGTGAGAGTGAAAAGTGTGAAATGTGTAAAGTTGTGGCATTTATAGAAGAAATTAGGGCACACAAGAGTCACACGTTCAACACGCTTGCACTTAGCATTTAATGAAAAGAATATAATCATTTCAAGCAATTAATGATTCTGACAATTGGGGGGAAAACGAGAAACTCAATATTCAAAAACAGTACCTCAAACGTCAATTCAGTATTGTGCACTCCATCTTTTCAGATTCAGAGTTAACGTGTTTGCTTGCATATGCTTCTGAAACTTCTTTGAGAAATGAAACGTTAGCCAATGTTCAGATCCTCTGAGGCTTGTTAGTTCAGATTTGCACACAATAAATAATAAATAATAAATAAATAAATAGATCTAATACTTCAGATTTAAAACATTTTCATCTGAGAAAAATTTCTTTTGATAAACATTTTATTTTGGACAGAAATCCATACTTATATTTTCAGAATAAATTTGAATCTATCTTCAGTAAGGGGTTTTGTAAAAATATCAGCCCATTGATGATCTGTATCAACAAAGTTTAAACTGATGATTCCCTTCTGAACATAGTCTCTGATGAAGGGATGTTTTATCTCAATATGCTTAGCCTTAGAGTGTAAAATAGGATTTTTAGACAAGCATATAGCAGAAGTATTATCACAGAAGATTGAAATGTTACTCTCATGGATCTGATAGTCTTCTAGTTGACTCTTCATCCAGAGCATCTGAGTGCTACAACCAGCAACAACAATGTATTTTGCTTCTGTTGTTGAAAGCGCAATAGTGGGTTGCTTCTTGTTGAACCAAGAGATTAGATGACTTCCAAGAAACTGGCAGCTTCCAGAAGTACTTTTTCTTTCTACTCTGTCTCCAGCATAGTCAGCATCACAGAATCCAACTAATTTATAATCATCAGATCTTCTGTAACATAAACCCACATTAGTAGTACCTTTCAGATGCCTTAGAATCCTCTTAACAGCTGTTAAGTGTGATTCTCTAAGATCTGATTGGAATCTGGCACACAAAAAAACACTGAATAGAATATCAGGTCTAGAAGCAGTCAAATACAGAAGAGATCCAATCATACCTCTGTAAAGCTTTTGATCTACTTTCTTACTTACCTCTTCCTTACCAAGAGTGCTTGTAGGATGCATTGGAGTTTTGGCCAACTTGCTTTCAGTCATTTTAAACTTCTTTAGTAGCTCCTTTACATACTTAGTCTGATGTATGTAGGTGCCTTCTGGAGTTTGATTGACTTGGATTCCCAGAAAGAATCTGAGTTCTCCCATCATGCTCATCTCAAATTCAGCCTGTATAGAAAGAGCAAACTCCTTTTCCATCGTAACATTGGTAGATCCAAATATAATATCATCTATATAAATTTGACAAATTAACAAGTCTTTCTTAAATGATTTAAAGAAGAGAGTTGTGTCCACTTTGCCTCTGATAAAATTCTTTTCCAGAAGAAAATTACTTAATCTCTCATACCAAGCTTTGGGAGCTTGTTTTAAACCATAGAGTGATTTTTTAAGTTTAAAAACATGTTCTGGAAATTTATCATTTTCAAAACCAGGAGGTTGGTGAACATAAACTTCCTCTTCTATAATATCATTTAAGAAGGCACTCTTAACATCCATCTGATAAAGAGTGATGTTATTTTGTGCAGCAAAAGAAATGAGTAGGCGTATAGACTCTAACCTGGCCACAGGAGCATAAGTCTCTGTGTAGTCAATTCCTTCTTGCTGACTATACCCTTGAGCAACTAGCCTTGCTTTGTTTCTTACAACTTCACCATGCTCATTCAATTTGTTTCTGAAGACCCATTTGGTTCCAATAATATTGAATCCTTTTGGTCTTGGAACCAGATCCCAAACGTCATTTTTTGGTGAATTGATTTAGCTCTTCTTGCATAGCAATTATCCACTCATTATCATTCAGAACTTCATCAACAGAAGTTGGTCCAATGATAGACACCAACCCAAAAAGTGACGTTGCAGATGATCTGAGGAAAGACCTTATTCTGATAGGGTCATCCTTCTTTCCAATTATCACATCCTCTGGATGAGAGGCCTTGATTCTGGATGATGATCCCTTAATATTTGGTTCTTCAGAAATATTCAAATTGTTCATCTGAGCAGCCAATGGAGTTGCATCTGGTGTTGCTTCTGGTTCTTTCACTTGAGCCTTTTCTGCCTCTGAGACTTCAGAGTCTGTGAGAATGACTTCTCTATCTGCAGAATTATCAAGCTGTTTGGCTTTTGATTGCCAAGCTTATCATCAAATCTAACATGTATTGATTCCTCCACAATCTGTGTCTCAGTATTGTATACTCTGTAGCCTTTAGAGCGTTCAGAATACCCAAGCATGAAACACTTCTGTGCTTTAGAATCAAACTTGTTCATATTCTCTTTAGTATTCAACATAAAATATACACATCCAAAAGGATGGAAATAAGAAATGTTGGGCTTTCTATTCCTCCACAATTCATAGGGAGTCTTCTTCAGAAGAGGTCTTACAGACACTCTGTTCTGAATATGGCAAGCTGTGTATATTGCTTCTGCCCAAAAATGTTTTGCCAGATTAGTCTCGTTGATCATGGTTCTGGCCATTTCTTGCAATGTTCTATTTTTCCTCTCTACAACTCCATTCTGTTGTGGAGTTCTAGGGCAGGAGAAATCATGTGCAATGCCATTTTCATTAAAATATTTTTCAAAATATTTGTTTTCAAATTCACCACCATGATCACTTCTGACTTTAACAATTTTAAAATCTTTTTCATTCTGAACTTGTTTGCAGAAGTCAAAGAACACAGAATGTGACTCATCCTTGTATTTTAGGAATTTCACCCATGTCCATCTGCTGTAGTCATCAACAATGACTAATCCATACTTCTTGCCTCTGATGGATGCAGTTTTCATTGGTCCAAACCGATCAATATGAAGTAACTCTAATGGTCTTGAGGTTGAAACAACATTTTTAGTTTTAAAAGAAGATTTTGAAAATTTTCCTTTTTGACATGCTTTACAAAGAGCATCTGAGTTGAACTTCAACTGAGGAAGTCCTCTAACCAGATTGAGTTTATTAATCTGAGATATACGTCTCATACTAATATGCCCCAATCTTCTGTGCCAGACCCATTGCTCATCATTAACAGACAGAAGACATTTTATGTTCTGAATCTTAAGTTCTGAAAGATTGATTTTATAAATGTTGTTCTTCCTCTTTCCATTAAATAGGATTGAGCTATCCTTTTGACTGACAGCTTTGCAACATTTTTTATTAAAGATTATGTCATAACCATTGTCACTTAATTGACTTATGGACAATAAGTTATGCGCTAATCCTTCAACAAGTAATACATTAGAAATGGAAGGAAGGTTACCATTACCTATGGTTCCAGAGCCAATTATCTTGCCCTTCTGGTTCCCTCCAAACTTGACGTCACCTCCAGATCTAAGCTCCAGGCTTTGGAACATAGACCTTCTTACCGTCATATTATGCGAGCAGCCAGAGTCCAGGTACCAAGATTGGTGTTTTGACTTTGCCGCTAAAGATATCTGCAACAGGTATTATTTTGTCTTTTGGCACCCAGATCTTTTTGGGTCCTTTAGGGTTAGTTGCCTTAAATTTTTGTCTGAACTTCTGTCTTCTGATAGCAGGTTTGTTCTGACTAACTTTAGGTTTAAACACAGAAATGTTCTGACCAGAACGTGTGTGTTTAATATCATTAAGATGGCCAAACTTAAAAGTAGAATACAATGGAGTATGCTTAATGATTAGTTTATCAACAGATGTTGGATTTAAATCTTTCCTAGAAGAAGATTCATATCCAATACCCTTCCTGTTATTTCTGCTTACACAATAGATCATTGAAGCCATCTTGCTTCTCTCTAGGCTTCTTGCCAGAAATCTATGAAAACTATAGTCATATTCTTCTAAAATGTTTTTAGATTTTGACTTAGTTTCAACTTCAGAATCTTGTTGAGCTTTTTCTAATTCATTTTTAATTTTCAAATTGTTTGCTTTAAACTCAGCAACTTCTGATTTCAGAAGATCATTCTCAGATACAAGATTGCTTTCAAGCTTCTTGCACTTGAGCTTAACCTTACTATAGTTTTCTAACATTTCTGATAAACTCTCAATAAGCTCTGCTCTAGAAAGTTCAGAAAATACCTCCTCAAAATCTGATTCTGATTCTGATCCAGATGTTTCTGCATGGTCTTCTACATCAGCCATGAGTGCCATATTTTCACATTCCTCATCTGAGTCTGATGAAGATTCAAATGCATCTAAATCATCCCAGGTTTCCATCAGAACTTTCTTTTTATGGCCAGACTTCCTTCTTGGCTTCTCCTTCTAAAGCTTTGGGCATTCATTCTTGTAGTGCCCAGGTTCCTTGCATTCATAACAGACAACCTCTTTCTTTCCAGATCTTCTGTGTTCGGAAGACTCTTTATGTTGATCTGGTTTCTTGAAGTTATTGAACTTCCTCTGTTTATGCTTCCAGAGTTTGTTGATCCTTCTGGACAGCAGGAATAGTTCATCTTCTTCTTCAGAAGAAGACTCTTCATAACTTTCTTCTATAACTTGAAACACTTTAACAGATTTGTTAGACTTTAAAGTAACAGACTTACCTTTTTTCTGGGGTTTCTCTTCTTCTAGTTCAATCTCATGACTCCTCAGAGAGCTGATCAGTTCCTCCAGCGTGATCTTGTTCAGATCCTTTGCTAGCTTCAGAGTAGTGACCATTGGTCTCCATCTGATTGGCAAACTTCTGATGATCTTCTTAACATGATCTGCAGTGGAGTAACCCTTGTCCAGAACTTTCAAGCCAGCTGTGAGAATCTGGAATCTAGAGAACATAACTTCTACAGATTCAGATTCCTCCATTTTGAAGGCTTCATATTTTTGGATCAGCGCCAGAGCCTTGGTCTCCTTGACTTGAGAATTTCCTTCATGAGTCATCTTCAAAGATTCAAACATACCAAATGTTGTTTCTCTGTTAGTAATTTTCTCATACTCAGTATGAGATATAACATTTAGTAGTATGGTTCTTGCTTTATGATGATTCCTGAATTCTTTCTTCTGAGCTTCAGTCATAGATTTGTTG
The DNA here is from genome assembly GCA_963859935.3 of Lathyrus sativus. NCBI lineage: Eukaryota > Viridiplantae > Streptophyta > Magnoliopsida > Fabales > Fabaceae > Lathyrus > Lathyrus sativus. The sequence goes on along the minus strand of OZ012736.1, from coordinate 361,278,173 downwards.
TCCATCTTTTTGCCATCCCCATCAGTGGAGTGAACATAACCATCAATGACTAAATCCCAAAGGTCAGCATCATATCCTAGAAAGAAGCTTTCAATCCTGTCTTTCTAGTAGTCAAACTTCTCCCCATCAAACATAGGGGGTTTAGTGCTAATTCTATCTCTGTCCTCATATCTATTGTTGTTGGATGTTGAAGCTTCAGCCATAATGTATCAACCAAAATATATCAAGAGTTTTCTCAACTGGATCTTTTTTGTTCACGGTGAAGTGAGAGCACTGACAAAACCGGAGCTCTGATGCCAACTGAAGGTGAGAAAAACACTTAGAAGGGGGGGGGGGGGGGGTTGAATAAGGGTTTAGAAAAATATGGCAATAAAAACAACACACGATTTTTATCCTAGTTTGTTAAACTCAACTAATTCAGTCCACCCTATCAAGGTGATTTGCCTTTCTCCATAAGGACTTAATCCACTATATTCAAACAGATTACAGTGTCAACCTCTAAGAACAACTGTCTTAGTCTTATTAAGAAATTTTGACCACAACTTGATCTTCTCAAGGAACCTTTTACAAATTAATGTAAACTAAACAAGTGTTTAAGATGCTTCTACAAAGCTATATCACAAACTGTGATTTTTACACTTAGATTAAGAACGAATAAAAACTATTCAACTTTGAGCAAGAAAGATTGTATGAGAGTTGTTGAATAATTTCAATGAGTTTTTCAATGATTCGTTAACCTTGAAGAGATGTTGAAGACGTCCTTTTATAGTGCTGAAAGTCCAATGCTTGAAGACTGTGCAAGTAGAGTAGCTGAGCCTTTTGTCTTCACATGACTTTTCCTTTCTCAAAAGTAGAATGTTCAGAGAAATGCCTTTTGCCTGAATCCTTGTGTCTATCACAAATAAGGAATAGTTCCGTTGGAGAGGACGTTGAGAATAGTACCAAGTCTATTTACATGCTGACATCTTTTCAAACGTAAACAACATCAGATCCTCTGATGTGATTCTTGTTCTTTAGATCAGATTAAATGATATTAGAGTTGCAGCAACAGTGCTTCAGCGTGAGTGATCTGATCAGAGCATACTTGTTTTTCAGAGCCTCTGTACTTGCAGCATAAAGTACATTCAAAGTCTTCTGAAACAATGCTTGAAACTCTTCATACAAAATCTCCATCTACGTTTCAGATGCTTCTGCAGCTTCTGCTTCAGAGTCTTCTGCAGCTTCTGCTTCAGAGTCTCTTCTGGCAGCGCTCAGAGTCTTCTAATGGCTTGCTTCTGATGCTTCAGAACTTTGCGTAGACTACTGTTCAGATGCATTTTTGCTTCCAAAAGAATATTTAATTTAATATCTGAAACAAAAACACTTGAACAAAATTAGAGTATATATTTTCTTAATACAAAATTTCATTAGAGTTATCATCAAAACATAGAGATATAATTAAACACCAATCTATGTTCTAACAGTTTATTGGTTTGTGTTTTTTTTAATGAACGAGTGTTTAGATCGCATTCTAAGGGCTAAACATTGGCTTTTCTACTCTCAGGGGAGGCTTAAGCACTAGTTTGTATGCTCGTTAGAAGGGATTACTCGATGTTCTTTTAAAAAAAGGGTGTTTGATCGCACGGGGTAAGAAAAAGAGAAATTTGATGTGTTAAGTTTCTTGTTGGATGACAATTATTCGAATGATCGAATTAGGCAACTTGTATCCAAGTAATCGAGGAGAGGAATCGAAGGCTCCAGACCATCTCCCTTTTCATCCTTAATTACGAAAGGATTTGGATAATTTTTAGGTATCCTAAAGATGACAAATACTCGAATGGTAAAGTAAGGCAAATCGTATCCAAGTATTCGAGAAAGGGAATAGAAGGCTTTAGACCACTTTCTTTTTCATATACGTTGTTAGGAAAATAGTTTGATAAGGTTGATTAGGAATTTTGAGGAGAATCAGAGTGGAAGCTTTTAATTGATGACGATTACTCAAATGGTCGAGTAAGGCAACTCGTATCCAAGTAATCGAGGAGAGGAATCGAAGTCTCGAGACCATCCCCTTTTTCATCCTTAATGAAATGGTATTTGAATATGATTAGGTGTTTTTGAGTTTGAATATGAACTGGTGTTTAAACTTCTTTATTTATTGGTACCCTTTGCCATCCTTATTTGCAATAGAAATAATTTACCCCTCCTAAATTGAAATATAATCAAAATATTTTTTTGTCAAATAATCTAGTAATTTGAAAGTCACGTTTTAAATATAAATAAATAAAATATCGCAGGTCAAACTCAAACTCCCATAGTGGTATTTTTACACAAATATCAATTGAACTGTTTATCGAACAAATATTATCATCATATTATATAAAACGTTTATGTACATCAATTTTATAAATATTCTTTTCATTTATATTTCATTTTAAAGAAAATATTTATCAATAATTAATAATATAATGACGAGCCCACGTGTTTACAATATCCCCACCAACCATCCACTTGACAGCAATATTTATTTTTTTAAAATTTATCACCGCCATCCTATTTCACCTATAAAATGTCTAGTTCTAATCTAATGTGATCAGAGTAAACAAACTCAAATCATTTCTTTCTTTTGCTAATTATAGTTTTTGCTTTGAAAGAAAAACTTAACTAGTTGCAAACAAAATGGGATCTTTAAACACAAGAAAGAATAAACCACATGTTGTGTGCATCCCATATCCAGCACAAGGTCACATAAACCCAATGCTCAAACTAGCTAAACTTCTTCATTTCAAAGATCATTTTCATGTCACCTTTGTTAACACTGAATACAATCACAAACGTCTTCTCAAATCTAGAGGTCCTAATTCTCTTAACGGTCTCTCCTCTTTCCGTTTTGAAACTATTCCTGATGGTCTACCTGAGACCGACGTGGATGTCACACAGGATATCCCTTCCCTGTGCGACTCCACTAAAAGAACTTGCTTACCTCACTTTAAAAAACTTCTTGCCAAACTCAATAATGCTATCGACACCCCTCCTGTTACTTGCATAGTTTCTGATGGTGTTATGAGCTTTACTTTGGATGCTGCTCAAGAACTTAATATCCCAGAAGTGCTTTTCTGGACAACTAGTGCTTGTGGCTTCATGGCATATACGCAATATAGTCAACTCGTTGAAAGAGGCTTAACACCACTCAAAGGTAAATAGTTTTTTCTTACATGAAAATTTTATATTTTAGTTAGATAAGTATATATAAATAAGATTTTAACGTGTTCATCATGCAGATTCGAGTTATATGACAAATGGATATTTGGAAACTACCATAGATTGGATACCAGGCATTAAAGAAATACGGTTAAAGGATATCCCAAGCTTCATCAGAACTACAGAACCAAATGATCTTATGCTTGATTTTTTATCAGGTGAGTGCGAAAGAGCTGAAAAAGCTTCGGCAATTATTATTAACACTTTTGATGATTTGGAACATAATGTTTTGGAAGCATTCTCTTCGTTGAATTTTCCTCCTGTTTATTCCATTGGTCCCTTGCATTTACTCTTAAAAGAAGTGACTAATAAGGAACTTAATTCATTTGGTTCTAACCTTTGGAAGGAGGAGCCAGAGTGTTTAGAATGGTTGAACAACAAAGAACCAAATAGTGTTGTTTATGTTAATTTTGGAAGTATCACAGTTATGACAAATGAACAGATGATTGAGTTTGCTTGGGGATTAGCAAATAGTAAAATACCATTTTTATGGGTAATAAGGCCTGATCTTGTAACTGGCGAAAACTCAGTTCTTCCTCAAGAGTTTCTGGAGGAAACAAAAAATAGAGGAATGTTGTCAAGTTGGTGTCCACAAGAGGAGGTTTTGGATCATTCAGCAATTGGAGGTTTTTTGACACATAGTGGTTGGAACTCAACGTTGGAAAGTGTGTGCGGCGGTGTTCCGATGACATGTTGGCCTTTCTTTGCGGAACAACAAACTAATTGTAGATTTTGTTGTCATGAATGGGGAATTGGTTTGGAGATTGAAGATGCTAAGAGGGACAAGATTGAGAGTCTCGTGAAGGAGATGATGGAAGGAGAAAAAGGTAAAGAGATGAAAGAAAAAGCTTTGGAATGGAAGAAATTGGCACAAAACGCTGCTTCAGGTCCAAATGGTTCATCGTTTATGAATCTTGAGAAGATGTTCCGTGATGTTCTTCTGTGAGAATATTCCTATAGTTCAATGTTACCATTATGTCCTTTATTATAAAATTCTAGCTTTTGTTGTATCTTAGTATAAAGTTATTTTTATACTTTCACATGTGTTTGTAATTTTACAATAAAAACTATATTAAATATTTAATAAAGAAACCATTTTTTTGATAAAGTAATTCAGTTAATGATTTATATTTATTGCTATAATCTTATTTTTATAAGATATTTGTGAAATTTAATAGATGTTTTATCATAAAAGGACGAAGGAGATAAGTTAGATGCATAATTTGGATACTAATGATTGAGATTTTTTTTATTGAGTGATTGAGATCCTTTGGTTAATGAAGAATATATCATGTTTAAGGGACAAGTGGCTTATGAGGTTAATCATATTAAATATTTGTCTTCATTCGTAGAGTTAAGTAGAGAATAATCCAGACGGTTTTTAAATATTCATATAATTCACCAAAAGTTTTAAAATGGATTCCATAAAATATTAAAATACACTCTACATTTAATAATATATATATTTTTAATCCGACCTAAATTGAAAAACGCTCTTTACTGTAACAACATTTTCAAATGAAACTACAAAGTCAAATATTGTAACAACATTTTCAAATGAAACAATGAAACTACAAAGTGAAATATCAAAAGATTTCTGACACAGTCCCTTTAGGGTATGTGAAGACGGTCAATATTTTGCCACAATCACATCATTAAAAAATCTATAGAAGTTTGATCTTAATCACACAGCATATCACAATCCATGTGAAGACACCGCACAAAAGTGCCAATATTCATGCTCTTAGTCTACACATGGACAACTCACGTTAGTTTTTTTTTAACAGAAAATGTTTACGTTTTTTATATTAATCTATTTATTTAAAAAAATAGATTTCAGATTATAAAAAAGATTTTTTAAATCAAAATTTGTATTTTATATATATATATATATATATATATATATATATATATATATATATATATATATATATATATATATATATATATGAACATTTACGAGTATGAGTTTCATCAAATATATATTTGTATTTATAAACTAATCATTATATATTTAATAATTTTATTTATAAATATCTAATAAATTATTAGATTTGTGTTTGCGACAGATTTTACTCGTGAATACTTACAATTATGAATTTTTTTATAATCCTATAAGTATCTCTTATACTTTTATAAACTAAATTGTTTTATTAATAAAAGTTGTATGGTTGTTGAGTTTGTAGTTTCTTGTGTCGAAGCAGTGTAACTCGACAGAGACAAGGTCTAGTCAAATTAGTTAATGTGTGTGTGTCAAGTTGTATTAGTGTGTCGAAGTATGCTACTTCACAGAAGAGATTTCGACTTAAGCTTATTTTAGTAATGTTAACTATTTTGGGATTTTATAGTTTTACGCTTTGCCTCGGGGTGCAAGTTAACCTAAATTTATAAATAGGGAGAAACCCTTATTTTGTAAACAACTCAATTGATATCATTGTATTCACAGTTTGCAGTTGCAAGTGAATAAGAGAATTTCCACAGGTTGTGCGCAGAGAGAAACTCTGCAGAATATTCATCTTCGCCAACGTTATTTTCTTTCTTTCTTTCTCAACTTTTTTCATTGTCATTGTGTGATTGATAACAATCTTGAGGTCAAGATTGAGCGTAATTCTCCATAGGTTGTGGTTGAATTCCAACATCTGGTATCTAGAGCTCTGGTTGCGATTCAAGGAAGGAAGACTGTGATGGCGATGAATCATCCAAACAGACACTTTCCGGCAAACCTTCTGATTCTCAAGAAAGATAATTATGAGAATTGGTGCAAGCAGATTAAGGTGATTTTCTGTTATCAAGATCTTTGGGATCTTGTGAAGGAAGGAGTAACACCACTTGCAGAAAGCGCAGCGGATCAAGAAAAGGTTGCACACAAAGAATTGAATAAGAAAGTTTGTAAAGCACTATTTATAATCCATTAATGTGTTGATCCAGATAATTTTGAAAAAGTTAGTGATGTAGAGTCAGCGAAGGAAACATGAGAAATTTTGAAGAAGTCGTTTAGAGGAGCAGAAAAGGTGAAAAAGGTGAGGTTACAAACTCAGAAGAGAACCTATCAATTACTTAAAATGGAAAAAAATAAAAGTATAACATATTTCTTCACTAGAGTTACAAAACTGGTGAATCAAATCAAGGTATGTGGAGAAGTGTTGACATCAAGATCATTTGTTTCAAAGATCTTGAGGTCATTAGATCCAAAGTTCGACCACATGGTAGTATCCATAGAAGAGTCGAAAGACTTGTCAGTATTGATGAAGGAAGAGCTTCAAGGGACGCTTGAGTCTCATGAACAAAGGATGGCTGAAAGAGTTGCAGGAAAGTCGAAGAGTGATATGTCTTTGCAAGCGCAGTCAAAAAAAGAAAAGAAATGCAAAGGAAGCTGGAATGGAAACAAGGCTAGATGAGGCTACAACAATTCGACTGGTCGAAATCAGCAAGAAAGTAACTGGTCGAATTAGAGAAAATCCTGGAACCAAGGCAACCCAATAGGTGGTGCTGCAAGTAGAGGAAGAGGTGGTGGTCGAAAACCTGACAAAAGTCAAACTCAGTGTTTCAATTGTCAAAATTATGGTCATTATTTTAGTGATTTTCGAGAAAAGAAGAAGAATCAAGAAATTGATGGAAAGCTGGAGAAACATGAAGAATAAGAGATGTTGATGATGGTCACAATAAGAGATGAAGAAAGATTCCAAGATCAGTGGTACTTGGACTCAGGATGCTCAATGAAGAGTATGGTGAAATTTGCAAATGACAATACTTTATCAAATGAAGGTATTAGTGATGTTTTAATTATGAGGAAAGATGTCAAGAGGTCAGTAATTTCCAATGTGTTGTACATACCAGACATGGAGAGTAATTTGCTCAGTATATGGTAGTTGGTCGAAAAGAAGTACAAGGTGTCGATCGAAGACAAGATGATGAAAATTCTCGACTCAGGAGGTAGGTTAATCTTGAAGGCTCCAATGTCTTAGAATAGAACCTTCAAGATTGAACTTAATGTGATGGAGCATAAGTGCCTTGCAACTGTAGCCAACAAATATGAATGGATATGGAATTATCGACTTGGTCATCTCAATTTCAAAGACATAAGAGATTTGAAGAGAAGAAATATGGTTTCAGGATTACCAGAAATCGACATTCCAAGCGAAGTGTGTGAAGAATGTGTTCAGGCGAAACAACACAAGAATAACTTCAGCAAGGATGTAAGAAGCAGGTCGAAGACAATTCTTGAAGTCATATACTCTGGTGTATGTTGTCCTATCCAGGTGAATTCAATTGGAGGTAATAGATACTTTGTCACGTTCATAGATGATTTCAGTCAAAAATTATGGACTTACCTGATCAAGAAAAAAAGTGAAGTGATTGAGGTATTTTCCGAATTCAAATCTATGGTCGAAAGACAGAGTGGTTGAAAGCTAAAGATCTTAAGGATTCATGGAGGTGGAGAGTATGTGTCAAAATATTTCGATGCATTATGTGAGAAAGAAGAGATTATGCATGAGGTGGTGCCACCCTACATTCCACAACAGAATGGAACTGCATAAAGGAAGAATAGAACCATCATGAATATGGTGAGAAGTGTAACACCCCGTTCCCCAAAATAAAATAAAACAAATAAAATAAACACATATCAGAGTTTTTCCCTCAAAAACGGGATGTCACATTTCACCAAAATTTCACCAAACATTTCTTAAATGATTTTCCAATAAAATTGCAGCGGAAAAAGAAGTTTGTCATAAACACATAATATGTATATATACGTCATCAACATCATCATATGTACAACAAGTTGGTCATCTGCCCAAAATGTACAAAACATCATCATCATATTCAACACAACAAGATACGCCACAGGGGCACACAAAATCATCAATAAACATGAAAACTCCCAAAAGCCCCGATGTTACGTATCAGAGTAATCCCTACGAAAACTCCACAATCCAAGCTAGCTAAACACCTGGATTGTCTATACTTCCAAAGAAGCACTGACCACAACAATAGCAAAGGGGTGAGAATTCATGATCAAATATTAACGGTATAAATGTACATGAAATAAAGGCAGAAACATATAAAACGTCATTTTATATACAACACATTCGGACCTACTGTCCCACCACCAACAATCACTACACACAACAATGCAACACATGCAACTCAACACAATGATATGCGGTACCGACTCACAACAACGATGGACACCGGGCCATCAATCCTCCACAAAGGAGCACACATCACCGATGGTCACTTGGCGATGCGTGTAGATTCTTATGACTTTGTTCATTATACCCTCTTAAACATCACATAAGATGTTAATCCATGGTTAGAAATAAACTGAAAAGTTGCGAAGTTAGTTTATGTCAAGTTTGGACATGATGCATTTCAAATGTAAGGACCCAACTTGTCTCCTTTGAAACTATCAGCTCACAAATGATATGGAGAAGTTCTTGTACTTTTTGGAAAGCCTTCATTATTCTCTACAAATTTCATGTTTTGGGAATTTTCAAATTCCAAGTGGAACTAGGTCAAAAATCCTCTTGAAGTTGCCTGAAAACATGACTAAAAAGTGCTAAAACTTGGAATTTCACTAAGTGTTTTTCTCCTCTTGTAATTATTTTAACTATAACTCCAAATCTACTCATTTTTTGTAAATGTACAACTGTGGCACTTTTGTAGGAATTGTCAAGACCTTTCCAACAAGCTTTGCACCACCTCAATTGGATGTGTGGTTAAAAAGTTATGGTCTTGCCCCTTTCAAAGCCCTAATTTCTCGACTTTTCGATTACTCCTCAATCCTTGATCCAATGGTCACAAAAATTCATGACTAGATGTAATATGACATTAGGAACATATTTGCTTTCAATTTTGGGATAAAAATCCTCTTGGTCAATGGGTTGACTTTTCAGTCAAACGGACCGATCGATCGAAAAACCCCGAATCGACTGTTGGTGTTCTTGGTCCTTTGAGGCTTTGAAACTTCTTGGATGGAATTCACTAAGTAATAGGAGCTTCATGGAACAAGATTACATAATTGCAATACCATTTAAGTCAAAATTCAAATCACAGTTGACTTTTCCTAATCAGGAACCCTAATCGGGAGTCCTGGACTGCACTACTCTTTATCTTTGGGTGATAACCTCAGATTGGATTTATACTTGATCCAATGAAGTATTCTTGATGATGTGGTGACTTGTTTCATGAAGAATAAATCCAAGACATTGACTGATCAAATCATTGAAACCTCGATTCCGGGATGTACTAAACCCTGATTCACCTGTATCTTGACAAAGACAAACTTGAAATAGGTTATGGTTAGATAAACAAATGATGATGCTCCTAAAATGGTGATGGAGATCTAAGGGGTCAAATTTCGGGTACAACAGTGATGGGTATGTCATCCTTTTGGTGCCAGATTGTGCGAGTGTCGTTCTATCATCCTTTTGGTGATAACAACTTGTGTGTTTCGCCTCATCATCCTTTTAGTGATGGGTCTGTCATCCTTTTGGTCCCAAATTATGCAAGTGTTCCTTATATCCTTTTGGTGTCAGGGTTGCGTGTGTTTTGCTCTATCATCCTTTTGGTGATGGCTTTGTCATCCTTTTGGTGCCAGATTATGCGAGGGTTTCCCTACATCCTTTTGGTGTCAGGGCTGTGTGTGTTTCACTCTATCATCCTTTTGGTGATGGGTCTGTCATTCTTTTGGTTCCAAATTATGTGAGGGTTTCCCTACATCCTTTTGGTGTCAGGGTTGTATGTGTTTCGCTCTATCATCCTTTTGGTGATGGGTTTGTCATCCTTTTGGTGCCAGATTATGCAAGTGTTCCCTACATCCTTTAGGTGTCAGGGTTGTGTGTGTTTCGCTCTATCATCCTTTTAGTAATGGGTCTGTCATCCTTTTGGTGCCAGATTGTGCGAGGGTTTCCCTACATCCTTTTGGTGTCAGGGTTGTGTGTGTTTCGCTCTATCATCCTTTTGATGATGGGTCTGTCATCCTTTTGGTGCCAAATTATGCGAGTGTTCCCTACATCCTTTCAGTGTTAGGATTGTGTGTGTTTCTCTATATCATCCTTTTGGTGATGGGTCTGTCATCTTTTTGGTGCCATATTGTGCGAGTGCTCCCTACATCCTTTTGGTGTCAGGATTGTGCGTATGGGAAACTATCATCCTTTTTGGTGATATCAGCATTTACAACTTACTCAGTGTCTACTCGAGGGTTGACATTGATGTGTTATTCCATTTCTCAAACATATTCTTTCTTTTTGGACAAATTCAGGGTTTTCTTCATATCTAATTGTCTTCTACCTCGAAAGATTAAATGCCGTAGCAGTTCATCTTATTATGCTTAAGACAATTAGATAGGGGCATCTGTCATACCCCAAATTTGTCCTACCTGTATAATACTTTCACTTGTACATCCTTCCACCAACCCTTATTCAAATTACCAAAATGTGTTGCTTCTGCTCAAGGTGTTGCTAGGTTGAATCAAATTTTGGGAAAAGTTGTCAAGTCATCTGTATGCGTAGTATGAACTGAGGTATAATGTTTTTTAGTTGTCAGGTCATACATAGGTTTGTTTCAAGAACAAGGCTAGGGTTTGTAATGAATCAAGTGATGTGGAACTTCAGTTAGGGTTTTTGCAATTGCAATGCAAATAATGTATCAAGTCATAATCCTTTGATCTCAAGCCACACTCGTATCCATTTGGTCCACACTGAATATTCTGGGTCTTTAAGGTTCAAGACGATTTCGAGTTGGATTCAATTTCAATCATAACTTAAGGATTTGTTGAAAGATGGTTAGGATTCAGGAATTGATTCACTTTTAGTCAGATTCAAGATTCATTTCAAAGTCAGTGGCAAAATTCAAAGAATAAACTTAGAGATTGATTCATGATCGATTTTTACAAATCCGTTCAAGTCGTATTCAATTCAGGTGGAGGATTCAGAAAAGATGTAATTTGGCTAAATGGAGATTTTGGAACAACATGAAAATTTCAAGTTTAGATCGTTAAAGTCAAGAATCAAGAGTTCAAAAAATTATCATGGATTATTTTTTTCAAATATAGTTCAAATTGCAAGGGGGGGGGGGGGGGGGGTCCAATTCAAATTACAATCCAACGGGCCCATTTAAATATGTTACAATTTTTTTTGTTACATAATCTATTATGAGGCCCGTGTTAATACAAAGAAAATTCAGCATTTTTATCCCAAGGCCCAGTTACATTATCATCCCCAAAATTATGACAAAAGTAAAGCCATGAGGAGCATACATCATGAATCATGTAAGCTTCATTCAAACCAAAATCATTGACTAAAAACCAACACCAAGTCTATCACAATTTTTTTTTGAAAAAACACATGATAACCTCCCAACGCGTCTAGCAAAACGAGTACTGCAGCAATAACCTCCCAACGTGTCTCTACGAGCAAACGATTGTGATACGTATCCCAAATGTTTCGCAAACGAATAGACGCTCCATTCTGATTCAGCCTTCAAGCCTCCAACGTACAATGCCCGTAAATTAGCTGCTATCACAAGATGATAAAACCAAAATTGCGAATCATATGTATGAAAACCGGTCGCCTTGCTATGAGTGTGTGGAGATAACGGGCTTAATGTGATTGTGCTTGAATTATCATAACTGGAGTTCCGGGAATCCAGTTATGATCGTTTCCGCGCAGACTGCTAAAGCTGAAAAATAAAGTGCGAAAATCAAATTAAACCAAAAATAAAATAAAATATAAAAACATAATAAAACATAAGAATAATCAAAATAAAGTAAATAAATTCCTAAGTAAAAATATAGGAGAATGTGCATAAAGATGCACTGATCAATAACTTCCCAACGCGTCTAGCAAAACGAGTACTGCAGCAATAACCTTCCAACGTGTCTCTACGAGCAAACGATTGTGATACGAATCCCAAATGTTTCGCAAACGAATAGACACTCCATTTTGATTCAGCCTTCAAGCCTCCAACGTACAACGCCCGTAAATTAGTTGTTGTCACAAGATGATAAAACCAAAACCGCGAATCATATGTACGACCTCAAAGAAGCAATCACCCGAAATCACATCCTCATTCACGCAACAATGCACCATCACAACCTGCGCAAGTCTTACCATACCCCACAACATCCAAGCCACAACTTTTATAAAAACCACACAAAACAACCTCAAAAAAAAAAACGTTGATGTTGTCTCACAAATGATGCACGAGAGCACAACAAAATAATTTTTTGATCTTTTCCACAAAAACCCTCACCTCACCTATAAAAGCAACATTAGTTCACATGATTGAGGGAGGTTCAAGAGAACGAAAAGGAGGTCCTGCAAAAACCAGAAAAAAAATCTGTCAAAACTCCACTCTCTCCCTCTAAACCATCTTTCCATCCTCAACCCTTTCTCTTCTTTCAAACAATAAACAAAACAAATAATAACCCACCAATTTTTGCTACTTTTTATCACCCCTCCAAACTTAAATCATCCACACACACCCCTTTTCCCAATGACAGCCAAAAAACCAAATCTTCAGAAAGGACTCAACCCTCACCCCCCATTTTCATCGCCTTCCCTTCGCATTCATCAACAATATCCCTACACCTTCAAACCGAAATAAACCCTTTCTTCATAAATCACCAACAACCACAAATCTACCAACTGGATAAAACACAAGACAAAATCGGAGTAGAATAGAGATGAAAAGAGAGATGGGACCGAAATAACACGAAGACCAAACTGGAATTAGGCAGTGTAAGCAGGTGGGAATCGAGAACATCGTGTTTGCCTTCATTTTTTTTCTTGATGATGATTGTTCTTTAGAACGATGATAGAGGAATGGACGCGCAGGGATATGGATGCATCTATTTTCGTTTCTCTCTGGAGGTTTAATTTGTTTGTTCTTTTTTTAAAAAAAAGGAAAGAGAAGCAGAAGATACAATGTGTACCTTGTGTTTTTCATTCAAGCTTATCCGGACTTTGGGTTGGGCTTGGATCCTATTTTTCTTTGTTTTCTCTTGGGTTCTGCTGAGTTTTGTCTTGGAAGGGTGATGGGCCTTGGGACCATATGATCCCCTCCTACTCATTTACCACCAAATGTCTATCCCACCCCCTTTGTTATTTCTTGTTTTTTGTTTAATTCTATTTTTCTTTGAATTTTTATGTCAACAATTTTGTTCATAATTTTATTAACTTGTCAATTACTCTTGTTAATTTTATTATTAAGAATTTTGTTAAGTCATTTCGCTAACAATCTAGTATTAGTTTTTCTTAAACCCTTTGTTAGGTTTTGTTGTATGTTTTTATTGTTATCTTTTGGGTCGATGACGAGACCTCAAAAAGCCATCGTTGGTCAAACTATTGATAAATGGTGACTAATCCGAGATCACCTACTTTTTCTCTTTTCATTTTCTTCATTTCTCTCTTTACATCGATTTTATCTTCATTTGTCGATCGATGAAGTCTTTACATTTGTAAACATCGATTTATCGAAGTCGATAACTTTCACTATGTCAAATCTATGGAAAATGACCATTTGGGTCATTTTCTATACTTTGGGATCGTGATAGGATACCTTCGATTAATCGACATGAGTTTATGATTAAGACGAGATCCCACCTTTCTTTTTGTCAGTCCAACACGATTAAATCGGAGAATGATTCTCAATATCATTTCTCTATCTTGTTTTTAGCACGGATATCAATTTGCGTGACCTCCTATAGTTCAACTTTCATCATAAGTCGAGCTACGACAGTTTAGCGCTACATTTCGTCCCGATTCAATTCACAAATCGACTAACCACTAACTTTACTTTCCGTCAATATACAACTGTTTTATTTTCAGTCAAATATACCCTTGATTTAAATTCAATCATTATATCTCGATTATATTATCTTGTTCATATTATTGTGGAAATTATCTTGATTATATTGTTATATATCTTATCATACTATTCATAATTGTTCATATTCATATTCATATTATTCATCTTATTTGCACGTATTTGAAAACACTTAATAAATGATCAAAACACTAAAATCCTAAATTGGTGGACTGTTGGGTCATTGGACTTTTTCAGGAACCCTAGCATGGAGTTTTGTTCGACTTTTGCTCAAGGCTTAATTTAGGACACATTGCACACACACAACTTTCTCTTGGGCTACCTGACAATGAGACTTTTAATTTCGTGCAATCCCGTGTAACTTACATGTACCCCTCTCCCATTTTGATGTATGCACTCATATTTCTTTGGTTGTGGTTTATCTTCTAGGAGCATCCATAGGGACTAGCATAAATTAAACCGTTTTCAAACTAATTCTCGACTAGTCATCGAGCCATTTTCAAACACCCCTCGTAAGTCGAGTGCTTATCCACATTCGCCATCAACCTATCGCACACACCTTCACATTTCATCGTGGTTTCAATATTGGGAGCACCTTCAGGGACTAGTTTCGTTTCTCACAACCTAACCCTTGATTCTTCGTCAAGCCGGTTCCATTTTCAATCCAAACCCTCGACCCGTCGTCGAGCCATTTTCAAACCATGTCCATAACATCACGATTTTGCATGCAAAAATAAGTCAAACCCTTGACCTAACGTCAAGCGGATTTTCTCAATCAAACTATTAAATCAATCAACAACTATTCAATTATTTTCATGGTGAAAAGAGGGGGGGGGGGGGGTTGAGCCTTTGATTTCCCTTCAATTTTTTGGATGCCAGTTATCTTACTCGAGTGTGAGTAATTGAAGCCTCTAATAACATTTCCAACTCGACATCATTTCAACCATCTTCAACAACTCATTATTCGAACACTCGTCAAACAAAACCTTCTTTTTAAAATGAAAAAGAGAGAGAGTCAAGTCTTTGACTAATTCTCCCGATTACTTGGGCCCGAGGAGCCTTTTTTAAGCTTCAAGTAATCGTCATCCGAACCTAACTTCAACCCCCCATCTTTTCGTGGTCGTTACCACGAACTACAGATGCTCAGATTCTTCATTCATTTCTTTGAATGTAAGATACATAGGCACAAGATTGCAATGATCTTGGTGAGCACACTTCTATCTTTCTCCGTTATTCCGTTCACATATTCCTCCATCTTCCGTTTCCCTCGTCCTTTCCTGTAGTCGAACTACGACGCTCTGATTTCTCATTCTCATTCAAATGAGCATATGTAGGCACAAGGGCCCCAATCCTTGGCGAGCACCCTATCCTATGACCACCCATTCCCCTTAGCTTCGTTATCCTTTATCGTATCATTTGGCAATTAGTATTGAGAAGAAAACAAGTGAGCTTAGCTAACGCTCATCACAATTCGAATTAAGAGGTTCCCGTTGAGTACAAAGGATGTGAGGGGTGCTAATACCTTCCCTTTGCGTAACCGGCTCTCGAACCCGGAACATCGGTTGCGACGGTCGTGTTCCTGACCTTTCGTTTTAAAAGGATTTCTCGATATTTTCCTTTCCCATCTCTTCGGGATAAATAAAAGTTCGTTGGAGACTTTGTCGAACCACATTTTTGCGCCTTTTGCACGAGGGTCATGTTTTCGAATGAACTTTCGAGGTGCGGAAAAGTGCACAATTGAGGTTGGAGTATATGTATGGAGAAACAATATTGAATTGCTTATAATATGTCTCTATGTCGATGATCAGTGGTTTTTATATGATATTTTACCATTAGTTTGAGTTAATCATTATATATGATTGGTCACATTTTATTCATTTTTATTGTGTTTTATGCGTCGGTTTGGTATTTCCATGTTTTCTAGGTTTAGGTAAGCAATTAAGAAGAATCAGAGCAAAACCGGGGAAAACAACATGAATTGGAAGAGTTTTTGAAGTGGACCAGGAGCCTGACACGGCCGCCCGTGTCAGCTGACACTGCCCTTATCAGCATGCTTGGGGCAAAAAAAAGTTGATTTCAGATAGATAGTAAGCCAACACAGCCGCCAGTGTCAGCTGACACGACTCGTGTTGGCTAAAGCGCTTCATCTTATAATCTTCTTGGATTTTTGACCTTTGTGATTCCTAACGGTATTTTGGGTATTTTCCTATTGCTGGGTTGGACCTGAGACTATTTAAGACGTGTTTTGAGAAGGAAAAAGTGGACTTTTGAACATAAAAGAATTTTACGATCAAGATTGCAGCGATCAAGGATTGGGGAAACTGAAGGTTTTCATGAGTGGAAGCAATTGAAGATCAAGGCAACCCTGTTATCTTATAATGTTCAATCTCATTGTTGAATTTATTTTAAATATTATGAGTAGCTAAATCCCCCAATGCTAGGGGGTGTCCCTGAATTGACTCTGTAATGACCTTGTTTTTTTTGAATTAACAATTTCACTGCTTTCTAATCATCGTTGTTATCGTATAATGTTCTTAAGGCTTTTCTTATCTGACAAATAAAGATTCGATTTACGGTTAACCTTAGGTTTGGAAAAACGAATGTTAACGCTTTTATATGATAATACTATAGTAGATATTGCCTAGGAATGGGGATACCCTATAGTAACCGTAATGTTTTAGATAAAATAAATTGCTTGGTATTGTTCCTATACTTCCAAGGAATTGGGGTATAGGGAAAATACCAAAGAGTTTTCTACTAAGGAATTAGAGTAAACTAATCTTAAAAACCGGTACCGATTGAATTGAGCAGTGATTTCTGAAACTAAGACTTAAGGTTGTCATAAGGCTTTTCATACACCCTACTCTAGTATGCTCCTCATAACTGTCCAAAACCTTTATTTTACGCTTTTTGCCTTTAGCCTTTTATTTTTACAAATTAAATAAACCAAAACCCCATTGACTTTTTGTTCAATTGCATTATTATAGACTTGTATTCATACACAATCCTCGAGATCGATTTTCGGGGAACCTTTCCTTTATTACTACATCGGTCAAAATAGTACACTTGCTATTGGAAAAGTGAGCGATACGGGGACAAGCTTAAAGTTTTCCGACCACACAACTAAGAGGTCGTATGGGCTAGCAGAGGATGTGCTAGTGAATATCAATAACTTCACCTTCCTAGTCAATTTTCAAATTATGGATATTCCAGAAGATGAAGAGACTTTAATCATACTTGGCAGATCATTCTTGCTTACTAGTCGGTGCAATGTTGATATTGAAACAGGTACACTCACTTTGAAGTCTTTTGATGAGGAAATCACTTTAAAAGCGTTGGAGATTAAGAAGAGAGGTAAAGAGGAAGATGTTAAACCTTCAGTCGGGATGATCAAAACAACTAAAAAAGGAGAACGATCAAAACCACTTCAAGTTACTCTTATCTCTAAACCTGACCGGTATCCTGTTGCGAAAAAGTCAAGCAATAGAGTTTGGAGGGTAAAGTACCCCCCATAATAATGGGTAGTAAACCGTCGAGCCATGCGACGTTAAACGAAGCGCTGCGTGGGAGGCAACCCACGGATTTTAAGAATTTATGTTTTTCTTTTTGTGGTTATTTTTTTTGCAGGAATAAATGAGAGTTTGCAAGGGAAAACATGTAAGCAACAAAGAGGTGCTGCATTACCTGTCGACCCCTCTGTGAGGATCTCTGTGAGTACATTTCTTCTTCTCCTATTCTTAAACATTGAGGACAATGTTTAGTTCAAGTTTGGGGGAGGTTTTACTGTTTTAAATTGTCAATTTAAATATCTTTTTTATTGAGTTCGGTAAATATCACGTCGAATTCTCCCCATATGAAGACCGTAAAATTTTTTCTTGTGAATGTTATGTGTGTGAGGTAGTCAGGAAAGTATTTATAGTTCGAGGGAAGAGGAGTTAACACTAAGGAACTTGGAAAGATTTGGAAATTGAGGTATAATTTGAACACCTTAGGTTCCCCGAAGTAAGGAAACGAGTCCAATGTGTAGATTTGTGCCATAGTACTTGGATTTGAGAAGTATTCCCCGATTAGTTCATAATGATAGTCCGGCATGATTAAAAAGAATTACATGTTTAAAGATTGATTGTGAGAATGACTCGTGGCACCAATTTTTTTTTTGAATATTGACGGTAAAAACAACTAGTCCTTCTAAGTTGGGTAACCCTCACCCGGTTATTTAGCTTAATGGCGATTGAATCTCTATAGTCGTCCCAAAGTCGACTAATAAACACCAATGAGCGAGAAAAAAATAATAAAGGTGTCACGAAAAAGTCTTGATCAAAATTGTACATGTGAAGGAAAGCAATCAAAAATCCCTTAATCTGATTATCCGAATGAAAGGGGTAGAAAATTGAAGAAAATACTTAATCCCAAAGCATAGTTGGAGAGGTGGCCGAAAGGGGGATTTAGGTCCGTGGTTTTACCGCGGTGTGTGTTTATGTAATACCTTTGTTAACGGATGATTACCGAGAGAACTAATTTTAGCCAATCAGAACAAAGACTCACGTATAAGTATTGACACACCTTACATTCTTAAGTCCTTCACTTGATGTGCCGTTTGATCTGAAAATTATTTATCCAAGCTTGTAGCTTGAGGTCAAGCAATGGTTTAATTCTGGGGGAGTTTGATCAGTGGTTTTTTTACGATATTTTACCATTAGTTTTAGTTAATCATTATGTATGTTTAGTCGCATTTTATTCGATTTTATTGCATTTTACGCGTCAGTTTGGTATTTCCATGTTTTCTAGGTTCAGGTAAGCAATAAAGAAGAATCAGAGCAAAAACCGGGGAAAACAACATGAATTCAGAAGAGTTTTTGAAGTGGACCAGGAGCCTGACACAGCCGCCCGTGTCAGCATGCCTGGGGAAAAAAAGTTGATTTCAGATAGACAGTGAGCCAACACGGTCGCCCGTGTCAGCTGACACGACTCGTGTTGGCTAAAGCGCTTCATCATCTAATTTTCTTAGATTTTTGACCTTTGTGATTCCTAAGGGTATTTTGGGTATTTTGCTATTGCTGGGTTGGACCTGAGACTATTTAAGACGTGTTTTGAGAAGGAAAAAGTGGACTTTTGAACAGAAAAGAATTTTACGATCAAGATTGCAGCGATCAAGGATTGGGGAAACTTGAGGTTTTCATGAGCGGAAGCAATTGAAGATCAAGGCAACCCTATTATCTTGTAATGTTCAATCTAATTGTTGAACTTATTTTAAATATTATGAGTAGCTAAACCCCCCAATGCTAGGGGGTGTCCCTGAATTGACTCTGTAATGACCTTGTTTTCTTTGAATTAATGATTTCACAGCTTTCTAATCATCGTTGTTATCGTATAATGTTCTTAAGGCTTTTCTTATCTGATAAATAAGGATTCGATTTACGGTTAACCTTAGGTTTGGAAAAACGAATGTTAACGCTTTTATATGATAATACTATAGTAGATATTGCCTAGGAATGGGGATGCCCTATAGTAACTGTAATGTTTTAGATAAAATAAATTGCTTGGTATTGTTCCTATACTGCCAAGGAATTGGGGTATAAGGAAAATACCAAAGGCTTTTCTGCTAAGGAATTAGAGTAAACTAATCTTTAAAACCGGTACCGATTGAATTGAGCAGTGATTTCTGAAACTAAGAATTAAGTTTGTTACAAGGCTTTTCATACACCCTACCCTAGCATGTCCTCATAACTGTCCAAAACCTTTATTTTACGCTTTTTGCCTTCAGCCCTTTACTTTTACAAATTAAATAAACCAAAACCCCATTGACTTTTTGTTCAATTGTATTATTTTAGAGTTGTATTCATACGCAGTCCTCGAGATCGATTTTCGGGGAACCTTTCCCTTATTACTACATCGGTCAAAATAGTACACTTTTTATTTTATCGGTCAGTCGATGACCTGTTGATAAGAGGAAGCTACAAATAGGAGATCGAAGATTTCAAACATGACCTAAGTGAGGAGTTTGAAATGTAAAACTTGAGAAATCCCTCATATTTCCTTGGTATCGAATTCTACAAGAGTGGTAGAGGTTTGATGATGCACCAAAGAAGATATACAAGCGAAATACTCAAGAGATTTGAGATGCAAGATTGCAACCCAACTTCGACTCCAGCTGAGACCAGATTGCAACTGTCGAAAGATTCAAATGAAGATGATGTCGGCCCAACCTAATATAGAAGACTTATTGAGTCACTTCGATATCTTTGTTACACAAGGCCTGACTTAGCATACAATTTGGTTATGGTAAGTAGATTCACGCAGAAGCCAAAAGTATCACACCTAGTAGTGACAAAGAGGATACTAAGGCATCTGAAAGGAACTTTCGACTATGACATTTTGTTTCCTGTAGTTGATGAAGAAAAAAATGTAAGACAGTGGGATACACTAATTCAAGTTGGTGTAATGATGTTGAGGATAGAAAATCCACAGTTGGCTATGTGTTTATGCTAGGTGGTGCATCAGTTGCTTGAAGTTCGATAAAGGAGCCAGTAATGGCATTGTCATCATGTGAAGCTGAATACATAGTTGCTTCTCTTTGTGCATGTCAAGAAACATGGATGGTGAACCTGGTCGAAGAGATTACAGGGAAGAGTCATGAAACAATTACCATGAAGATCAATAACATGTTAGCTATCGATCTGGAAAAGAATCACTACAAGAAAATTGGCAAATTGCGACGGTTCATTTTGACATATTACGAGGGTTTTAACCGTCGCAATTTTTAAGTTACGACGGTTTCAACCCCGTCGCAGAAACGTGCGTCGCGAGGCCGTATTGCGACGGTTGTGAAAACCGTCGTACAAACCGTCGTTATTTTCATGACGGGTAGCTAACTGTCGTAATCTCCATATTGTGACGGTTTTCAACCGTCGTAAATATATTTACTAATTCAAAATATTATTTATTTTCACGACGGGTAGATAACTGTCGTAATCTCCATATTGTGACGGTTTTCAACCGTCGTAATTAAATTTACTAATTCTAAATATTATTTATGCTAGTTGCGACAGTTTAAACCGTCGTAATTTTATCTATAGAATTCTTTTTATAATATTCTATTTTTATTTAAATTACTTTCATCTCATTTTTTTATAATAGTTTTTTTAATTTAAACTATTATTGTTTTTTGGTAATATATCAAATATATAAAGACTCACGTATATCAAATATATAAAGACTCACATATAACAAATATATAAATTTATATAACTTAGAAAACAATTAATATTTCATTATATCACTTTTCTAAATAACTTGTTATATTTTCTACTAAATATATACTTATGAATATCTAAATGATCAAATGTCATAATCTATAACTTGATATATACAATATAATCAATATAATTGTACAACCTATGATGATCCAAGATATTCTGCCCAATTTTTCACACCAAGTGATGATCCAAGATTTTCTACCGATGGATGAAGAATTCTTTGGTATGATTTTGCCTTAGAGGATAGACATGAACATCTACAAAAGCTTAAAAATTACTTCCAGTTAGCACCAATAAAGAAAATCACTTGTGGTCTTCTAGTATCATCATGAGCCCTTCATAATGAGCCCTTCATAATCAGTTTTGTAGTCTTCTAGTTGCTGCTAATCTTTTGGCTTCACCAACACGCTCTTCCAAAAGCAAAACTTCCTCAGGTTGTGTATGGTATTCTAGTAATTTTTTGTCTGAAAAACACTTGTATTTGTTAAGAATAAGAATAAGAATGTTTTACTCCTTCAAATGTCACAGCAAAGACTAACAGTGTCATTAGAAAACAGAATAAAAAGTAAACCATAAAGACTTCATGTCAGTCTTATAGGTAACTATAGAGAGCTTATTGAATAAAACTCTAATAGAATTTACTGAATAAAGAGCTTACTAATAAAACTCTAATAGATCCCTTCAGTTTGATGAAAACCTTGATCTTATGCCTAAAGTTTTTTCTTTGTACAGAAAGATACAAGAGAAGAAACACTGCAAAAAGCAAATGATAACAATATGCTGAATCAATGATAATTGGTCTTATAAAACCATCTAGTATACATCTAAATAACTTCAAACTAAAACATTAAAAATATACACTCTTTTGAACTATCTGAGACAAGACATAACTAACTACAGAGCCAATTCACCTAAAATTTCTCTCTACCTTTGCTTCAAGGACATCAACTTCTTCGTTGGATAGAAGATCCACAATGGGTTCATATACGTCCCACTCCTTTCTTTTCCTGATGCATTCAACCAAAACAACCAAAGCATATGAAGCTCTCATTTTGAACCAAAAATTGCACATAAGTTTGAATTAAACATACGAATAGCCTTGTTCTTGAATGTCGGCATAATTAATTGCATGATGATATAAATGTTCAAACGAAAATGATTGAATTTCAGAAAACAATAGTGCATAAATTTATGTCACTTACCGAACAACACTTGATTTAATACCAAATAATTTGACCAAGTCCACTGCTACGGCGCCTCCTTTACTGTCAAGAGATCATTGATGAGACAGTGACTAAATAATAAATTAGGGATACATATATATACTCTGAATTTATAATAAAAATGCATTATTTACGTCGACTGAACTAGGGTAGAAGAGTATGAAAAACCTGACTGGAGTAAAATCAGTCCCTCAACGAGCCTTCTTGCTTAGTCTGCTTTCTCTTGCTGAAACCACACTTTGAATTGCAATCTGAATATGAAAATGTATTAAAATGATGGTAAATGAGCCACGTATATACAAAATAATGCACGAACATGATAAACTAACTGATCAACAGAATGAATGACCTCATAAAGCTGTTCTCTGATGGCAAAGGCAACAACTGGCTGCAAAACAGTAGTGTTTTGGTGTTTAGTATGCTTCACAATTACTAAAGAAGGTTTTGTCTGTTTACGTATTACAAATTAATTCATTACTAGCAATAGTTAAATATACTTACTCCAACCTCAGGATCCTCAATGCCCATGTCTCTGTAGAAGATCCTTGCAAACTCTTCAGGATCACTATCGAAGTTGTTGAAGTCCTGGAGTTTAACAAATTTAGACACATACACACAGATCCAACAAAAAGTGCAGCAAATCAGAAGATAACAGCTCCATTCCTATAATACAATGATTGTGTTGTGATCTTACCCATAAAAATTGGTCCTTTACAAGCGTATGATTTACACGAAGATCAAGCTGTAAAAAAGAACAACACAACTTTGTCAATAGACAAATACACTATTAATGACATGTATATTACACCCATTTCCCTTAAGGGATTCTTAAACTAGAGACCTCAGTCATGAATAGTATTAAAAACAAAAGCCAAGGATTCTAACGGAACAAATTTGGTCTATATGCTTGGCAGGTGGCAAGCACACCCAAACAAATCTGGACCCTGTTGATTCTTGGATGATCAATTATTCGAACCTGTAAACTTAGAAGTTCTGTGGAACCATGGACATATGATAAAATCTCAATACGTGATACAACACCATTGGTCACAGAGATAGTGTCTCCTCCAATTGGGTAGCCCACAACAGTTACTGCTTCTTGAAGGGTAAGAAAATCCCCAAACTCCACATGTGACATACCTTGCCAGAACTCATCATCATCAACGGTAAGCATGGCTAGGTGACATACCTTGCCAGAACTCATCATCATCAACAGCAAGCATGGCTGCAAATGTAAGGATACAAATGCATTAATACGAACTCATATTAGAAAGTTCAACAAAATTCCCTCAAACTCCCCACCTAAATCTATTATAAATTGCAGTCACCAATTTGGGATAACAACATGGGCCCATGGTTTGGAAGACCACAAAACATAATGCTTAAATATAGACTCTGCTCTGTTCGGAAGGAAAGGGGAGCATCTAACTCAATGCAATTGAATGAGATACTGAGTAGCTATTAGTAGTTAGTTAGGCTGCAACCATATATGAAGGGGAGCATCTAAAATCAAACCTCACAAAAACTTTGTAGAAGGGAATCGGTCCAAACATTGGAATCAGATAAAAGTCAATGGTATTTATTTATAGGAAACTACTGTAATGAAATTTATATACTTTAATCATCATACACAACACACATGGTTTTAACCAAATAAGCTAATAACATAATAATATTTTAAAACGGTAACCAACCAACCAAGCTGCATCTTTCTGCATGATGATGAATATTATTTGAACTCTTAATCAATCTTGATAGTGCTAAAATCGAACCTCACAAAGTTAAGTTGATCATCGTGAATCCAATTAAACATTTCTTCGAATGGATGGTTGTGTAATGGTGGAGGATATTTTTCAATTGAATCAGTCCAAACATTGGTATCAACTATATCTTTCATCACTTCCCAAACACAAGTATTGCACTTAAACCAAGCCCCAAGACTAATCATCAAAATTCTATCACCTTTATTGAGTCTCTTTTTAGCTTCCATATAACCTAAAGCATACCAGATTCCACTGGAAGAAGTATTACCCCAACGATGAAATGTCATTCTAGTTGGTTCAAGATCATACTCATTTAACTTTAAACCTTTACCAACTCCATCAATTACTGCTCTACCACCGAGATGAACACAAAAATGTTGAATTCTCCTTTTGAAGTCTAATTTCGCTGTACCGGTGCTTAACCATACAAATTCCCAAAGTGGGAGAATCTTGGGAACGAGACTTTGCAAATTTAAGGTTAAGGCTTTAGAAGCACATTTGACAAGACTTTTTGTTAATCGAGCTCTTTCGATCCCTTCTTCATCTTCCATTCTGATACAACAATTATAGGCTTCATCACTAGATAAACATGTTCTTTCCATTTCTTTGAATTTCAAGATGGATTTGTTTTTCATCTCCGCTTTATTTGTTAATAGTATTGCACATCCTCCAGATCTGAAAAGACAGTTGGATAACATCATACTTCTATCTTTCCCACTGTACCAGTGAGAACCAATCTGCTGTGTGCTAAAAACAATGGCCAAGGATTTTTCATTTACTGTAAGGAATTTTTATCTAATACAATTCTGAAGCAGATAGAGTTTTGGCAGGTGATGAAAGACTTTTATTTGATTCCAATGTTTAGACCGATTCCCTTCTACAAAGTTTATCGGTACAAGAGCCACTCGACTCATAATTAATAACAAGTAACTAAAGTTGGAAATTTCAAGACTAACAACTCGACAACTAATAAAACAAATTAATCTCGGTATAATCAAATGAAGGGCATTGCATTACAATCTCTAGAAATAGCTAATCCAACTCTAAGAATACTCTAATAATGACAAAAACAGATCATTTCTATAGGAACAAACAATCAAAATATTCCATTATATAAACAGCAATTGAAACAACAAAACCAAACAAAGGCCTTAAATTAAAAAGTGGCACGGATAAGCAACAAAATCATATACCAGTAAAAAAGAGAGAAGAGGTTGGTTACCCTATTATAACCAGAGCATAACACATTAGCAGAGGCTGGGTCCTCTGGATGCATTAACAGTTCAATAATGGTCTTCACAATCTGAAAGCAAAAAAAGTGAAATTCCTAAAGCATCCACCCCAGTCTCGAGACTTTAATCAGAGGTTTTCAATAAACGCTTAGTGTTATGCGTGTGTTGTCTTACTGGCGGTAAACCGAAGGCATGGTAAGAGTAGTTGCTTGAGCAAAATTTTGGCAATAATACCTCTTGTCACACAAGCAATGAAATGACTCCTTCCAAAGTCGTGTCTCTCTTATTTTGACTGAAAGAGAGAGGAATAGTTTTATGAAGACATTCTCCTAGTCCTAGAAAGGGATAGTTTATGGTGGTTAAGGGACTGAGTTTTACATAACCCAGATGCCTGACAAACTTTGAACTGAACCAAAGCGACCTGCTCGTGGAGTCTCTGCATTGCTCCATGTTCCACTTTAGGTGCCTTGAACCCTTTCCCAAGCTCATGAATGGTATGCTCAAGGATCCTTGATGAAGGGTTAACCATGCAGCAGACTACATAGTTTCCAATAATCAAATTGTTCAATGATTTCTGAACATAATTAAGTAAACATGTGTAACCAATGTGAAGCCTAATTGCATCCCTCACATATTATCTTGTCATTCCACTAGATCCTGATTTTGTGCTTTGTCTTCTTTCACTGCATTACTTCATTCTAGATTCTTGCCTGATGTTGGCATTTTTCCTCCGCTTGGTCGTCTCCGAGGCAGCATAAACATCCTTTTGCACAAAAGTAGTTATTTTCAAGATACCAACTTCCAACACCTACATTAGTTTTGGTGAAGCTAAGATTGAGGACTTGAGTTCACAGCTACCAACTCAGGCAGCAGAACAGTTCAAGGCTTTTAATTTGAGCTGTGTCAGAGCGAAGCCAGAATCCTTTCGTACTGCTCCGGAAGACGAATATGTAGACGAGACTGGTGTTGATCCTAAGGATATCGAGTTCGTGGTGAATCAAGCTGGTGTGCCAAGATCAAGACCTGTTAAAGCTCTCAAAGTTGCCAATGGAGACATTTTTGCTGCCATTATGGAGCTTACTACTTAATGCTCAGAATTGGCAGTGTTTTAGATTGTGGAGCTTACTACTTAATGCTCCAGCGTGAAAAATATATAGGGAGATTATGATAACTGTTGAGAAATGTGGTTGGGGATGATGTACAAGATGCGCAACGGAAACCATGTGAAGAAATGTGGTTGGGGATGATGTACGAGATGCATTGCGAACCTGCTGCTCTAAATGTATTTCACATATACAAGCATTTAAAACTGACAAGAAAATTCGATAGATAATAATTGTCTAGTGAAGAATTTTTAGACTCTCTTCACCAGTACAACCATTATTGCCATAACTGCCAATCCCATGAAACTTCCTCCCATCAAATTTTTATAATCCATGAAATTGGCTCCACCACCATTAGTTGAAGATTTGTCTTTCTCAGATGTTAGGAATATGTTCTGAAAGAAATTGGACATTCTGCAAACTATTTAAGTAACTGTAAGCTTCAAATTCTGCAGAACAGTCATAAAATCAAAAGCATTTCCCTCCTCTTTTTTAGGAGTTTCTACAGTTTCAGAACCAGCAACAGCAGCATAAGCAACATCATTTGATGACTCTACCGGCGCTAGCTGTGATTAGAAGAAACTAGTGACAACAGGGTTTTTCATGACAACATTCCATATATTAGGGTCACAAGCAATAGATTGCACCATAGTCTGGGCCTCAGGACTTGTGTTGAGCAATTGAAAAGCATGAATGGCATGCTTAGGCACTGAAGGACTTGAAATAGCCTCAACCAGACAAGACTTTGTCCCTGTTTCCTTAGCAGGAGGAGACACAACAAAGAGTTGACTACCAGGAGATGAACCATCACATTGAGAATTACCAGATGAAAGGTAAATTTGATCAATAGCTTCCTTCAATTCTGCGGTAGCTTCCTTAAAGGTAGGTGTTGCACCCCAAATTTTGACCCCTTAGATCCTCATCATCATTGTAGGATCATATTTTCTTGATTAACTAACCTTAACCCATTTTCAGTTTATCTTTGTTATGATGCAGATGAATTAGGGTTTCCGTACCGTCAAAATTGAGATTTCGGTGGTTTGATCAGTCAATGTTTTGGATTGATTCAACTTCAAATAAGTCTTCACATCATCAAGAATACAATATTGTATAAAGTATAGATTCAATTTGAGGTGGTCACCAGGGGATTAAGAACAGTGCAATTTAAGGTACCCGATTAGGGTTTTCGACGAGAAAAAGTCATTGTAGTTTGACTTTTGGTTTAAAGAGTGTTTCATTGGTGGGATTTTGGTCCTTTAAGTCCCTGTGGCTTAGTAAAGTCCATCCAAAGAGTGTCAAGTCCTCAGGATGTCCGGATCATCAACGGTCGACTCGGTAGGCACCGATCAATCGAACGGTTAACCGAAAAGTCAACTTTTCAACAATAAGGAATTTGACTTCAAGGTGTGAATAAAAAATGTTCCTTATGTCATACTACACCTCCCCATAAAATTTCATGACCATTGGATCAAGGGTTAAGAAGTAATTACAAAAATCGGGAATTAGGGTTTCGAAAGGGGCAAGATCATAACTCCTCAACCACACATCCAAATGAAGTGGTTCAAAGCTCATTGGAAAGCTCTTGACAAATCCTACAAAAGCCTCAAAGTGGTCCATGATCAAAAAATGCATATAATTGGAGTTATAGCAAAATTAATTTTTGAAGGGGAAATAACTTAGAAAAATTCTAAGTTATTTAGCACTTTTAAGTGGTTTTTTGAGAAACTTTGAAGGGTTTTTCAACCTAGTTCCATCAAGAATTTGGAAATTCTCAAAACATGAAAGTTATATAGCTACTTGAGGGCTTTCCAAATTATGGTAGAACTCTTCAATAGCATTATTGAGCAGGAAGTTATACACCATAGAAGTTGGGCCTATCACACTTGAAATCACTTTGTCAAGAATTCTCAAATTTGGATTTTCACAACTTAGGCTACTCTCAACCCTTGGATCTTGATCCAAACTGATAATATGAGACATGGATAGAGAGAAAACCAGAAAAAGGATGGTTTTGGTGAACATAGCAAGTTGTTGCAACTTGGCAATATAATAATCAAATGTAAGAAAGAGAGAGAAACTTTAATGCTAGGACTGTTGCAGCTGGCTTACTCTACCCTCACAGATCATCTCAGTCACTTCATGTCCATATCCACTTGAGTTTTTTGATCTCCTTTGAACCATGGAGCTGATAGGAGACGATCTTGCAAGATTCATTTGAAAATCTCATGAAAACTCCCTCCAAAAGTGGTAAAAGACCAAGGTTGCCCTCACTCTTGTTTGGCTATAAATAGAGGCCTCTTTTATGAGTTTAAGGACACCAGATAAATCTCAAAAAACCATAGAAAACATAGCTCTCATTCTCCTCTCATTCCTCAAGAACTTCAAAAATCTCAAAGTTACCATTTTAACCAAAAAGCTGTCTTGAGCAAAACTCTGCTCAAGACCAGTTCCATCACTTCCAAGCCTCTAAAAAGCATCCACACAATCCCTAAATATAGTATAGAAGGTGTCCATACCTTTAAACCTCTCAAAAATACCATTTTGCAAAAAGTCAACTTTCACACCAAGAAAGTTTGACCACCATACTCAAAACTTGCCATATCCTTGTCTACGCTTGTTCTTGCTGTTCTAACCATCCACACACCTCAAATATGTCATATTACAACTTTCCAAAGCATTGAAAATCAACTGGGAATCACCTAACTCCAACTGTCTTGAAGTTTGGTTTTGTTGCTTCAAGAGGAAGTAAACTTCATCTCATTGCAAAGGAAGGATTATCTCTGGGTTTCTAAGCTTTTTAGCTTGTTCAAGGCTGATCAACAAGAGGTATGTGATATTCTAACTATCTATAAATCATACATTGTCATGTATTGTCATTTTGTGAGGATTTGTGTGAAAATATACCATGGCTGCCCTATTGTGCTTCTTTGTCAAGAATCCTAGTTTTATGATCATAATGCTTATTTTGTCAAATATATTGTCATTTGTAAATGATATGTGGATGATAGATTGCAAGTTTGTGCCTTATTATCATGTTTAGACTTATTTGTGAGTTTTTGGTCATTTGGTAGATTTAGGATCCAACCTTGAAAAAGTGATATGCTTGCCTTAGAACTATAAACCTAGCTCATTAGTGAGATATGTAGATAACTTGTAAGTTGCTCATAGATCTCCCCTTGCCCTTGATCATGTGTGAATTAATGAGGCCTTTGTTTTCATTGTGATATTTTCATGTTTGTCTTGCCTATCATTGCTATGATGTGGTTTCTAAGTGGTTATGCTTGCTATGTCTTAAGTCTTGGGTCAATGTGTGATTTTGTTCATGATGTGTGTCTTGGTGGAAATATGAAAGATGTGAATGTTGTTACTTTTTTCTGTTTTGATGTCTTGTTTGATTTTGCTGTCCAATTTGGTTCAACATGCCACTTTTGGCTTGGTGTGATTTGTGCTTGACTCTATGTTTAAAGACTCACTTATTTACCTATTTCAAGAATATGTATGATATCTTTGTGCTCAAGATCTGCCTAAGTGTTCAAATTACCATATCATGCCTCAACTGTTGCATTCTTCAAAATATCATGAGGTCAACATCTCACATTCTGTTCCAAGCATTATCTACATGATTTATGTGCATTAAATCTTTATCATATCCATTTAAAACTTGAGCATGATCTCAATTTCTCCAACTGTCATGGTTATGGCTTATTGTACATTCAAATTATTGTTCTTGTATGACATGAGCTTCAAATGCTAATTTCTGTTTTGGTAAAGATTTCACTCCTTTTCTGAGTTGCATCTCATATGTTAGCATCATCATAATGTGTATATAACCTCCTTTTCATGAAAGAAATCATTGCCTTAAAATTGCCCTGTTGGGATGAATGTCTTGCCTAGGCAGATTTTTTAACTTTTGCACCAATACACCAATCTTCATTCTACTTGATACATGCTCTTACTTGAACCTAAAACACCTTCATGATGACTTTTTGGTGTGTGCATATTGATTACTTGTGCTGTCCTGGCTTGTTTTCACATTTCACCTTCCAATCACACTTATACACTAAATCTGCCACAGCATACTCAAGTTGCATTTCTGTTTGCATATACATGATTGTAGAGTTGTAACTCACTCACATGTTTGATTCTAAGGTGTGTGCATGTTTGGTTTGGTCTAAGATTACCTACATTTGCATTTCACTACTTAATTGCATTTTGAGCCAAAACTGTCATGACCACATACCAAAATCTTTTTTCTGTTAGCAACATGATCAATCTCAGAGTGGTAACTCATCCTTCTCTATATTTGTGATGTGTGTATGTGTTGTTTGTCAATGTGAGATCTTCTTTGCATCTGAAGCATGTTTGCATACCATGACTGTCAAACTGTTTTGAAAAGAACACTTGTGCTCTTTTATGTTGCCTACTGTTCTAAGTTTGTAAACTTGCATTGGAGTTAGTATTTAAGTGAATGATATAGGCATTTTTATGCTAGGTCTCACATTTGTGCCAAGAGCATTTCATGTTGTTACATTTTGCTGTCTTGGATGTTATTGCATTGTCTGCCAGCCTAAGCATATCAGTGGTCATAAGTTTTGCTGTTGTGAATCTTGCTTGCAAATTGGCACCATATCAAGTTTTTTTCTTCTTATGTTTCAAGCACAAACTTCCTGTGGACTTCTATTCTGATGTGCATCATGACTGCCTCATTTTTTCCTTTTCAAAATCATTCATTATTTTACAATTTGGTAATCATGATTTGGATTGTGTTTGTGGTTTAGCAATGCATCACTATTATTATTTTAGGATGACAGTTGGTCTTTTGGTTTTGATAAAATCTAGTTGTAACCTTAATAGCATGTTTAACTTTGGTTTTGGTTTGGTATCCCATATGTGCAAGGCATAGCAGCTCATGTGCCACTTTTTGAATTGGAGCTGTTTTGACATATTTTTTTGCTAGAACACTCTCAATATCATGTTTATATATTGCTCATGCTGTTTAATCACCCTATCCCCCACTGATCCAGTTTGTGATTATCAAAATGCATGTCAATTCACTATTTTGCAGCTGCCTTGTGTTTTACAATTCCATGTTGTTTGTGAACTTTCTTAAGGTTTAGACACACTCTATATGTTGTTTTGAAGATGTTTGTGTGATTCATTCACTTTATTTTGGTCTGTTTCATAATCTCACTATCTCACTTGCAAGTGTCTTGTTTTTATCTCATTTCCACATGACAGTTGGAATTTTAACTCATGAGTGTTTGGTTTGAATGCATGAATTTGTTGCATATGATATTTGATTTGTGTTTGAGCCCTTTCCCTGACCATAGCATGAATGGTTTGATCTTTTGCTTTGTAAATGCATTTTCATCCAAATTTGCAACTACCATCGTGTTTTCATTTCAAAGCCTCTTTTCAAAATTCTAGCTGGACCATCTTTTTCCTTGTTTAAAAACACCCAAAATTGATCTAAGGTTTGTTTGATTTGGTTAAGAATTGGTTGAGTTTGATATCAAAACGCATTTGTGAAAATTGCCTTGTTCTTGCTTCAGCTGCACTGGTAATGCTCAGGGAATCATCCTCTTCCA
This sequence comes from Lathyrus sativus, assembly GCA_963859935.3. Lineage (NCBI taxonomy): Eukaryota > Viridiplantae > Streptophyta > Magnoliopsida > Fabales > Fabaceae > Lathyrus > Lathyrus sativus. Next base: position 361,245,941 of record OZ012736.1, on the reverse strand, counting down.
TACTCTTCAATGAATTCTTCATCTTCACACTCAAGCCCAACATCTTCAGGACACTCAAACCAGAAGAAATCACTCAACTGGATAAGCTAGGATATTAAACTGCTTATTGACCACCAAAGGTGACCTATAAGGGTTTAACATCAAAAGAATGGTTCCCTCAAAAGTTCTACTTCCTAGGTACCATCACTTATCCCTCCAAAGGAGGGAGGTGAATACCATGGAAGGACCTTGAATCATGGGGAGGAATGGAGGTGAAAGATACCATCCATGTTTAAGAAAGAAATTAACTAAGTCTAAGCTCTACTTAATTCCTAACCCTAAAACAACAACAAAACAAACAAGCCACCAAGCTCTCAAGCTCCTTCTTCAATCTTCAAGTCTTCCACTATGCTCCACAAATCTGAAGGTGAGATAATACTTAGAAAGGGGGGGATTGAATAAGTATGGAAAATTAATACTTGAAAATAATCACACAATTATTTTTATCCTGGTTCGTTAAACAACTACTCTAGTCCACCCTTCCAGAGTGATTTGCCTTTCTCAACAAGGACTTAATCCACTATTAAATCAAACTGATTACAATAGTATCACCTAAGAACAACAATTCTTAGTCTTCTCAAGAGCTACTGATTCTCACTGAATCCTCTTAAGGAATATCCTTTACAATCAATGTAAATTAAATACAAGAGTTTTTTTTAATGCTTCTAAAAAGCTATAATCACAACAGTGATTTTTCTCTTAAGTTTAAGTACAATGAGATTCTATGAAGAATTTAAGAATGAGAGCTTATAGAATATTATGATTTCTTTTCAGCAAGAGAGTAGCACTGAAGAATGAAGTGAAGATCTCCTTTTATAGGCAGCTGAATCATGCAAGCTGAACATTGAAAAGAGAGTCCAAAAGCTGAACATTTTGCCTTTTCTGCCTCTGATCCTTCAGAGTCTGTGAGAATCACTTCTCTATCTGCAGAACTTTCAAACTACTTTGGCTTTTCAGAGCCAAGCTTATCATCAAACCTAACATGAATATATTCTTCCACAATCTGTGTTTCAGTATTGAATACTCTGTAGCCTTTAGAGCGTTCAGAATAACCAAGCATGAAACACTTTTGTGCTTTGGAATCAAACTTGTTCAGATTATCTTTAGTATTAAGCATAAAACAAATACATCCAAAAGGATGAAAATAAGAAATGTTAGGCTTTCTGTTTCTCAACAAATACATCCATGGATAGCTCATCTTCTTCTTCAGAAGAAGATTCTTCAGAGCTTTCTTGAATGACCTGCAAAGCTTTAGCAGTTTTGTTAGATTTTAAAGCTATGGATTTACCTTTATCTTTCTTCTGGGGTTCATCTTCCTCCAGCTCAATCTCATGGCTCCTCAATGAACTGATGAGTTCTTCTAGAGAGATCTTGTTCAGATCTTTGGCCATCTTCAGGGCAGTCACCATTGGTCTCCATCTGATGGGCAGACTTCTGATGATTTTCTTTACATGATCTGACGTGGAATATCCCTTGTCCAGAACTTTCAGCCCAGCAGTGAGTATCTGGAATCTGTAGAACATGGCTTCAACAGATTCTGAGTCTTCCATTTTGAAAGCCTCATACTTCTGGATCAGAGCCAGAGCTTTTGTCTCATTAACTTGAGAATTTCCCTCATGGGTCATTTTGAGTGACTCAAACATGTCATGAGCAGTATCTCTGTTAGTAATCTTCTCATACTCAGTATGAGAGATTGCATTAAGCAATATGGTTCTGGCTTTGTGGTGATTCTTGAAATCTCTTTTCTGCACTTCAGTCATTGATTTTCTATCAATCTTTTTGCCATCCTCATCAGTAGGATGTTCATATCCATCAATGACCAAATCCCAAAGATCAGCATCATACCCAAGAAAAAAACTTTCTATTCTATCTTTCCAATAGTCAAATTTTTCTCCATCAAACATTGGAGGTTTGGTACTGATCCTATCCCTCTCTTCATATTTATTGTTGATATTTGACATTGAATTATCAACCATGATAACAAATAAATATATTGATCAAAGTATATCTCTCTGGATCTTTACTGACACTGTTAAGTGATAGCACACTCAGAACCGGAGCTCTGATGCCAACTGAAGGTGAGATAATACTTAGAAAGGGGGGGATTGAATAAGTATGGAAAATTAATACTTGAAAATAATCACACAATTATTATTATCCTGGTTCGTTAAACAACTACTCCAGTCCACCCTTCCAGAGTGATTTGCCTTTCTCAACAAGGACTTAATCCACTATTAAATCAAACTGATTACAATAGTATCACCTAAGAACAACAGTTCTTAGTCTTCTCAAGAGCTACTGATTCTCACTGAATCCTCTTAAGGAATATCCTTTACAATCAATGTAAATTAAATACAAGAGTTTTTTTTAATGCTTCTAAAAAGCTATAATCACAACAGTGATTTTTCTCTTAAGTTTAAGTACAATGAGATTCTATGAAGAATTTAAGAATGAGAGCTTATAGAATATTATGATTTCTTTTCAGCAAGAGAGTAGCACTGAAGAATGAAGTGAAGATCTCCTTTTATAGGCAGCTGAATCATGCAAGCTGAACATTGAAAAGAGAGTCCAAAAGGTCTGAGCCTTTTTGTCTTCACATGCACTGACCTTTCCTTGAAATAGATGGCACAGATAAATCCTTTTTGTCTGTGTAAGAGTGTCTAGCACAAATAAGGAAAGAGACGTTGAATAGTTCCAACGGATATATTCTTGAAAATACTTCTTCAGTTTCAGCAAGTTCTTCAGAGTCTGAATGGATCAGAGTCTTCTAATGAAATCCAGAACTATGCTGTAGCAGAGTCTTCTGCAGCGTGTGTGCTTCTAGCGTGTTGATCATCAGAGCATCTTAACACAGAACTTCAGTACTTGGCAACGTAGGTACTTTCAGAAACTTCTGTAGACTAATGCTTTGAGAAACTCTTCAATCAATATTCTTCTATACTTCTGATGCTTCAGCTCCAGATGCTTCTGACTATCTTCAGATGCTTCTGACTCAGAATGTTCTGGAGCTTCTTTCTTCAGATCCTTCTGGAGACTTCGCTCAGGATCTTCTGTAAGGAGCAAACAGATTCTTCTGTAAGGTGCATCTGGCGCTTCAGAGTTAGAATAGCTTCTTGTATTCAAGGCAGATTTGCTTCTAGAGAGTTAATATAATATTAATTTGCAATAAAACTCTCAAACAAATTTTAGAGTATATAATTCTTAAATATAAATTTCCTAACAGTTATCATCAAAACAAAGAGTAATTATTAAGAACCAATCTGTGTTCTAACAATCTCCCCCTTTTTGATGATGACAAAAAGTATAAGAAATTTTATTTAATTGAACATAAAGAGTTTTACTCCCCTGAGATGATGAATCTCCCCCTGAGTTAAATATGAAAAAGGAATAGAAACTTCCCTTTTTATCTTGAGTAATCTTCAAAGTCAGATCTTGTTTGTCTTTGTAATAATCAAGGGTCAGACTATCTTGCAGATATGAGATTCAGAGTTTGATAAAATATAAATGATCTGAGAAACTCAGAGATTCTTTTATAGAGTGTTCTTATCAAAAGTTCTGAAATAGTCAATTTAGATATTAGAAAGAGTAGATATGTCTGAAGATTCATTCTAGTGAAATTATATTAAATAGTTCAGATCTTTATTTTCTCCCCCTTTTTTGTCATAAGCAAAAAGTAAAAAAAAACTTTTAATAAAGACAAATAAAAGGAACAATAGCAGATAATTCAATGGAGAATAAAAAACTGATTCATTTAATCATAACAGAGCAAAAGTACATTGGTAAATATCAGAAGATATAACAATAACATTCAGATGCAAAACAACAGATGCACAAATATGAGAAAAAAAATCTAAGAGTGTTTTGACAAAAGCATCTTCAATAGGTCTGTGATCTCAGATTGTGATTGCTCTTGCTTTGACATGAACTTAGTGATTGTCTCATTCTTCTCATCTTGTTTAGACATCCACTCTGACATGTCCTCAGATTTCTTGTCTTGCTTCGCCATCCAAGATCTGATTTCAGATTGACCAGCTTCCAGAGCAGCAATCTTATCTCCCAAATCTGGATTTTCTGTCTTTATCTCTGATGATGGAGGTTCTGTATCCTGAATAGAGTCAATTGCCATATGTTCTGGAGATCCTGAAGAGGATTCTACTAGAGTCATAGTCAATGCATTGGCAGTTGGTTCTGGTGGAGGAGGAGGAGGAGCATCCAAACAAAGCAGAGGTTCAGTCTTGTTTACAATCCAGAATTGAGTTCTTTCAGCTCTGAGCTTTGCATCATCAGAACAGATGTTATTCAGATTAGAAGCTACTGTGTTGAATCTATTTACAAAACCTTTCCAGATGATGTCAGTCTCATTTGCATCCATAGTTTCAGAGCATCTCTTCTGAACAGTACCTAAAGACATCTGTATTTCTTGCAAAAACGTTTGAAATAAATGATCAATATTAAGTCTGGGTGGTGGTTTAAGCAAGGTTTCCAGAGTCATCTGTTTAGGTTTGGGAGTTGGTGGTATCAGTGATTTTGGAATGGAAATCAGAGGAGGGGGAACATATGGAAAGAATGGAATTTCTGGTTTTTGAAGTAAAGATCTGTTTAATACATTGAGCAGAGTTGGTTGAGGTCTTGTGCGTGGGTAAACAATATCAAAAGATGCATTGGAGTATGGTACGAATGCAGAGTTTGATGGCTTATCAGATGCAACTGTGTTATCAGATGCAGGATGCAGAGCTGAAACAGCAGCTTTACCAGATGTAGCAGATATGGTGGCTAATGATCCTTCATTGTTCATAGATTGAATATATGAAAGGATTACAGATGGAAGGGCCTGAGTGAGCTTTGGTTTCAGAGGTTCCAAAGGTTCAGAAGGCTCAACTCTATCATAAAAATCTTTTAGTTTGAAACCATAAGATAAATTATGATAAAGAGAAGACACTTGGGCACAAGATATTTCAGATGATGATGGATTGGTAGAGGGAACAATCATCTCAGATGATGTTGCTGGTGGAGGCATAGGGTCTGGAATGGTAGATTTAGCAGGTAAGGTTGATTCAGGTTCAGGGTCATGGACAGGATATTTGTCAGATGGATTAATCAGAAAATCAGGATGAATTTCTGATTCAGATGAATTTGAGGATGTTTCAGGTGTACAAGAGGTAGAAGAAACTTGAAACACTGGTTTTAATGGAGTGATGTCAAGAACTTCTGTCTCAGGGATATGAGATGGTTATGAAGGAATATCAGATTGATGTGATTGTGGTTCAGATGAAACAGGAGCAGAAGTTACTTTAGTGGGTTCAGAAGTAACAGGTGCAATAGGTTCAGAAGATGGAATTGTTGATGGTGGAAGGACAGAGTCTTTTTGTGGTTGATCTTCTATGGTTTGTTTTTCTGGATGATTTTCTGTTTGTGGTTGTGCAGAGTTCTGTTTATCAGAATTTTGTGGTAGTTCTGATGGTTGTGGTTCTGTTTGTTGTGGTTCTGTTGGTTGTGATTCTGTTGGTTGTGGAACAGTTGGTGAAGGACGTGGAGTGAAGTGTTTGATGTGTATTTTAGGTTGAGGTGGTTTTGATACAGAAGCAGTTGGTTGTTTCTGAGGTGAGACAGAACTAGGGGCAGCAACAGATGTTGTTTGAGTGACAGGGGGTTTGGGTACAGACTTAATAGAGGAATCATTAATAACAACATTTTTAGAAGTAACAGAAGCTTTAGTACCTTTGAGTTTAATCCTCTTAGCAGATGCAGAGGCAGCTTCTCCAGAGTCCTTTCTCTTCAGAAGATCCTTGGATTTCTCAGCAATCTTTGCCTTCTTCTGGACAGGTTCAGATTCTGTTACAGGCTGAGATCTTTTCCTTTGAAGTGGAACTTCTTCTTCTTCTTCTTCTCCTGCATCTGGCAGTGGTTGCTTGACAAGTTGAAATACATTGGCTGGAACAGGCACTCCTTCCCTTTTGCATTCCTCTATATACATCAGAACAATGTGTCTAGGTTCCTCAGCAAAGAATAGAGAAAAATCTGATACTGGAACTCTTTTATTCAGATCAGACATATTTAACCTCTTTGGAGCAGTAGTCAGTTCATCTACAATCTTGAGTCTCAGAAGGCTTTTAGCGTTCAGAGGCTTTCCCATAATGAACTCTAGTTCCTCTGTAACACCAGCATCATACAGAGCAGCCACTAAACCATTTTCAGTGAGAAGATCTGATAGCAACCTTCCAAAAGGTATTCAAGTCCTGATCTTCTGGCCTTTTTCCTTCATAGATTCTCTAGATGCATTGATGTGATTCCACAGATGCATGAACAATAAGTAAGGAAGATCTACCTTATTACTCTGACGAAGGCAGTACATAAAATAGATCTGTTCATTGTTGACATAATCTGGGGAGTTTGTTGACTTTCTGTGATGTATGCATCCCATGAAGATCTTGGCCCAGATCTTGTAATCAGGCTTCAGATCTTTGAATCTGTTAGAGGCTTGTCCAGCAGTCATAACCTCCTCATAAACTTCATCCATATCAACACGCCCAGCTGGCAGATGTGAAACACCATCTGTTTCTTCATAACCAATCAGTCTTCTAATCAGATCCTCTGTGATGATGATCTCCTTTCCCAGCACAGATGATAGAATAAACTTTGGATAGACAGATGCATGAATCCATAATTCCTTAACAAGCAGAGGGTAAACTGGTCCAAATAGTCTATCAAAGTATTTCACCCAACCTTGAGCTCTAACAATGGAGCGAAAATCAAACCCATTGTCAGCCAAAGAATCAAATTCCACCATAGATTCACACAATACTTCTAGTTTATCAACTGGTGTGAGAAGAGTTCTTTGTGGAGGAGTATATAGAGCAGCACCTAGGTTATCTGAAGTCACAGCAGCCATTGTTGATTGAAACTGTGCAGTTGTTGATGAAGAAGACGCCATTGAAGAATGCTTTTTAGAACACTTAGGTTTTGAGTTTTTATGCAGAGAGAACAAAAGATGAAAATGCATATAAATTCTGAGAGTGAAAAGTGTGAAAGTGAATACACATCAAGTATTTATACTAATCACATAGGCACACCAAGAGACAGAAATAACGCACGTTTGAGCAGCATTAAATGACGAGAATAAAATCATTTCAAATAATAAATGCTTCTGACAGATTTGGGGGGAAAACCAAGATATTTACTATTCAAATTTCACCTCAAACGTCTTTTCAGTTGTCCACACGCCACCTCTTCAGATTTAGTGGGACACGTGTTTGCTTGCATGCTGTTCTGAATTCTCTCAAGAAATGAAACGTTAGCCAACGTTCAGATCTTCTAAAGATGATTAGTTCAGATTTTCACATCAGAAATATTAATTAGAATAGAATAAATGAACAGAAGAAATACTTCAGATGAATTAAGCATTTTTGCATCTGGAACAATTTGCTTCTGATAAATATCATTCTGGACAAAAATCCATACCAATATTTTTCAGAATAAAATTAAATCTATCTTCAACAAGGGGTTTTGTAAAAATATCTGCCCATTGATGATCTGTATCAACAAAGGCTAAATTTATGATTCCCTTCTGAACATAGTCTCTGATGAAATGATGCTTAATTTCTATATGTTTTGCCTTAGAATGTAAAATGGGATTCTTGGACAAACATATAGCAGAAGTATTATCACAAAAGATAGAAATGTTACTCTCAAAAATTTGATAATCTTCTAGTTGACTTTTCATCCAGAGCATCTGCGTGCTACATCCAGCAGCAGCAATGTATTCAGCCTCTGTGGTTGAAAGTGCAATTGTGGGTTGCTTCTTGCTGTACCAGGAGATTAGATTTCTTCCTAGAAATTGACAACTTCCAGAAGTACTTTTTCTTTCCACTCTGTCTCCAGCATAGTCAGCATCACAGAATCCAACTAATTTGAAATCATCAGATCTTCTGTAACACAAACCCACATTAGAAGTACCTTTCAGATACCTTAGAATCCTCTTGACAGCTGTCAAGTGTGATTCTCTAGGATCTGATTGGAATCTAGCACATAGACAAACACTGAATAATATATCAGGTCTAGAAGGAGTAAGATAAATAAGAGAGCCAATCATACCTCTGTAGAGCTTCTGGTCTACTTTCTTACTTACCTCTTCTTTGCCAAGAGAGCTAGTAGGATGCATTGGATTCTTTGCTACCTTGCTGTCAGACATGTTGAATTTCTTCAGAAGTTCTTTAACATACTTTGTCTGATGTATGTAGGTGCATTCTGGAGTTTGATTAACTTGGATTCCTAAAAAGAATCTGAGTTCTCCCATCATGCTCATTTCAAATTCTGCCTGCATACATGTAGCAAACTCCTTTCCAAGCATAACATTTGTTGATCCAAAAATAATATCATCTACATAAATTTGGCAAATTAGAAGATCTTTCTTTATGGTTTTACAGAATAGAGTTGTATCCACTTTGCCTCTGATAAAATTCTTCTCCAGAAGAAAATTACTCAATCTCTCATACCAAGCTCTGGGAGCTTGTTTTAATCCATATAGAGATTTCTTTAATTTGAAAACATGATCTGGAAAATTTTCATTTTCAAAACCAGGAGGTTGGTGGACATAAACTTCTTCTTCTATAATGCCATTAAGAAAGGCACTTTTAACATCCATCTGATACAGAGTGATGTTATTCTGTGCAGCAAAAGAAATAAGAAGGCGTATAGATTCTAACCCTGCCACTGGAGCATATGTCTCAGTGTAATCAATACCTTCTTGCTGACTGTATCCTTGAGCAACCAGTCTTGCCTTATTCCTCTCAACTTCTCCTTTCTCATTTAGTTTATTTCTGAAGACCCATTTTGTACCAATAATATTAATTCCTTTAGGTCTAGGAACCAGATCCCAAACTTCATTTCTGGTGAATTGATTCAGCTCTTCTTGCATAGCTATAATCCATTCATTATCTTCCAGAGCTTCATCTACAGATGTTGGTTCTATTATTGACACTAAGCCAAATAAAGAAGATTCAGAAGTTCTGAGAAATGATCTTGTCCTTATTGGATCATCTTTCTTTCCAATTATTACATCTTCTGGATGAGAAGATTTGATTCTGGAAGAAGATCCTCTGACAGTTGGTCTATCAGAAATATGCAAGTTGTTTAGTTGGGAAGTCAAAGGTGTAGCATTTGGGGTTGCTTCAGATTCTTTGATTTTTGCCTTTTCTGCCTCTGATCCTTCAGAGTCTGTGAGAATCACTTCTCTATCTGCAGAACTTTCAAACTGCTTTGGCTTTTCAGAGCCAAGCTTATCATCAAATCTAACATGAATAGATTCTTCCACAATCTGTGTTTCAGTATTGAATACTCTGTAGCCTTTAGAGCGTTCAGAATAACCAAGCATGAAACACTTCTGTGCTTTGGAATCAAACTTGTTCAGATTATCTTTAGTATTAAGCATAAAACAAATATATCCAAAAGGATGAAAATAAGAAATGTTAGGCTTTCTGTTTCTCCACAATTCATAGGGAGTCTTTTCCAGAAGAGGTCTTACAGACACTCTGTTCTGAATATAACAAGCTGTGTTAATTGCTTCTGCCCAAAAATGTTTTGCCAGATTTGTCTCATTGATCATGGTTCTGGCCATCTCTTGCAATGTTCTATTTTTCCTCTCTACAACTCCATTTTGTTGTGGAGTTCTAGGGCAGGAGAAATCATGTGCAATGCCTTTTTCAGAAAAATATTTTTCAAAATGTTTATTTTCAAATTCTCCACCATGATCACTTCTGACTTTAATAATTTTTGAATCTTTTTCAGTCTGGACTTGATTGCAAAAGTCAAAGAACACAGAATGAGACTCATCCTTGTGTTTTAGAAACTTTACCCATGTCCATCTGCTGTAGTCATCTACAATGACTAACCCATACTTCTTGCCTCTGATGGATGCAGTTTTCACTGGTCCAAACAGATCAATGTGAAGTAATTCCAATGGTCTGGAGGTAGAAACAACATTTTTTGATTTAAAATGAGATTTTGAAAATTTACCTCTTTGACATGCTTCACACAGAGCATCTGAGTTGAACTTCAACTTAGGAAGTCCTCTGACCAGATTGAGTTTATTAATCTGAGATATACGTCTCATATTAATATGCCCCAATCTTCTATGCCAGACCCATTGCTCATCATTCACAGATAAGAGGCATTTTACATTTTGAACTTTAAGTTCTGAAAGGTTAATTTTATAAATGTTGTGTTTCCTCTTTCCACTGAATAGGATAGAACCATCCTTTTGACATACAGCTTTGCAACATTTTTGATTAACGATTATATCATAACCATTGTCACTTAATTGACTTATGGACAATAGATTATGTTTCAATCCTTCAACTAACAGAACATTAGTAATAGAGGGAAGCTTACCATTTCCAATAGTGCCAGATCCAATGATCTTGCCCTTCTGGTTCCCTCCAAACTTCACGTCCCCTCCAGATCTAAGTTCCAGGCTTTGGAACATAGACCTTTCTCCTGTCATGTGTCGTGAGCATCCAGAGTCCAGGTACCATGATTGGTGTCCTGACTTTGCTGCTAAGAACATCTCTTCTGCATCATCATCAGATTCAGATTCTGATTCATATCCAGAGGTACCTTCCTCTTGATCCTCTGTCCTGGCCATCAGTGCAACGTTTGCACATTCTTCTTCTGATTCAGAAGATGACTCACACTCATCTGAGTCATCCCATGTTGCCATCAGAACCTTCTTCTTCTTGTTGAACTTCTTCTTAGGTTTTTCTTTCAGAAGTTTAGGGCAGTCATTCTTGTAGTGCCCAGGTTCTTTGCACTCATAGCACACCACTTCTTTCTTGGCAGATCTTTTGTGACTAGAAGATTCCTTTCTGTTGTCAGATCTTCTGAAGTTGTTAAACTTCTTTCCCTTGTGCTTCCAGAGTTTGTTAATCCTTCTGGACAGCATGGATAGCTCATCTTCTTCTTCAGAAGAAGATTCTTCAGAGCTTTCTTGAATGACCTGCAAAGCTTTAGCAGTTTTGTTAGATTTTAAAGCTATGGATTTACCTTTATCTTTCTTCTGGGGTTCATCTTCCTCCAGCTCAATCTCATGGCTCCTCAATGAACTGATGAGTTCTTCTAGAGAGATCTTGTTCAGATCTTTGGCCATCTTCAGGGCAGTCACCATTGGTCTCCATCTGATGGGCAGACTTCTGATGATTTTCTTTACATGATCTGACGTGGAATATCCCTTGTCCAGAACTTTCAGCCCAGCAGTGAGTATCTGGAATCTGGAGAACATGGCTTCAACAGATTCTGAGTCTTCCATTTTGAAAGCCTCATACTTCTGGATCAGAGCCAGAGCTTTTGTCTCCTTAACTTGAGAATTTCCCTCATGGGTCATTTTGAGTGACTCAAACATGTCATGAGCAGTATCTCTGTTAGTAATCTTCTCATACTCAGTATGAGAGATTGCATTAAGCAATATGGTTCTGGCTTTGTGGTGATTCTTGAAATCTCTTTTCTGCACTTCAGTCATTGATTTTCTATCAATCTTTTTGCCATCCTCATCAGTAGGATGTTCATATCCATCAATGACCAAATCCCAAAGATCAGCATCATACCCAAGAAAAAAACTTTCTATTCTATCTTTCCAATAGTCAAATTTTTCTCCATCAAACATTGGAGGTTTGGTACTGATCCTATCCCTCTCTTCATATTTATTGTTGATATTTGACATTGAATTATCAACCATGATAACAAATAAATATATTGATCAAAGTATATCTCTCTGGATCTTTACTGACACTGTTAAGTGATAGCACACTCAGAACCGGAGCTCTGATGCCAACTGAAGGTGAGATAATACTTAGAAAGGGGGGGATTGAATAAGTATGGAAAATTAATACTTGAAAATAATCACACAATTATTATTATCCTGGTTCGTTAAACAACTACTCCAGTCCACCCTTCCAGAGTGATTTGCCTTTCTCAACAAGGACTTAATCCACTATTAAATCAAACTGATTACAATAGTATCACCTAAGAACAACAGTTCTTAGTCTTCTCAAGAGCTACTGATTCTCATCGAATTCTCTTAAGGAATATCCTTTACAATCAATGTAAATTAAATACAAGAGTTTTTTTTAATGCTTCTAAAAAGCTATAATCACAACAGTGATTTTTCTCTTAAGTTTAAGTACAATGAGATTCTATGAAGAATTTAAGAATGAGAGCTTATAGAATATTATGATTTCTTTTCAGCAAGAGAGTAGCACTGAAGAATGAAGTGAAAATCTCCTTTTATAGGCAGCTGAATCATGCAAGCTGAACATTGAAAAGAGAGTCCAAAAGGTCTGAGCCTTTTTGTCTTCACATGCACTGACCTTTCCTTGAAATAGATGGCACAGATAAATCCTTTTTGTCTGTGTAAGAGTGTCTAGCACAAATAAGGAAAGAGACGTTGAATAGTTCCAACGGATATATTCTTGAAAATACTTCTTCAGTTTCAGCAAGTTCTTCAGAGTCTGAATGGATCAGAGTCTTCTAATGAAATCCAGAACTATGCTGTAGCAGAGTCTTCTGCAGCGTGTGTGCTTCTAGCGTGTTGATCATCAGAGCATCTTAACACAGAACTTCAGTACTTGGCAACGTAGGTACTTTCAGAAACTTCTGTAGACTAATGCTTTGAGAAACTCTTCAATCAATATTCTTCTATACTTCTGATGCTTCAGCTCCAGATGCTTCTGACTATCTTCAGATGCTTCTGACTCAGAATGTTCTGGAGCTTCTTTCTTCAGATCCTTCTGGAGACTTCGCTCAGGATCTTCTGTAAGGAGCAAACAGATTCTTCTGTAAGGTGCATCTGGCGCTTCAGAGTCAGAATAGCTTCTTGTATTCAAGGCAGATTTGCTTCTAGATAGTTAATATAATATTAATCTGCAATAAAACTCTCAAACAAATTTTAGAGTATATAATTCTTAAATATAAATTTCCTAACAGTTATCATCAGAACAAAGAGTAATTATTAAGAACTAATCTGTGTTCTAACAAAATCAAGACCAAGCCTACGAAGCAAAGCAAAAGCCCACCAAGCAAAGCAAAACAAAATACAAGCCCACAAGAGCAACACAAACAACCATCAATTACAAAAATCAATTAAAAATAGTATACTATTATATTAAAATCTAATATAATTTCTAGGGGATCCTATATGACTACCCTTAATACCCTATATGTCCCAATGTCTAACTTGACCTAGAAACCCAAAATTCTAGTGTTATTGTGGTCCTATGTTAAGGATTGACCTAAATCTACACAACCTAAAGTCATCTAATCAAAACTAATCAAAAACTAATCACAAAATTCTGGAATAAATCCAGAGGGGAGCTAAAGTCCTAATCTAACTATCCTAAAAAGGATGGCATAAAAATTCAAAAGGAACTATCTAAACAAAATTCTACAAAACTATGCATCAACATAGAATGAATTAAAAGCTATTAAAAGATAAAATATACAAAAAATATTAAAAATGAATGAAATGCAAATGTTTTGATTTTATAATTTTCTATACATAAACATGAAATAGGAGAAAAAAATCCTCATGCCAAAATCATTATTTTTCTATTTAATATGATTTTTCAAATTTTAAAGAAAAATGGAGAAAAAGAAAATAAAATATGAAATGTTTGGTGCAGATAGCAATGGTATGCAGTTCATTATCCAGATGGGCTTAAAATGGGGGTGGGTTCAGCAATGCGCGCTAGGCCCAATTTTAATCAGAAAACAAATAACAAAAATTAAAGAAAAAAGAAAAATATGCGGTGCATTTAGTAAAGAAAATCAGTTCAAAATGCAATGGGCCATGAGAGTGGGGTGGGATTATCACTTAATCACTTAAGCCCATGATGGTACCATAAGTGATACGCTGCGTTTAAGCTCTTCAGAACTTCTCTCACAAACTCAAATGAATCCTGGCCGTGGAATACCGTCTTCAGTCAAAGTCAACCCGTGAATCCAATGGTGTACCACTTATCTTCCTTATTTGAATGGGACTTGGAGGGAAGAAAAACCATGGGAGTTCAGAACTTCATACTCATCTTCTCCAATTCGAACCTTCTCTAAACTTCATCAAAAACTAGAATTAAAAACCGTAATCCACTTGTTTTTTCATGCTGGTTCTAACCCTAACCTCCATTTTCGTTAAAACACACTCTAACTCTAAACACGATCAAGACTTCAAGATCTGGCCAAGAATCAACTATCACCATTCTTCAAATTGCTTGTATCAAAATGCTCATCACATCACCCTGATTAAAACTAGCTATCAAACTCGTGATATGCTTCATTATACCTCGTGTTCTTGATCAATAAAGAAATGGTGTCACTAACTCAAACTTCACCAAATGCCCTCAAACTTTCTAGAATCCATCTCCTACTTGTCTCTAACCATTCTAACCTAACAAATCTAACTAATTATGCTTAAATTAAGGTGTAGAGGAAAAGTTGCAAACCTGTCAAATCTTGAATACCAGATAGGTCAAACCTTCACTTCAACCTCTCAATCTCTTCAGAATCACTCCTTGATTGATGTTAATGCTTCTGTTTGCAAAAGATTTGATCAAAGAAGCTTGAATCTCCAAATCCGATGGTGACTTGCAGCTCCCCAAATCCAAATGCTATCTCTTCAATCCCACACGATCTTGCTCTCAATTTGGTATGCACACACTCAGTATGATCAATGGAAGATGTTAGGATTGAAAGAATCAATGGAAATGGTGTGGAATATAGAAATTGATTTCAACTTGCAATGGAAGAAATTGAAATGGCTATCTCACTCTCCTCTCTAATCTCTCACCAACCTTGCATCTGAGCAAGTTCTAATCCATATATAGGATGGTTCTAAACCATCCAGAACTTTCTGGAATCATCCAATGAGAATTTGAGATTCTCATGTCATGAGTTTTTGATTTCAATCCATCTCACATACCAACTTATGTTTGCCTCATTGCAGCACTTGTATCTCCTTTGAAAATCTCCTTAGATGAGATGCATGAGGTGTTAGGACACTTTGCTAGCTTGTGTATTGAGTTTCCTTGTGTTTTGCATATGTACCTTAATATGCAAGCAATCATTTTCCAAAGCAAGTCCATGATCTAAACCTCAAATAAAAAATGTGGCTGAACCGTTGTTTCTAAAATGATTTCTAGAGTCAAAATGACCTATTACATGACATGGTTTGGATGTGTAGCTTGAAAATTTCAATTTCCAACTTTGACTTATTTAACTTATGCCTCCATTTTAGGTCATTTTTACCATTTTGAGCTACAAGCCTTTTAAACATCTCATGACCTCATTACTAGCCTTAAAACATCATTTTAAGAAAGTTTGATGTTGAACATTTTTCCGTTTGAAGCTTGGAAATAGGAGTTATGGCCTTATGCTTGAAATGACCTATAATCTCCAAATGACCAAAATGCCCTTGACTTGTCAAAGCCATAAGTTGAGTTCTACAAATCCTATCAAGGACTTCTAGTACTCTCTAGAAATCTAAGAAGATAAGGAACAACATTCATGTTTACCAAAAGTCCATAGGAATCATCCTTCTTGGGAAAAAGTTTGATGCAAGTTGGGTGACTTTCAAGGCCCCAGATTCACATACCTCAGATGACCTGTAACTTGTCAAAGTCATAACTTGAGCTCTACAAATCCTATCAAGGACTTCTAGTACTCAAATTAAAGCTAAGAGCAAGATCTACAACATTCATGTTGGGGGTAAGATGAGATGGCAATCACATCTTGAGCTAAACTGCCTTGAAGATAAGGGTCAAACTAGGGGATTTTACACTGTCAAGCCTTAGAAACCCTAGCTTGAAACTTCTCAAACTCCTCAATCATAATGAGTTGACCTTGGAATCATCCTTATAGCATCTCAATGCATCAATCCATGATCACATTGCTCTTGGATTAGGTCTCAACCCTCTCCACATCATTAGTAGACCTAGGGTTGACCCAGTCAAACCCTAATTATACCACTCATGGCTGAGGCTTCTTATTCTTGCACAATGACCTGTCTAGGCTTCATGATGGCTTTCAAGAAATCTCATAAGCTCTCTCAAAGCTTAAAGTCCACATTCATAGCTTCAGAATCATCTGAGGAGCTCCCACAACTCTCAAGTTAGGAGGCACACCACCTTGGTTTCAACCAATCTCTCTGAGGATCTCTTAACTTCTTTGACAAAGATATCAACCCTTGAAAACTTGAACAACCTTCTTGGCTAGCTTCAAACTCTTGTGGTGCTCTTGATTGGTAATCATACCTCTTGATCTCCTGCACACATGTCAATGAAATGCAAGTGATAATGCTAATGTGAATGAGATGAACCACAAGCTAGGTAAAGAAATGTTGGTCAAATTTTGGGGTGCAACAGCTGCCCCTATTCAAACGGCTTGAACCTGACCGGGTGGGAAGCGAACAACTCTCAACCAATCAAGGTGCGAGACGGTTGAATACCGACAAACCCGGAAATTTGCCAACTGCACAAGTACACGGTACTCTGATGGGATCAAATCTTCGAACACTGAAATACTAGATGTACGGCAACTAGCAATCGGTCACACGGTAACCGGTGATACATGGTCGATCATACCGTTAGGCATCAAGATTCCTCGGGACTCATCAGGTCAACAATCAGGTTAGTCATGCCGTCGGGCATTCAAAGAAAACTTTCGGGCGTCAGCTGGACTCCATCAGCAAGTCGGGAATAGAATTCCCGGTCAATCATGAGCCAGTTGGGGATATCCAAACTTCTGCCATCAGGAACTCCGCATCAGTTGAGAGAACTGCTTCGTTAACACAGTCAGACTTCAATCATCAAGTCTTCAAGGGAAGTTTCAACTTCGCTGTTCAGAAACCTGCTGGGGATGACACATCTCTGCTGGGGATTCTGGAGAACTATCAAGTAACTCTGCTTCGGGGATCCAGGAATCATTCTGGGTGAATCCTCTGCTGAGGACTTCAAGAATCATCTTGAGCAAGCAACTCCGTTGGGGACTTCAAGAATCATCCTGAACCGATAACTATGTTGGAGATTTCAGGAATCATTCTGAGCAAACACTCTGCCAGGGACTCTAAGCATCAACTTGAGCAACCAACTCTGGCGACTGCACTGGGGATTTTAAGAATCATCTTAAGCAGACGACCTTGCTGGGGAATTCAAGAATCATCTTGAGCAAGCGACTCCGTTGGGGAGAATTCAAGAATCATCTTGAGCAATCAATTCTGCGGCGGAACACCTGCAAAACAAGGACAGTAACAACCTAGATCATGCTTATTATGCATATGCTTCGGCAATGGCGCAATGCTCCACACGGTGGAAATGCTACGCGTTTATGATAAATGCTATGCAGTCATGCAAAATGATGCGATCCCGTCAGCAAAATAAATGCTGAAGGGAGAATCCTCATGTCACGGAGAAAGAACCACTCAGATAGGGGGGGGGGAGGAATCATCCTGCTGAGGGGAAAAAGGTCACGCCAATCTCAATCGGGCTCTGCGGGGAAGTGAACTTCAGTTGACTGCTGCAGGGGGATGAAGCTCTACGAGAACCTGGACCTGCTGAGGGAAAGCGATGTCAATCGCGGGAATAAACTGCACGGCCTTCACGGCTACTTTTCCTGGAGACAACGACTCCGGCGGGGGAACACATCATCAGCTATTCAACACTCCACCGGGGGAAACCAATCATGGCCTGAGCGGCTTCCAAGGACTCGGCTCTCTTGGGGATCTGCAAACTCGGCTGAGGAAGAAGAAATCATTCTTCTTGCTGGGGAGAGTACGACTCTGTGGGGAATCTCGATTCCGCTGGAGACTTCAGTCTTGAACCATCAATTGCTGCACCTTCAGTGAATGACTCAGCTGAGGAGATGACGTTCCTTCAGGATGCATCTGATTGGGGAGGGAATCTTCTCTGCCTGGGGAGACATATCAATGCTCACGATCTCGTGTTCAGACTCTGCGGGGAGAGGCTGCTGACCTTTGCTGGAGAAGGAGGAATCATCCTGTTTGGGGACGCGCACGACGCACTGTCCGGAATATGCTACACCTGCAGCAACACAAATAAACAGGCAAGATACCCTTCTCAAAGGGACCTATCAAGGTTATTATCTCGTGACAATGTTCAAGTAATTCATTGTTTCAACAATCAGTGGCCTAGGCCAGTAAGTTTATGTATGCGCATTTTATCAAAAACATCGGCGTTCTTTTTCGCAAACAAAACAGGTAAATGCTAAACAGACAAACAGAATTACTGAATAGTATACATTTTATTGATAACGAACACCTGAATGGGTAAAAATGTTTTACAACAGATGCAAGCTCCTGGAATGAGGAAGCCGCGCAAAAATAAAGCATAAATATACATCAGTATATACAAATGTCGGCAACAAGGCGTAGACGAACACCATGAGTTGATCCCTCTATGACCCACTCGACTTCGATACTTCTCCGACGCTTCAGCTTCAGAAGAGATTGATTCAGATAAACGGCCCTCAGGTCTTCCAAACCACTAAACAAAGAAAGTCCATACGCGGAACGCAGTCATTTGCTTTTTCAAATCCCTAACTTTTGCGTGAACCGCCCTTTGCGGGTTTTCAGTTCACCGGGATACCCTTTTTTTGCCAAAGTCGCCCATCCGGGTTTTCGACTTTGCGGGTGTACATTTTTTTAATTTATATCCCTAATTTTTGCCCGAACCTTTTTTCCTTTTTTATGGTTCGCCGGGATGCCCCATTTTTGCCTGGACTCTCTTTTTACTGTCCAGCGGGTTGCTTTCAAGCAAAGTATTTTTTAACTGCGTCCGCGTTCACCGGGGATGCCAAATCTTCACCATCCATCGTGGATAACAACAAAGCTCCTCCCGAGAAGACCTTGCTGACGACGTACGGACCTTCGTAATTGGGAGTCCACTTGCCCCGGTGATCGGAGTGTGGAGGAAAAATCTTCTTCAGGACTAGATCACCCGTCTGAAAGCTTCTAGGACGCACCTTCTTATCATAAGCTTTCTTCATCTGGATTTGGTATAAACGACCATGCGCAATCGATGCTAACCTCTTCTCGTCCATCAGGATGAGTTGGTTCAGTCGGTTCATAATCCATTCTGCCTCGTCGAGTTTCACATCAACCAAAACTCGCAAAGAAGGGATCTCCACTTCTAACGGTAGGACTGCTTCCATACCGTACACCAAGGAGAAAGGAGTTGCCCCGGTCGACGTACGTACCGTTGTACGATAACCGTGCAATGCAAATGGCAGCATCTCGTGCCAATCTTTGTAGGTCACAACCATCTTCTGAACAATCTTCTTTATGTTCTTATTGGCCGCTTCAATGGCGCCATTCATCTTCGGCCGGTAAGGAGATGAGTTGTGGTGTTCAATCTTGAAACTCTGGCACAGCTCCTTCATCATCTTGTTATTTAGATTCAAACCATTATCAGTAATGATCCGCTCGGGAATTCCGTAACGACAGATGATATCCCTCTTTATGAATTTAGCCACCACCTGCTTGGTCACATTAGCATATGAGGCTGCCTCCACCCACTTGGTGAAGTAGTCGATAGCTACTAGAATGAAGCGATGACTGTTAGATGTAGTGGGCTCGATCTTGCCTATCATGTCGATGCCCCACATGGAGAACGGCCACGGGGAGGACATGACATTTAACGGGCACGGCGGCACATGAACTTTATCAGCATAAATTTGGCATTTATGACATCTCTTCGCGAATTTAAAGCAATCCGATTCCATCGTCAGCCAGTAGTATCCTGCTCTCAGGATCTTTATCGTCATAGCATGCCCGCCGGCGTGCGTACCAAATGTGCCTTCATGGACTTCTTCCATGAGCATACTCGCCTCTTTCTCATCTACACATCTGAGTAACACGAGATCGTGGTTTCTTTTATACAAAACTCCATCAGGATTGAGATAAAAATTTCCAGACAGCCTCCTCAGAGTCTTCTTATCCTGGGTTGACGCACCTGCAGGATACTCCTTAGTCATAAGGAAGGTCTGGATGTCATGGAACCATGGCTTGCCGTCGGCGGCTTCCTCGATCGCAAAGACGAATGCAGGTCTATCAAGATGAGAAAGGACAATTCTTGGAGCTTCATTCCAAAAATTGACTTTATACATCGAAGCCAACGTGGCTAAGGCATCAACCATCTGATTTTCTGCTCTGGGCACATGATGGAGTTCCACTCGATCAAAGAACGGAAGCAGCCTTCTGGCATAGTTCATGTATGGCACCAAATTCGATTGACGAGTCTCCCACTCCCCTTTAATTTGGTTGATCACAAGCGCTGAGTCACCATATACATCTAAGTTTTTGATTCTCAAATCAATTGCCTCTTCTAGACCCATGATGCATGCTTCGTACTCCGCTTCATTATTGGTGACTGGAAACGTCAGTCTCGCAGTGAACGGGATGTGGGATCCGTGGGGAGTAGTGATGATCGCCCCAATGCCACTTCCGTAGGAATTAACCGCCCCGTCAAATATCAATTTCCACTGGGAGTTCCTATCTGGTCCCTCGTCGGGCAACGACTCATCGCAATCCTTCACTTTGAGAAACATGATATCCTCATCATGGAATTCAAACTTCATCGGTTGGTAATCCTCGATTGGCTGTTCGGCAAGGTAATCAGACAATACGCTTCCCTTGATGGCCTTCTGGGACACGTACTGAATGTCATATTCCGTCAACACCATTTGCCATCTGGAAATCCTTCCCGAAAGCGCTTGCTTCTCGAAGACGTACTTGATCGGATCCATCTTCGAAATTAGCATGGTGGTGTGATTGAGCATGTACTGTCGTAAATGTTTGGCAGCCCAGGCTAGTGCACAACACGTCTTCTCCAGCATCGAGTAGCGAGATTCACAGTCTGTGAAGTTTTTACTCAAGTAGTAAATGGCATGCTCCTTTCTGCCCGTCTCGTCGTGCTGACCGAGAACACACCCCATACTATTCTCCAAAACTGTCAAGTACATGATTAGAGGCCGTCCAGCCACTGGGGGTATCAAGATCAGAGGTTCCTGAAGATACTGCTTTATCTTGTCGAATGCCTTCTGGCAATCCTCGTTCCAGGTAATCGCCTGATCTTTCTTTAACAGCTTGAACATCGGTTCACACGTGGCCGTGAGTTGAGAAATAAACCTTGCAATGTAGTTTATCCTGCCCAGGAAACCACGAACTTCTTTTTCTGTTTTTGGCACTGGCATTTCTTGTATTGCTTTTATCTTCGCAGGATCAACCTCGATGCCTCTTTCGCTCACGATAAACCCCAGTAACCTTCCGGACCGTACTCCAAAAGTACACTTGTTAGGATTCAGCCTCAACCTGAACTTCCTAAGCCTCTCAAAAAGCTTCAGCAAATTGACCAGATGTCCCTCCTCCGTTTGAGACTTCGCAATCATGTCATCAACATAGACTTCAATCTCATGATGAATCATGTCATGAAAAAAAGTTACCATTGCTCGTTGGTAAGTGGCCCCTGCGTTCTTCAGACCGAAAGGCATTACCTTATAGCAAAATGTTCCCCAGGGAGTGATAAACGTCGTTTTCTCCATGTCCTCCGGTGCCATCTTGATCTGGTTGTAACCGGAGAAGCCATCCATGAACGAAAACACAGAGAACTGGGTTGTATTGTCGACCAACACATCAATATGAGGCAGCGGGAAATCATCTTTAGGGCTCGCCCTATTCAAATCCCGATAATCGACGCACATGCGTACCTTACCGTCCTTCTTCGGTACAGGCACTATGTTGGAGACCCACGGAGGGTAAGTGGTGACCGCTAAGAAGCCAGCATCAAGTTGTTTCTGCACTTCTTCTTTGATCTTAACGGCCATATCTGGTCTCGTCTTCCTAAGCTTCTGCTTAACGGGAGGACAATCTTCTCGTAACGGCAAGTGGTGGACCATAATGTCAGTGTCAAGTCCGGGCATATCTTCGTATGACCAAGCAAAGACGTCACTATACTCTCTTAGCATCTCGACTAATCTCTGCTTGACATCACTCTGCAGTGCGGCTCCTATCCTGACGTTTCTGACGAGTCCTTCAGAACCCAGATTCACAATCTCAATTTCCTCTTCATGAGGCAGAATAACTTTCTCCTCTTGTTTCAACAAGCGGGCCAACTCTTCAGGAAGGTCTTCGTCTTCATCAATCTCCTCTTCGGCTTGATAGATCGGGCAATCGAAGTCGAAGTGAGTCGTAGAAGGTCCAGATTCGATGTCATCTGTTATGTGGATCCTGCAATAACAAGGGTTAAGTTTAAAACAAGGATGTGCATGTTAGCACAAACCCCATTGCCATTTTATTGTTTTTCAAAACAAATATAAAACAGGAATAACAGAGATCACAATATTTGAATACGAAGAAAACGCCTTTGATTTATTAACAAAATGCATGTACATAATCCAACAAGGCCCTGGCAATAAAACCACTATGCCCCGGGTAGGACATAGGGTTATACAATGATTGGAAAAAGTAAATCATTACTCTTCGCTTGTCATCTGGATGATATCCTTGACGGACCAATTGTTGAGGCCCTCGCCTGGCTTGCTTGGCTGGATCCAAGAGTCGAGGTCACAGTCGCTATCTCCGCTGTCTTCAGACACCGCGTTGCTGCTTTCGAAAATCATTCCGCCACTGGTTAACTGGATCGGCCCCTTACCTCGCGACGAACTGCTAGAAGAAGAAACTTCAGCTCCAGGAGAATATCCCAACCCAAACTTGTCTTGCTTGTTAGGTATCTCCAAAATTCGCCCCCAACCTGGGGTAGATCCGGCTTGGACAACGGCCTGAGCTTCCTTGAATGAGGAGAGAGTCATCTCTGGCTTTTCAGTGACTACAGGAGCTACGTCCTTCACTTTGACAGCTTCGAACGCTTGGCATAGAGTCTCATGGATTTCCCCATCCATCTCAACATACTTGAAGGATGACAAATGGCTCACCATTATGTCTTCCTCGCCACAAACAGTTACGATGCTACCCCCGACAGCATATTTGAGTTTCTGGTGCAACGTGGAGGTCACGGCACCCGCATCATGGATCCATGGCCGGCCCAGGAGACAGCTGTAGGCAGGCATGATGTCCATAATATAAAAGACCGCGTCGAAAGTTTCCGGACCGACTTGGATTGGCAGGGTCACCTCCCCGAAAACGTGGCGTTTAATTTCGTCGAACGCCTTCACAACCAGGTCACTAGGTGTGCAAATCACTCCACGAGTATCCAACTTCATTAACGCCTTCTTCGGAAGAACATTAAGTGACGAACCCGTGTCCACCAACACGTGCGACATGATCGTGCCCCTACACTCTATCGAGATGTGCAGGGTGCTATTGTGATTCCTCCCTTTTGGCGTCAGCTCTAGGTCGGTGAAACCTAGCCCATTTCCAGCATTTACGTGGGCTACGACCTCTTCTAGCTGATTCACCGATATTTCCTACGGTACATATGCGGTGTTCAACACCTTCAGCAGTGCGTTGCGGTGCACTTCGGAACACAGCAACAAGTTCAGGATGGAAATCTTCGAGGGCGTCTGATGGAGATGATCTACAATCTTGTAGTCACTCTTTTTAATCAACCGCATAAACTCCTTGGCATCTTTAACAAGCAAGTCTTTTTCTGCCCCACGTGGGATCTCTTCGACGACTTTACTCTTACCCTTATCAGCCGCATTAGCTCTGACTGCTTTATCCGCCACGACCTCTGGTGGTGCAAACACTCTTCCGCTGCGAGTAATACCACTGATTCCCGCAAGGTTTTCCACCGTCGACCCAAACGGTTCTAGCTCCAACCTTTGTCCGTTGCAGTAGACTTCATCCCCATAATGCCACGGGGCAGCATTAGTGCTCTCAAAGGGTATTGGCCCAGCTTTGGTAATAGTAATTATGGGCGGCCTGGGCGCAAAAATAGTTATCGTCTAGCGAGGGATGGTGATGGTGGCGACCTCATCATCTTGCTTCAGCACTACCTCTCCTGACCCACATTCGTCCCTTCGGCTAAACTGTAATATCCCTTTAGTCATCAGACTTTGAATTCCTTCTACCAACTGCTCACATCCATCAGAACGTGTGGCACAACCCATACATAGCTCTCCGCAACCTGGAAAGAACCCTCTTTTCATCAACTTAGCTTTAACGAAGCTAAGCGGCGTCTTCAGGTCTCTGACGTCAGTCAATAAATCCGAACTCTCGTGTTCGATAATGGCGTTCACCCCGTCTCCCCTATGATTCGGCATAGGATTCTTCGTGACATTTGGCACATTATCGGAGAAGTTGATGATCTTAGCGTCCACCATGTCCTGCACCTTGTGCTTGAAGGCTTTGAAGTTCTCTATTGTGTGGCCGGGTGCCCTTGAGTGAAATTCACAAGTTGCATTTGCGTCGTACCCTGGCGGAGGTGCCCCTGTCAAGGGAGCCAGCGTTCTCTTATGGATCAACTGTAGCTGAAGCAAAGTCTGCAAGAGTTACGCGTACGACATGGGCGGTGTCTCGAGGTGGCGGCTCGACAAAGGTGCCCGATTCTGATACTTTCTGTACCCCTGTTGATTCGGTTGCTGCTGCTGCTGCTATGGAACTGTCGGGATAGTTATGCTGGCCACCTGTTGGTGAGGGCCTTTACCCTTCCTTCGAGCGTTGGACACAGTGCTCGTTTCTCCTTCCCGTCTTTTGCCACTGTAAGGTTTCTTTGCGCCTCCTCCAGCTGAGGACAAATCACCTTGAATTTTCCCGAGCTTGATCCCATTTTCAATGTGCTCACCTGTGATAATGAGATCTGAGAAGGTCCCAGACATACCGCTGACCAACTTCTCATAGTAAACCCCGGGGAGGGTGGCTACGAACATCTGCACGAGCTCACGTTCAACCATCGGCGGCTGAACCCTAGCTGCCAACTCACGCCACCGTTGGGCGTATTCCTTAAACCCTTCATTGTTTCTCTGCGACAGATTCTGCAGCTGGACTCGGTTCGGGGCCAAGTCGCTATTGTATTGGTAGTGGTGCACAAATGCTTCAGCAAGATCCTTCCACGTGCGCACACTAGTAGGCTCCAGACTCATGTACCATTCGAGGGATGGCCCGGAAAGGCTGTCTTGAAAGAAGTGCATCAGCAACTTCTCGTCCTCAGAATAAGCAGACATTTTTCTGTAGTACGATCTCAGGTGGACGCGAGGGCAGGTGGTGCCCTTATATTTTTCAAAGTCAGGCACCTTGAACTTGGGAGGCACCTTGAAATCAGCAATTAGTCCTAACTTGGACATATCAACACCCAAAGTGTTCTGGTTCTCGATATCTCTCATTTTATCTTCAAGTGCCTTGAATCTAAGCCGTGCTTCAGTATTCAGCTCCCCTTCAGCACCTCTCTGAGAGAACACATCGTCCTGATGATCCTCTAGCCATGGCTGAGGTCCAAACAGATTCCCGACACCTGCATTGTCGTTGCCCAGCCCGACATTGACATTAGCTCCCAGACTCCCATTACCGACGCCTGTCGTATTGAGTCCCATGTTGGCCATCACATTGCCGTTGGCACTGCCGTTTCCCCCGGTCATGGGAACACCATTCTGTGGAGTTTCAACTGGTGGAGGAGTAGGCACGGTCCCACCATGGAGTACGCCATTGCTATCAACCCTTGAAATCAGAGGCTGAACCAAGGTTCTGAGCTGATCCTGGCCATTGACGACCGCTTGCATGAGCTCCATGAAGCGATCCATTCTTTCGCGGAGTTCCTGAACATCAGTTTGCACTTGCTCCATGATTCTGGTTTGATTAGCTCTAGTCGGATAGCGGTGAATAGGTCTCTGATCAATCCTGGAACCACCTGAAACAACCTGAAACAACCTGTAAAACACAAAAGGGTTAGGAAAAACAACAAAGTGCTCGTTATGCAAATGCTTCATGCAAATGCAAGCGTGTGTCTGTGCATTAGGGAGGTCTCCCCCGATCCTAGTGCCTGAGTGCCAGTGTTGATAATAAGAAGTCCGAGTCCAGTCATGGAAATAACATCTCATATATAAAGAAAGCCCATCAAGGCAGTACACAACATCAGTGAGTACAAGCAGAATCAATAGCATGACCTCGAGCAACAAGCCTGGTGATGGTCAGCCCACAACAATGATCAAAACAAAAGGAATACAAATAGTCAAGCACGACCACGAGCGTGATACTCTTCTAACAACTCCTTCACTTCTGGGTGATCAGGCAGAGTGAGTAACCCTTCGACGAGTAATTCCCTCTGCACAATGGTGTACTGGAGACCTTCGACCGAATCTTCCCATGCTCCTTCGCTGAAACAATCTTCTAATTTCCGCTTCTTGGACTCAAACGCCAGTTTGCGCTCCTTCAGGTTAGCAAGAGCCCTGTTGAGCTGTCCCTCAGCGGCGTATCTGCGAGCGGTTTCTTCATCAAACCTCTTCTCACTAGCCTTTACCTGGGCTTTTAGCTTAGAGATCTGTTGCATCAGCTTATCTTCTCGTTCTTTCCTGGTGGCTAGGGAAGCCTTCCAGTGCTGGTTGAACTTGGATATCCTCCGATATGCTTCGTCCAAGTGCTGCTTCTTCATAGCCAGTACGCCGTTGACAGCTTTGAAGTCTTGACCCATGCGTTCACGCTCGGCTATCTGCTTAGTCAAGTCTGTCCCCAGCCGGTTCACCAGCTCTGTTTGCCTTTTGAAGGAATGAACGGCTTCGTTCCTCTCGCTTCGAAGCTGAGCCAATTCTTTCTCCAGTTACTCATTTTCCTGCCTCAATTCATCTCGCTCAGCTAACACCTGATTATGCTGCTGAATAGGCACAGTGGTAGGCTCTTCAATCAATGGAGGGCTTTCTGGCTTGGCAGGAGGAAACGGCATCCCTATAGCATCTGCTCTGGCTCTGATCCACGTCACGTACGGAGCGTATACTTGACTATTGCTTTTCCCCAGCAATGGTTTTCCTCTCTTACTAATACCATTCCAAGCGCGCTGAAGCTTAGATAACAGATCCCCCTCTAGAAGACCAGTGAGGTACAGAGATTCCTGTACCTCTTCATCCTTCGGCGGAGCTCTCAAAGCATACGCGAACTGTCGGACCAGCAAAGACGGATTGTAGTTTATATAGCCTTTCCTGCCTATCAAAGGCACGTTTCGAATCCCGCTGCAGCTGAAGATAATCTCGGTACCCAACCTATTTCTGTCAAACCAGTCAATATCCTCTGCAGATAAACTCATCAGACGCTCGGACCACTCAGCTGTGGCTGCAGACGAAACAAGAGGACCCCTCTTGGGCAGATGACTATCAAGCCATTTATAAAGCAAAGGTACACAGCATGAGACATTCTTTCCCCTCCTGTTCTCGTTTTTGTAGTGGATGGAATGGTAGACATCTCCTATCAAGGTAAAGACAAGATTCCCTGATGCAAAGATGTGAAATGCGTCGAAGTCTACAAAGTCAGGCATATTGGGGAACAGAATGATGCCATATATGCACAGGGCGAGAATGGCGTTGAAGGCGACCCAACATCCGTCTTTGGCGCACTGCTGAGCCTTTCCCACTAAAAACTGCAAGGAGAAACCAGGAACCTTGTTCCAACTAGACAATACCAACTCGGAGGCATCCAGATGAAGTGAAGGAGCTAAACCAGCCAGATCAGGCTCAGCATCCATATGAACAAAAGGCATTTGCCTCTTGATAGGCACACCTAACAAATCAGCATATTCTTCCAGCGTGGGCGCGAGAACAAAATCCTGGAAAGTGAAGCATCTCAACGGAGGATCGTAGAACTGCAGCAGAGCGTGCAACCCATTCAACTCGAACGCAGAAGGTTTACGAACCAAACTGAGCAATTTGCCGTAAGACTTTCTGAACTCATCTCTCACAGAATCATCTGCTAAAGCTATCAAACCGGTCAGCCGAACCACATCAGGGGCAGGGAACTTGTAAGCCACGGTCTTCCGCAGAGAGCCCATAACAATACAATAGGTGGCAAGAAATCCTGGATCGGGGAAAACGGTACCTACAACACAGACACACGTTAATAAAATGCAAATGAGTATGCAAAGCAATGTAAAATGCAATCATGCAGCAGGAGATCAAGGCGACTGTGCTGCGAAGATTCTGTATCAACAAAACCATGATGCTGCTCTGTCAAGAACAACCACTATCTCTGATAAGAAGAAAACCCTGGTATCGGACCACAAATCTGCTCTGTCAAGAACACACACACATAGGACCATAAATCTGCTCTGTCAAGAACAAACATCTGATACAGGACCTCTGATACAAGACCAAAACCCTGATCTGTCAAGAACACACATCTGATAATAAGGACCTCTGATACAGGACCATAAATCTGCTCTGTCAAGAACACATAACTGATGGCCAAAACTCTGCTCTATCAAGAACAAATATCTGATAATGAGATCCTCAGACCCCTGTCATAAACCTGCTCTATCGAGAACAAATACACATTTGATGATAAGATCCTCAGACCCCAATCAAAATCCTGCTCTGTCAAGAACAAATACACATCCGATGATAAGATCCTCTGATCCCAATCAAAATCCTGCTCTGTCAAGAACAAATACACATCCGATGATAAGATCCTCTGATCCCAATCAAAAACCTGCTCTGTCAAGAACAATCATATATCTGTAGATGAGATCCTCAGATCCCAACAAAACTGATCCACTATCAAGAAAACCAGGTGGTCTAAAGGTCAAAGTTTCCTGCAATAAACCCAACCCTGCTCACAGGTATGGACCTAAACTGACTCAAGTTCGGCATCCTATACGTTCATCAGCGTCACAGACATTCAAGAGGGGTGATACGATACCCAGAAGGTGTGGCGTCACCAGCTCATGAAGCGGCCTCACTCGGCTGAATCACAAATGATCGGTCCCCAGAGTCGACAATCCTCCAAACCAGCAACCGTCTCAACCCAAAGGGTTGAAAGAGAAGCCAACCGGGAGAACCTCGTCTGAGCTTGGATTTCATGAGACACTAGTGCCTGCCAAGCAAGCACGCGCCCACTAATTTCCACAACTAATGTTATGTTCACTCAAGCCTGGGTCTGGCTTCTCACTCATCAGAATGCCCCTCCCACAACAATGCAGATAATCATATCATACTGAAAATAAAATGCGGGAAATAAAATGCGATAGATAAACACAACCCAACAAGTAATCATACAAGCGCTAGGATTGACTCTCGCAGGGGACGTTGGATCCCCAAACTGACTCGCATATGAGACGTTGGATCCCAGGAAACTATCAAGTCCCCAGCAGAGTCGCCAGCTGTCGCTTCCGCGAAAATAAGGTGCTGGCAGAACAGAAGAGTCGCCACCTTTCGTTATTCATCCCTCGGAGCGGGAAAGGAAACGATCGGAAAAACTTGATGAAAAGGGTAAGACAAGGTCATCGCAACCATTGTCTGGGTTCGGGAGTCGGTTACGCAAGGGGAAGGTATTAGCACCCCTCACGTCCATCGTACTCGATGGGATCCACGCTTGTTGTGTTTACTGGACGAGTTGGTTTATCTATCTACCTATCAAGGCTGGCTTGAAAAGAAAAGAAAATGACTCGGCAAAGCGTCGCACTTTATGCCTACGTATTCCTATCAGAGAATGAGAAATCAGAGTCAACGTAGTTCGACCTACTACGGGATACGAGGGAGGTGGCTCGCCAATACATCAGTATCGTGCCTACGTACTCTCAACAGGCATGAGAGATCAGAGCTTACGTAGTTCGGGATAATACGGATTACTGGGATTCAGATTCATCTGTTTTATCGAGTAGGGTTAAATAGTAGTTCCAGCAGTTAGGGACAAAGCCTGTTTGCATTGGCGCTGAAGTTTAACGACACTATTTTCTTCAGAAAAGCTTTCCTTGAATTATGGGCCCACGGGGCAAAAAGGTTTGAAGTTTGTTTTCTGTCTTTTACGAAAGAAGTGTTTTTTATTGTGTTTGCAATTTCAATCGCACTAAAGATTATGACCTGAGAGTGAATGCATCGCATGTCACCCAAAGGGTACCATACTAAACATCCAGATTGTTGAAAAGAAGCTCTCCAATAATCCTTTCTCAAGTAGCTTAAGGCTCGTAACGTACGAAAGAAATCATTCATGATTACTGTATTTTAAGCTGTTTTGAGATGAGAAGAGAGGGGGACAACTAATGGGGAGACTATCAAGTCCTACTGTTGTCATGCCAAGGATTCATCCTATAGTTGAAGTTTGAAACAGGGAACTCCTGGAAGTTATCATGCATAGGTTTCGACCTAAAGTTCTATCATCACTTCCTTATCAAAGGAAGTGAGAGTCCTAAGGGATCATGTCAATGATAAACAGAAACAGCTAAAGCATTAGCTTAAACAGTAAAAAGATATACAGTAAAATGCATGCAATGCAAGTGAGGGAGGAAATGTGTGTGGGGCAGCATCCTCCACAAGCTCATCTCAACCGCAAGCCAGATATGAATAACTGTAATCATACAGAGGAAATAACATGCTATCAAGAAAAATACAGTAAACTGCAATCATACAGAAGGAATAAAATCATGCTATCAGGCAAAATAAACCACATGGGCAAGGGAGCTGGGCTCTACCGAATACCCGCAAGCAAAGCCATACAGTAACAATACAAGCAGAGGGAGCGACTCAACCTCTAGTGCAATCATGCTCCTAGCTTAAATCAGTCTAGATATGAACTTATTCTAATGCATCAAGCAAGTCAAACAAGGCACATCATCACAGAAAAGAAAACAGACAAGAAAGAAAGCAGATCAACCCCTCTTTCAATTCCAAGCCTCAGCTCTTCTGACAGCAACTCAGTCTTCAGACTTCCATCACTCTTGACAAATATCAATTTGCTTCTCCAGGTTTCAACCCTTCACCATAATTTTCAACTTATTCTCTCTTCTCTAAGCTTCAGCTCCTTAATCAGTTCCACCTTCAGGCTTCACTCTTAACCACAAGTATCAACTTGATTCCTTCAGGATCTCCAAGCTTCAAAGTAAGTATCAACTTATCCTTTGTTCCTCAAGCTTCAGCTCTACACTCAATCTCAATTGAATCCTCTTCATAAGTATCAACTCAGCCTTCAAGCTTCCAAGCTCTCTTTGCTTTACCAATCTCAACTTGGTCTTCTCTTCCTACAAGCTTCAGCTTCTCAGAGTAGTCTTCAATCATCTGGAAATGTCAACTTCATCCTTCAGTCTTTAAGCCTCGACTCTCCATTCAGTCTTTACTGGATCTTCATTGGGTCTTCAAGTATCAACTTGCTCTCCTTGCTCTCCAAGCTTCAGCTGCACTGGTAATGCTCAGGGAATCATCCTCTTCCATACTCTTCAATGAAGTCTTCATCTTCACACTCAAGCCCAACATCTTCAGGACACTCAAACCAGAAGAAATCACTCAACTGGATAAGCTAGGATATTAAACTGCTTATTGACCACCAAAGGTGACCTATAAGGGTTTAACATCAAAAGAATGATTCCCTCAAAAGTTCTACTTCCTAGGTACCATCACTTATCCCTCCAAAGGAGGGAGGTGAATACCATGGAAGGACCTTGAATCACGGGGAGGAATGGAGGTGAAAGATACCATCCATGTTTAAGAAAGAAATTAACTAAGTCTAAGCTCTACTTAATTCCTAACCCTAAAACAACAACAAAACAAACAAGCCACTAAGCTCTCAAGCTCCTTCTTCAATCTTCAAGTCTTCCACTATGCTCCAAAAAGCAAGACCAAGCCCACCAAGCAAAGCAAAAGCCCACCAAGCAAAGCAAAACAAAATACAAGCCCACAAGGGCAACACAAACAACAATCAATTACAAAAATCAATTAAAAATAGTATACTATTATATTAAAATCTAATATAATTTCTAGGGGATCCTATATGACTACCCTTAATACCCTATATGTCCAAATGTCTAACTTGACATAGAAACCCAAAATTCTAGTGTTATTGTGGTCCTATGTTAAGGATTGACCTAAATCTACACAACCTAAAGTCATCTAATCAAAACTAATCACAAAATTATGGAATAAATCCATAGGGGAGCTAAAGTCCTAATCTAACTATCCTAAAGAGAATGGCTTAAAAATTCAAAAGGAACTATCTAAACAAAATTCTACAAAACTATGCATCAACATAGAATGAATTAAAAGCTATTAAAAGAGAAAATATACAAAAAATATTAAAAATGCATGAAATGCAAATGTTTTGATTTTATAATTTTCTAGACATAAACATGAAATAGGAGAACAAATCCTCATGCCAAAATCATTATTTTTCTATTTAATATGATTTTTCAAAGTTTAAAGAAAAATGGAGAAAAAGATAATAAAATATGAAATGTTTGGTGCAGATAGCAATGGTATGCAGTTCATTATCCAGATGGGCTTAAAATGGGGGTGGGATCAGCAATGCACGCTAGGCCCAATTTTAATCAGAAAACAAATAACAAAAATTAAAGAAAAAAGAAAAATATGCGATGCATTTAGTAAAGAAAATCTGTTCAAAATGCAATGGGCCATGAGAGTGGGGTGGGATTATCACTTAAGCCCATGATGGTACCATAAGCTCACTTAATCAGAACTTCTCTCACAAACTCAAATGAATCCTGGCCGTGGAATACCGTCTTCAGTCAAAGTCAACCCGTGAATCCAATGGTGTACCACTTATCTTCCTCATTTGAATGGGACTTGGAGGGAAGAACAGCCATGGGAGTTCAGAACTTCATACTCATCTTCTCCAATTCGAACCTTCTCTAAACTTCATCAAAAACTAGAATTAAAAACCGTAATCCACTTGTTTTTTCATGCTGGTTCTAACCCTAACCTCCATTTTCGTTAAAACACACTCTAACTCTAAACACGATCAAGACTTCAAGATCTGGCCAAGAATCAACTATCACCATTCTTCAAATTGCTTGTATCAAAATGCTCATCACATCACCCTGATTAAAACTAGCTATCAAACTCGTGCTATGCTTCACTATACCTCGTGTTCTTGATCAATAAAGAAATGGTGTCACTAACTCAAACTTCACCAAATGCCCTCAAACTTTCCAGAATCCATCTCCTACTTGTCTCTAACCATTCTAACCTAACAAATCTAACTAATTATGCTTAAATTAAGGTGTAGAGGAAAAGTTGCAAACCTGTCAAATCTTGAATACCAGATAGGTCAAACCTTCACTTCAACCTCTCAATCTCTTCAGAATCACTCCTTGATTGATGTTAATGCTTCTGTTTGCAAAAGATTTGATCAAAGAAGCTTGAATCTCCAAATCCGATGGTGACTTGCAGCTCCCCAAATCCAAATGCTATCTCTTCAATCCCACACGATCTTGCTCTCAATTTGGTATGCACACACTCAGTATGATCAATGGAAGATGTTAGGATTGAAAGAATCAATGGAAATGGTGTGGAATATAGAAATTGATTTCAACTTGCAATGGAAGAAATTGAAATGGCTATCTCACTCTCCTCTCTAATCTCTCACCAACCTTGCATCTGAGCAATTTCTAGTCCATATATAGGATGATTCTAAACCATCCAGAACTTTCTGGAATCATCCAATGAGAATTTGAGATTCTCATGTCATGAGTTTTTGATTTCAATCCATCTCACATACCAACTTGTGTTTGGCTCATTGCAGCACTTGTATCTCCTTTGAAAATCTCCTTAGATGAGATGCATGAGGTGTTAGGACACTTTGCTAGCTTGTGTATTGAGTTTCCTTGTGTTTTGCATATGTACCTTAATATGCAAGCAATCATTTTCCAAAGCAAGTCCATAATCTAAACCTCAAATCAAAAATGTGGCTGAACCATTGTTTCTAAAATGTTTTCTAGAGTGAAAGTGACCTATTGCATGACATGGTTTGGATGTGTAGCTTGAAAATTTCAATTTCCAACTTTGACTTATTTAACTTATGCCTCCATTTTAGGTCATTTTTACCATTTTGAGCTACAAGCCTTTTCAACATCTCATTACCTCCTTACTAGCCTTAAAACATCATTTTAAGCAAGTTTGATGTTGAACATTTTTCCATTTGAAGCTTGGAAATAGGAGTTATGGCCTTATGCTTGAAATGACCTATAATCTCCAAATGACCAAAATGCCCTTGACTTGTCAAAGCCATAAGTTGAGTTCTACAAATCCTATCAAGGACTTCTAGTACTATATAGAAATCTAAGAAGATAAGGAACAACATTCATGTTGACCAAAAGTCCATAGGAATTATCCTTCTTGGGCAAACGTTTGATGCAAGTTGGGTGACTTTCAAGGCCCCAGATTCACATACCTCAGATGACCTGTAACTTGTCAAAGTCATAACTTGAGCTCTACAAATCCTATCAAGGACTTATAGTACTCAAATTAAAGCTAAGAGCAAGCTCTACAACATTCATGTTGGGGGTAAGATGAGATGGAAATCAAATCTTAAGCTAAACTGCCTTGAAGATAAGGGTCAAACTAGGGGATTTTACACTGTCAAGCCTTAGAAACCCTAGCTTGAAACTTCTCAAACTCCTCAATCATGATGATTTGACCTTGGAATCATCCTTATAGCATCTCAATGCATCAATCCATGATCACATGGCTCTTGGATTAGGTCTCAACCCTCTCCACATCATTAGTAGACCTAGGGTTGACCCAGTCAAACCCTAATTATACCACTCATGGCTAAGGCTTCTTATTCTTGCACAATGACCTGTCTAGGCTTCATGATGGCTTTCAAGACATATCATAAGCTCTCTCAAAGCTTCAAGTCCACATTCATAGCTTCAGAATAATCTGAGGAGCTCCCACAACTCTCAAGTTAGGAGGCACACCACCTTGGTTTCAACCAATCTCTCTGAGGATCTCTTAACTTCTCTGACAAAGATATCAACCCTTGAACACTTGAACAACCTTCTTGGCTAGCTTCAAACTCTTGTGGTGCTCTTGATTGGTAATCATAACTCTTGATCTCCTGCACACATGTCAATGAAATGCAAGTGATAATGCTAATGTGAATGAGATGAACCACAAGCTAGGTAAAGAAATGTTGGTCAAATTTTGGGGTGCAACAGCTGTTAGTACACTGTTTCCAAGATAGTCTTAAAGGAGCTTCGGCTAAGTGGTATCTCAGTTTAGATTAAGCGAAGATCCACAGTTTCCAAGACCTTTCAGATGCTTTTATTCAACAGTACAAGTACAACATGGACCTAGCTCCCGACCGTCGTCAGCTTCTCAGCATGACGCAAAAAAATACTGAAACCTTTAAGGAGTATGCGCAAAGATGGCGTGGAACTGCAGCACAAGTAGAGCCTCCCCTTACTGAAAAGGAGTTGGCAGACTGGTTTGTGGATACAGTTCGGCCAGAATTCTATGAACGTTTGATCAACAGTGTTACAACAAATTTCTCTGATATTGTGGCAGTGGGGGTCAAGGTGGAAGCAGGTTTAAAGAGTGGAAAAGTGACCACCCCAAATATTACCTCAAGCGCCAACACAACAAAGAAGCCAGTAAGCAATTTCCACAAAAAGAAAGAGGGAGAGGTGAGTGCGATCACATATGGGAAGAAAGCACAAAACTCCCGAAGCCATCGCCAACAGTACCAGCCATCATATGTAGCGGCAGTGACTCTGGTTTTTCAACCTTTATCACAGCATGGTCCCCAGCCTGGGGCATCCAGCAATCAGCACCAGTATCAGCCTGGCAACCAACATCAATATCACTCCAATAATCAACAACAATACCAGCAGCCGCAAGGTCAACAACCTCAGAACAGGGCTCCGAGGGCAAATTATCAAGCAAATAGGCCAAAAATACAGCCTATTCCAATGAGCTACACCGACCTGTTTCCCATGTTAATAGAAAGAGGGCTGGTCAAAACAAGAAAATTAGGTGCTCCACCTAATCCACTCCCGTTCTATTACAATGCAAATGCTCACTGCCCATTTCACGTGAATGCTCCAGGCCACGATCTCGAAGGTTGTTTCACCCTTCAGCATCTAGTTCGTGAACTAATTGAAAAGAGAATTCTATCCTTCGAAGATAACCATCCTAACGTAAAGAGCAACCCTCTACCAAATCATGTTGGAGTCAATGCCATTACTGATGAAGAAGAGGGGTCAGAAGACAAGAAAGTTACCACTGTTGGTGAGATCAAAGTGCCATTAGCAGACCTACACAAACGCCTTGCTCAGGCATGGTCGCTTAAGACATCTCACAAAGATTGCAAAGAATTCATGCTGAATCATGAGGTTTGTGACGCTATGAAAAAAGACATCCAGGCAATGATTGAACAGGGGATGATAGAAATCGCTCACCAGAAAAAGGAAGAAGATGTGGCAGTCATCGAACCTGTGTTTAACATGCCAGAAAAGCCCAACAAAAGAGCTATATTCAGGAATGATAACAACAACAACAACAACAAGAACGTTCGGGCAGTATTCCACGACGATGCACCCCCGAAATTCGGGAGGGGACAGACCAGGTTTGAGCCAAGGGGAGGGTCTAAGCCTCACCCAAGAGTCGTGACACCAAAACCAGACTATTCATGGTGCGAGGGGATTTTCAAAGAAGAGAAACCAGTAAATATAGCCAACATTGCCGGTGGAAGCAAAATGACCAGGAGTGGTCGCATCTACCAACCTCGAACATATAATGTGGCTCCTCCACCAACAATTGTTGTTCAAAAAGTTCCTGTTCCTCAGAAGCCCGTGCCCGAGGCAGTCGCCACTAAAGAACCTTTAGTTAAAGGAAAAGAAAGCGCCAAAAAAGATGAAGAAGAATTTCTAAGAATCATTAGACGAAGTGATTATAGGGTGGTGGACCAACTAAATCAAACACCCTCTAAAGATCGGTCATGGCTTTGATTTTAAGATCTCCGGCACACCGCCAGAAGTTTCTCAAGATCCTGACACGGGCCCAAGTTACTAAAGATATTACAGTGGGGCAGTTTGACTCCATTGTAGCAAATATCACTGCCTGCAACATATTGAGCTTTGATGATAACGATCTGACAGCTGAGAAGCGTAAGCATAATCATGCTCTATATGTGTCAGTCAAATGTGAAGAGGATACAATGTCCCGAGTTCTTGTTGACACAGGATCAACACTCAACGTAATGCCTAAAAGGACTTTGGCCAAGCTGGCGTATCAAGGTGCTACCATGAGGCCAACTTCTCTCATAGTCAAGGCATTTGACGGATCCAGGAGAACCGTGATAGGAGAAGTCGATCTTCCTATCCTAATTGGACCACAAATCTTTGAAGTCACCTTCCAGGTGATGGAAATTAATCCGGTCTACAGTTGTCTACTGGGAAGACCATGGATTCACACAGCTGGCACTGTCACTTCTACTCTCGACCAAAAAATGAAGTTTGTTGTGGATGACCAGTTGGTCATTGTCCATGGAGAAGAAGACTTAATGGTGAGTAACTTGTCATCGTTCCGGTATATTGAGGCTGATGAAGATTCCCTCGAGACGGCCTTCCAAGCACTAGAAAAAGCTCACGATGTTCTAGTTGATGAATCAGACATAACCCATGGGCCATCATTTACCTCTGCTCAAAGAATTAAGGCAGCACTAAAAGATGGAGTCCCATTGGGATGGGGAGAGGTCATCGAAGTCAACGCTCGAGCCAAAAATGATAGACAAGGGTTGGGTTACAAACCAACTCTAGAAGGCGAGCCAGAAGAAAGCAACATGAAGAAGAAGTATTTGAATGAGATATTCACCAGTGGCGGCGTGCAAGTCAATGCCATTATTGCTGAAGATGAAGATGGTAATCTGGATCATTTAATAACTAAGGGAGGAGCAGCGTTGCGCAACTGGGAGGCTGTGGATGTTCTCATCTTTTTACCTTTAGAGGAATTCACTCTGCTTGTTAGCTTTGTGTTTTTCTTTAAAAAGCTGGTCTTGCCCAAGGCCTGCGAGTTATTTTGTATTGGGCCACTTTGCAAATTTGAAAATCATTAATGAAAAAGTGTTTTTGTTAAAACTCTTGCTTATTGTTTTGCGCATCATTTTCACTCTTTTTGTTAAAATAAAAATGGCAATATTTTTGAAAAAAATAAAAACAACCCTTCATCTGCATGTCTGTGTGTGTGCCTAATTGTTCCAAAATAAAACATGCAGAATACCTCCATCAACCACAAAATCCTATGATCCTTCGGCTCCTTCTACTAGTGGTTCATATGTCTTTCAAGCTGAAGAAGAAAATGACGAAGAGTTAAAAGAGTTAGAAGTCCCAGAAGAGTTGAAGAGAATGGCTGAATACGAAGATGTTTATCTCCAGCCCCACAAAGAGCGGACTGAAGTCATCAACTTGGGGTCAAAAGAAGACAAAAGAGAAGTCAAGATTAGGGCATCATTGAGGCCAGAGATCAAAGACAAGCTGATAGCGATCCTCGGAGATTATGTCGACATATTTGCTTGGTCTTACCAAGACATGCCAGGGTTGGATACTGACATTGTTATGCACAAGCTCCCCCTGAAGCCAGAGTGTCCTCCGATCAAACAAAAGATGTGCAGGTCAAGGCCAGACATAGCTCTTAAAATCTGAGATGAGGTCAAAAAGCAAATTGATGCCGGCTTTTTAGCAGTATCCAAGTATCCAGAATGGGTGGCAAACATTGTACCAGTCCCGAAGAAGGATGGCAAGGTTCAGGATGTGCGTCGATTACAAGGATTTAAACAAAGCAAGTCCAAAGGACGACTTCCCTCTACCACACATTGACACTCTGGTGGATAACACCGCAAGCTTCACAGTATTCTCATTCATGGACGAATTTTCTGGTTATAATCAGATAAAGATGGATCCAGATGACATGGAGAAAACAACCTTCATCACACCTTGGGGCACCTATTGTTATAAGGTCATGCCTTTTGGTTTGAAGAACGCAGGGGCAACGTATCAGAGAGCTATGGTCACACTCTTTCATGATATGATGCACAAAGAAATCGAAGTATACGTGGATGATATGATCGCAAAATCCCAAAGTGAAGAAGACCACTCGGATCATCTGCTGAAGCTATTCGAGAGACTCCGAAAGTATCAACTAAGGTTAAATCTAGCAAAATGCACTTTCGGAGTTCGCTCAGGCAAGCTACTTGGTTTCATCGTTAGTCAACGAGGAATTGAAGTAGACCCCAACAAGGTTAAAGCAATCCAGGAGATGCCTGCTCCAAAAACAGAGAAACAAGTCAGAGGCTTCCTCGGACATCTGAATTACATCTCCATATTCATCTCCAATCTTACTCCTACTTGCACGCCGATCTTCAAGTTGTTACGAAAAGACCAGATAGTAGTATGGAATGAAAACTGCCAGGCCGCATTTGAGAAAATCAAACAGTACTTACAAGAACCTCCGATGCGGATTCCTCCTGTACCCGGAAGGCCTTTGTTCATGTATATGACAGTACTAGAAGATTCAATGGGTTATGTCTTAGGCCAGACTAATGAGTCAGGAAAAAAGGAACACGCAATCTAGAATTTGAGCAAGAAGTTCACTGATTGCGAGAGTCGTTACTCTCCCCTGGAAAAAGCATGTTGTGCGTTAGCATGGGCCGCCAAGCGTCTGAGGCAGTACAT
Organism: Lathyrus sativus; assembly: GCA_963859935.3. Classification (NCBI taxonomy): domain Eukaryota; kingdom Viridiplantae; phylum Streptophyta; class Magnoliopsida; order Fabales; family Fabaceae; genus Lathyrus; species Lathyrus sativus. The sequence goes on along the minus strand of OZ012736.1, from coordinate 361,206,306 downwards.
GATTTGTCACACCACAATGCTAATTTCTAAGATGGACCCCATCAAGTACATCTTTGAAAAACCAGCTCAAACAGGAAGATTAGCACGATGGCATATGCTCTTATCAGAGCATGATATTCAATATGTTGCTTAGAAATCTATCAAAGGAAGTGTCTTGTCAGAACACCTCGCAGAGCATCCCATGGAAGATTATCAACCGCTCAAGTTTGATTTTCCTGATGAAGATGTGATGTATATTCAGCGCACAAAACCAGAGCCTGGTCCGAAAGAAGGTCCCGAGCCTGGATCCCGCTGGGAAATGATGTTTGATGGAGCGTCGAACAAGAATGGACATGGTGTCGGAGCTGTTCTGAAAAATCCGACTGGAGGGTACACTGCCGTTACAGCACGACTTTGTTTCTCATGTACAAACAACATAGCCGAGTATGAAGCCTGCATCTTAGGGTTGGAAGTTGCCATTGATCTTCGCATCAAAATCTTGGAAGTAATTGGTGATTCTGCTTTAGTGATCTACCAACTCAAAGGAGAATGGGAAACCAGGGATGAAAAGTTGATCCCTTATAAGACTCATATCTTGGAGATGGTTGAATATTTTGATGAAATTACCTTCAAGCATGTACCGAGAGCAGAAAATCACATTGTCGATGTGCTAGCCATGATGGCATCAATGTGGAAGGTCCAATTTGTCAACGAGGCACCGCTGATCCGCATCGAAAGAAGGACAATACCTGCATACGTCATGACAATAGATGAAGAATCTGATGAGAAGCCGTGGTTTCACGATATTAAGAATTTTCTTCAAAATCAGGAGTATCCCGCTGACGCATCCATAATTGACAAAAGAGCAAGATTGTCATCTAAATTCTTCATAACCAATGGTACTTTGTACAAAAGAAATCATGACATGGTTTTACTCTGATGTGTCGATGAAAACGAGGCGAATCTCATAATGACTGAAGTGCACGAAGGAACCTTCGGCACCCATGCCAACGGTCACGCCATGGCTAAGAAAATCTTAAGAGCAGGCTACTTCTGGTTAACCTTGGAGACGGACTGCATACTCTTCGCTCGAAGGTGTCATAAATGTCAAGTCTATGCTGATAAAGTGCATGTCCCCTCCACATCCTCTCAATGTGATGACATCACCATGGCCTTTTGCAATGTGGGGCATCGATATGATTGGAGCAAGCCAAAAGCTTCCAACGGTCATCGTTTCATCTTGGTTGTGATTGATTACTTCACTAAGTGGGTGGAAGCAGTGTTGTATGCGAACGTGACAAAGCAAGTGGTTACTCGCTTCATCAAAAAGGAGATCATCTATCGATATGGTATCCCCAACCAGATCATCACTGACAATGGGTCGAATCTGAACAACAAAATGATGAAGGAAATTTGTGACGATTTCAAGATCAAACATCACAATTCGTATCCTTACAGACCCAAGATGAATGGTGCAGTTGAAGCTGCAAACAAAAACATCAAAAAAAATAATACAAAAGATGGTCGTAACTTACAAAGATTGGCACGAGATGTTACCATTTGCTTTGCACGGATACCGAACATCAGTGTGCACTTCGACAGGGGCAACTCCCTTTTCCTTAGTGTATGGGATGGACGCTGTGCTACCCATTGAAGTCAAAATACCTTCCTTAAAGATCTTAACGGAAGAAAAGCTTGATGAAGACGAATGGATAAAAGAAAGATTCGACTCATTGAACCTCATTGATGAGAAAAGAATGACGGCCATGTGTCACAGTCAAATCTATCAACAAAGGATGATCAAAGCGTTCAACAAAAGGGTTCGTCCCAAAGAGTATAGGGAAGGAGAGCTTGTGCTTAGAAAATCCTACCAACTCAAAAGGATATGCGCGACAAGTGGATGCCCAACTACGAAGGCCCTTTCGTTGTGAAAACTGTCTCCTCCGGAGGGTCTTTAATTCTCGAGACTATGGATGGCGAACAACTCAAGTATCCCATCAACTCAGATGCAGTGAGAAAATACTACGCCTAAAGCAGAAGACCTAGAAAGGATAGTCCAGTGCTTCAACAAGATGAAAGCTCAATGTTTGAAAGCTAGCGGGCGCCGGGCCAGAGTCTTGCGCAAGATATTAGAAGAAAGATCAACGCCTGTCATTCTCGCCAGAAGCAGCGAAGCGAGTGAACTAACAGTTAGAGGGACCGGATTATTATGGGATTCTGTAACCTTTTCTATTTGCCATTTTTCAAATATATAAAGCTCTCAAGGCTTTGCCTTTTTAAAAGTTCTTGTCTATCAATAAAATCATATTTTTGGCCAAATCATTGTTATGATCCTCTGTTTTTGTTACGCAATTTCACTTATTTGTTAATAAGAATTTTCATGAAAGCAAGGTGTTTTGAAAATTTTAAATTTTTTTGTTTTAAAAAAGAGAAACACAATTTGACAAAATGATTGAAAAGTTCTAAAGGTAATCTGATAACATTACACAGTTCTCAAAGTTGTGGAAGTTTGCTGTTACCTTTAACCAAGCTAGATGCGTCCGACAATAATTCCGGCTCTTAAGCCAAGATTTCCTCTCTGCAGAATTACGAGGATATTATTGGGAAAGATTGTTATCTACACCGAAGAAGAAGGTGTCGCCTGACTTGAAGCACTTTGAAACTCAGCATGACGAGTTCTCTCTTTGCTTTCTTTGTTTTTCTTTCCTTTGTTCCTGCGGGTCGGTCTGCATTTTACATACGGCATCATGCCAGCATACACATTCGTTTACATTTCTAGTTTTGGTTTTTGCTTGTTTGGCTGTTGCCTTTAAGATCCTTCGGTTGTTACCATTATCCGTGATACAAGTTTTCTTCAAAGTTGACATCCTGGGGTTTCCTTATCTTCTCTGGGAAGTTAGTGGTGACTAGCAATATCCAATTTACACAAATGGGGGGGGGGGGGGGGGGGGGTTGTTACCAATTTTCATCTTTGATTTGGTCGTCACCAATAATCTTTGAAAGGCTAGTAGTAACTAGCACGTATTCAGGACTAATTATGTTCGGTACCTTGATTTGGTCGTCACTGACAATTTTCCAAACCTAGTTGTTACTGATTCTGTTATAAAGCGAACCAATTGTTATTGGAGTCCTTTTGATTTGGTTTTCACTAATCTGTGCTAAAAACCTAGTGGTTACTAGTATTGCCTTCTAAAAACCAGTGGTTAGTGGTACTGGAGTTGGTCGCCACCAAAATTCCCTAAAAGTCCAATGATTATTGGCATCGCCTTCAAATCCAATGCTTATTGGTACCCGTTTGATTCGGTTTTTTACCGGTCTTCCTGAACCTAGTCGTTACTAGTATTACCTTCAGGCCCAATTGTTATTGGTACCCCCTTGATTCGGTTATTACCAATCTCTATAAGTCTAGTGGTCACTAGCCTCGTTTGGAAAGTCTAGTGTTTACTGGCATTATCCAGAACCAATCGTTATTGGTATACCTGAGTTGGTCATCACCAATCGGTCTAAGTCCAATGATTATTTGGCATCGCTTAAATCAGATTGTTATCACTGCATTGGTCTGGTCGTTATCAAACTCCTTTAAAATCCAATGGTCATTGGTCTCCTTGGATTCGGTCGTCACCAAATTCTCCAGTTAAGTCTAGTGGTTACTAGTATCATCCAGAACCAATTGTTATTGGTATATCCTGATTTGGTTATCACCAGTCCCCTCTAAGTCCCGTGGTTACTGACATTGCTTGAAAGCTAATTGTCATATATGTCGAAAGTTGATTGTTACCAACTTCCCCAGCCAGAGTCCTGTTGTTTTAACAACATTGCTTGGAAACCTCAATTGTAATTGGAACTTTGGATTGGTAATCACCATCATCCCCAGGGAGTCTAGTGAAAACTAACCCCACTTGAACTTTTTGTTGTTCTGGTCGTCACCGGTTTCCCCATTGAAGCTTTTGCTTTCCCAGTCGAGTCTAGGAGAACTAGTGGATACTAGCTTCCCCTGCGTGTCAGAAAATACCTCTTCAGAGTCAGAGTCTGATTCTGACTCAGATTCAGATGATGACGTTCCTTCATCTTGATCATTTGTGTTGGCCATCAGCGCAACATTTGCACATTCTTCCTCAGATTCAGAAGATGATTCAGATTCATCTGAGTCATCCCATGTAGCCATCAGAACCTTTTTCTTTTTATCAAACTTCCTTTTGGGTTTTTCCTTTTGAAGTTTGGGACATTCACTCTTGTAGTGTCCAGGTTCTTTACATTCATAGCAAGTGACCTCTTTCTTGCCAGATCTTCTGTGTCCAGAAGATTCTCTCTTTTGATCAGATCTTCTAAAGTTGTTGAACTTCTTCCCTTTGTGCTTCCAGAGTTTGTTGATCCTTCTGGACAGCATGGATAGTTCATCTTCTTCTTCAGAAGAAGATTCCTCAGAGCTTTCTTCATTTACCTGCAAAGCTTTAACAGATTTGTTAGATTTAAAAGCTAAGGATTTACCTTTATCTTTCTTCTGGGGTTCATCTTCCTCCAGCTCAATCTCATGACTTCTCAAAGAACTGATGAGTTCTTCTAATGAGATTTTGTTCAGATCCTTGGCCAGCTTCAATGCAGTCACCATAGGTCTCCATCTGGTAGGAAGACTTCTGATGATCTTCTTGACATGATCAGATGTTGAGTAGCCCTTGTCCAGAACTTTCAACCCAGCTGTTAGAATCTGAAATCTGGAAAACATAGTCTCAATGTTCTCAGATTCTTCCATCTTGAACGCTTCATAATTCTGTATCAGCGCCAGAGCCTTTGTTTCTTTCACCTGAGAGTTTCCCTCATGAGTCATTTTGAGAGACTCAAACATATCATGAGCAGTGTCTCTGTTGGTAATCTTCTCATACTCTGTATGAGAGATTGCATTAAGAAGTATGGTTCTGGCTTTGTGATGATTCTTGAATTCTTTCTTCTGCTCCTCAGTCATTGATTTTCTATCAATCTTTTTGCCATCCTTAGTAGGATGTTCATATCCATCAATGACTAAATCCCAGAGATCAGCATCATACCCCAAGAAAAAACTTTCAAGTCTATCTTTCCAATAATCAAATTTTTCTCCATCAAACATTGGAGGTTTGGTGCTGATTCTGTCTCCTTCATATTTGTTGCTTGATGTAGGAATATCACCCATATTAGCAACCAAATAAATAACAGAGTATTCTTCTCACTGGATCTTTATCTGTCACGGTTAAGTGAATGCACACGCAGAACCGGAGCTCTGATACCAACTGAAGGTGAGAAAATACTTAGAAGGGGGGTTGAATAAGTATGACAGAAAATAATCAAAGATAAAAACTCAAGTATTTTTATCCTGGTTCGTTGAACTCAACTACTCCAGTCCACCCTTTTCAAGAGTGATTTGCCTTTCTCAACAAGGACTTAATCCACTATTCAAATCAACTGATTACAAATAGCAACACCTAAGAACAACTGTTCTTAGTCTTCTCAAGAGCTACTGATCTAACCTAGATCCTCTTAAGGAAAACTTCCTTTACAAATTAATGTAATACAATGTAAGAGTAATAAATTGCTTCTATGAAAGATATAAACACAACTGTGTTATTTCTCTAAGTTTAGAACAAAGTATGAACTATAAAGAATATGAGAGCTTGAGAGTTTCTTCGCTTGAGAATAAGTTTGTCAAAATTCGTTCTTTTCTTCTCTTCTCACTGAAGAAAGTGCTATGATATCCTTTATATAGCCACTTGAATATTGGAGAGAATATAATACCGTTGGAGAAGATATTTCCAATATCAAATAGTACTGTCCTTTGTACTATTGCAGCAGAGAGACGGCGCACAAAATGTGGGTGTAGCAATTGTCTGCTGAGCTGTGAATTTACCATATATGGAATGTATCAGAGGAATAATCTTCTTGCAGAGATTTATGTCTATCCCAATTAAGGAAAGATTTGCTGGCATATTCCAACGGATATATTAAAATAATCTTCTTCAAATAATTCTTCAGATAGTTCAGATCAACAATCAATATCAGAGTCTTCAGTCTTCAGAATCTTCTGGAAACTTCAGAGCCTAAGATGTTCTTCAGATGTTGCTGAATCAGAGTCTGGTGCAGCTGTGTGCTTGAAGCGTAACATGCTCTTAGATCAGAGTCTTCACTCAGATCAGAGTCTTCTCTCATTCAGAGTCTCTTCACTCAGAGTCTTCTCTCATTCAGAGTCTCTTCACTCAGATCAGAGTCTTCTCTCATTCAGAGTCTCTTCACTCAGAGTCTTCTTTCATTCAGATTCTTGATAATATATGCAGCGTGTTGTATCTTCAGAATCTTGATGACTAAGCTCTTATACTTCAGATTCTTCTAATCTTCAGATGCTCTTGAGCCATTCAGAATTTATTGTTCACATCAAATTTGCTCTTTAAGATTAAAATCTTTTGTGCCTGTAGAAAACAGTTTAGAACAAATTTAGAGAGTATAATTCTTGTATACAAATTATCATTAATGTTATCATCAAAACATAGAGATATTACTAAGACACAATCTGTGCTCTTACACTAGTGGATACTAGCTTCCCCTGCGTGTCCAGTCTTGTTTCTAACCTTTTCCTGAAGATCCCGTTTGAACTCTTCGTTATAGGAAATTTCTCATCTGCTTGTCCCCAGTGAGGTTCGTGTCTTTGTTCCGTCTTTTCCCCGGTGAAGTTCTGCTTCCCCAGTGGATTTATCCCCCAGCGAAGTTTTCCCCAGTGCGGTTTGCTTTTCTTTTCTTTCGCTTCCCCAGTGAAGAATTGTTATCTTCCCCGGTGGACTTCCTCATCTGGTTATTCCTAGTGAGGCTCATATCTCCTTTCCCCGACGGAGATGTGTCTTCCCTGTTGGAATTTGTGTCCCCTGTGTGAAAGATTTCCTTGAACAACATCGTTAGTCATGTTTGAACTATCTTGCTTACCTGAATCTTTCCCCGGTGTGTCGGGTCCCTCATGAGTGGTTACTCGTTGTATTGTCGTTCTTTTATATTTGCTCATGTGTTTGCACCTGTCGTGCATGCAAGCATCATATAACATCATTTAGATTCATGGCATATTTACATTCGTCCTTTTGCATACCGTCGGACCTAAGGGACAAAATTTCTGGTTTGCTATATTTAAATACCTTTCACTGCGATTCTATGAGGATTATCATCTCTCATCACCATCTAGTGAAGATATTTAAATATGGGCATCTGTTGCACCCTAAATTTTGACCCCTTAGATCCTCATCATCATTGTAGGATCATATTTGCTTGATTAACTAACCTTAACCCATTTTCAGTTTATCTTTGTTAAGATGCAGATGAATTAGGGTTTCCGTACCGTCAAAATTGAGATTTCGGTGGTCTGATCAGTCAATGTTTTGGATTGATTCAACTTCAAATAAGTCTCCACATCATCAAGAATACAATATTGTATCAAGTATAGATTCAATTTGAGGTGGTCACCAGGGGATTGAGAACAATGCAATTTAAGGTACCCGATTAGGGTTTTCGACAAGAAAAAGTCAACTGTAGTTTGACTTTTGGTTTAAAGAGTGTTTAATTGGTGGGATTTTGGTCCTTTAAGTCCCTGTGGCTTATTAAAGTACATCCAAAGAGTTTCAAGTCCTCAGGATGTCCGGATCATCAACGGTCGACTCAGTAGGCACCGATCGATCGAACGGTTGACCAAAAAGTCAACTTTTCAACAATAAGGAATTTGACTTCAAGGTGTGAATCAAAAATGTTCCTTATGTCATAATACACCTCCCCATAAAATTTCATGACCATTGGATCAAGGGTTAAGAAGTAATTGCAAAAATCGGGAATTAGGGTTTCGAAAGGGGCAAGACTATAACTCCTCAACCACACATCCAAATGAAGTGGTTCAAAGCTCATTGGAAAGCTCTTGACAAATCCTACAAAAGCCTCAAATTGGTCCATGATCAAAAAATGCATAGAATTGGAGTTATAGCAAAATTCATTTTTGAAGGGGAAATAACTTAGAAAAATTCTAAGTTATTTAGCACTTTTAAGTGGTTTTTTCAGAAACTTTGAAGGGTTTTTGAACCTAGTTCCATCAAGAATTTGGAAATTCCCAAAACATGAAAGTTATAGAGCTACTTGAGGTCTTTCCAAATTATGGTAGAACTCCTCAATAGCATGATTGAGCAGGAAGTTATACACCATAGAAGTTGGGCCTGTCACACTTGAAATCACTTTGTCAAGAATTCTCAAATTTGGATTTTCACAACTTAGGCTACTCTCAACCCTTGGATCTTGATCCAAACTGATAATGTGAGGCATGGATAGAGAGAAAACCATAAAAAAGGATGGTTTTGGTGAACATAGCAAGTTGTTGCAACTTGGCAATATAATAATCAAATGTAAGAAGGAGAGAGAAACTTTAATGCTAGGACTGTTGCAGCTGGCTTACTCTACCCTCACAGATCATCTCAGTCACTTCATGTCCATCTCCACTTGAGTTTTCTGATCTCCTTTGAACCATGGAGCTGATAGGAGACGATCTTGCAAGATTCATTTGAAAATCTCATGAAAACTCCCTCCAAAAGTGGTAAAAGACCAAGGCTGCCCTCACTCTTGTTTGGCTATAAATAGAGGCCTCTTCTATGAGTTTAAGGACACCAGAGCAATCTCAAAAAACAAGAGAAAACATAGCTCTCATTCTCCTCTCATTCCTCAAGAACTTCAAAAATCTCAAAGTCACCATTTTCACCAAAAAGCTGTCTTGAGCAAAACTCTGCTCAAGACCAGTTCCATCACTTCCAAGCCTCTAAAAAGCATCCACACAATCCCTAAATATAGTATAGAAGGTGTCCATACCTTTAAACCTCTCAAAAATACCATTTTGCAAAAAGTCAACTTTCACACCAAGAAAGTTTGACCACCATACTCAAAACATGCCAAATCCTTGTCTAGGCTTGTTCTTGCTGTTCTAACCATCCACACACCTCACATATGTCATATTACAACTGTCCAAAGCATTGAAAATCAACTGGGAATCACCTAACTCCAACTGTCTTGCAGTTTGGTTTTGTTGCTTCAAGACGAAGTAAGCTTCATCTCATTGCAAAGGAAGGATTATCTCTGGGTTTCTAAGCTTTTTAGCTTGTTCAAGGCTGGTCAACAAGAGGTATGTGATATTCTAACTATCTATAAATCATACATTGTCATGTATTGTCATTTTGTGAGGATTTGTGTGAAAATATACCATGGCTGCCCTATTGTGCTTCTTTGTCAAGAATCCTAGTTTTATGATCATAATGCTTATTTTGTCAAATATATTGTCATTTGTAAATGATATGTGGATGATAGATTGCAAGTTTGTTCCTTATTATCATGTTTAGACTTATTTGTGAGTTTTTGGTCATTTGGTAGATTTAGGATCCAACCTTGAAAAAGTGATTTGCTTGCCCTAGAACTATAAACCTAGCTCATTAGTGAGATATGTAGATAAATTGTAAGTTGCTCATAGATCTCCCCTTGCCCTTGATCATGTGTGAATCAATGTGGCCTTTGTTTTCATTGTGATATTTTCATGTTTGTCTTGCCTATCATTGCTATGAGGTGGTTTCCAAGTGGTTAGGCTTGCTATGTCTTAAGTCTTTGGTCAATGTGTGATTTTGTTCATGATGTGTGTCTTGGTGGAAATATGAAAGATGTGAATGTTGTTACTTTTTGCTGTTTTGAAGTCTTGGTTGATTTTGCTGTCCAATTTGGTTCAACATGCCACTTTTGGCTTGGTGTGCTTTTTGCTTGACTCTATGTTTAGAGACTCACTTATTTACCTATTTCAAGAATATGTATGATATCTTTGTGCTCAAGATCTACCTAAGTGTTCAAATTACCATATCATGCCTCAACTGTTGCATTCTTCAAAATATCATGAGGTCAATATCTCACATTCTGTTCCAAGCATTGTCTACATGATTTATGTGCATTAAATCTTTATCATATCCATTTAAAACTTGTGCATGATCTCAATTTCTCCAACTGTCATGGTTATGGCTTATTGAACATTCAAATTGTTGTTCTTGTATGACATGAGCTTCAAATGCTAATTTCTGTTTTGGTAAAGATTTCACTCCTTTTCTGAGTTGCATCTCATATGTTAGCATCATCATTGTCTTAAAATTGCCCCGTTGGGGTGAATGTCTTGCCTAGGCAGATTTTTCAACTTTTGCACCAATACACCAATCTTCATTCTACTTGATACATGCTCTTACATGAACCTAAAACACCTCCATGATGACTTTTTTGGTGTGTGCATATTGATTACTTGTGTTGTCCTGGCTTGTTTTCACATTTCACCTTCCAATCACACTTATACACTAAATCTGCCACAACATACTCAAGTTGCATTTTTGTTTGCATATACATGATTGTAGAGTTGTAACTCACTCACATGTTTGATTCTAAGGTGTGTGCATGTTTGGTTTGGTCTAAGATTACCTACATTTGCATTTCACTACTTAATTGCATTTTGAGCCAAAACTGTCATGACCACATACCAAAATCTTTTTTCTGTTAGCAACATGATCAATCTCAGAGTGGTAACTCATCCTTCTCTATATTTGTGATGTGTGTATGTGTTGTTTGTCAATGTGAGATCTTCTTTGCATCTGAATCATGTTTGCATACCATGACTGTCAAACTGTTTTGAAAAGAACACTTGTGCTCTTTTATGTTGCCTACTTCCCTAAGTTTGTAAACTTGCATTGGAGTTGGTATTTAAGTGAATGATATAGGCATTTTTATGCTAGGTCTCACATTTGTGCCAAGAGCATTTCATGTTGTTACATTTTGCTGTCTTGGATGTTATTGCATTGTCTGCCAGCCTAAGCATATCAGTGGTAATAAGTTTTGCTGTTGTGAATCTTGCTTGCAAATTGGCACCATATCAAGTTTTTCTTCTTCTTATGTTTCAAGCACAAACTTCCTGTGGACTTCTATTTTGATGTGCATCATGACTGCCTCATTTTTTTCCTTTTCAAAATCATTCACTGTTTTACAACTTGGTAATCATGCTTTGGATTGTGTTTGTGGTTTAGCAATGCATCACTATTATTATTTTAGGATGACAGTTGGTCTTTTGGTTTTGATAAAATCTAGTTGTAACCTCAATAGCATGTTTAACTTTGGTTTTGGTTTGGTATCCCATATGTGCAAGGCATAGCAGCTCATGTGCCACTTTTTGAATTGGAGCTGTTTTGACATATTTTTTTTGCTAGAACACTCTCAATATCATGTTTATATATTGCTCATGCTGTTTAATCATCCTATACCCCACTGATCCAGTTTGTGATTATCAAAATGCATGTCAATTCACTATTTTGCAGATGCCTTGTGTTTTACAATTCCATGTTGTTTGTGAACTTTCTTAAGGTTTAGACACACTCTATATGTTGTTTTGAAGATGTTTGTGTGATTCATTTACTTTATTTTGGTCTGTTTCATAATCTCACTATCTCACTTGCAAGTGTCTTGTTTTTATCTCATTTCCACATGACAGTTGGAATTTTAACTCATGAGTGTTTGGTTTGGATGCATGAATTTGTTGCATATGATATTTGATTTGTGTTTGAGCCCTTTCCCTGACCATAGCATGAATGGTTTGATATTTTGCTTTGTAAATGCATTTTCATCCAAATTTGCAACTACCATCGTGTTTTCATTTCAAAGCCTCATTTCAAAATTCTAGCTGGACCATCTTTTTCCTTGTTTAAAAACACCCAAAATTGATCTAAGGTTTGTTTGATTTGGTTAAGAATTGGTTGAGTTTGATATCAAAACGCATTTGTGAAAATTGCCTTGTTCTTGCTTCATTGTGCCCAGAAATTCATAAGACCACGCCATATATATTTATGGGGGTGGCTATATCAACGGATGTATAGCCACCCCAGTGGTAAGCAACTTGTTCATTTCACGCCTTGCAAAGCCTAGACCTGGGTTCGATCCCTGAGGAGGATCAACCCTTTTGCCCATTTTTTCTTTTTTCTTGCACGCGCGTTTTGGGCTGGGGGCGTGGGTTCAACTCCCACCCCTTGCATTTCCTTTTGATTTTTACTTGTTGATCTTTGTTTTGCACATTAATTCATCAAATCTTCAAATAATCACAACTTTCTCATTTTTGACCCTTTTTGATCCATTCTTTTTGCACTGTGTTTGTTATAATGTCTATTTTTATATGATGTGGGAATATTACTTGTTGTCATAAATTGTGATGCATTTTGCCCATGTGGAATTTTGTCCCCTTATGGTGATCGTTATCTTACGTACTTTTGAATTTTCTTTGAACATGCTTAAAATTCCTCGTGAGATCTTCACTTCCCTTGTTAGTTAACATGCTAGGGTACTCCCCTTTGGTTGTCACTATAATCTCGTCTTATTTTCCTCCCAAATTATGAGGTTTAAACTGATTTACCTATGTTCAATTATCATCTATGCATATTGTTGTTACATTTGCTATGCTTTGAACTTATGACATGCTTACTTTCAAATTGTGATTTGTTTATGTGGTAGTTACCTTCATCATGTTTCAATCTTTGTTAAGATATGTCCTCAATCTTTGTTAAGATATGCTCCAATCTTTGTTAAGATGATTGATCATCGGTTGTAACCATTGGTATCATTTGAAGTATCTGCTTATTGTAATATGCATGCTTACTTGTCTTAATCTTATTTCATCTTGCTCATTTGCTCATTTACTTTGTCAAGTATTCTTTCCCCAAGTGATGGAAATTTTTAGTTCTCATCCAAGTTGTCTCTCCCTCTCTCCTTCCAAAGGAAAAGTCTCTCCCTTGACCCTTGTGTCATTGGATAGCTCATTTATCCCTCCCTTGACTTCGTGAAGTCATCCTAACCCTAGCTTGGTTAAGTATAGAACATGTAAGCCTTAGACTTTGCTTTAAGTCTAAAAAACCTACCTATACTAGGAGTGCTTCTTCAACTAGAACTTTAGGATAAAGTTGGTTAACTCTATCTAAGAATCATGGAAATGATAACTTACTCCCCCTCTTGAGTGTTTCAAAGATAGATTTAGAGAGTTGTCTTAAACTCTACACAAGCATGGATATGTTTGTTCCCTTTTGAACCTTGATCATAATCAAGTGTTTTTCATCCCTTGTTAGGTGAACTACGATTGCTCTGATTCTATCCTAGTTAGGATACGTAGGCAGAGGACGCGACGTCTTTGCGAGCAAGCTTAGAAATTATCTTTAGGTTTTAACCTACACCCTTTACCCATCCCAAACCTTAGCAAACATTTACCAAACTTAGCATGCAAACAGACAAGAGGTTCCTGTAGAGTACTACAGATGTTTAGGATGTGAAATACCTACCCTAGGCATAACCAACCCCCGATCCCTGAATCTCTTAGCGTTGTTGTTACATCACGCAAAAGGTTATTTCTTTCTTTAGACCTTTCCTTTGGATAAATTGAAGTCCGGTTGTAATTTAAGAATTAAAGATTCAAGTTAATCAATAGCTTGATATCAAGATTCTCACCGCAACAGTAGGGACATCGCTGAACACCACTCTTGACGTGGGCTCTCCGTCGGTCATGAACAGATCGCCTTCATCGGCGAATTTCCAGTCAGACAAATCGCCGGACACCGCTGTCGCTACTGCGAAAATCAAGGCCGACAAAACAGAAGAGTCGCCACCTTTCGTTATTTATCCCTCAGAACGGGAAAGGAAACGATCGGATAAAACCTGACGAAAAGGGTATAAGACAAGGTCATCGCAACCATTGTCTGGGTTCGGGAGTCGGTTACGCAAGAGGAAGGTATTAGCACCCCTCACGTTCATCATACTCGATGGGATCCACGCTTGTTGGTTTGTCTACGGGTGAAAAACAATCTATCTACAGCTTCTAAATCTAAACGGAAAGAACTGACTCGATAGAGCATCACACTCTATGCCTACGTATTCCCTCGTGCAATGGGAAAGTCAGAGTCAACGTAGTTCGGGAAACTACGGGGGATTTTGCTCGCCGAGATACCGCATCTCGTGCCTACGTACTTCCACATAGCGTGAAAGATCAGAGCAAACGTAGTTCGGGCTAACTACGGCTAGACAGGGTGTTCTCGATCACACAGGGGTGAGATAAAGGATTGACGATACTAGCGTACGCATTCTAGCAGTTAGGTGTATGCTGCTCGCTCGACGGAGACTTAGGCGTTACCTGTTTGCGGTAGAACGGACGTAGTATGTCGGGTTTTAAAGGTACGGGAACCTACGGGTTCTAGAACTACGGTCTGGTCTCAATTGCGCTCGGGCAAGAGAAAGGGATAATAGTCGTCAGCGGGAAAGTCTCGATTGCACGGCAGCGAGAGAACAGAGAAGTTAGTTGTAGTGTGCTCGCTAGGATATCATATCATATGCCTACATATCATGCATTTTATTTTTTCACACACCAAAGTATACTTATACAAGCACACACACAAGTATTCGATAAATTACCCACAAATAATTTCACAAGCGACAACAAACAGTGCGACAATTCATTAATAGAACATATACACAATTGGTTTCCCAAACATATTAGATATGAAAATATTATGCAACCAATTAACTTAACTATAATATTTTATAGCTATATTAATTAGCTTTCTGATGCTTCGAACAGAGACCAAAACAGACTTACGGATCAAAAGTTATGATCAAGACAATTCCGGGTATGAAATCCAGCGAGCTGACACGACCGCCTGTGTCAGGGGACATGGCCCGTGACACTCCAAAGTCATAAAATCACATTTTTGCACTCCAAAACATGGGGGCTGACACGGCCACCCGTGTCAGGTGACACGGGCCGTGTCAGAGCCCAGAAAAACCCATTTTCACTATCGGAGGCCTTCCGGACCTTTGATTTTGATTCCGTAAAAAGTTTCAGTTCTAGAACTCGAAATACTACCGTTATATGACAATTATAACATCTCACAACATATATTTAAGGATCCTACCATCATACATCATGTAATCATCAATTTCAAAACTATGGAAAATAAGGATTTTTATCCTAAATATGATACTACCCATCATACACTATCATATAATCTCATAACCATGAATGCCTACCTTTACCTTGGGTTCTTGATGAACTCTTGAGTTTCCTCCTTAGGTTTTCTTCTCCTATTTTCCCCTTTTCTCTATGTTAGCTTCTTTTCTTCTTTTTCCCTTATTAGCTCTATTTTTCTCTTTATATATAAAACCCTTATAACAACTAATTCTAGTAACTAATAGGCTTACTAATCATATCCCCACCTTTATTCTTCACATTCTCATCCGATAGGCCCAGTTATCTTATTTCTATTATTTCTATATCATTTTCACCATATAAAATAATCCAAATAAATCAATTATGCACAAAATCACACAATTAATTAATTAATATAATATATATAAATAATTACTAAAAATTGGGGTGTTACAATCCTCCCCCACTTAAAAGATTTTCGTCCTCGAAAATTACCTCAAACGAACAGATAAGGATAAGACTCTATCATCTGACTCTCAAGCTCCCAAGTCACGCTTCCACTTGTTGGTCCATCCCAAGCTACCTTCACCAAGGCAATCTGTTTACCTCGAAGTTGCTTAAACTCCCGATCCTCTATCCGCATAGGTGATGTCTCCACAGTCAGGTTATCTCTCACCTGCACATCATCTACTTGAACTACATGAGACGGATCTGCAATGTATTTCCTCAATTGAGATACATGGAAGATATCATTGAGATTAGAAACCGACGGTGGCAAAGCAACTCGATAGGCCATTTCTCCTATTCTCTTTAAAATTTGGTATGGACCGATAAAACGCGGTGTTAACTTACGCGACTTCAATTCCCGACCAAAACCAGTTACCAGAGTAACTTTAAGAAACACGTGATCTCTTTCCTGAAATTCAAGTGCTTTCCTCTTCTTGTCATGATAAATCTTTTGAAGACTCTGAGAAATCTTCATCTTCTCATAAATCATCTTAATTTTATCAGTAGTTTGTTGGACTATCTCAGGTCCAACCACAACATTATATCCTGACTCATACCAACACAATAGTGTCCTACACCTCCTACCATACAAGGCTTCAAACAGTGTCATTCTAATAATCAAATGAAAACTATTGTTGTAATTAAACTTAATTAAAGGCAAGTAGCTATCCCAAACACCTTCTTTTTCCAACACACAAGCTCTCAAAAGATCCTCAAGTGACTGAATCGTCCTATCCGTCTAACTGAACCTCAAGTGACTGAGTCGTCTTCTTCGTCTGACCATCTGTCTGCGGATGATAAGTATAACTCAACCACAACTTCATGCCCAAAGCACTTTGCAAACATTCCCAAAATATCAAAGTAAACCTCAGATCTCTATCTGACATAATGCTAGACAAAATTCGATACAAACTTACAATCCTTTCAATGTACAACTTTACTAACTTCTCCAATGGGTAATTCATTCTCATTGGAATAAAATGAGCATATTTCATAAATATATCCATAATGACCCAAATAGACTCACAATTACTCGGTGTTCTAGGTAAACCAGACACAAAATCCATCGATATATTATCCCATTTCCACTCAGTAACAGATAACAGTTGCATCAAACCCGACAATTTCTGATGTTCGATCTTCGACTTCTGACAAGTCAAACAAGAATACACAAACTCTGCAATTTCTTTCTTCATACTAGGCCACCAAAATATTTTCCTCAAATCCTAATACATCTTAGTAGCACCCGGATGAATGTTCAATCCACTACGATTCCCTTCCTCAAGAATAGTCTTTTTCAGCTCAGCTATATCTGGAACACAAACTCTATCACAACATCTTATAATAGCATTTTCATAAATCCGAAAATCACCACCTCGACCTTGATTGATGAAAGTCAATCGATCTACCAAACTCAAATTAGATTTCTAACCTTTTTGAATCTCATCAAGAATGCCACTATTAAGCTTCATCATACCAAGCATAACTCGATGAGAGGTCTCTTCATAAACCAAACTCATATCTCAAAATTGGGCAATCATCTCTAACTTTCTTACCATCATCATTGACATATGCAAATATTTCCTACTCAATGCATCAACTACTACGTTTGCTTTACCTGGATGATAATTCAAACCAAAATCATAATCTTTCAGAAGTTCCAACTATCTCCTCTGCCTCGAATTCAACTCTTTCTGATCAAAGAGATATATCAAGATCTTATGATCAATAAACACTTCAAATCTCGACCCGAACAAATAATTCCGCCAAAGCTTCAATACAAACACAACAACAACCAACTCTAAATCATACGTCGGGTAACTCATTTAATGCATTTTAAGTTGCCTTAAAGCATAAGCTATAACTTTATGATGTTACATCAACACACCTCCCAATCCCATCAACGAAGCATCATAATATACAATAAATGGTTCTGTCGGATTAGGCAAAATCAAAATAGGAGATGTCGTCAACCTTATCTTAAGCTCTTGAAAAATTTCTTCACACTTTGCATCCCAAACAAAAGCTTGACCCTTCCTAGTCAACTACGTCAACGGTAAGGCTAACTTGGCAAATCTCAATGAATTTCCGATAATAACCTGCCAAACCAAAAAACTTCTAATCTCAAAAACTTATTTCGGAGCTTCCCATTGCGATAAAACTTCAAACTTTGATGGATCAATTGCAATACCTCTACACGAAATCACATGGCCAAGGAAACTCACTTCCTTCAACCAAAACTCTCACTTAGAAAATTTAGCATACAACTGCTTCTCTTTCAACAACGATAACACAATTTTCAAATGCTCAGCATGATCCTCTTCACTCTTCGAATAGATAAAAATATTATCAATGAACAAAACCATAAACTTGTCTAAATACAGATGTAAAATCCTGTTCATGTACTCCATAAATACACCCGATGTATTAGTCACACCAAACAACATCACAGAATACTCATAATGACCATACCTAGTTCTAAAAGTAGTCTTCTGAATATCTTCAGCCTTGACAAGAATCTGATGATACCCATACCTCAAATGTATCTTACTGAACACACTTTCACCAACCAAGTGATCCATCAAATCATCAATCCTCGGAAGTGGATACTTATTCTTAATAGTCACCTTGTTCAATTGTCTATAGTCTATACAAAGCCTCATAAAACCTTCTTTCTCCTTAAACGATAAAACTACTGGACCCCACGGTGACACACTCGGACGAATGAATCTATTGTCAAGCAGATCTTCGAGTTGACTCTTTAACTATTTCAATTATGATGCAGACATACGATATGGAGCCATCAATACCAGACTAGTTCCAAGAACTAAGTCGATCGCAAACTCCACTTTACATTCTGGTGGTAAATCATGTTCTCATCAGGAAAAACTTCTGAAAAATCTCAGCACCATCCGGCACTGACTCGTTCATTTGCTTAGCAGACATAAACAAGTCTCCTTTATTCTCGGGTTCAAGAAAAAAAAATCTTATCAAAACAGTTGATATAAACATGGTTGAAGTCCAACCAATTCATCCCAAGGATAATATCAAGTTGATCTAAGTGTAGACAAACTAAATCAACTCCAAAATGCTTACCAAATACTCAATGGACAATTCAAACACACATATGGAGTAGTCACTGAACCCATAGCAGGAGTATCAATAACCATACCTCAATTCATAATAGACAACTAAAGATTTAATCTCTTAACACAATTTAAAGCAATAAAAGAATGTGTAGCTCCAGTACCAATTATAGCAATCAAAGGTGTAACATTAATGAAACACGTACCTAGGATCAATTGATCTTCACTAGCAGTCTCAGATCCTGATAGAGCTAACACCTTCCCTTTAGCTTGAGCCTTCTTCGGCTTATCACACTTGGTACTAATATGCCCTTGCTCACCACAGTTGTAGCAAGTCACATTCGTACCACTCTTGCACTCAAAATACTTGTGGTCTGGCTTGCCAAACATGAAACATTTCAGTTCAGCACTTGTGCACTCTAGGGAATGACATCCTTCAACACCACACTTATATCACTTAACCGGAGTAGAAGCTCCTCTTCCCCTCGGCTTCTTGTCGTAACCAGCTTTCTGTTTCCCTTTATCAGTAGAAGTCACACACAACTTCCCTATGAATGGGTTCTTTCCCTTCTTTTCATTTAAATTCTTGTAGTGAGTAGACCGAGCTCTACTATCTTCATCATAGATCCTACTCTTGATAACCAACTCAGAAAATCTCCTAATCTCCTGATAACCAATGGCTTGCTTGATCTTAGGCCTCAAACCATTCCCAAACTTAATACATTTGGATCTTTCAACATTAGTAGTGTTATAATGAGGACAAAACATAGTCAACTCATCAAATCTTGTTGCATACTCAGCCATAGTTGAGTTACCCTGCTTCGGCTTAAGGAACTCCATTTCCTTTTTCCCACACACATCTTCTGGAAAATACTTCTCCAGAAACGCTTCTCTGAAAACAGCCCAAGTAACCTCAACTTCCTCTTCTTCAAACCTCTGACGACTATTACTCCACCAATCCTTAGCTTCCTCTTCAAGCATATGGGTGTCAAACTGCACTCTCTGTGCATTTGAACAATTCATGACCCACAATATCTTCTCAATCGCTTTCAGCCATACTTGTGCCTTATCAGGTACATGTGTTTCCTTGAAGATTGGCGGATTTTTCCTCTGAAACTTCCCCAAAGCACAAAACTCATCATTATTTTTATTCCCAATATTCATGTTGCCTTGCTGATTCTGCCCAATCGCTCCAGCTAACATTGCCAAAGCTTCAGCAATTGCATCGTCATTCCTGCCTGCAACCATTATTCTGAGAGTTTCCAATAAAAAATTCTTATTAGAACAAATGATACCGATAGTGTTACACACATCGAATATAAAGGGGAATAAACGCATTAACAACTTGGTCAACTGACCGACCTTGCTCTAATACCACTAATGTAAAACCCTTCTAAACACCACAGAATAATACGTCATAAATCAGAGTAAGATAACATGCATCTCAAATACGGGTGTCACGTATAATTCAAACATCACACATACACTTGTCATGCTCGATAACACTTAAACTAAATTCATACTTTTCATACTATCATACCCCAAATTTTACCCTTAGATTAGTAGGTCCATTTTGCATTTCATTTCATTCTGCATTGCATTTTAACTAACCGCTAACCGGTTTGCCCAGTCTATTTGTTTTTGCAGGAAGATAGTGCTAGGTGCGCGTTAATTTACAGTCTGTTGATGATTAGGAAGCAAAGTCGTCATCAGAAACTCCTCAAATAATTAGGGTTTCTGTTGCAGTGAGAATCGTGATACCAAGCTATTGATTAACTTGAATCTTTAATTCTTAAATTCACAACTGAACTTTAATTTATCCAAAGGAAAGGTCTAAAGAAAGAAAGAACCTTTTGCGCGATGTAACAACAACGCTAAGAGATTCGGGGATCGGGGGTTGGTTATGCCTAGGGTAGGCATTTCACATCCTAAACATCTGTAGTACTCTACAGGAACCTTTTGTTTGTTTGCATGCTAAGTTTGGTAAATGTTTGCTAAGGTTTGGGATTGGGTGAAGGTGTAGGTTAATACCTAAAGATAGTTTCTAAGTTTGCTCGCAAAGACATCGCATCCTCTGCCTACGTATCCTAACTAGGATAGAATCAGAGCACTCGTAGTTCACCTCACTAGGGTTGAAGAACACTTGATTATAATCAAGGTTCAAAGGGGAACAAACATAACAATGTTTGTATAGAGTTTAACAAAACTCTCTAGATCTATGTTGAAACACTCAAGAGGGGAGTAAGTAATCATTACTATGATTCTTACATAGAGTTTACAAACTCTATCCTAGGGTTCTAGTTGAAGAACACTCCTAGTTAAGGTAGGTCTTTTAGACTTAGAGCAAAGTCTAATGGATTATACTAGGGTTCAAGATGACTTCACAAAGTCAAGGTAAAGGGTAATGAGCTATCCATGACACAAGGGTCAATGGAGAGACTTTTCCTTTGGAAGGAGAGGGAGAGGAGGCAACTTGGATGAGAACTAAAAAGTTCCATCACTTGGGGAAGGAATACTTAACAAAGAAATCAACAACTAACCAAGAAGAATAAGATATATGGTGACAACCAAGCAAGCATGCATATTACAATAGGCAAGGATTAAATAGAACCAATGGTTACAACTAAGAATCATATATCTTAACAAAGATGAAGGTAACAACCCAGAGGGTACATATTAACAAATATAAAAACAACAATTATGCAAATAAGTCACAACTTAAAATGATCATATTATAAATTCAAATGTAACAACACTAGGCATTGATGATAATCAAATACATAAAGAAATATTCACGACAGTACAAGCATGATTTTAGGTAGAGAATGACAAAGTTATGGTGACAACCAAAGGAAGGCAAACCTAACATGTTAACTAACACATAGGAATCACATATCAAGAAATCTCACAAGATAAGTCAAGTATAATATGAAAGAAAATCAATCACGACACAAGGTAACAACCTAAAAATGAACCAACTAGCAAGTAGGCAAAAGGGAATTGTAAAAAACAAACAAATTAAGATTTTAATCCATTAAATAAAAATAGACATTACAATGAGCAATTGGCAAAAAGAACGGATCAAAAACGATAAAGCATGAGAAAGTTATGACATTTGAAGTTTCAATGATTTTATGAAAATAAAATAAAAAGAAACAAGCAAATAAAAAAGAAATGGCATGGGAAGGGATTGAACCACGCCCTTGTGTTCACAAACACAACACCTACCCACCGGGGCGCAACGCGCGCGCATGCAAGGAAATGGAAAGAATGAAACAAAATAAAACAATGAGAATTGAAAATAAAATGCCAAAAGAGTTGATCACCAAGGATCAAACTCAGGTCAGGCATGGCAAAGGGTATAAGGCGCACAAGTGTCTACCACTGGGGTGGCTATACATCCTTGTATTTAGCCACCCCCATAAATACAAAAGGCGTGCTTCAATGGTTTTCTGGGCAAGGCAAAGGTACAAACAAGGAAAAGCTGAAATGTGTTTTGATTCATAACTCTCTCAAAACCTAACATTTTTCTATGAAATTTTAGCCAAACTTGATTGTTTTTTTAACAAGGATAATGATGGTCACAACAAAATTTTGAAATAACATCCATACAGTAAAACACGATAGCACATGCATATGGGAAGCTTGAGATGCATTTTGATGAACATGGATCAAACCAGATGCAAATATGATTAATGAAAGATGTGAGCAAGTTACAAACATGATTATGAATGAACTCTAGCAAAGATATCAATCAAAACAGTGTTGGATCAACAAGAGGCATATGAATTGCAATGACAAACATGATATTGCTGTCCAGAATTTTAATAAAAGGGGCAAACATGGATGAAACTCATTTTGATCACAACAGAACCAATACAATCATGGAATCTCAACCAAAATGCAATGAGAAACAAAAAGATAATAACAAATCAACATGCTGAGATCAACATCTAACACAACTGTCATGTGTTGCCAAGTGAAATGAAAAGAAATGCAATTTGAAATCCAAAGTCATGCAATAAGTACAATCAGTTTGAACAGGCCTCACACACAAACTCAAAACATACTATAAAGAGTTTCCACACTTCAAGGTTAGCCATAAACAACATAGAAATGAAAGTCACATACCAAATGCTCATTTAAGCATGAAAATGCATAATTTGAAACCAAAACATGATTGGAACAGGTTGAGATAAAAAAGATACCATACACAAGTTTCAAATGCATCAATGAATGATTCTAACACTTAAGATTGATCATGAAATGCACATAACACAAAATGGCTATCAAGTTGCAATTGTAACACATATGGAAGGCAGACTGTCAAGCAGAAAGGCAAAGCATTCACAAAGATGTTTGGTTCAGGTACACATACTAATCCTAAACATACTACCTAGAGGCCTCATGCTCATGGAATAATTCAAATCAACACAAATAGAAAAGTGAAGTGTGTGTTGCAGCTGTGGCCTTTCAAAACAGTTTTGGCATCATAAGGGGGTACAAGCTGGTCTAGCTAAAAGTAAGTGGTCTTATGTTATAAACATAGCACATACACATCATAAACATAGAAACAAATGAAGTTAAACTCAAAAATAAAACATTTTGCAATTGGAACAAGATTTGGTATAGTGATGGCATATTTTGGCTTGAAAAAGCAATATTGAGAATGAAATGAGGAAACAAGTGGAAACAGATCATATAAGCACTATACACACATCAAAAACATAAAAATGACTGAGATCAAACATAGAATTCAAGCAAATTTCCAACAGAACAGAATATGATGTATTGATGCTTATGTAAAGCTGTCTTGAAACAACACTAGTGAATCAATACTTTAACAAAAGAAAATATCATAACCACAAAACATAATGAAGAGGTTGAGCATTACATACCTCTTGTAGACTTTCTTGAACAAGCTAAAAAGCTAAGAAACCCAGAGATCTTCTTCCTTGGCAAAGATTTGGAGCTTTCTTCCTCTTCAAGCAATAAACTACCTTTCAAGACAGTTTGAGTTATGAACTTCCCAGCTGGTTTTTGAGACTTTGGACAGTAGAAATATGATATATATGAGGTGTTGGGAGTGTTGAAATGGTAGGAAAAGCCTTAAGTAAAAACTTGGCTTCCAAAGTGCATGAAAGTCAACATACAAAGGTATGAAGGTTGACTTTTAGATTGATGAGTTTTTTTTATGAAAGTAATGGTTGGAACAGTTTCAAATGGCAATTTTAAGGGTGTGTAGATGGTCTTTAAAGTGTTTTGTTGTTTGGAGAAAGAACTAGCATGAAAAGTGAAAAATGGTGTTTTGATGATTTTGTGAAACAAGCAATTTTCAAGCAAGGATAAGAATGAGAGAGCTATGAATTTCTTGTGTGTTCTTGATAGCTCTGGTGTGTTTTGTAACATAGAGAGAGGTCTCTATTTATAGGTAAAATGGAGGTGAGGGAAGCCTTGGCTTTTCCACATTTTTGGAGGGAGATTGTGAAATTTTGAATGAATCTTGCCAAGATCTTTGTGGCAGCTCTACATATCAGCTCCATGGGCAAATGCTAAGCAAAAATCAAGTGATATGGGAGAGATGAGATGACTGAAGTGAGGCTAGGAGAGTAGGGGACTGCAGCTGCCCAATCTCTTTGAAAAAGTTTCTCTTTCATGGCTTTTAATGATTATTTTAATGGTCACTTGCTCCAAGTTGCAACTACCCATCAATTCCTCATTTCTTCTGGTTTTTGCATCATCTAAGCCTCATAATATCAGAATAGAACATGATCCAATGGCTGAGGGTAGCCCAAGTTGAGGAATTTTGAATTTTGAAAAGTGTTGAAGTGGTGACTTCAAGTGTGGCAGCCCCAACTTCCATGACCCATAACTTTCTGCTCACAAATGCTATTGAGGAGTTCTACCACAATTTAAAAAGCCCTCAAGTAGCTCTACAACTTTCATGTTTTGGAGATTTTCAAATTCTAGATGGAACTAGGTTGAAAAACCCTTCCAAGTTGCTGAAAAAAATCACTTAAAAGGTCAAATAACTTAGAATTTTTCTAAGTTATTTCCCTTCTTGAAATGAATTTGGTCATAACTCCAAATATAGGGATTTTTTGATCATGGAACAATTTGAGACTTTTTTAGGACATGTCAAGAGCTTTCCAATGAGCTTTGAACCACTTTATTGGGATGTGTGGTTGAGGAGTTATGGTCTTGCCCCTTTCGAAACCCTGATTCCCGATATTTGCAATTACTTCCTAACCCTTGATCCAATGGTCATGAAATTTTATGGGAAGGTGTAATATGATATAAGGAACATTTTGGATTCACACCTTGAAGTCAAATTCCTTATGGTTGAAGAGTTGAATTTTCGGTCAACCGTACGATCAATCGGTGACTACCGAGTCGGTTGTTGATGTTTCGGATATTCTGAGGACTTGAAACTATTTGGATAGACTTCATTAAGCCATAGGAACTTAATGGAACATGATCCCACCATTGGAAAACCTTTTAAACCAAAAGTCAAACTACAGTTGACTTTTCCTGATCGAAAACCCTAATCGGGTAACTTGAAATGCACTGTTCTCAATTCCCGGGTGACCACCTCAAATTGAATTCATACTTGACCCAATGTAGTATTCTTGACCTTGTTTATAATTGAGTCAATCCAAAACATTGATTGATCAAACCATCGAAGCCTCGATTTTGACGGTACGGAACCCTAATTCATCTGCATCTTGACAAAGATAAACTTGAAATGGGTTAAGGTTAGTTAATCAAATGAATATGATCCTAAAATGATGATGAGGATCTAAGGGGTCAAAATTTTGGGTGCAACAGTTTCCATCTCCGAGTCATGCAATTTTTATTTGAGAATGGGTTGAATTTTCGACGTCAGATTCCTCGTGACACAGTACATTTTTGTTCAAGAACCAGAAGTGGTTGTCTGTTGAGTTGTGAAATGTTGTTTGCTTCCTAAACCTCATAAAGTTTAGGGCGTTGAAATATAAATGAATTCGGGTTAAATCGAGGAGAGAATCGGCTTCAAGGAATCTATTCTGACATATGCATGTTTTCCTGTTTTTTCTACTGGTTACCAGTCAATTTTAGAGGAACAATGGAATTTAAGTTTGCATTGAGTTTATAATAAATATCATTTGGTATGATCACGATTATCAGTCACGTTAATTCAGGTTACAGAGTTAGATTATTCGGGATACCATCTGAATTTTAAATGCGGAGGAAGATTCGTTTTGCCACTAAATTGGATTTCTCTGTTTATCTGTTCAGGGCCATATTCACTAATTTTATGATCCAGTACGATTTAATTTGCAAAGGGATTCGTTTGAACTCACAAGTTACGTTGGATGTAATTCTCAATTGTGCAAGACGTTTAGCTGTCGAATTCGGATGTTGAAGCGTTAATTTTTATCCAGATGAACTTAGCCGGAGAATTAAAATTCATTTTATTAAAAATTGGATTTATTTATGCAAGTTCTATACAGTCTTATTACAACATTTATTCGGGAATACAAATTAAAGTCACACTCCTAATTGTACTAAAAAAAAGTTCCTAATTTTTTTCTAAGAGTTCTTCCCGCCCGATCTTCAAACTTCAACTCTTCGAACTTGCAAAACCAGAGACATGAAAATAATTGTTAATTTGGTTAGAATTAAATTTTATCAAAAATGGTTTTGTTTGTTGTTGTGATACCCTTAGTAAATTATCATCATTTGGTACGTCGGGAGGGCAACAAGTGAATGCCGCCAGCTCCCAACTCCACTTTTCGACCTCCGGCAGATCCGGTAAAATCTGTTCAAATTTTCTTTGAGAGAGAGAAAAAGAGATTATTTTGGAAAAAGTGATTTTGCCAGCCAAATCTGGATATCCAAAAATCCAGCAAGCCAAACGGATCCAAAACCAATCTGGATATCCATCAGTAACAAAAGCCAAATAGAGTTCATAGCAAAACAAACTGAAATCCGAAAATAACGTGAAACTGAATCACCAGATAATCAACAACAATCTATCTGCGAATCTCTGTTCCAAAACCATGTCAAAACAAAATCATCAAGAAAAACGCAACAATAATTCAACTGAGTCGGCAAAACCTTGAAACAAAATCATAAAGTAATGCCAACAAATCCGCAACTTTCTGTTTCCAAACCCTCAAAAAGCAGAAAAATCGTAACAACATGCCCAGACCATGAAAGTCAAATCAATAACAATATAAAGGGAAGCCATCAGAGTTCATCAGAAGACAATGGATCCTAGAGAACCCTAAAAGATCAAAACGACGGCCAAGCGTAAATTACCCAGCAACAGCCGCGAGAAACCATCACGAAAAATCAAATGGCGGCTGTCTTTACCAAACCGCAACACATAAATCATCAGAGAACAGCAGAATCCGACGGTTAATCATCAAAAGGACGGACAGATTGTTCATCAAAGACCCAACCGCAGCTGTAATCCCAAAACCGACACCAAGCCTCAGAACTTGTGTTCATTCTCGGCCACTCACCGCGGAAAACTAGAAAATACCACCATCGTCCTTGCGAAAATCTTCCGTAAGAATCAAATCAAACTAACTCATGGTTGTTTATTGCGCTTTTTTTTTCCAGGAGAATTGAGGAGCAAGAACAAGTAGAAGAAGAATGAACCAGCAGAAGAGAGAAAGAAGTGCAAAACAACGCAGCGAAACCTCCCCAAAGGGGTCCGCCGCCGCTGGCTGCGAAAATAAAGGGTCTTAAAACCCTAAATGCTTCCAACCCCCCTTTTTATGTCATCCGTGTGGGTCGGGTCTGGGTTGGTGGCCAACCCGACCCGTTTTTCTTTGTATTGTATTATTTTTTTGTTTTTTGTTTTTTATTTTGTTTTGTTATTTTGTTAATTTCTGTTTTGAAACTTAACTTCTTAATTCAAGTTTAAGTTTTTACAATTCAAAACTCAACACCTTTTTTTAAAATAAATCTAATCTCTCTAAAATTAATATTTGACTTTTTTTTTATTAAACTTAACTTTTCATAAGAAATGAAAATCTAACTTTTCTTTAAAAAATTAAAAATTACCATTTTCTTTAAAATTAAAATCAATCTTTTTTTTATAAATAAATTAACTTTTTTTACATACTAAAGCTTTTTTAAAATAATTACTAACGTTTTTTAAACATTAAGATTAGTTTTATTTTCAATTAATTATAAAACTTTTTATTAAAAATATTTCTAACCTATTTTTCTAACATCTCATTTTTAGTTTCTAATTGAACTGTCACCTAATTGCTAATTTGATCCCTAACCTTGCCCCGTTTAATTCCGTCTAAATTTATGATGTTCCTAACATTATGTCATTATTCGTCCTTGGTTATTAATCCTTGATTTTTCGTATTTCATTTTTCATGGTTGTAATTTATGCGAGGACATCGTCGCTTTTCAATTCGGTTATTATTCTTTCACATTTTCCCTATTTCACTACTGTCGCATGATAATTATTTTTCATTGCATTAGTTATCGTAAATCCCCTCCGGAGGATAGGTCTAGCCGTTTTACCGCCGAGTCAATAGTCATTAACCCTCGTCCCTCTTTCACCTCTCAAACTTTAAAACGTTGAGTCGCCGTACTCATATTTTTAGGCGTCCCGCCGCGGACAACTTTACCCTTTACCCTAGCATTAGGATAAGGAGTCGCCACACTCCATGTTAGGTTTCTCGCCGTGGAATACCTATTCTCACTACAACAGAAAATGGCGACCTCACTGGGGAATAATCATATATTTTTTAGGGTTATCCCTATCTTTGTTTTTTATGCTTGTTTATTTGCGTTATTATCTGCTTGTATATATTTGTACCTTGCTTGGGGTATCTTTGTTGTGAGTTAAGTCCTACACTCAGACTTGAGTGCAATTTTTATAGGAAGGTGATATATTCGACGAGGTTTATAGGGAGTTGAATCCTGACCAAGCTGACTTGAGAATCACCGCTCAGTTGAGGCCCTCTTGAAAACTAGTATTGTTGAACGAGTAATCGTGAAAACATTCACTATTTTCAAGTGGTGTTAGGTAACTATGGTCTCCAGTATCACAGACTCCACTCGAAAATAGTGAATGTTTTCACGATTACTCGTTCAACAATACTAGTTTTCAAGAGGGCCTCAACTGAGCGGTGATTCTCTAGTCAGCTTGGTCGGGATTCAACTCCCTATAAACCTCGTCGAATATATCACCTTCCTATAAAAATTGCACTCAAGTCAGTCGAGAGTTTTTCTTGAGAATATTATTAACCACCGAGTCAGTCGAGAAATTGATAATATCCGAAAGATGAACTGATGACTTTGGGCACTTCTTTAGATCCCTTGTTTTGCAAGTACAACTAACCTATAGTACATACCTTTTGGGGATGGGTAGACCTTGACTCCGCTCATGTTCCTTTAACCTAGGACTTGTGTGTTTGTATGTGATTATGCATTGCATCCATAAAGCATCACATTGCATTAGATTTCATGGAATTCATCTTTACTTATGAACATTGCAGAATACCATGGATTACGATAGGAAAAACACTTTGAAATATTCTTTTAAGAGTCTTAAGTTGAATGACCTAAGGAAGTTAGGAGCTTTGTTTGAATATCAAGAGGGGTTCAGAAACAAGTATGGGAAGCTGTTATCTTTGTTGAGACTCCAAGTGGATGAGGGACTTCTTTCTACTTTTCTACAGTTCTATGATCCGGATTATCACTACTTTACCTTCCCAGACTATCAGCTCTTGCCTACTTTAGAAGAGTACTCTCATTTGGTTGGTTTACCTATTCTGGATGAATCTCCTTTCCCTTTCTTGGAGGGGAACCCTAAGGAACAAGAAATTGCTAGAGCCATATATCTAAAGTTATCTGGCATCAAGGGCAATATGATTACCAAAGGTGGGAATTTCGGTTTTCCTACGGATTTCTTAATCAAGAAAGCTCAATACTACGCTGATCATATGAGCATGGTTACATTTGAGGCAATCTTCGCCTTACTTATTTATGGAGTTCTACTTTTCCCAAGTTTTGAAGGCTTCGTTGATCTCAACGCCATCAAGATCTTCATGAAGAACAATCCAGTACCAACTTTGTTGGCTAACACTTACCATTCCGTGCATCTCTGAAACTTTCATGGTGGAGGAATGATCACCTGTTGTGTGCCTTTATTATACAAGTGGTTTATTTCGCATTTGCCCAAGTATACTTCTTTTCTGAGTCTTGACAAAGGACTTTGGTCACCAAGGGTTATGGCGCTAGCACACTTGGACATTAATTGGTATAACCGTGTGTGTGATGGAATACTAATTATTGATAGTTGTGGAGACTTTGCTAACGTACCCTTGCTTGGATTTAATGGAGGAATCAACTACAATCCAGTTCTAGCCCGCCGACAGTTAGGATATCCGCTGAAGGAACCACCCAAGAGTGTTCATGTGGAAAGAATTTTTTTTCAAGGACGATAAAGAACTTCAAGATAAGATTGTGTCTACTTGGTGTCACTTGCATAAGAAAGGGAAAGAAAGTATGGGAAAGCCTAATTGTGTGTCCTTGGAGCCATATCTTCGTTGGGTCAGAGAAAGGGCAATCAAGCTGAAGATGCCTTATCCTCGTCAAGATCCTTTGCCTCCAAAAAGGGAACTTGTTCTGGTGTTCATGTCCGAAGCTGAGGAGTTGAAGATCGCTTTGAGAAAAACACATCATGAGGCAGAAGCATGGAAGAATAAATATCAGGTGGTTGTCAGTGAGAATGTCGAACTTCAGAAGCAACTTCAGGCAAAAAATGAAGAATCACTTTCTTACAAGAAGAGAAAAGTCCAGGAAGATTTATTTTCATCCGACTCTCAGCCTACCTTTTGAAGTTGATTGTGGACAATGCTTCCTTAGGAATTTATTAGCTTTTATGCAACCGTTATGTTAAGACATCTTTTAAGAATAATTAATTGTAATCCATTTTCAAAAATAATAAATAAAGCTTTCTTTGGTATTCCGCGATATTCGTAAATACTTGAATTCCATGAAATCTTTCATCTGCATTCTACATTTTAGCATCATGTGTTGCATTGCATTTGTCTCCCGGTTTCTAATTCTCGGTTCTCTCGCCTTCCAGTTCCATCATCCTGAGTTCTCTGCATCAGTACAACACTAGAGCCCAAGCTCGGAAAAGGATGGAAGAACAAAATCAAGAGATTGATTGTGTCAGCAATGAACTCGAAGCCCTATACAGGTGTGATTTATCCTTGAACGGGAACAATCCTTCTGCAATTTGGATATTCGGTTAAATTAGCTGACATCTACCCTGCCCCAGGTTAAGATTTAGGGTTTTTCGTTTTCAGAAAGAAACTCCTACTATTAGGCTCAAAGGGGTTGACAAGGGATTATCATCCTTATATCTCCGGTGTTTGGGAATTTGAAACAATGCCTGTATATCATCAGCAAGTTTTATTTCAAAAGCATACAATCAGAAGCTTGCGCATCTTTAAACTCCGTCATCCTCCCCGGATTCCTGCTTAAATAAGTGTTAGACATCAATTAAAAACATTAGTGAACACAAATGGATTTAATCAAAACATGCATATTCATTTCATTAATATCAATTGAAAACGAACAAGTTTTACAAATGAGATTGCACTTTAAACAGGAAAGAAAATTACAAACATAGAGAAATAACAGGATAAAATAAAGATTGCCAGCTTCGAGGAACTGGGATTTCAGATCTTGCTGGCTGCTGGAGGACATGTCCCTTGTAGTCTTCAAATTCAATCATATGAGAGGTCGACATGCACAACCAAATCTCCTTCGGGAAAGGAAATGTACTCTTTGTCAATCAACTATTGCACTTTGGCTTGAAAGGCTTTGCAGTCGTCAGTTGCGTGCCCCATGGATCTTGCATGATATTCGCATCGAGCGTTGGGATCATATCCAGGAGGGTACGGCTCTGGCAACGGTTTGAGAGCCTTAGGCTCCACCAAAGAGTTCTGAATAAACTGTGGAAGAATATCACTGTGTAGCATAGACACTGGATGGAGAGGAGCATTCCTTCTTTCCAGATTGTTGCTGCGAGGCCTATTCTGATTCTGGCGCTGACGGTTATTTTGCTGCCGAGAAGCACGAGGTTATTGGCGACGGGCTGGCTGTCAAGCAGCAGTTGGAGCATATACAACATTAGCTTCTCTTTCTTTCCCAACATACGGCTTCTTTGCATCTTTCGAGGAATCAAGAGCAACTTGAATCTTTCCCATTTTAATGCTGTTTTCGACTCTTTCACCGGTGATAATCAGATCGGAAAAGCTTCCAGACATATTCCCGATAAGTTTCTCATAATACACTCCTGGTAAGGTAGCAACGAACATATCCACAAGTTCCCTTTCTACCATTGGCGGCTGTACCCTAGCAGCAAGCTCTCGCCACCTCTGAGCATATTCTTTAAAGCATTCATTGCTCTTCTAAGAGAGATTCTGCAACTGAACTCTATTCGGAGTAAGGTCACAGTTGTACTGATAGTGCCTTACAAAAGCTTCGGCTAGTTCTTTCTAGCTACGGACATCAGCGGGCTCTAAGCTCATATACCATTCCAGCGATGGTCTGGATAAGCTATTCTGGAAAAAGTGCATCAAGAGTTTCTCATCCTCAGAGTGTGCAGACATCTTGCGATAATAAGACCTCAGATGAACCCTAGGGCACGTAGTACCCTTGTACTTATTGAAATCCGGGACCTTAAACGTTGGAGGCACCCTCAAGCCTGGAATCAACCCTAGATTAGACATATCCAGCCCCATCGATTTTTGGCATTCCAGCGACCTCATCTTCTCCTCGATCATCTTAATTCTTCTTTCAGCCTCAGAAGGTATTTCGACATTCACAATCCTTGGATAAAACACATCTTCCTTCCTATCCTCATTCCAAGTGTGGTCCAGACTACCATGTAGGGCACCTGTAGTGTCGAGACCAAAGCCATAGCCATTTCCATTACCATTACCACCATTGGCAAAACCAACATTAAAACCTGTCTCATTTCCAGCACCAGCTCCGTGACCACCCCTTCCAGCAGTAGGGATGACTAAAGTTGGTATAGAATTGCTCGCCCAAGGAGTTTCATGGTGAGGAGGGTTAGAAGCAATCCCGCCATGTAGCACACCATCACTATCCACTTGCGCCATCAAAGGTTGCACCAAAGTCTGAAGTTGAGCCTGACCACTAGCAACCCCTTGCATCATCTCCATCAGTTGCGCAATACGATCCCTCATCTCTTGCATTTCTACCTGCATCTGATCCATCAGCCTTTTTTGGTTTCCTCTAGTACCGTACCGGTGAGTTGTCACGTCAGCAATCCTGAAATACTAGTACCATAAGAGAAAATAAGGTTAACTATTCCCGTGCACCTGCAAATGCGTGAAAAATGCTAAAATGCAGACACATATTTATGCAAAAGGGATATTTCCCCCTGGATTCCAGTTTCCAGGAACAACATAGCAATGGAGAACCTGCGGACAAACATAGAATACCAACTCCTCATATATAGATCAAAAGAGCCATCAGGCACAATACAAACTCCAACTAAGTACAAATAAGGAAAGGACCTCGACCAACAAGCCTGGCGATGGTCAAATACAATAGATAAACAGCAAAAATACAACATAAGTAGACAAAACAGGTCAAGCAGGATGACGTGATCGGAAATCCTCTAACAACCTCAACGTCTCAGGATGATCCGGCCTGGAAAGCAACCCCTGGATAAGCAAGTCCTGGTGACTCATAGTATGTTGTAGGCTATCAACGTGATCCTCTAAATCTCTCTCTCGGAAACATGCCTCAAGTATGCGCTTCTTGGAACCAGCTCTCAACTTGAGATCCTTCAAGTTCGTGATCGCCTCATTCAGCCTGCACTCGTTGTCTCGTCTACGTGATGATTCCACTGCAATCTCTTCATCTTTGGCATGAAGCTGAGCCTTCAGCTCGCTGATCTGAAGTTTTAACTTGTCCTCACGCTCCTTGTTGTTAGTAAGCGTGACATTCCAAATCGACTCAAACCTGGAGATCCTCGTGTAAGCCTTATCCAACTCTTCCTTCTTCGTGGCAAGAGCATTATAAGTAGCACTCAAGTATCGACCTGTGCGCTCTCTGTCCTTAGTCTCCTTAGTCAAATCAGTACCCAGCTTGTTCACAAGCTCGGTTTGTCTCCTGAAAGCATGAACTACATCTATCTTCTCACTACGAAGCTGGATAATCTCTTTCTCCAATTCTTCGTTCGCTTTTCTCAACTCTTCCTTCTCCGCCAATACCTGATTGTATTTCTGGATATCTACAGTAGTGGGTTCCTCGATCTTGAGAGGATATAATGGTGCAACTGCAGGGAATGGCATCAAGAACTTCGCAGCTCTCTCATGAATCCAAGTCACATAAGGGTCATACGCTCGGCTGTTACTCTTCCCAAAAGCTAACTTCCCTTTTCGACAAATATTATTCCATGCATGCTCAAGTTTTCCCAGAGCCTCGCCTTCCAATAAGCCAGTAAGATACAAAGATTCCTGTATCTCCTCTTCTCTAGGAGGTTCTCTCAATGCATACCCGAACTGTCTCACCAATAAAGAAGGATTATAGTTAATGCAACCTTTCCTTCCGATCAAAGGAACGTTAGGAAAGCCTCCACGACTATAAAAAATATTCGTACCCAACATGTCTCGATCAAACCAAACAATATTCTCCGTAGATAATCCCATCAATCTCTCTGACCATTTGGAAGTACTAGCAGTAGACACAAATGGATTAGTCTTAGGCATATGACTAGCAAACCAAGCATACAAAAGAGGAGCACAACAGGCTACGTTCTTACCCCTCCGTTTCTCATTCTTGTAGTGCACATAATGATAAACGTCTCCAAGCAAGGTAGGCACCGGATTTCTCGAGGTCAATATATGAAATGCATCCAAATCCACAAAGTCTGGAAGATTAGGAAACAAAACAATGTTGTATATACAGAGAGCAAGAACAACACTAAATGCAACCCATCAACCATCCTTAGGAATCTGTCTAGCTTTGTCAACAAGGAAAGCCAAAGGAAAACCGTGCACTCCATTCCACTCTATCAAACCCCCCTGTAACTCTGAAGCATCCACTTGTACTATGGCAGCTAGCTTAGCCAGATCAGGCTTAGCATCAACATGAGCAAAAGGAAACTGACTAAGAACAAGCACATCCAACAAGACTGAGTACTCCTCCAAAGTAGGTGCTAGAATGTAATTAGGAAAGACAAAGCATCTCAACTGCAGATCATAAAACTGAAGCAAGGCATACAGACCATCCACCTCATGAGCTGAAGGCTTGCAGACCCACCTCAATAATCTCCCATAAGACTTCCTAAAATTCTCCATCACTTTCCCACCAGCTAGAGAAATCAAACTCAACAAAGACCGGACATCTGGAGTCGGAAGCTTGTAAGCCACAGTTCTCTTCAAAGAATCCATATCATCCAGGAGGAAAAAAGATCACCGAAATTGAAGGAGAAATATGCACCAGCACCACAAATACATGTTAATGATATGCAAATGAAAATGCAAATGCAAATGCAAACAGGGGATCAAAACTGCTATGTTGTCGGTCGAGAAAAACCAGAGCTTCGCCTTAGCAAGAACAAAGTACCGATAACAGGACCCACTGATAAACAGATTCCCACTTGCAAAGAACTAGGTATTCTGAAAGCCAAGGTTTCATGCATAACCCAATCCCGCTCACAGGTATGGACCTATTCACAGACAAAGGTTCAGAATCCTATGCGTTCGTCAGCGTCACAGACTTTCAAGAAATGATGATACATTCACCATTTCTGGTTTGGCATCATCGTCTCCTGAAGAGGCCTCACTTAGCTGACTCACAGATGATTGGTCCCCAGAATCGACAACCCTCAAATCCAAAATTCCCTCGAGCCCAAAGGGCCAGAAAGAAAGTTGTCTAAGAGAATCTCGTTCGAGCGTGAATTTCATGGTGAGCTAGTACGAGCAAAGCAAGCACACCCATCACTAATCTCCACTACTAAATCTAGGTGTATACTCAAGCCCAGGTCCGACTTATCACTCAATGAAACTTCCCATCCCACAGCACAACAATAATGATATATGATGCGGAAAATAAATGCGGGAGTGTAAATAAAGCACATATATATAACACCCAAAGATAAACACACAAGCGCTAGAATTGACTCGCATAGGGAACCAGAGTCCCCAGCAGAGTCGCAAGCTGTCGCAACTGCGAAAAACAACCAGCGAAAAAACAGAAGAATCGCCACTTTCGTTATTTATCCCAAAGAGAGGTGTCGCACCTCGAAAAATCACGGAGACATTTCGGAGAAACGACCCTCGCGCGAAAGGCGCGGAAATGCGGTTCGACAGAGTCGCCACCGAACTTTATTTTTTCCCGAACAAACGGGAGATGAAAATATCGAGAAAACCTCTTAAAACGAAAGGATATGAACAGGGCTATCGCAACCATACTCCGAGTTCGGGAGTCGGTTACGTGAGGGGAAGGTATTAGCACCCCTCACGTCCGTCGTACTCGACGGGAACCTCTTAAGGTAAATGTGGGGAGTGTTGTTTTAGGTTTACTTGTTTTCTTTTCGTTGTTAAAGGTAGAATTGGTAGGATAAAAGGTAAAGACGCTAGGGGAATGGGGTGGTTAGAAGAATAGGGTGCTCGCCAAGGATTGGGGCCCTTGTGCCTACGTATGCTCATTCGGACGAGAATGAGAAATCAGAGCGTCGCAGTTCGACTGCGGGAAAAGGATGGGGGATGGACAAAATAATGGAGGAAGATAGAAGTGTGAAATGGGGGAGAAAAATGGAAGTGTGCTCGCCAAGATCATCGTAATCTTGTGCCTACGTATCTTACATTCGGACGAGAATGAAGAATCAGAGCAGTCGTAGTTCGTGGTAACAACCACGAAAAGATGAGGTTTGAAAAGGGTTGAAGTTTGAGTTTGAGACGAAAGGGTGACTGACAAGCAACCCAAGAGCGCGTCTCAAGAGCTTGTCACTCAAGAATTCAAGGAATGCGAGATTCCAAGAACTCAGTTCTTTCGGAAATTGACTGAATAAGTTGAAGATAAAGAGTTGGATGTTTTGAAATCGAAAGAATAAACTAATAACAACTCGAGGGCGCGCCTCGAGAGTTACTCATTCGAATATCCAAAGGATGCTAGATTCTGAGCATATCCCTCTTTCGTAAGTTTTAGAAATGTTTGTGAAAAGATCGAATCGAAAGATGGCATGCGAGGCCAAAAGGAAGTTGTTTTGAACTGGCTCGACGACGTGTCGAGGATTTGATTGAAAATGAAACCGACTTGACGACGTGTCAAGGGTTAGGATTGTGAGAAACGATATAAGTCCCTGAGGGTGCCCCTAATATCGAAACCACGATGAATTGTGAATGTGTGCGAAAGGTCGACAATTGCGAATGCGAACGAGCACTCGACTTAGGAGGACGTTGGAAAATGTTTGAGTTTGAAAAAAAAGTCGAAAGGTTGAGTGAATAACAAACTCAAGAGCGTGCCTCGAGAGCTATTCACTCGAAAATTCAAGGAATGCTAGATTCCAAGAACCTTCTTCTTTCGGTCGAGAAAGATATTTTGAAGAATTGAATCGAAAAGTATAATTTTGAAGATGATTTGAAGTGAAATGAGGTATGAAAAGAATTTGTGGTACGATAGGTGAGAATACGATATTGGATTTTGAAAAGAAATGACAATTATTTGATAAATGAGACGTAGGTCTCACAACCAATTAATTGGGGTACTATCGAAATGCTAGATCTTGACAACACCTTTTTCATTCGATTTAATTATAGAAAATTGTTTGAATGAACAGTAAAAATATCACACGGAGTGCTAGACTCCTATAATATTTTTTGTTCAAAATAATGTACTAAAATGAAAAGTCGAACGACATATTATTTGAGGTGTACACCTCCATAATGTTCGTCCAAAAATTCAAGAAGTGCTAGACTTCAAGAATTTAATTTTTTCATGACTTGATTGAGAAATAATTTAGTGTTGAAAAATATATTGAAACAGGATTTAAAGAAAATCAAACATATTTTAGAAATAAGCTGAAAAATAGTTTGTAAGTTAAAATAAATTGATTTAAATTTAGCGAAAAATAAATTAATCAAAATTTAAAAGTAAATTTGAAAAAAATCTAAAGTGTAATTTATTGAATTGTCTAAAACATGCTACTTACTAAAGCATATACAAATACAAAAGTTGAATTGCCTAATAAATTAATTATATAAAAAAAAATGAATAAAAAAAGTTTTTTCTAATTGGAGAACAATAAGTTAAATTTGAAATTCATATAGAGTTTTACTTGTAATCACGAAACATCGATATTGAACTACCGATTCCAAATGCCATGACGAAAATTAGTAATGAACCACAAATATTTACCTTAACCCGCTATTTGCAATAAAAAATAATTATCAAACAAGATTATATACATGTCATTACACAAAAGATTAAATGGGAGTTGATTAGAAGAAAAATAAATTAATAGAATAAAACCTATGGTCCAAGGTTTAAATCACCTACAGTAAGAAAAACAGAGATTAATCTCCCGTCCATATTTTATACACTCTTCACAGAACAGAGTCTGTGCAAATGTTTTAAACCACATTATATTATAGATTTATCATTATGCGTATATTATATCCAAATTACCAAAATGAAATGAGAAATATAACTTGAAAAAAAACCTGTTGCCAAGGAGAACCTATAGCATTTACTCTACATCATATAACAGAATATACTACAACATGAATGTCTTTAAATTGACTTCAATTTCTAAACCAATGTAGTCATACAACAGCAAGTGTTGCACCCCAAAATTTGACCAACAATTATTTACTCATCAAGTGTTTGCAGGTTGATACCTTCATCAGAAAGTTCAAGAGATCCTCAGAGGAGTTGGTTGAAACCAGGGTTGTGTGCTTCATAGCTTGAGAGTTGTGGGTGCTCTTCAGATGATTCTGAGACTTTGAGAATGAACTTGATGTTTTGAGAAAGCCTATTAGATGTCTTGAAAGCCATCATGAAGTCCAGAGAAGTCATTGTGCAAGAGTTCAGAAGATTCAACCATGAATGGTAGAATTAGGGTTTTGACTGGGTCAACCCTAGGATAACTGAAAATTTGGAGAAGGTTGAGACCTAATCCAAGGGCCATGAGATCATTGAATGATGCATAGAGATGTTATAAAGATGATTCCTAGACCAATTCATCATGATTGAGGAGTTTGAGGAGTTTTGAGTTAGGGTTTCCAAGGATTGTCAGTGAAAAAACCCTAATTTGATCCCTATCTTCCAGGCAGTTTTAGCTCAAGATGTGATTGATATCTCATCTTCCCCACAACATGAATGTTGTATAGCTTGTTCTTAGCTTTAATTTGAGTGGTGGAAGTCCTTGGTAGGAGTTGCAGAGCTCAAGTTATGGTTTTGACAAATTTCAGGTCAGCTGAGGTGTGTGAATCTGGGTCCTTGAAAGTCACCCAACTTGCAGACAACTTTTGCCCTAGTAGGATGATTCCTATGATCTCTTGGTCAACATGAATGTTTAAGATCATCTTCTTATCTTTCTAGAGAGTACTAGAAGTCCTTGATAAGATTTGTGGAACTCAACTTATGGTTTGGACAAGACAGGGGTATTTTGGTCATTTGGCAGTTATAGGTCATTTTAAGCAAAGGCCATATCTCCTATCTCCAAGCCTCAAATGGAAAAACTCAAAACATGAAAGTTGTTCAAAATGGGATTTTAAGTCTATAAAAGTGGTCATGAGTTATTTGAAAAGCTTGTAGCAAGGATTTACAAGATTGGGTAAAAATGACCTAAAAATGGCTTATAAGTTAATTCACGTCAATTTGGAAATTGGTTTGGAAGATCTATGAATACAAAATAGGTCATCCAATATATCATTTTGATTGGAAACATCATTTTGAGAACATTGTTTTAAGCACAATTTTCATTTGAGGTTCAAAAATGGGATATGCTTTGTAATATTGAAACTTGCATTATAAGGCACCTTTGGAAATTTTAACACAAGGCAAGAAAAAGGCTTGTAATTGCTCATATCTTCTCAATATCTCTTATGATGAGATTTTAAAGCCAATTTGCAAGGCATAAGGCATGATACATGGGATTTTCAATTTACCATCACATGAGATTCCAAGCATTTTCTAGCACTTTCTAGATGAATCTAGAAGTTTCCAATGAGCATTATTTAAAGAGGGCATTGTGGTGAATCAAAAGGTTGGTCAAGAAGAGAGAATTCAGTGGAGAGAGTGAGGGTTTCAAGCTTTCTTCAAGATCAAGCAAGACTGGTGTGAGGCACTACAAGCTTTCTACTTCAAAGCTTTTGCAAACATAAAGATCCTCTCCATTAGAGGAGTGTTTGGCATCAATTGCAAGCTCTGCAACCACTCATAGCATCACTCACCATCACCATTCGACAGGTTCTTTCTTCCCCATATATCTCCTAATTTATATGCTTTCTGTTAGGCTTGTAGGTATAGAATGAACATGCTAGGTTAGTTGATTAGTTCCCTAGAGTCTCAGAGGGTTTTGTGAGGATTGATAGCAGGTGCAAGAATCTTTCATGATCAAGAATAAGCTGGATGTTAGGTTTTAATGCACGATTGATAGTTCATTATGATGAGCATAACATGTAGAACAAGATCGGGCCATTAATTGAGAGTTTTGATAAGGGTGATCTCAGTGCAATCATGGTGGTACCAAGGTTTCGAGCATTCTGTCTGAGCATTATAGGAAGATTCAAGGGAAGCTACGCATATGGTTGTAATCCTCATGTTTCGTGGAGCATTTTTGGATTTGGAATTTTTAAAAACCATTGAGAGATGAGAGAGCAAGAGATGATGGAAGAATCGTGCATGGAGTTCATGGATGCTGAAACCCTAATTCATTTTGGGAACGATGGCTATCCATCGTTGGATCAAGCCAGGATGTTTGACCACAGGACCCATCTAACGGCCAGCATTCAAACTTAAAATGGAGGGAATTTTAAAAGAAGTAAAACGCGGCGTTTAGATTAGTTGGTAAACATGGGCTCAGCCTTAACCTTCTATCCACACACCCCATCAGGTCCAGCTGGAAAATACACGGGAAAACCCTACTTAACGCACCCCCACGCGTTTTTTGTTTTCTAACTTTCTGATTAGAGATTGGGTTATCCCAAAAACGCTATTCACGCCCCCCACTTCAGGACCCATCAAGCATACTAACTGGGCGAATTCACTTTTCTCACCCCCAGCCCATTTTAATTTCATTTCTTGTATTTTGATTTTCTTTAATATTTTCTTGTTTTTAATAAAATCATAACTAATTGAAAATTAATTGTTTTTTAATTCTTCTTTTTGCACTAGGTAGATAATAATGTGTAGAAAATATTAAAAAAAAAAATGGGATTTTATTTTTAGTTTAGTATTTTTAATAGATTTTTCTTTTAAATAGCTTTCAAATAGGATTAATTTTGTACACGATTTTGTAGAATTTCTTGTAGGACCTTCTCTTAGTCTTTTTAATTCATTCTTTTTGGTGTGATTGGATATTGAGTCATAGTTCCCGATAGGATTTAATTCTTGATTTTTAGATTAAAATTTGATTAGTTTAATCAGGTTAGCATTAGGGTATCATAATTAGGGTTTATGTTATGCATAGGTAAGGAAATTCATTTTCTTTAGAGAGTTTTGTCTTGATTCTTGGGTAGGGGCATATGTGGATGTTATGGATAAATGTTGTAGACCCTTGTGAATAATTGATAGATTTTTCCCCCTTGTTTTAGTATTTTTAGGCATTTTCTGAAGTTGACTGATGATTTTGTCTGCCCTGTGGTTATCTGTTTATCTCTGGGGTTTATTTTGGGGAGTTTGTTGTGGGGTTTAGTTTGTTTTGGAAAATATTGTTGGAGAGCATGATGGAGGAGAAGATTGTAGATCAAGAGACCCAGAGCTTGGAGCCTATTCCCTGTTTGTGAGGTTTGAGATCCTGAAGTTTGAGGGAAGTTTATGGTACTTTCCTGAGGAAGGCACTATGAATGACTTTCATTCTTTCTTCTCACCTCTTTCTTAAGTATCCAATGATGTTGGAGCCAACTTGTGAGTTTAATTTCTCCTGAGGAGGAATGTAAACTGATCACATGTTGTTGAGCCACATGGGATACAACTCCTGAGTGGAAGCCTCCTAGTGCTTTCCTGAGGAAGGTCCTATGGGTCTATTCACTTAGTTCCATTAGTTTATCTAGGACTTCTCAAGTATCCAATGATGTTGGAGCCAACTTGTGAGTTTAATTTCTCCTGAGGAGGAATGTAAACTGATCACATGTTGTTGAGCCACATGGGATACAATTCCTAAGTGGAAGCCTCGTAGTACTTTCCTGAGGAAGGTCCTATGAGTCTATTCACTTGGTTCCACTAGTTCAGATAGGATTTCCTAAGTATCCAGTGATGTTGGAG
The DNA here is from genome assembly GCA_963859935.3 of Lathyrus sativus. Lineage (NCBI taxonomy): Eukaryota > Viridiplantae > Streptophyta > Magnoliopsida > Fabales > Fabaceae > Lathyrus > Lathyrus sativus. The sequence continues at coordinate 361,164,234 of OZ012736.1, read as the reverse complement.
CCTGCTTGTGAGTTTAATTTCTCCTGAGGAGGAATGTAAACTAATCACAGTGGTGGAGCCACATAGGATATGATTCCTGAGTATACACCTCCTAGTGCTTTCCTGAGGAAGACACTATGAGTCTGCTTACTTAGCTCCCTTTCTTTGGTAAGCTTGCTTTGAAGCTTGAAGACTGGGATTGTTTTCTCTTGTTTAGGGTTTTGCTTTAGGGATTTGCTTTCTTCTGATTAGAGTTCTGTTTTAGGATTAGAGAGTAGAGGTAGATGATTCTTTCTCAAGCATGTTTTGTTTGCCTGATGGCACTTCATTTCTTTTATCTGTATATTGCTTGATAGCATGTTGTTTATTTTCAGTATGATTATTGTTATTTCATGACTGGCTTGAGGTTGAGACGAGCTTGTGGAGGCTGAAGCCCCACACACATTTCCTCCCTCACTTGCATTGCATGCATTTTACTGTTAAAGCTGAGGCTTTGTCTGTTTTGGTGTATCATTGACATGATCCCTTAGGACTCTCATTTCCTTTGATAAGGATTTGATGATAGACTTTTAGGTTGAAACCTATGCATGACAACATCTAGGAGTTCCCTGTTCAAACCTCAACCATAGGATGAATCCATGGCATGATAACAGCAGGACTTGATAGTCTCCCTCCTAGTTGGGCCTGTTCTCTTCTCATCTCAAAACAGTTTAAGACACAGTAATCATGAATGATTTCTTTCGTACGTTATGATCCTTAAGCTATCTGAGAAAGGATTGTGGGAGAGTTTCTTTTCCATAGTCTGGATGTTTAGTATGGTACCCTTTGGGTGACATGCGACGCATTCACTCTCAGGTCATAGTCTCTAGTGCGGTTGAAATCGCAAACACAATAAAAAACACTTCTTTCAGGAGATAACCCGTAGTTTCCCGAACTACGTTTGCTCTGATCTTCCATGCTGTGTGGAAGTACGTAGGCATAGGATGCGATATCCTAGCGAGCAACCTCTCCCCACCTTCACCCGTAGTAGGCCGAACTACGTTGACTCTGATTTCTCATTCTCTGATGAGAATACGTAGGCATAAAGTGCGACGCTTTGCCGAGTCATTTTTCTTTTCTTTTTCAGCCAGCCTTGATAGGTAGATAGAATAAAACCAACCCACCCAAGTAAACAAACAAGCGAGGATCCCGTCGAGTACGACGGACGTGAGGGGTGCTAATACCTTCCCCTTGCGTAACCGACTCCCGAACCCAGACAATGGTTGCGACGACCTTGTCTTACCCTTATTCGTCAGGTTTTTCCGATCGTTTCCTTTCCCGCTCTGAGGGATAAATAACGAAAGGTGGCGACTCTTCTGTCATGCCGGCACCTTATTTTCGCGCAAGCGACAGCTGGCGACTCTGCTGGGGACATACCAGGAATCTCTGGTTCTCCGGTTCCCTATGAGAGTCAATCCTATCGTTTGTGTGTTTGCTTGTTGGGTTGCGTTTATTTATCGCATTTTTACTTCCCGCACTTTATTTCCCGCATGTTATTTCCAGTTTGATATGATTATCTGTGCTGCTGTGGGAGAGGGATGTTACTATGAGTGAGAAGCCGGACCCGGGCTTGAGTGTACACCTAGATATAGTTGCGGAGAAGTAGTAGACGAACCTGTCTGCTGAGCAGGCACAGTTCCCTACGAAAATCTGCGCTCAGACGAGATTCTTGCAGAGGTGCTCCTTTCCGGTCCTGAGGATCTGAAGGGAGTCCAGACGTGAGGATTGTCGACTCTGGGGACCGATCATTTGGAAGTCAGCTAAGTGAGGCCTCTTCATGACTTGATGATGCCACTCCTTCTGGGAATCGTATCATCACTCGTGAAAGTCTGTGACGCTGATGACCGCATAGGATGCCGTACCTTTGTCCGTGGATTAGGTCCATACCTGTGAGTGGGGTCGGGATATTGCAGGAAACTTATACCTTCAGACTACCTGGTTTTCTTGACAGTGAATCAGTGATGTTGGTGTCAGGGTTCTCAGTTGCAGATTTGACTATTCTTGACAGAGCGAGTTTTTGATCAGAGGATTTTTATCATCGGGTGTATGTCTGTTCCTGATAGAGTAGGTTTCGATCAGAGTATTGTCATCTGAGGTTTGTTCTGGATGGAGCAGATTTTGAGTGGGGTCTGAAGATCCCATCAGCAGCTGTGCATTTGTTCTTGAGAGGGCAGATTTTTGATTTGGGGTCTGAAGACTTCATTAGCGGACGTTTTCTGATCACGCATCCGGGGTCCTTATTATCAGGCACTTATTCTTGTCAGAGCAGAATTTTGATCTCGGTCCTATCAGATGGTTATTCTCAGCAGATCAGATTAGTGGCTTTACACCGGGGTTTCCTTCTCATCAGCGACTGTTGATACCAAATCTCCACAGCAGCTACCTGGATACATTGCTGCATGCCTGCATTTTGCAGTAGTTTGCATAATCATTCACATTCCATTGACGTGTGTCTGTGACAGGTACCGTTTCCCCGATCCAGGATCTCTCGCCTCTTATCGTATTACTGCAACCTCTCTCAAGAAGACTGTTGCGTACGAGTTCTCGATCCCTGATGCGTCGGAGTTGGCTATCACTGGTACTATGTATGTGAGATTGTTGTTTCCATGATTGGGCCCAGATCCCCCTTCTTGTTATTGTCAGCACTGGTACTAAGGCGCCAGGATCGGGGGAAATCTCTCAAGCACACAGACACACGCATACATCTGCATGAAGCATTTTTGCATGACATACATTCTGTTGCTTTTCCTAACCTTTAATGTTGACAGGTTTTTCAGGTACACAGGTTCCGAGCTGCTTTTGATCTCCAGGATTGATCAAAAACTCATCCACCGCTACCCAACTCGCGCTAATCAGACAAGGATAATGGACCAGGTGCAGTCAGATGTTCAAGAGCTCCGTGAACGGATGGATCGTTTTATGGAACTGATGCAAGTAGTCGCGAATGGTCAGGACCAGCTTCGCACTTTGGTTCGACCTCTGATCTCCCGGGTTGACAGTAATGGCATACTTCACGGCGGTGCCGTGCCTACTCCTCCTCCCGTGGACGCTCCACAGAATGTTGTTCCTATTGCCGGGGGCAACGGCAGTGCTAACGACAATCTGATGACTAATCTCGGACTCAATGCGGCAGGCGTCGGCAATGTAGTTTGGGAGCCAATGTTAACATAGGGCCAGTCAACGGCAATGCTGGTGCAGGAAATCTGTTGGTGCCTCAACCGTGGCTGGAGGACCATCAGGATGACGTATTTTCTCAGAGAGGTGTAGAAGCAGAGTTGAATGCTGAAGCTCGACTCAGATTCAAAGCGCTGGAAGACAAGATGAGAGACTTTGAAAATCAGAACACATTGGGCGTCGATATGTCCAAGCTCGGGTTGATTGCTGACTTTAAGGTACCTCATAAGTTCAAGGTGCCAGTCTTTGAGAAGTACAAGGGTACTACCTGCCCCCGTGTTCACCTCCGATCTTATTATAGAAAGATGTCCGCCTATTCTGACGATGAGAAGTTGCTGATGCACTTCTTTCAGGATAGTCTTTCTGGTCCATCACTCGAATGGTACATGGTTTGGAGCCCGCTACTGTGCGCACCTGGAAAGATCTTGCAGAAGCGTTCGTCCTCCACTATCAATACAATAGCGACTTGGCTCCCAACCGAGTTCAGCTTCAGAATCTCTCACAGAGGAACAATGAAAGCTTTAAAGAGTACGCCCAGCGGTGGCGTGAATTGGCTGCTCGGGTTCAACCGCCGATGGTTGAGCGTGAGCTAGTGCAAATGTTCGTGGCCACCCTTCCTGGAATCTACTATGAAAAGCTGGTCAGTGGCATGTCTGGAACATTCTCGGCTCTCATCACTATGGGCGAGCATGTTGAGAACGGTATAAAGATTGGAAAAATTCAGGGCGAATCATCCTCAGTTGGAGGAGGTAGCAAGAAACCCTATACTGGCAAGCGTCGAGAGGGAGATGCCAGTGTTGTCACTAATGCTCGGAGAAAGGGCAAGGGCCCTCAGCCTTAGATTGCTAGCATAAATATCCCAGCTGCTCCACCGCAGCCGCAGCAGCAGCAGCCTCAGCAGCAGAATCAGCAGGGGTATAGAAGATATCAGAATCGGGCTCCTCTGACAAATCGTCACTTTGAAACTCCACCTATGTCGTATGCACAGCTTCTGCAAACGTTGCTTCAGCTCCAATTAGTTCAAAAGAGGACAATGGCTCCCTTAACAGGGGCACCACCACCGGGGTATGACGCCAATGCTACTTGTGAGTTTCATACTGGGGCACCAGGCCATACGATTGAGAATTGTAAAGCTTTTAAGCACAAAGTCCAGGACTTGGTGGACGCCAAGGTTATCAACTTTTCGGACAATGTGCCCAACGTTACCAAAAACCCTATGCCTCATCATAAGGGGGGCGGAGTAAATGCTGTTATCACTGAGGAGAGTGCGGACTTGCTGACTGACGTTAAAGAATTAAAAACGCCACTTAGTTTTGTCAAGGCTAAGTTACTGAAGAAGGGCTTCTTTCCGGGATGTGGAGAGTTATGTATGACTTGCGCTACACTTCCTGATGGGTGTGAGCAGCTGGCTGAAGGTATCCAAAGTCTGATGTCCGAGGGTATTTTGCAGTTCAGCCGGAGCGTTGAAGGTGCGTCAGGGGAAGTCGTGCTGAAGCAGGCGGATGAAGTTGCTACCATTACTATTCCTCGTCACCCTATTACTATTTTTGCGCCCCGTCCGCCTACTATCACTATCACCAGGGCCGGACCGATCCCATTCGAAAGCACTAATGCCGTTCCATGGCATTATGGCGCCGAAGTTTACTGCAATGGTCAGAAGATAGAGCTTGAGCCATTCGGATCGACTGTGCAGAATCTTGCCGGGGTCAGTGGCATTACTAGAAGCGGTAGAGTGTTCGCGCCAGCAGAGATTGCAGCAGAGAAAGTGGTCCGAGCTGACGCTGTAGATAAGGGTAAAGGTAAAGCTGTCGAAGAGGTCCATTCTGGGGCAGAGAAGGACTTGCTGGTTAAAGATGCTGAAGAGTTCATGCGATTAATCAAGAAGAGTGACTACAAGATTGTAGATCATCTTCATCAGACTCCGTCAAAGATCTCGATTCTTAACTTGTTGCTGTGTTCTGAGGCGCACCGCAACGCCTTGTTGAAGGTATTGAATGCTGCATATGTGCCGCAGGAGATATCAGTAAATCAGCTGGAAGAGGTGGTAGCCCATGTTAATGCTGGTAATGGGCTGGGGTTCACAGATCTAGAGCTGACTCCTAAAGGGAGAGATCACAACAGCACCTTGCACGTCTCGATAGAGTGCAGAGGCACTATTATGTCGCATGTCCTGGTAGATACGGGTTCGTCGCTTAATGTGCTTCCTAAGAAAGCACTAATGAAGTTGGATACCCGTGGGTTGCTTTGCACGCCCAGCGATCTGGTCGTGAAGGCCTTTGATGGAACCAAGCGCCACGTCTTTGGAGAGTTGACCCTGCCAATTCAAGTTGGTCCAGAGACGTTCAATACGATCTTCTATATCATGGATATCATGTCTGCCTACAGTTGCCTCTTAGGTCGGCCATGGATCCATGCTGCTGGTGCCGTGACGTCCACGCTGCATCAAAAGCTTAAATATGTTGTTGGGGGCAGCATAGTGACCGTCTGTGGTGAGGAGGACATCATGGTGAGCCACCTGTCGTCCTTTAAATATGTTGAAATGGATGGCGAGATCCATGAAACGCTCTGCCAAGCATTTGAAACCGTCAAGGTGAAAGAGGTAGCTCCTGTCGTCGCAGAGAAGCAGGAGATGAATCTCTCCTCGTTTAAGGAAGCTCGGGCCGTCGTCGAAGTCGGTTCCACCCCAGGCTGGGGGCATGTCCTGGATATACCAATCAAGCAGGATAAGTTTGGATTGGGGTATTCTCCCGGAGCTGAAGCTTCATCTTCTTCTGGCAGCTCGTCTCGTGGCAAAGGGCCGATCCTATTCACCAAGGGGGGAGTAATTTTCGAGAGCATCAACGCTGCGTCGGAGGACAGCGGGGATAATGATTGTGATCTTGACGCCTGGATTCAACCGAGCAAGCCGGGCGAGCGCCTCCACAATTGGACCATCAAGGAGATTATCAAGCTGACAAGTGAAGAGTAATGATTTGCTTTTTACAATCTTTGTACAACCCTATGTCCTGCCCGGGGCATAGTGGTTTTACTGTCAGGGCCTTGTTGGATTGTGTGTATGCATTTTGTTAATAAATAAAAGGCGTTTTCTTCGTACTCAAATATTGTGTTCTCTGTTATTCCTGTTTTATGTTTATTTTGAAAAACAGCAAAATGGCAACGAGGTTTGTGCTAACCTGCATATTCTTGCTTTAAACTTAACCCTTGTTATTGCAGGATCCACATGACAGATGACATCGACTCTGGACCCTCTACGACTCACTACGACTTTGATTGCCCGATCTATCAAGCCGAGGATGAGATTGATGAAGACGAAGACCTTCCGGAAGAGTTGGCCCGCTTGTTGAGACAAGAGGAAAAGGTTATTCTGCCTCATGAGGAGGATATTGAGATCGTGAACCTGGGTTCTAAAGAGCTCGTCAGAAATGTCAGAGTAGGGGCTGCGCTGCAGAATGATGTCAAGCATAGACTGGTCGAGATGCTTCGAGAGTATAGTGACGTCTTTGCTTGGTCATATGAGGATATGCCCGGACTTCACACTGATATCGTGGTGCATCGCTTGCCGTTGCGAGAAGATTGCCCTCCAGTCAAGCAGAAGCTTAGAAGGACGAGACCAGATATGGCTGTAAAAATCAAAGAAGAAGTCCAGAAGCAGTTGGACGCAGGATTTCTGGCCGTCACCACTTACCCTCTGTGGGTCGCCAACATAGTGCCTGTACCGAAGAAGGACGGTAAGGTACGCATGTGCGTCGATTATCGGGATTTGAATAGGGCGAGCCCTAAGGATGATTTCCCGTTGCCTCATATCGATGTGTTGGTCGACAACACAGCCCAGTTTTCCGTGTTTTCGTTCATGGATGGCTTCTCCGGTTACAATCAGATTAAGATGGCACCGGAGGACATGGAGAAAACGACATTCATCACCCCCTGGGGAACATTTTGCTACAAGGTAATGCCCTTCGGTCTGAAGAACGCAGGGGCCACTTACCAGCGAGCAATGGTAACTTTGTTTCATGATATGATTCATCATGAGATCGAGGTCTATGTTGATGACATGATTGCAAAGTCCCAAACGGAGGAAGAGCATCTGGTCAACTTAGTGAAGCTTTTTGAGAGGCTTAGGAAATTCAGGCTGAGGCTGAATCCTAACAAGTGCACTTTCGGAGTGCGGTCCGGAAAGTTATTGGGGTTTATCGTTAGTGAACGAGGGATTGAAGTTGATCCTGCGAAAATAAAAGTTATTCAAGAAATGCCAGCGCCGAAAACAGAAAAAGAAGTTCGTGGTTTCTTGGGCCGAATAAACTACATTGCAAGGTTTATCTCTCAGCTCACGGCCACTTGTGAACCGATGTTCAAGCTTTTAAAGAAAGATCAGGCGATTACTTGGAATGAGGATTGCCAGAAGGCATTTGACAAAATAAAGCAGTATCTTCAAGAACCTCCAATCTTGATACCCCCAGTGGCTGGACGGCCATTAATCTTGTACCTGACGGTTCTGGAGAATAGTATGGGGTGTGTTCTCGGTCAGCACGACGAGACGGGCAGAAAAGAGCATGCCATTTATTATTTGAGTAAAAAGTTCACTGAGTGTGAATCTCGATACTCGATGCTGGAGAAGACGTGTTGTGCATTAGCTTGGGCCGCCAAACGTCTACGACAGTATATGCTCAACCACACCACTATGCTAATTTCGAAGATGGATCCTATCAAGTACGTCTTTGAGAAGCAGGCTCTTTCGGGCAGGATTGCCAGATGGCAAATGGTGTTAACGGAATATGACATTCAGTACGTCTCTCAGAAAGCCATTAAGGGAAGCGTATTGTCTGATTACCTTGCCGAACAGCCAATCGAAGACTACCAGCCGATGAAGTTCGAATTCCCTGACGAGGATATTATGTTTCTCAAAGCGAAGGACTGCGATGAGCCATTGCCCAATGAGGGGCCAGATAGGAAGTCTCAGTGGAAGTTGATATTCGACGGAGCGGTTAATTCCTACGGAAGTGGTATCGGGGCTATCATCACGACTCCTCACGGATCCCACATCCCGTTTACTACGAGACTGACGTTTCCAGTTACCAACAATGAAGCAGAGTATGAAGCATGTATTGTGGGTCTAGAAGAGGCAATTGATTTGAGAATCAAGAATCTAGACATATATGGTGACTCAGCGCTTGTAATCAATCAGATTAAAGGGGAGTGGGAAACTCGTCAAGCGAATTTAGTGTCGTACATGAATTATGCCAGGAGGCTGCTTCCATTCTTCGATCGAGTGGAACTTCATCATGTACCCAAGGCTGAAAATCAGATGGCTGATGCCTTAGCCACGTTGGCTTCAATGTATAAAGTCAATTATTGGAATGAGGCTCCAAGAATTGTACTTTCGCGTCTTGACAGACCGGCATTTGTGTTTGCAATCGAAGATGCCACTGACGGCAAGCCATGGTTCCACGACATCCAGACCTTCCTCATGACTAAGGAGTATCCTGCGGGTGCGTCAACCCAGGATAAGAAGACTCTAAGGAGGCTATTTGGAAACTTTTATCTCAATCCTGATGGAGTGCTGTATAAGAGAAACCACGATCTCGTGCTACTCAGATGTGTAGATGAGAAAGAAGCAAGTATGCTCATGGAAGAAGTCCATGAGGGCACATTTGGTACGCACGCCGGCGGGCATGCCATGACGAGAAAAATCCTGAGAGCAGGGTATTACTGGCTGACTATGGAATCGGATTGCTTCAGATTCGCGAAGAAATGTCATAAATGCCAGATTTATGCGGATAAAGTTCATGTGCCGCCGTGCCCATTGAATGTCATGTCCTCCCCTTGGCCGTTCTCCATGTGGGGCATCGACATGATAGGCAAGATCGAGCCCACTGCATCCAATGGTCATCGTTTCATTCTGGTAGCCATCGACTACTTCACCAAATGGGTGGAGGCAGCCTCGTACGCTAATGTGACCAAGCAGGTGGTAGCTAAATTCATAAAGAAGGACATCATCTGTCGATATGGAATTCCCGAGCGGATCATTACTGATAATGGTTCGAATTTGAATAACAAGATGATGAAGGAGCTGTGCCAGAGCTTCAAGATTGAACACCACAACTCATCTCCTTACCGGCCAAAGATGAATGGCGCTGTTGAAGCGGCCAACAAGAACATTAAGAAGATTGTTCAGAAGATGGTTGTGACGTACAAAGATTGGCACGAGATGCTGCCATTTGCCTTGCACGGTTATCGTACGACGGTGCGTACGTCGACCGGGGCAACTCCTTTCTCCTTGGTGTACGGTATGGAAGCTGTCCTACCGTTAGAAGTGGAGATTCCTTCTTTGCGAGTTTTGGTTGATGTGAAACTCGACGAGGCAGAATGGATTACGAATCGTTTGAACCAACTCAGCCTGATGGACGAGAAGAGGTTAGCATCGATTGCATTTGGTCGCCTGTACCAGAGCCGAATGAAGAAAGCTTATGATAAGAAGGTGCGTCCTAGAAGCTTTCAGACGGGTGATCTCGTCCTGAAGAAGATTCTTCCGCCACACTCCGATCACCGGGGCAAGTGGACTCCGAATTACGAAGGGCCGTATGTCGTCAGCAAGGTCTTCTCAGGAGGAGCTTTGTTGTTATCCACGATGGATGGTGAAGATTTTGCATCCCCGGTGAACGCGGACGCAGTTAAAAAATACTTTGCTTGAAAGAGACCCGCTGGACAAAAAAGAAAAAGTCCAGGCAAAAAAGGGGCATCCCGGCGAGCCAAAAACAGAATAAAAGGTTCGGGCAAAAATTAGGGATATATTGAAAAAATGTGCACCCGCGAAGTCGAAAACCTACACTGGGCGGCTTCGGCAAAAAAGGGTATCCGGTGAACTGAAAACCCGTAAAGGGCGGTTCACGCAAAAGTTAGGGATTTGAATAAGCAAATGACTGCGTTCCGTGTGGACTTTCATTGTTTAGTGGTTTGGAGGACCTGAGGGTCGTTTATCCGAATCAACCTCTTCCGAAGCTGAAGCGTCGGAGAAGTATCGAAGTCGAGTGGGTCTTAGAGGGATCAACTCATGGTGTTCGTCTACGCCTCGTTGCCGACATTTGTATATACTGATGTATATTTATGTTTTATTTTTGCGCGGCTTCCTCATTCCAGGAGCTTGCCTCTGTTGTAAAACATTTTTTTACCCATTCAGGGGTTCACAATCAATAATATGCATGTTATTCAGCAATTCTGCTTGTCTGTTTAGCATTTATCTGTTTTGTTTGCGAATGAAAACGCCGATGTTTTTTTGATAAAATGCGTACACATAAACTTACGGGCCTAGGCCCATTGATTGTTGAAACAATTAATTACCTGAATATTGTCACGAGATAATAACCTGGATAGGCCCCTTTGAGGAGGGTATCTTGTCTGTTTGTTTGTGTTGTTGCAGGTGTAGGCAATGTGCAGTGCGCATCCCCGAAGCAGGGCGAGTCCTCCTTCTCCAGCAGAGTTCAGTAGTCTCTCCTCCGCAGAATCTGAACGCAAGATGGTGAGCATTGGTACGTCTCCCCTGGCAGAGATGATTCTCTTCCCCAAGCAGACGCATCCTGAAGGAATGTCACCTCATCAGCTGAGTCAAGCACCGAAGAATGATGCCTTCTTCCCCAGCACCGGGTCACAAGTGCAGATTTCGTAGAAATGTTCAGGTGCCGAAGCTCGTGTTTTCCCCGGTAAATTCGCCGAAGCAGGTGTCTCCCCCCAGCACCGGGTCACAAGTGCAAGTCTTGTAGGAAGTTGTTCGTACGGCGAAGGATGCAGTAACTGATGGTGCCAGACTGAAGCCTCCCGCGGAATTGAAATTCCTCACCAGAGCCGTATTCTCTCCCGAAGTCGGATGATTCCCTCTTCCCCAGTAGTGTGTTGGAACAACTGATGTTGTATTCCCCTGCAGAGTTGTACTCTCCCTCGAAGTCAGATGATTCTTTCTTCCCTAGCGAAATTGAAATTCCTCACCAGGGACGTACTCTCCAGTGAAGTAGAATGATTTCTCCGTCCCCGGCTGAGTCCGCAGATCCCCAGGAGAGCCGAATCCTTGGTGGCAGTTGGGACCAGGAGTGGATTTTCCCTAGCAGAGCATTGAGCAGCTGATGCTGTATCTCCCCAGAGTCGTACTCTTTTCGGCGAAGCAGAATGACTTCTCCTTCCTCAGCCGAGTTTGCAGATGTCCAAGTGAGCCGAGTCCTTGGCAGTTGATCAGACCATGTTTGCCCCAGCGAAGTGTGGAGCAGCTGAAGTTGTCTCCCCATAGAGTTGTTATCCCCAGAAGAGTATCCGAGACGGCCGCGCAGTTCATTCTCGCGATAGATATCAGCAGGTCCAAGTTCTCGTAGAACTTCGGCACCCCGCGGCAGATCAACTGAAGTTGTTTTCCCTGCAGCAGTCCGCGGAAGATCAGCTCCCCAGACAGAGTCCGGTTTGTATTGGCGTGTCCACGTTCTCCTCAGCAGGATGAGTCCTCTGTCTGAGTAGTTCTTTCTCCTTGACAGGAGGATTTCCCCCTCAGCATTTATTTTGCTGACGGGATCGCATCATTGCACATGACTGCATGACATCTAACACTGCATGACATCTAACACTGCATAGCATAGCATTGCATAGCATTGTGCATGATTGCACAACATTTAGCATATCATTCCCACCGTGTGGGGCATGGCGCAGAAGCATATGCATCATAAGCATGATCTAGGTTACTATCGTTCTTGTTTTACAGGTGTTCCACCCAAGAAACCAGTGGCTCATGACGATTCCTGATGTTCTCTCCAACGAGGTCGCTTTCCTAAGATGATTCTTAAGACCTCGGTGTAATCCCCACAGTCGCTCGCTCAAGATGATTTTTGAGATCCCCAGCGAAGTCTTCAGTTCAAGACGATTCTTGAATTCCTCAGCAGGGCCGTTTGCTTAAGGTGACTCTTAAGACCTCAGCGCAGTCCCCCAAGTGGCGTGCTTAGGATGATTCTTGAGCTCCCCCAGTAGCGTACCCAGCAAAATTTGCCCAGGAAGATTCCTGGAATACCCAGCAGAATGAAGTCTCCAGAATGGTTATCAGTTCCGGATGATTCTTGAAGTCCTTAGCAGCGCGATATGTCTGCTCCAACATTGATGTCTAATCTGAAGATTGACTTCGTAAACGCCTGAAGGCGGTATCGGAGGTTCCCGTGAATTCAGATTTCCTTGTTGATGAATCAACGTGTGGCTGAAGACAAGGTTCCAAAATTTGCAAGATGATCCGTGTTGTCCTGAAGACCAAGTCAGTTGTCCTGAGGTGATGATTGATTGCGATCAAATGAATAATGTTTCTGCCGACTGAAGTCGAAGATGTTTCTCCAGCTGAAGCGGAGTTTTGCCTGAAGGTAAAGTGTTTGAATCCCCGTAGAGTCATGAATGGCTCAGGATACCATTTCTCCGACTGAAGTCATAGATTTCCCAAGCTGAAGCGAAGGTGCCTAAGGGCAAGGTTATCCCCTAAGGTCATGAATGACCTAGGATTCATTTTTCAGACTGAAGGCCGAAGTATATCCCTGACTGAAGTCACAGATGCTCTATAGCAGAGGTGGAGTTGCCTGAAGGCAGACTCATGTATCCTTGAAGGCCAAGGACCATTTCTTCAGACTGAAGTCGAAGATACCTCCGGCAGAGTTGCCGACGGGAAAAGTTTACATCCTTGAAGGTCAAGGATGTTTATCTTCAGAAGTACTTGAAGATCTTTTCTAGCTAAAGCTGGAATCGCCGACGGGCAAGGTTTATATCCCTGAAGGCCAAGGATGCTTATCTTCAGAAGTACTTAAAGATTTTTCTAGATGAAGTTGGAAGTGGCCAGGGGCCAGGGTTTCAAATATCTTTAATGTTGAAGTTCTACGGCGGGCAGTGTGCAGTAGTATGCCGATGTTCGTTATGGTTCTGAGGGTGAGCCCCAGATCAAAGTGTGCTCGGTTATGTCTCTCATTCCCAGCGGAGTAGTTTCAAATACGCAAGTATACCTTTTGTTCCATTTACCAGGGGTGAACCCCAGGTTAGATTTGTTCAGATTATATTTTGTCCGGCGGCGAGGTTGGATGTTCGTCCGGCGGCGAGGTTGGATGTTTGTTCGACGGCGAGGTTGAATGTTCGTTTTCAGATTATATTTTGTCCGGCGGCGAGGTTGGATGTTTGTCCGGCGGCGAGGTTGGATGTTTGTTCGACGGCGAGGTTGAATGTTCGTTTTCAGATTATATTTTGTCCGACGGCGAGGTTGGATGTTTGTCCGGCGGCGAGGTTGGATGTTTGTTCGACGGCGATGTTGAATGTGTTCGACGACGAGGTTGAATGTTTGTTTCGACGGCGAGGTCAGACTTTGTAAATCCCCAGCAGAGATGATGTTTGTACGACGGCAACGTCGAGTGTCTCTCAGAGCGATGTTTGTTTCCGACGGCGATGTCAGATTCAGTTTTCCAGCGGCGATGTTGGGCATGTCAAGTTGATCCAGTCTGACGACGATGTTAGGTGATGCAGATCCTTTAGTTCTCCAGCGGCGATGCGGGGTATTTTGTTCAGTATTGTATTTTCTCCAGCGGCGATGTTGGGCATTTTGGTGATGTTGGATGGTTCGTTCTCCAGCGGCGATGTTGGATATATTGTTTGTTTCCGACGGCGATGTCAGATCAGTATTTCTCCAGATAGTTGCCGTGCAGCTATTATTCCAGTGTTCGACGAGTTGAGCAGTTGGCAGATTTTCGGGTTTACCGGTATTCAATCGTCTCGCACCTTGATTGGTTGAGAGCCGTTCGCTTCTCACCCAGTCAGGTTCAAGCCGATTGAATAGGGGCAGCTGTTGCACCCCAAAATTTGACCAACAATTATTTACTCATCAAGTGTTTGCAGGTTGATACCTTCATCAGAAAGTTCAAGAGATCCTCAGAGGAGTTGGTTGAAACCAGGGTTGTGTGCTTCATAGCTTGAGAGTTGTGGGTGCTCCTCAGATGATTATGAGACTTTGAGAATGAACTTGATGTTTTGAGAAAGCCTATGAGATGTCTTGAAAGCCATCATGAAGTCCAGAGAAGTCATTGTGCAAGAGTTCAGAAGATTCAACCATGAATGGTAGAATTAGGGTTTTGACTGTGTCAACCCTAGGATAACTGAAAATTTGGAGAAGGTTGAGACCTAATCCAAGGGCCATGAGATCATTGAATGATTCATAGAGATGTTATAAAGATGATTCCTAGACCAACTCATCATGATTGAGGAGTTTGAGGAGTTTTGAGTTAGGGTTTCCAAGGATTGTCAGTGAAAAAACCCTAATTTGATCCCTATCTTCCAGGCAGTTTTAGCTCAAGATGTGATTGATATCTCATCTTCCCCACAACATGAATGTTGTAGAGCTTGTTCTTAGATTTAATTTGAGTGGTGGAAGTCCTTGATAGGAGTTGCAGAGCTCAAGTTATGGTTTTGACAAATTTCAGGTCAGCTGAGGTGTGTGAATCTGGGTCCTTGAAAGTCACCCAACTTGCAGACAACTTTTGCCCTAGTAGGATGATTCTTATGATCTCTTGGTCAACATGAATGTTGAAGATCATCTTCTTAGATTTCTAGAGAGTACTATAAGTACTTGATAGGATTTGTGGAACTCAACTTATGGTTTGGACAAGACAGGGGTATTTTGGTCATTTGGCAGTTATAGGTCATTTTAAGCAAAGGCCATATCTCCTATCTCCAAGCCTCAAATGGAAAAACTCAAAACATGAAAGTTGTTCAAAATGGGATTTTAAGTCTAGAAAAGTGGTCATGAGTTATTGGAAAAGCTTGTAGCAAGGATTTACAAGATTGGGTAAAAATGACCTAAAAATGGCTTATAAGTTAATTCAAGTCAATTTGGAAATTGGTTTGGAAGATCTATGAATCCAAAATAGGTCATCCAATATATCATTTTGATTGGAAACATCATTTTGAGAACATTTGTTTAAGCATAATTTTCATTTGAGGTTCAAAAATGGGATATGCTTTGTAATATTGAAACTTGCATTATAAGGCACCTTTGGAAATTTTAACACAAGGCAAGAAAAAGGCTTGTAATTGCTCATATCTTCTCAATATCTCTTATGATGAGATTTTAAAGCCAATTTGCAAGGCATAAGGCATGATACATGGGATTTTCAATTTACCATCACATGAGATTCCAAGCATTTTCTAGCACTTTCTAGATGAATCTAGAAGTTTCCAATGAGCATTATTTAAAGAGGGCATTGTGGTGAATCAAAAGGTTGGTCAAGAAGAGAGAATTCAGTGGAGAGAGTGAGGGAGAGAGTGAGGGTTTCAAGCTTTCTTCAAGATCAAGCAAGACTGGTGTGAGGCACTACAAGCTTTCTACTTCAAAGCTTTTGCAAACAGAAAGATCCTCTCCATTAGAGGAGTGTTTGGCATCAATTGCAAGCTCTGCAACCACTCATAGAATCACTCACCATCACCATTCGACAGGTTCTTTCTTCCCCATATATCTCCTAATTTATATGCTTTTTGTTAGGCTTGTAGGTATAGAATGAACATGCTAGGTTAGTTGATTAGTTCCCTAGAGTCTTAGAGGGTTTTGTGAGGATTGATAGCAGGTGCAAGAATCTTTCATGATCAAGAATAAGCTGGATGTTAGGTTTTAATGCACGATTGATAGTTCATTATGATGAGCATAACATGTAGAACAAGATCGGGCCATTAATTGAGAGTTTTGATAAGGGTGATCTCAGTGCAATCATGGTGGTACCAAGGTTTCGAGCATTCTATCTGAGCATTATAGGAAGATTCAAGGGAAGCTACGCATATGGTTGTAATCCTCATGTTTCGTGGAGCATTTTTGGCTTTGGAATTTTTAAAAACCATTGAGAGATGAGAGAGCAAGAGATGATGGAAGAATCGTGCATGGAGTTCATGGATGCTGAAACCCTAATTCATTTTGGGGACGATGGCTATCCATCGTTGGATCAAGCCAGGATGTTTGACCACAGGACCCATCTAACGGCCAGCATTCAAACTTAAAACGGAGGGAATTTTAAAAGAAGTAAAACGCGGCGTTTAGATTAGTTGGTAAACATGGGCTCAACCTTAACCTTCTATCCACACACCCCATCAGGTCCAGCTGGAAAATACACGGGAAAACCCTACTTAACGCACCCCCACGCGTTTTTTGTTTTCTAACTTTCTGATTAGAGATTGGGCTTATCCCAAAAACGCTATTCACGCCCCCCACTTCAGGACCCATCAAGCATACTAACTGGGCGAATTCACTTTTCTCACCCCCAGCCCATTTTAATTTCATTTCTTGTATTTTGATTTTCTTTAATATTTTCTTGTTTTTAATAAAATCATAACTAATCGAAAATTAATTGTTTTTTAATTCTTCTTTTTGCACTAGGTAGATAATAATGTGTAGAAAATATTAAAAATAAAAATGGGATTTTATTTTTAGTTTAGTATTTTTAATAGATTTTTCTTTTAAATAGCTTTCAAATAGGATTAATTTTGTACACGATTTTGTAGAATTTCTTGTAGGACCTTCTCTTAGTCTTTTTAATTCATTCTTTTTGGTGTGATTGGATATTGAGGCATAGTTCCCCATAGGATTTAATTCTTGATTTTTAGATTAAAATTTGATTAGTTTAATCCGGTTAGCATTAGGGTATCATAATTAGGGTTTATGTTATGCATAGGTAAGGAAATTCATTTTCTTTAGAGAGTTTTGTCTTGATTCTTGGGTAGGGGCATATGTGGATGCTATGGATAAATGTTGTAGACCCTTGTGAATAATTGATAGATTTTTCCCCCTTGTTTTAGTATTTTTAGGCATTTTCTGAAGTTGACTGATGATTTTGTCTGCCCTGTGGTTATCTGTTTATCTCTGGGGTTTATTTTGGGGAGTTTGTTGTGGGGTTTAGTTTGTTTTGGAAAATCTTGTTGGAGAGCATGATGGAGGAGAAGATTGTAGATCAAGAGACCCAGAGCTTGGAGCCTATTCCCTGTTTGTGAGGTTTGAGATCCTGAAGTTTGAGGGAGGTTTATGGTACTTTCCTGAGGAAGGCACTATGAATGACTTTCATTCTTTCTTCTCACCTCTTTCTTAAGTATCCAATGATGTTGGAGCCAACTTGTGAGTTTAATTTCTCCTGAGGAGGAATGTAAACTGATCACATGTTGTTGAGCCACATGGGATACAACTCCTGAGTGGAAGCCTCCTAGTGCTTTCCTGAGGAAGGTCCTATGGGTCTATTCACTTAGTTCCATTAGTTTATCTAGGACTTCTCAAGTATCCAATGATGTTGGAGCCAACTTGTGAGTTTAATTTCTCCTGAGGAGGAATGTAAACTGATCACATGTTGAGCCACATGGGATACAATTCCTAAGTGGAAGCCTCCTAGTACTTTCCTGAGGAAGGTCCTATGAGTCTATTCACTTAGTTCCACTAGTTCAGATAGGATTTCCTAAGTATCCAGTGATGTTGGAGCCTGCTTGTGAGTTTAATTTCTCCTGAGGAGGAATGTAAACTGATCACAGTGGTGGAGCCACATAGGATATGATTCCTGAGTATACACCTCCTAGTGCTTTCCTGAGGAAGACACTATGAGTTTGCTTACTTAGCTCCCTTTCTTTGGTAAGCTTGCTTTGAAGCTTGAAGACTAAGATTGTTTTCTCTTGTTTAGGGTTTTGCTTTAGGGCTTTGCTTTCTTCAGATTAGAGTTCTGTTTTAGGATTAGAGAGTAGAGGTAGATGATTCTTTCTCAAGCATGTTTTGTTTGCCTGATGGCACTTCATTTCTTTTATCTGTATATTGCTTGATAGCATGTTGTTTATTTTCAGTATGATTACTGTTATTTCATGACTGGCTTGAGGTTGAGACGAGCTTGTGGAGGCTGAAGCCCCACACACATTTCCTCCCTCACTTGCATTGCATGCATTTTACTGTTAAAGCTGAGGCTTTGTCTGTTTTGGTGTATCATTGACATGATCCCTTAGGACTCTCATTTCCTTTGATAAGGATTTGATGATAGACTTTTAGGTTGAAACCTATGCATGACAACATCTAGGAGTTCCCTGTTCAAACCTTAACCATAGGATGAATCCATGGCATGATAACAGCAGGACTTGATAGTCTCCCTCCTAGTTGGGCCTGTTCTCTTCTCATCTCAAAACAGTTTAAGACACAGTAATCATGAATGATTTCTTTCGTACGTTACGAGCCTTAAGCTATCTGAGAAAGGATTGTGGGAGAGTTTCTTTTCCACAGTCTGGATGTTTAGTATGGTACCTTTTGGGTGACATGCGACGCATTCACTCTCAGGTCATAGTCTCTAGTGCGGTTGAAATCGCAAACACAATAAAAAACACTTCTTTCAGGAGATAACCCGTAGTTTCCCGAACTACGTTTGCTCTGATCTTCCATGCTGTGTGGAAGTACGTAGGCATAGGATGCGATATCCTAGCGAGCAACCTCTCCCCACCTTCACCCGTAGTAGGCCGAACTACGTTGACTCTGATTTCTCATTCTCTGATGAGAATACGTAGGCATAAAGTGCGACGCTTTGCCGAGTCATTTTTCTTTTCTTTTTCAGCCAACCTTGATAGGTAGATAGAATAAAACCAACCCACCCAAGTAAACAAACAAGCGAGGATCCCGTCGAGTACGACGGACGTGAGGGGTGCTAATACCTTCCCCTTGCGTAACCGACTCCCGAACCCAGACAATGGTTGCGACGACCTTGTCTTACCCTTATTCGTCAGGTTTTTCCGATCGTTTCCTTTCCCGCTCTGAGGGATAAATAACGAAAGGTGGCGACTCTTCTGTCATGCCGGCACCTTATTTTCGCGCAAGCGACAGCAAGCAACAAACATGATATGAAATTTCATCCTCAAAGTGACTTCAACCAACACACTAACATACCGAAGATGAAAGCTACTACGTAGCCGCGCCGAGTTGTTTTTCAAAATAGCAGCAACACCAGCTGTGACAAGAATCGTTCACGACGGGTGGTTGCTAGATATTGTCGATGCAGATCGCACTTGCGATTACTTTTGCAGCTCGAGTTTGTTGCCAAAGAAATAAATCAGCAGCTACAGAGTTCCCTAAAAATAAAGTAAGAAATAGACCTGCAATATTGCTGCCGAACTGTGTTGGAAACTAAAAGTAGCAGAACTTGTTGGCGAAGTCGCAACTTGCACAAAAATTAACCATCGACTTTGCTACCATTTGTATGATTGCTCTATTTCAATTCAAATATGAAATAGACTATCTACCCGCGGTTATTCTCAACAAGATTCTACATTGCTCGGCATCGACATCAGACTAAACTCGCGGCCGCAAAAACGAGAAGAAGAAAATATTGTCAACGTTCTGTAACCAGAGGGAGACACTGTGATATCGTGACCGTGTTGAAGCGGAGGATGTTGCTACGTCATTATCAAAACTCCAGTGACTTCTGTGTCGAACCCATGGATACACTCTTGACACCGACAATGGGTCTCGACTTATTCGTATAGTAGCAAGAGTAAAAATAATAACGGTAGTCGTGAGGTAACAGGGGAGATCCTCCGGCGGAAGTTTGCGGCTGAGGTTTGGGCTTCAGCGAAGAGAATGGTGCACGATGGATGTTGTTCGCGGTGGTTGGGTCAATGTTGTTTTAAGGATGAGAAGGAAAAGGGTTTAGCGGCGGAAGGGAATGGAGTGGCGGCGGTTAGGGTTTTGCCGAAAAAGGAGATGAACAGTGATGATTGAGAGGGGAAGATAGAAAGGGGCGGCCGTTTTAGGTTTTTCTTGAGGGTGATGAACAGTCAATTTCCTCCTTTCCTTATTCTGAAAAAATCTCTCTTTAAATGCAGTGGAAAACAAAACCCTAACAGGCCACCAAACCACACATGGGCCTTCCGCCCCTCTACTTGTGCCTTCAACCTTCTTTTTTCTCTTCTTTTTTTAACAATTTTGACTAATGCTTAATTAATGCTGAAACCAAATAATTACTAACATAAAGAACTAATAATATTAATTAATAAAATTAGATAAAGGTATTAACATTCACAATAACAATTAATTAAAATATTTACAATATATAAAAACAAACTAAAAAAGACATTAAAAAAAGGCAATATTAATTGCTATCATTATAATTATTCAAACAAAACAAAATATATACTAAATATTTATTATTATATTTAAAAAAAAATTAGAAGGAAAAAGGTTAGGAAATTGGAATGAAAATAATATTCATACAAACCTTTAGGCCACGTGTCACGTTTAAATTGGTCAAAAAGAATAAATTTGAAAAAATCAACCGATGGCAAGCGGACATGTGTCTAAGTAATGAGAAAATATGCGGGCAATGTAAAACATAAAGGAATAATAAAAACGAAAATATTTGAAAATGGGTAGGAAAAATTTAGGGTATGACAAGAGGGAAAGGGAACAATCGCAAAAACATAAAGAAAAAGGAAAAGACAAGGTCATCGCAACCATGTCTAGGTTCGGGAGTCGGTTATGCAAGGGGAAGGTATTAGCACCCCTCACGTCCGTCGTACTCGACGGGATCCACGCATTGTTGTCTATTTAAAAGGGTGCGTTGATACTATCTAGCTAAAGGCTTAGGGACAAAAGAAAAAAGAAAAGAGAAACTGACTCGGCATAGCATCGCCGCTCCATGCCTACGTACTCCCTCGTGCAATGGGAAAGTCAGAGTCAACGTAGTTCGCCTAACTACGGCTAAAGAAGGGGAAAGGTTGCTCGCCAAGACGCCGCGTCTTGTGCCTACGTGCTTTCGTCTAGTACGAAAGATCAGAGCAAATGTAGTTCAGGCTAAAAGGACCATAGGTTGGTTCAACAGCTTTTTTAGGCCCGAGTAGGGTTAACAGATAGTTCTAGCAGTTGGTGTATGCAGCTCGACCATTGGAGACTTAGGCGTTACCGTTTGCGGTAGAACTAAGAGTTAACGACACTCTTGTTTATGAAAAGATTTTCGTTGATTAAGAACCCCAAAGGGTGAAAAACAGTTTGAATTGTTTTTGTGTTTTTTAAAAGAAGAAGTGTTTTGAATTTGATTTATAACCCATGTCGCACTAAAGACTATGATCTAAGAGCGAATGCGTCGCATATCACCCAAAGGGTGTACACTAAACACTCTAGGTCCTTGAGAGGAGGCCCCTCAATTACCATTTCTCAAATAGCTTAAGGCTCGTAGCATGCTACACTTGTCATTCTTTATTAAGTGTTTTATGAATGTTTGAAGATGAGAAGAGAAGAAGGAACACTAATAGGAGACTAATCAATCCTAAAAGTTATCATGCAAAGTGAACCTAAAGTTGAGCTTGAAAAGGGAACTACCTAATGTTAGCATGCATAGTTAGGCACCTAATGTCTATCATAACCTCAAGATGTTAGAGTACTTATGGGGAACATGGCAAAGAAAAGCAATAGAAGAAGAAGAGGAAGAATAAGAAATGCATATGCAAATGAGAATGCAAACATAATGCAACACATAGAATGATAGTGGGAGGAAAATAGTGTGGGGCAGTAACCACCACAAGCTCATGTCAACCAAGCATGCATATGGAAATGCAATAAAAGATAAGAGGAAGAAGTGCGTAAGAAGAACATTAGACAAACACAAGTAAACTTCACAAAGATGCACCAAAAAGTGGGATGAAATGACATAAGTCAAGCAACATCAACCACACCAATAAAATCAAACCAAATGAATGGAAATCAAACACCAAAGCCAAGTGAGGATGGGAGACCAAATTAGGGAAGCAAGGACCCCATAATAGGTACTCAACCAAAAGCATCACTTATCAAACAAAAAGAAACACCAAAAGTGTCCTCATGGATTCATCATTCTAGGTATGCTTCAAATACCTCCAAAGGAGGGACCAAACCACCTTAAATGACACTCCAAGGTCATTTGACAGAAGGGAGATGAAGAGGACAAAGCTCACAATCAATATCAAAGCAAGATAAAAAGAAATGCAAGCAAAAGCACAAAAGATGTAAGCAAACACCACATAAGAGTTCATGTTGGAAGCACAAGAAGAAAGGCATCAAACAACAAGCAATGAACAATATTTTGACCTAAAAAAGAACCTACAGCAAGCTCAACATGTCTAGAATGTGAAACAAGAACAGTTGAGAGCTTATTGGATCCACAAAAGTCATTTCCAATCCAAACTAGGTCAAGCACTTGTGTGAGCTGTCTTATGGAATGACTTAACTTGTAAGTCACTTCAAAAATTGGAAGAGGGCTAAAAAAATATCAAAGAAAATGCACAAGCAAGATAAACAAGTTGGCAAACAGAGGCCAAAAAATCAAGACAAATGTCCTTTCAAAACACCATCAAAAGAATTAAATCATTTGGATGTACCACTTTGAAATGGAAGAAACAAGTGCAAAAAGAAAAGGCCCAAAAGTCAACCCAAAAGTCAACAACCAGGGGCAAAATGGTCCTCAAAAATCACTCAACCCATGATGAACATGAGGAATGATTTTCAATCATTGAACCAAAAAGAAATGAGAGAAACAACTAAAAGAACAAACAAGATCACAATTTAATCCATTTAAAACACTTCCAACACTTAATTTCTTTTTTAATTGAAAATAAAATAAAAAAATTAAAATAAAATTTCTTAAAAAAAGTAGACATCTCAAGGTGTGTATAAAATGTTTTTTTTGGAATTTTTGGATGTTTGGAAGTATTTAAAATGAATTAAAATCAAACAGCTAACAAAACAGAAATTAAAAGCAAAAGAAATTAAAACAACAACCAAATGGTATGAATAGCAATAAAATGAAGTGCAAATCTAGACTGGGCCCAAACTGGGGGCACACGTAGCAGCATGCACAAGGCCCACACAAAAATCCACACAAAAATAAAAAATCAAAAAATCACATACATTAAGTCAACAATAGCACATGGTAGAACCTCAACACACAACCACATGATCAAAAGTATTCCAATCAAACCACTCACAAGAAGACATGTCATTAAATGAATTTCAAAAGTAATCATGTGTAGAAAAGCAAACAAAGACTACCATGAGTCTTAATCTAAAACGCACGATGGAGATCATGCGGCCAAAACATCATCTTCCCCACACAAACAAGGGGGACCGCCCGCGGTGGCCGGAACCACCCCCTCCGGCCGGAGCACCACCGCGGGTTGATCAAGCAACCATACCTCCATGAAATTTCAACCGTTTTCAACAAAATTTAGATGAAAATTCATCTCCAAATCGCAAGGAACATGAATCTAACCATAGTTTCCACTAATTCCTCCTAATAAACTCAAAAAGTAAACAATAAGCAAGATGCACAAATTTCGAAGTTCTTAAAACTCAACCAAAATAATCCAAACATCATCTACATGTTATGTAGATCATAGATCCATAAAACTCTAAGCAAAACACCTCAAGAAATGATCAAACCAAATCAAACAATTTTGGAGCTCCACACATTAAACATCATAAACACGAACAATTATTATCCAGAAACGATCTACATCACTCAAGGATCACAATGCAACAAAAATGGTAGAGAATCATGGCATATTGAGAGTGTAAGGTTGAATTCAAGTTACCTAGTGGAGAACTTCCACCGAACCTTCAAATGAAGCTTAAGCTTGCAGAAAATGATCCAAACACGTTCAGTGATCCTCAATAAAGCTTTTGCAACTCACAATTTGGCTTGAAACTTGCTAAATCTCAGAATTTGAATTTTGAAATTCCACCACTTTTTCAAAGTTGTTCTTGATCAATTTGGCTCCAATTTCGAATTCTGATGATTTGTGAAGGTTGGAAATGTTATATGTGATGGATCTTGATCATAATTGAGCCCAATCTCAGTCCATAAAGCCCAAATGAATTTTCACATTTTCTCGACTTTTCACCCATGAAGGTACATGAATTTGGCTCCAAGAACCCTCCAAAATGATTCAAATCAACTACTGGGAGTGTTTGGAGTGTGAATGGCTGAGATTTGGTCCTTGTTTCCATCTCAATGGTTGATTTTAAATGTGTTGCTTCAACATGAAGAAAGCTTGAAAATGGCTCACATAAACACCTCAAACCAAAATTGTAAAAATGCCAATGTTCTTGAAATGTTGTTTGCACTCAAAAAATGCACGTATTGGCACCAAAATGATTAAAAATGCAATATTTACCATTTTGTCCTTTTAAACATTCTTCCATGAAAATTCCAAATACCAAACCTTCATTCCAAGCATAATTCATGACTTCTCAATGTTTGGTCGACCAAATAACACCATTTGGAGCAAGTTTGATGGAGAAATCTTCATTTGAAGTGTGCAAGTTGGTGAAATGGACCCATAATTTTATGACCTGTAATCTTACTTTCCCAAAATACCCCTAACTTGTAAGCCTCATAACTTGAGTTCTACAAATCAGATGAAAGACTTCTATTACAATTTGGAAAGCTAAGACCAAGACCTACAACTTTCATGTTGGCCAAACATTAAGGAGAAACATCCTTCTAGGTCAAAAATGGCTTGGAAGTTGGTTGACTTTTGTTGACCAAAATCACATCCCTCTGATGACCTGTAACTTGTCTGGATCATAACTTGAGTTCTATAAATCCAATCAAGGACTTCTAGTACTCAAATTAAAGCTAGTAACATGCTCTACAAGTTCCTTGTTGGTTAAAAGGTGAGATGAAACTTGTATCTTGAGATAGCTGGTCTTGAAGTCAGGCACTAAATAGGGGATTTTACTCTGAGAACCCTAATTTAGTAACTTCTCACACACTTAACCCTTGATGAATTAAACTTGAAATGATGTCTCATATGTCTTAACACAACATCCCATGACCATAGAGACTTTGAATTGAGTTTTAATCTCCTTCAATTGCACAGTTGATTGAGGATTAGCCAAATGAAAACCCTAAGTGCATCAACTTCAACTGCAACTCTTCACACTTGGCACAAACGCTTGGATGAGCTCCACAATGGCCCTCAAGGCACTCAGTGAGCTCTCTCAACATGTCATACCCATAATCATGACTTTACAATCCCCTGGTGATCTTGAGTTGGCCTCCAAGTTAGGAGCTGACACCCATACATCCATCCTTTCTTTCATAAGACCACTGTCCATTTCCTGATGACTTGATTACCACCCAAACTTGAGTAAAACCCCTTGCTTAGGCTCAAACCTCTTTGTAGAATCTTCCTGAGGTGCACAAACTCTTGATCCTCTGTTCAATGCAACATGCTATGCAATGCAAATGCTAGAAAGAAATGAAATGAAACATAAACCAAGTTAAGAAAAGGTTGGGCAAATTTTAGGGTGCAACAGCTGCCCCTATTCAAACGACTTGGACCTGGAGGAGTGAAAAGCGAACGGCTGAAATTTGCCAATCGAAGAAATAAACTGCAACACTCTAATGGAGAGACAAAAACAAAAGGTAACCACCTAGCTTATGTTTCTGATGCACATGTTTGAATATGGCGTAATGCTCCATACAAAATGGAAATGCTACGCGTTTGGGTAGATGCTATAAACAAAAGCAAATGCACAGGAACTGCTCTGGCAAAATAAATGCTGGAGGAACGAAAGCCAACTCTGCTGGGTGGACCGAGTATACCAAGTACAACTGGATTTTGCTGGGAATCAGATCAAAACCCTACTGAGGAAAACTTCCTGGATCTGCATAAGATAGGCCAGGCGTGGGCTGACAAACGGGAAAGAATTATGTCTCAACATAAATCAGGCGAGAACTGGTTTCCTATTTTGTGCTGAACATGAACTACTTTTGTGGTTTTCCAGACGATAACTGGACTTCGAAACGCTTTTTACCAGGTAGGAACTGGTAAAAGACAACTGACCACCAGACAAGGACTAGGGTCTCAACTGTAGGCTAAAGGGAAAGCGACCAGGCGGGCACTGGCTTTGAACAGCTGACGTTTACCAAGCGAGTACCAGACTCAAATGTTTCTTACCAGACAATAACTAGTATTTCACGAAGATTTACCATACGGGAATCGAGCCTAAAAAAGAACGGCAGGCCAGGAAAGAACTAGACTCTGATGTGTCTTAGCAGACAAAAACTGGTATTCCATGAAGACTTATCATACAGGAATCGAGCTTCAAAAAGAACGGTAGGCCAGGTAAGGACTGGACTCTGAAACTGTTATCCATACGAGAATAGGAATGTGCCAAGCACGGTTGGGCTTTCGATTTTAAGATATGACCAGGTTTATTGTTACTGGATTTATCTCTGGCTACCAACAAGAATGGATTTAAAAGGGGAACGACTAGACAAGAACTAGTATCCGAGGATAGACCACCAGACGAGAGCTGGTGTCAACAAGGTTAGGCTATCAGACAAGAACTGACTACCAGGCGGGTATTGGGTTTACCAAAACGGGTCAGGCAAGAACTGACTACCAGGCGAGAACTAGGTTCAACGAACAAGGTCAGGCGGGGACTGACTACCAGGTGGGGATTAGGTTCAACGAACAAGGTCAGGCGGGGACTGACTACCAGGTGGGGATTAGGTTCAACGAACAAGGTCAGGCGGGGACTGGGTTCTACCAAAAAAGTTGGACGAGAACTAATTACCAGGCAGGAACTGGAATCTACCAAAAGGTTGGACGAGAATGGATTACCAGCAGGAACTGGAATCTACCAATGGGTTGGACGAGAACAGATTACCAGGCAGGAACTGGAATTAAGAGGTTAGGTTGTCAGGCAAGAACTGAGCTTCTAACTTCAGGCATCAAACGGGAACTGATTTGTGGTTTTGGATATCGGACGAAAGTTGCTTTTTAGGTTGGCCAGACATGAACTAGACTTTGAAACTGTGTTTGCCAGTCGAGGACTGATTAAACAGTGAGCTACAAAGAAAAGGGTGACCGAACAAGAACTGGTCAAGAACTTGACGTGTACTAGACGAGAACTGGTGTTTACTGAAGGCTGACCAGACAAGAATCGGGTCAAAGGTTCGCCGGACTAGAACTAGGCTTCGGAAATGATTTCGGTTACAAAAGGTTGACATGTAACAGGTTTCAAGTTATTTGATGAGGTAATGACACGATTCCACAACACTCAACTCTTCCTGATGAGAACAAACTTGCTTTGAACAAACTGCCCCAGTTTGATCTTTGGGAAATAGTTCACTTTGAGAAAACAATAGTTTGCCATGAAACGATCTCAAGATGGCTTGCCCCGAATCTATACCGAGAAAAGATTCGTCCTTGGTTGAATAATCCTGATAAGCTCTGAAAATATGGAACGAAACATTTCCTTTTCGCTTAAGGTGACCTGCCCCAATTTTTTTGCAATGACTTGATTTCCCCAGATTGGCAGACCTGTGGGGAGAGTGCTTTTTTGCTGCGAGAGATTTACTGAATCTCGACTTGATTGCCTTAGATCAACTAACTTTTGGGTTGCTGACTCCCATGCTGTGATCATTTGATACAACTTGCCCTGGCTTCGCGATGTACCAGGCGTTCTATATTCTATCTGACCACTCTTCTCACAGTGGATACTTTCCTGCTGTCAAGCACTTACTCGCAAGTAAAACAAATTGTTCTGCATAAAAGATATGTTAAATGCAATGCATATGACAGTTTTGAAATCCAAGTCTGTTCACTGGAAAAACATTTGTGACATAAAGATGAAGAAATCGTTTATCAACGTTTCAACATTAGAACCTACAAGTTGAGCAGAATCCTTTTAGGAGTCAGTTTCGATGCGATCTTTACCGAAGTATGCTTTCGAAACAAACCTGCTTCAATTAGGAATTTTTTAGGTTGTAACTTGGTCAGGTTCACGGTTTACAAGGAAAGGATAAAGGCTCAAAGTTTATTTTTGTTAGAACACAGATTAGTTCTTAATAATATCTCTATGTTTTGATGATAACTATTATGAAATTTTGTATTGAAGAATTATATACTCTAAAATTTGCTTGAGAATGTTTGCTGCAGATGTTAAAGTAAATATCACTCCAGAAGCAAATTAGATCTGAACATAAGAAATATGCAAGACTCTGAAGCGTCAGAAGCATCTCTTAGAAGATTCTGAACACTGCCACCAGAAGATTCTGAGCGCTGCCTCCAGATGGATCTGAAGCAGAAGCTACAGAAGAATCTGAAGCAAGCCAGAAGCATCTGAAGCAATGAAGAAGTCTGTATGAAGAGTTATTCAAGCACAGTTACTTTAGAAGACTCTGATAGTACTAACGCTGCCAGTACTGAGGATCTGACCCAAAAACTCAGCTCTAAACTTATACACGCTGAAAGCACACTTGCTACAAAGACTCTGATTCAGCAAAACTCTGATGAACATCAGAAGGCCCTGAATAACTTAGACTCTGATGAATCTTGCTGAAAATTGTTGAAGAAGAATTCAAAGATTATGTCCGTTGGAATAATCCAAACGACTCTTTCCTTATTTATGCTAGACACAAGAACACAGACAAAAAGGATTTCTCTGTGCATTCTTCTTCTAGGAAAGGTCACTTGATGTGAAGACAAAAAGGCTCAGACCTTTTGGTACACTCTTCTCAACGTGAAAAGCTCTTGGATCACTGTGCCTATAAAAGCAAGTCTTCACTCATCTTCTTTAGTTGACGTATACACTTGAAAATAATTGATTGAAAAAGCTCTCATACAACTCATATATTCTTGCTAGAATTATTTCATTGTTCTTAATCTTAAGTGAAAAATCATAGTTGTGATAAAGCTTTATTATAAGCATTTTAACACTTGTATTTATTATTACATTTGATTGTAAGAAAACCTTAAGAAGATCCAGTTAGGATCAGTAGTTCTTGAGAAGACTTTGAACAGTTGTTCTTAGTGCTTACTATTGTAATCAGTTGATTAAATAGTGGATTAAGTCCTTGTTTGAGAAAGGCAAATCACTCTAGATAGGGTGGACTGGAGTAGTTGAGTTCAACGAACCAGGATAAAAATACTTGAGTTTTTACTTCTAAGTTTTTATCTTCATACTTATTCAACCCCCCTTCTAAGTATTTTCTCACCTTCAGTTGGCATCAGAGCTCCGGTTCTGTGTGTGCTACCACTTCACAGTGACAGAAAAGATCCAGTGAAAAAAAAACTTTGATACTTATATTTAATTGTTTATAATGGCTGATATTTCAACATCCAACAAGTATGAAGAAAGAGACAGAATCAGTACAAAACCCCCTATGTTTGATGGGGAGAAATTTGATTACTGGAAAGACAGGATTGAAAGTTTTTTCCTTGGTTATGATGCTGATTTATGGGATTTGGTCATAGATGGATATGTTCATCCCATTGATGGGAATGGCAAGAAAGTAGATAGAAAATCTATGACAGAAGCCCAAAAGAAGGAATTTAGAAATCACCACAAGGCTAGAACAATATTGTTAAATGCAATATCTCACACTGAGTATGAAAAGATCACAAATAGAGAAACTGCATTTGACATGTTTGAGTCCTTAAAGATGACTCATGAGGGAAACTTCCAAGTCAAGGAAACAAAGGCTCTGACTCTAATTTAGAAGTATGAAGCCTTCAAGATGGAAGAAGCTGAATCTGTTGAAGCCATGTTCTCTAGATTTCAAATACTTACAGCTGGACTAAAGGTTCTGGATAAAGGTTACTCTATTGTTGATCATGTGAAAAAGATTATCAGAAGCTTACCTACCAGATGGAGACCTATGGTGACCGCGCTGAAAATGGCTAAAGATCTGAACAAGATCTCCTTGGAGGAACTAATCAGTTCACTGAGGAGTCATGAAATTGAACTTGAGGAAGATGAACCTCAAAAGAAAGGTAAGTCAATTGCCTTAAAATCTAATAAATCTGCTAAAGCATTGCAGGTAATAGAGGAAAGCTCTGAAGAATCCTCATCTGAAGATGAAGATGAATTATCCATGTTGTCCAGAAGAATAAACAAACTCTGGAAGCATAAAGGAAAGAAGTTCAGAAACTTCAGGAAGCCTGACCAAAGAAAAGAATCTTCTGGACACAGAAGATCTGGCAAAAAGGAGGTTGTCTACTACGAATGTAAAGAACCTGGGCATTACAAAAATGAATGTCCAAAGCTGTTGAAAGAAAAGCCCAAAAGAAAATTTGATAAGAAGAAGAGGGTTTTAATGGCAACCTGGGATGATTCAGATACATCTGAATCTGAATCTGAGTCAGAAGAGGAATGTGTCAACGTAGTATTGATGGCAGACATAGAAGATCAGAAGGAAGGAATTTCAGGATCTGAATCTGACTCTGACGCTGAAGAGGTAATGGCTAAACTCACTAAAGATGAACTTATCAAAGTGTTATCAGAGGTTCTGAAGAGCTATAACAATATTAAGCTCAAATACAAGGAGCGTCAAAGCAATCTTGTATCTGAGAATAATATTCTCAAATCAGAAGTGGCTGAGCTAAATGAAAAGAACTTAAAAATGATAAATGATTTTGAATTAGCTCAACAAGACTCTGATTTTGAAACTGAGTCTGAATGCAAAAATATTTTGGAAAACTATGACTGCAGCTTTCAGAAGTTTCTTGCTAAAAGCATAGACAGAAGCAAAATGGCTTCTATGATCTATGGAGTTAGCAGAAATAACAGAAAAGGAATTGGATATAAATCTTCATCTGAAAAGGATTTAAATCCAAAACCTGTTGATAAAATTATCATCAAGAAGACACCTTTATATTCCCATTTTAAATTTTGTCACTTGAATGATATTAAACACACTCGTTCTGAAAAGAACATTCATGTGTTTAAATCTAAGGCTAGTCAGAATAAACCTTATGTTGAAAAACAGAAGTTTAGACGAACCTTCAGAACAACTAACCCAAAAGGACCCAAGAAGATATGGGTACCTAAGAGTAAAATAATTCCTGTTGCAGATGTTCTTAGCAGCAAGGTTAGTACGCCAGTCATGGTACCTGGACTCTGGATGCTCACGTCACATGACGGGAGAAAGGTTTATGTTCCAAAACCTAGAGCTTAAATCTAGAGGAGAAGTGAAATTTGGAGGGAATCATAAGGGCAAGATCATTGGATCTGGCACTATTGGAAATGGTAAACTTCCCTCTATTACTAATGTTTTACTTGTAGAAGGATTAAAGCATAATCTATTGTCCATAAGTCAATTAAGTGACAATGGTTATGACATAGTCTTCAATCAAAAATGTTGTAAAGCTATTAGTCAAAAGGATGGCTCAATCCTATTTAGTGAAAAGAGGAAGAACAACATTTATAAAATAAATCTTTCAGAACTTAAGGTTCAGAATGTTAAATGCCTCTTGTCTGTTAATGAGGAGTAATGGGTCTGGCACAGAAGATTGAGGCATATTAATATGAGACGTATATCTCAGATTAATAAACTTAATCTTTTCAGAGGACTACCTAAGTTAAAGTTCACCTCAGATGCGCTTTGTGAAGCATGTCAAAAAGGGAAATTTTCAAAATCCTCTTTTAAATAAAAAAATGTTGTTTCTACCTCCAGACCATTAGAATTACTTCATATTGATTTGTTTGGACCAGTGAAAACTGCATCCATCAGAGGCAAGAAGTATGGATTAGTCATTGTTGATGACTATAGTAGATGGACATGGGTAAAGTTCCTAAAACACAAGGATGAGTCATATTCTGTGTTCTTTGACTTCTGCAAACAAGTCCAGAATGAAAAAGATTTCAAAATTATAAAAGTCAGAAGTGATCATGGTGGTGAATTTGATAACAAATATTTTGAAAAATATTTTAATGAAAATGGCATTGCTCATGATTTTTCCTGTCCTAGAACTCCACAACAGAATGGGGTTGTAGAAAGGAAAAATAGAACTCTGCAAGAAATGGCCAGAACCATGATCAATGAGACTAATCTGGCAAAGCACTTTTGGGCATAAGCAATCAACACAGTCTGTTACATTCAGAACAGAGTGTCTATAAGACCTCTTCTAGAAAAGACTCCCTATGAATTGTGGAGGAACAGAGTGTCTATAAGCCCAAAATTTCATATTTTCATCCTTTTGGATGTATTTGCTATATGTTAAATACTAAAGAGAATATGAACAAGTTTGATTCTAAAGCACAAAAGTGTTTCATGCTTGGGTATTCTGAACGCTCTAAAGGCTACAGAGTATACAATACTGAAACACAGATTGTGGAAGAATCTATTCATGTTAGATTTGATGATAAGCTTGGCATTGAAAAGCCAAAGCAGTTTGAAAGTTCTACAGATAGAGAAGTAGTTCTCACAGACTCTGAAGACTCAGAGGCAGACAAAGCTCAAGTGAAGGAACCTGAAGCAACGCTAGATGCAATTCCTTTGACTTCTCAGATGAACAACTTAAACATTTCTGAAGAATCAACTGTTAGAAGATCATCTTCCAGAATCAAAGCTTCTCATCCGGAGAATGTGATCATTGGAAAGAAGGATGACCTTATCAGAATAAGATCCTTCCTCAGATCATCTGAAGCATCATTATTTGGATTGGTGTCAATAATTGAACCAACCTCTGTGGATGAAGCTCTGCAAGACAATGACTGGATTATTGCCATGCAAGAAGAGCTAAATCAATTCACAAGAAATGATGTGTGGGATTTAGTTCCAAGACCAAAAGGATTCAATATAATTGGAACTAAATGGGTCTTCAGAAACAAGCTTAATGAGAAAGGAGAAGTTGAAAGAAATAAGGCAAGGCTAGTTGCTCAAGGGTACAGTCAGCAAGAAGGAATTGATTATACAGAGACTTATGCTCCTGTTGCAAGGTTAGAGTCTATTCGTTTACTCATTTCTTTTGCTGCACAATATAACATCACTCTATATCATATGGATGTTAAAAGTGCCTTTCTAAATGGTATTATAGAATAAGAAGTTTATGTCCACCAACCTCCTGGTTTTGAGAGTGAAAAATTTCCAGAACATGTTTTCAAACTAAAGAAATCTCTGTATGGTTTAAAATAAGCTCCCAGAGCTTAGTATGAGAGATTAAGCAATTTTCTTCTGGAGAAAAATTTCATCAGAGGCAAAGTGGACACAACACTCTTTTGTAAAACATTTAAGAAAGATCTTCTAATTTGTCAAATATATGTGGATGATATTATATTTGGATCTACCAATACTATGCTGGGAAAGGAGTTTGCTCAATGTATGCAGGCAGAATTTGAAATGAGCATGATGGGAGAATTGAGATTCTTTCTAGGAATTCAAGTCAACCAAACTCCATAGTGCACTTACATTCATCAGACCAAATATGTTAAATAACTTCTGAAGAAATTTAACATGACTGATAGTAAGATGGCAAAGACTCCCATGCATCCAACTAGTACAATAGGCAAGGAAGAGGTAAGTAAGAAAGTAGATCATAAACTCTACAGAGGTATAATAGGATCTCTTCTCTACTTAACTGCTTCTAGACCTGACATTCTGTTCAGTGTATGCTTATGTGCAAGATTCCAATCAAATCCTAGAGAATCACACTTAACAGCTGTTAAGAGGATTCTAAGGTATCTGAAAGGTACTTCTAATGTGGGTTTGTGTTACAGAAAATCTGATGATTTCAAATTAGTTGGATTCTGTGATGCTGATTAAGCTGGAGACAGAGTGGAAAGAAAAAGTACTTCTGGAAGTTTTCAATTTCTAGGAAGAAATCTAATCTCTTGGTACAGCAAGAAGCAACCCACAATTGCATTATCAACTACAAAGGCAGAATATATTGCTGCTGCTGGATGTAGCACGCAGATGCTTTGGATGAAAAGTCAGCTAGAAGATTATCAGATATTTGAAAGTAACATTTCTATTTTCTGTGATAATACTTCTGCTATATGTTTGTCTAAAAACCTCATTTTACACTCTAAGGCAAAACATATAGAAATTAAACATCATTTCATCAAAGACTATGTTCAGAAGGGAATTATAAACTTAGCCTTTGTTGATACAGATCATCAATGGGCAGATATTTTCACAAAACCCCTTGTTGAAGATAGGTTCAAATTTATTCTGAAAAATATTGGTATGGATTTGTGTCCAGAATAATATTTGTCAGAAGCAAACTTTTCAGATGTAAAATGTTTATAACTCTGAAGTATTTCATCTGTTGCTTATTAGATTTATGTTCATTTGTGTGTATCTGAACTAACCAATCTTAGAGGATCTGAACGTTGGCTAACGTTTCATTTCTCAAGAGAACTCAGAAGCACATGCAAGCAAACACGTGTTACTCTTAATCTGAAAAGATGGCGTGTACACTACTGAAGAGACGTTTGAGGTATGGTTTGAATAGTGAAAATCTTGATTTTCCCCCCAATTTGTCAGAATCAATTAATGCTTGAAATGATTTTTATTCTCTTTCATAAATTGTCATTAAATGCTATGTATAAAAAGTGCTTTGTATGTCTGTTGAGTGCCTTAATTGTTTTCTATAAATACCACATCTCACACCCATTTCACACTTTTCACAACACAAGTAAGTTTATGCATTTCTATCTTCTATTCTCTCTTCACAAAAACCCTAAACCCTCGTCAAAATCATCTTCATCATCTTCAATGGCAACCTCATCTTCTACAGCAGCTCAGTTTCAATCAACCATGGCTGCAGTTACATCTGCAAATATAGGTGTGACTCCATTCACGACACCTAAAAGGACTTTGTTAACTCCTGTTAACAAACTTGAAGTTCTCTGTGAATCAATGGTGGAATTTGATTCATTAGTTGAAAATGGATTTGAATTTCGTTCAATAATTGATGCACAAGGCTGGGTAAAATACTTTGACAGATTATTTGGACCAGTTTACCCTCATCTGGTGAAAG
Organism: Lathyrus sativus; assembly: GCA_963859935.3. Classification (NCBI taxonomy): domain Eukaryota; kingdom Viridiplantae; phylum Streptophyta; class Magnoliopsida; order Fabales; family Fabaceae; genus Lathyrus; species Lathyrus sativus. The sequence continues at coordinate 361,129,260 of OZ012736.1, read as the reverse complement.
AATTCTGGATACATGCTTCTATTTATCCCAAATTCATCTTGTCTTCTGTTCTGGGTAAGGAGATTATAATTACTGAAGATCTAATCAGGAAACTCATAGGGTATGAGGAGACTGATGGAGTATGTCATCTGCCAGCTGGGCGTGTAGACATGGAAGAAGTTTATGAGGAAGTCATCACTTCTGGACAGGCCTCCAACAAATTTAAAGATCTGAAGCTTGACTATAAAATCTGGGCAAAGATTTTTCTAGGATGCATTCATCACAGAAAATCTACAAATTCTCCAGATTATGTGAACAATGAACAACTCTACTTCATGTACTGTTTAAGTCAGAGCACTAAGGTAGATCTGCCTTACATTCTGTTCATGCATTTATGGAACCATATCAATTCTTCAAGAGAATCTGTAAAGGAAAAGGGTCAGAAGATCAGAACATGGATTCCCTTTGGAAGGTTAATTTCATACATTCTGACAGAGAATGGTCTGGTGACGGCTCTGTATGAAGCTGGAGTCAAGGATAAACTTGAATCAATTGTTGGAAAACCTCTGAATGCAAAGAGTCTTCAGAGACTAAAAATTGTAGAGGAACTCTCATCTGCACCCAAGAAGCTGAACGTTTCTGAAATCAGTCAGAAGCGAATTCTGTAACACCCCCTTCTACACCCCAAATAAATGCATATAAAACAATTAAGCACATACAAATTATCAGAGTAAAAAAAAGTTTTATAATAAGGTATAAAAGAAGAATGCCACAATTTCACCAACGAAACTCTTTAACATCTTGCTCCATAAAATATGTAACATTTTCATAGTTTTAGAATTCACACTTCAACATTCAACTTGAGCGGAAAATAACATCATTTGATCAGTTCCAAAATATTAATTCAAATGCACATAAGTCATCCAGATTAATGCATCATATCAGTTAGATTACAAAACCACATCAGCTGATACATCGCAATGTATCACAAAAGAATGACTATACTAGTCTAACTACCCGGTGTTACATATCAGAGCAGCCGACTCAAAAGAATGAAGACTAACTTCACAAAAGGACTCCAGCATCCTAATCTGCAATGCCTCATAGAGCATTATAAAACAGCAGAAGGGTGAGAAATATTACCATAATAATCAAAGCATAAGATTATATATATATATAGGGAGTCATATAACACATATTCACATTTCTCACCATACTTCATTCTCTTAGTCATATATATTTACCACACATATATAGACAAACCTGGATATTCACAAAGCATTTCCACATTATGCATACACTTACAATTTCCACAATCTCATCATTCACACATAAGCATCTCTTCATGCATATGTCATATATCAATGTGACTCAATAACTCAATGCAACTCATGCAATGCGGTACCGACTCTCGTTATCTTTTTTCGGTTTTTACATTAAACCGGGTCCACTCTTCTAGACCGATAACCCGTTATCTTTTTTCGGTTTTTACAGTAAACCGGGTCCACTCTTCTAGACCGATAACCACAAAGGCCCGTCCTCTAAGCCTTCAAACCCACTCTTCTAGGTTTGGGACAAGCCACTAGTTTCCACGAAACTAACAGACATTGCCTCTTGACTAAATGATGCATGTACAATCAACCACAACAAATGCACTTAAGACCGACATCTTAATCTCATGCATTTACATAATTCATCTCTTCAAGAATTACACAATGATTGCACATACAGCATATATCACAACAATCAAGGTATTCACATCACAATACCAATCATACAATTACAAGTGATGCACACATATTCACAATGTTCTCATGCATACTCATCGCATAATTGTATACACATCAAGCATTCACAAGTTCATTAAATAATACACACATAATCGCCTATTATGTTCACATGTATTTATACTTGATGCAATTAACATTCAAATCACAATTCTAGGATTCACGCCCGTAGGCTACCCACAACACACATCATCACAATAGATCATATCTATATCATATCATAGAGGTATTGACCTCTGAGAGGCAACCAAACCATCTCCACATGAACAACACAGCAAAGGAAAAATGCTGTCACATTCGCCTCCATTCGCCTGGCGAACCCTCGCAGCGAACCTTCGCCTGGCCTTCGCCTGGCGAACTCTCTCAGCGAACACTCGCTAGGCTTCGCCTGGCGAGACTTCCCAGCGAGCCCAAGTCAGTAGCTACTGACTTCATTCGCCACCATTCGCCAGCACCTTCGCTGGGCGAACCCTCGCTACTCAACTTCGCCTGGCGAACCCACCAGCGAAGTCCACTGGGACTTAAATATAATTATTCGCCAACATTCGCTAGGCTTCGCCTGGCGAAGCTTCGCCTTCGCTCGCCTGGCGAGAGCCAGCGAACCTGCGCAGAACAGAACCCTATTCTGTTCCACCTCCACCATCCACCATCATCCAACTTCTCACACAACAAAATCAGTACAAACGGCATCAACACATGTTACCCAACTATTCTACGGCATTATTGCTCAGTTTCAGCCGATTAAATCATCAATCTACCGATTATTCCAACTTTTGCCCTAATTGGAAAGTGATGAAAACTCTACCAAAACCCCAACCCAACATACATAACATCATACAATGATCAAATAGAAACATTTCTCACCCTTACCTCGATTAATCGGAGCTTTGATGTTGGTTCTTGATGATTTCCACTTTTCCTCTTCTTCTCTTCTCTTTCTCTCCTTTCTTCTTCTTTCCTCTTTCTTTCCAAATGTTTTCTATCTTTCTTTTCTTTTCTTTCTCTCTTATATATTTCCTTCATTTTCCTTCCTCTCCAATTCCTTCTTAATTCTCTATTAATCCCAATTAATAAAAATTAATTTCCAACATTGATAAAATCCCACTAAATAAATTAATTACTACAATTAATTATTTAATGAAATTTGGGCTGTTACAACTCTCCCCCACTTTAGGAATTTTCGTCCTCGAAAATGTTACCTGATTCAAACAGTTCTGGATAAGACTCCTTCATCCGACTCTCAAGCTCCCAAGTAACATTTCCACCAGCCGGTCCTCCCCAAGCGACCTTTACTAAAGCAATCTCTTTACCTCGAAGCTGCTTCAATTTCCGATCCTCAATCCGCATAGGTGATGCCTCAACAGTCAGGTTATCTTTCACCTGCACATCATCTATTTGGACTACATGAGACGGATCCGCAATGTATTTTCTCAACTGAGATACATGGAATACGTCATGAAGATTAGCAAGCGACGGTGGTAAAGCCACACGATAGGCCACTTCTCCTATCCTTTGCAAAATCTGATAAGGACCAATGAAACGCGGCGACAACTTGCGCGACTTCAGTGCCCTACCAACACCTGTCATCGGGGTGACTCGAAGAAACACATGATCTCCCTCTTGAAATTCAAGTGCCTTCCTCCTCTTGTCATAATAACTCTTCTGACGACTCTGAGTAATTCTCATCTTCTCTTGAATCATCTTGATCTTATCAGTAGTCTGTTGAACTAACTCGGGTCCAACAACAGAACTCTCTCCGGACTCGAACCAACACAATGGTGTCCTACACCTCCTACCATACAACGCCTCAAATGGTGCCATACCAATACTCGAATGGAAACTGTTGTTGTAGGTAAACTCAATCAAAGGCAAGTAGCTATCCCAAGCTCCTCCTTTTTCCAATACACAAGCTCTCAAAAGATCTTCAAGCGACTGAATCGTCCTCTCCGTCTGACCATCAGTCTGAGGATGATACGCTGAACTCAAACGCAACTTAGTACCCAAAGCACTCTGCAGGCTCTCCCAAAATCTCGAAGTAAACCGCGGATCTCTATCCGAAACAATACTCAGCGGAATACCATGCAGGCACACAATCCTTTCAATATACAACTTAGCCAACTTCTCCAAAGGGTAATCCATACGCATAGGAATAAAGTGAGCAGATTTAGTCAACCTATCCACGATAACCCAAACAGCCTCAAAATTACTCGGCGTCCTCGGCAAACCCGATACAAAATCCATGGAGATACTATCCCATTTCCACTCAGGAATAAACAACGGCTTCATCAAACCCGATGGCTTCTGATGCTCAATCTTCGACTTCTGGCAAGTCAAACAAGAATACACAAATTCCGCAATATCCTTCTTCATACTAGGCCACCAAAATACTTTCCTCAAATCCTGATACATCTTAGTAGCACCCGGATGAATACTCAATCCGCTACGATGTCCTTCCTCAAGGATGCTCTTCTTAAGCTCAACCATGTTCGGAACACAAACTCGATCCCGACATCTCATAATACCATTCTCATCAATCCGAAAATCACCACCTTGGCCTTGGTTGATTAAAGTCAACCGATCAACTAAGCTCAAATCCGATTTCTGTCCTTCTCGAATTTCGTCCAAAATACCACTCGTAAGCTTTAACATACCCAACTTAAATCCAAAAGAAGTTCTCTCACATACCAAACTCAAATCTCGAAATTGCTCGACCAATTCTAACTCTTTCACCATCAACGCCGACATATGCAATGATTTCCGACTCAATGCATCCGCTACAACATTCGCTTTACCCGGATGGTAATTCAAGCCAAAATCATAATCCTTCAAAAGTTCAAGCCATCTTCTTTGTCTCGCATTCAATTCCTTTTGATCAAAAAGATACCTCAAACTCATGTGGTCACTAAACACTTCAAACCTCGCACCAAACAAATAATGCCTCCAAAACTTCAACACAAACACAACGGCGGCCAACTCTAAGTCATGCGTCGGATAATTCTTCTCATGCACTTTGAGTTGCCTCGAAGCATAAGCCACAACTTGGTTATTTTGCATCAACACACCTCCTAAACCCATCAAAGAAGCATCACAATACACAACGAATGGTTCTTCTGGATTTGGCAGAATCAAAACAGGAGCTGTCGTCAACCTTCGCTTAAGTTCTTGAAAACCCGCTTCACACTTGGCGTCCCAAACAAAGGCTTGACCTTTCCTAGTCAACTGCGTCAACGGCAACGATAACTTAGCAAATCCTTCAATAAACTTCCGATAATAACCGGCTAAACCAAGAAAACTTCTGATCTCAAAAACTGACTTCGGAGTCTCCCATTGCGACACCGCTTCAACCTTCGACGGATCAACCGCAACACCACTACTAGAAATCACATGACCAAGGAAACTAACTTCCTTCAACCAAAATTCACACTTAGAAAGCTTCGCGAACAACTGCTTCTCTCTTAGCACAGATAACACAATCTTCAGATGCTCGGCATGCTCTCCTTCGCTCTTCGAATAAACCAAGATGTCGTCGATAAACACCACCACAAACTTATCCAAATAAGGATGGAAAATCCTATTCATGTACTCCATAAATACACCCGGTGCATTAGTCACACCAAATGGCATCACGGAATACTCATAGTGTCCATACCTCGTTCGGAAGGCCGTCTTCTGAATATCCTCAGCTTTCACACGGATCTGATGATACCCAGATCTCAAATCAATCTTGCTGAACACGCTTGCACCAACCAACTGATCCATCAGATCATCAATCCTTGGAAGTGGATACTTATTCTTAATAGTCACCTTGTTCAACTGTCTGTAATCCACACAGAGCCTCATAGAACCCTCTTTCTTCTTAACCAATAACACCGGTGCACCCCACGGTGACACGCTCGGACGAATAAACCTCTTTTCAAGCAAATCCTCAAGTTGACTCTTCAACTCTTTTAACTCTGAGGCCGACATACGATATGGAGCCATCGATATCGGACTAGTTCCAGGAATCAAATCTATCGAAAACTCCACTTCTCGCTCCGGCGGTAAATCCTTTATCTCATCAGGGAATACTTCCGGAAAATCTCTAACAATGGGCAAACCATCAATCCCTTCACTCTCACCAGTCCTCAAAGTTGCCATAAGCATAAATACCTTAGCCCCATCTCGCACCGATTCTTTCACTTGTTTCCTCGTCATAAACAATTCCCTTTCAACATCCGAGTCGGGAAAAATAACCGTTTTGTCAAAACAGTTAATATACACACGATTGAATTTTAACCAATTCATTCCAAGAATGACATCCAGTTGATCCAAATGAAGACACACTAAATCAATCCCAAAATCTCTACCGAAAATACTCAACGGGCAATTCAAGCAAACATACGGTGTAGTTACCGAACCCATAGCAGGAGTATCAATAACCATACCGCCACCAATCACAGACAACTCAAGATTTAACCTTCTAACACAATCCAAAGAAATAAAAGAATGCGTAGCTCCGGTATCAATTATAGCGATCAAAGGTGTACCATGAATGAAGCACGTACCTCGGATCAATCGATCGTCGCTAGCAGTCTCAGATCCAGATAGAGCGAACACTTTCCCGCTCCCTTGATTCTTCTTCGGCTTATCGCACTTGGTACTGATGTGCCCTCGCTCACCACAGTTATAGCAAGTAACACCCGCACCGCTTCTACACTCTAGAGCCTTGTGGCCTGGCTTGCCACACTTAAAACACTTCAGATCAACGCTTTTGCACTCCGGAGCACGATGCCCCGCTTCACCACAATTGTAACACCTAACTGGGGTAGAAACTCCCCCACTTGGCCTCTTGCCAAAACCAACCTTTTGTTTCCCCTTATCAGCAGGAGTCACGTAAGGTTTTCCTCTGAATTGTCCCTTTCCTTTCTTGTCACTTAGACTCTTGTAGTGGCTGGACCTAGCCCTACTGTCTTCGTCATAAATTCTGCTCTTGTTAACCAACTCAGAAAACCGTCTGATTTCCTGATATCCAATAGCTTGTCTAATCTCGGGTCTCAAACCGTTTACAAACTTGAGGCACTTAGACCTCTCAGCATTACCAGTATTATAGTGAGGACAAAATTTGATCAACTCCTCAAATTTCGCCGCATACTCAGCAACCGTCGAATTACCTTGCTTCAACTCAAGAAATTCGATCTCTTTCTTCCCCCGCACATCCTCTGGAAAATACTTCTCCAGAAAGGTTTCTCTAAACAAATCCCAAGTAATCACAATATCATCTTCCTCAAATCTTTGGCGAGTATTACCCCACCAATCTTCAGCTTCTTCTTCGAGCATATGAGTCCCAAACTGCACCTTCTGTGCATCCGAGCAATTCATAACTCGAAAAATCTTTTCCACGGCTTTCAACCAAATTTGTGCCTTGTCCGGTTCATGAGTTCCCTTGAAGACCGGAGGGTTATTCTTTTGGAATTTCCCCAAAGCACGGAATCCATCATCAGCATGATTCCTCTCATTCACATTGGCCGGAGGATTCTGCCCAATTGCCCCCGCCAATCTCGTCAATGCCTCCGCAATCGCTTCGTCGTTCCTTCCTGCAACCATCTTACTAATTCCAGCAACAGAACCACATAAGAACAACCAATATTGATAATGCAACACACGCATATCAATAACACACAGGGAAAAACACTCTAACAACTTGGCCGGACGGACCGACCTGCTCTGATACCACTATTGTAACACCCCCTTCTACACCCCAAATAAATGCATATAAAACAATTAAGCACATACAAATTATCAGAGTAAAAAAAAGTTTTATAATAAGGTATAAAAGAAGAATGCCACAATTTCACCAACGAAACTCTTTAACATCTTGCTCCATAAAATATGTAACATTTTCATAGTTTTAGAATTCACACTTCAACATTCAACTTGAGCGGAAAATAACATCATTTGATCAGTTCCAAAATATTAATTCAAATGCACATAAGTCATCCAGATTAATGCATCATATCAGTTAGATTACAAAACCACATCAGCTGATACATCGCAATGTATCACAAAAGAATGACTATACTAGTCTAACTACCCGGTGTTACATATCAGAGCAGCCGACTCAAAAGAATGAAGACTAACTTCACAAAAGGACTCCAGCATCCTAATCTGCAATGCCTCATAGAGCATTATAAAACAGCAGAAGGGTGAGAAATATTACCATAATAATCAAAGCATAAGATTATATATATATATAGGGAGTCATATAACACATATTCACATTTCTCACCATACTTCATTCTCTTAGTCATATATATTTACCACACATATATAGACAAACCTGGATATTCACAAAGCATTTCCACATTATGCATACACTTACAATTTCCACAATCTCATCATTCACACATAAGCATCTCTTCATGCATATGTCATATATCAATGTGACTCAATAACTCAATGCAACTCATGCAATGCGGTACCGACTCTCGTTATCTTTTTTCGGTTTTTACATTAAACCGGGTCCACTCTTCTAGACCGATAACCCGTTATCTTTTTTCGGTTTTTACAGTAAACCGGGTCCACTCTTCTAGACCGATAACCACAAAGGCCCGTCCTCTAAGCCTTCAAACCCACTCTTCTAGGTTTGGGACAAGCCACTAGTTTCCACGAAACTAACAGACATTGCCTCTTGACTAAATGATGCATGTACAATCAACCACAACAAATGCACTTAAGACCGACATCTTAATCTCATGCATTTACATAATTCATCTCTTCAAGAATTACACAATGATTGCACATACAGCATATATCACAACAATCAAGGTATTCACATCACAATACCAATCATACAATTACAAGTGATGCACACATATTCACAATGTTCTCATGCATACTCATCGCATAATTGTATACACATCAAGCATTCACAAGTTCATTAAATAATACACACATAATCGCCTATTATGTTCACATGTATTTATACTTGATGCAATTAACATTCAAATCACAATTCTAGGATTCACGCCCGTAGGCTACCCACAACACACATCATCACAATAGATCATATCTATATCATATCATAGAGGTATTGACCTCTGAGAGGCAACCAAACCATCTCCACATGAACAACACAGCAAAGGAAAAATGCTGTCACATTCGCCTCCATTCGCCTGGCGAACCCTCGCAGCGAACCTTCGCCTGGCCTTCGCCTGGCGAACTCTCTCAGCGAACACTCGCTAGGCTTCGCCTGGCGAGACTTCCCAGCGAGCCCAAGTCAGTAGCTACTGACTTCATTCGCCACCATTCGCCAGCACCTTCGCTGGGCGAACCCTCGCTACTCAACTTCGCCTGGCGAACCCACCAGCGAAGTCCACTGGGACTTAAATATAATTATTCGCCAACATTCGCTAGGCTTCGCCTGGCGAAGCTTCGCCTTCGCTCGCCTGGCGAGAGCCAGCGAACCTGCGCAGAACAGAACCCTATTCTGTTCCACCTCCACCATCCACCATCATCCAACTTCTCACACAACAAAATCAGTACAAACGGCATCAACACATGTTACCCAACTATTCTACGGCATTATTGCTCAGTTTCAGCCGATTAAATCATCAATCTACCGATTATTCCAACTTTTGCCCTAATTGGAAAGTGATGAAAACTCTACCAAAACCCCAACCCAACATACATAACATCATACAATGATCAAATAGAAACATTTCTCACCCTTACCTCGATTAATCGGAGCTTTGATGTTGGTTCTTGATGATTTCCACTTTTCCTCTTCTTCTCTTCTCTTTCTCTCCTTTCTTCTTCTTTCCTCTTTCTTTCCAAATGTTTTCTATCTTTCTTTTCTTTTCTTTCTCTCTTATATATTTCCTTCATTTTCCTTCCTCTCCAATTCCTTCTTAATTCTCTATTAATCCCAATTAATAAAAATTAATTTCCAACATTGATAAAATCCCACTAAATAAATTAATTACTACAATTAATTATTTAATGAAATTTGGGCTGTTACAAATTCCAGTTGAAAACTATCCACTATTTTGTGCTGAAGAACCAAGGGAAATAATTGTGAGATATATTGATGCATGCAAAGCAGATGGAACTCCCATTCCTGCAGATATTCTGAAAAGAGCAAGAGAACCAATGCCTGATGTATGCAATGAAAACCCAAGGAAAAGAGGTCAATCAGAGGCAGAAGAAGTTGCTGCACAGAAGAAGCCAAAAGTTGCTGACAAGCCTCAGAAGCTGATCAAGAGGAAAGCATCTGGAGACGCCCCCTCTGTTCCAACAAAGCGTATCAAGATTAAAGGTACCAAATCTTCTGTATCTTCTTTCAATAACATTGTTTTAAATGAATCAACATTTAGTTCTATTCCAAAACCCTTTCCTACTCAAAAACAATTTGTTCCTGCTCCATCTCAAAAATCTGAACCATTAAAAATTCCTTCCCCACAAAAATCATCTGATCCCATTTCCACTACTCCATTAAAATATTTCGTTATTCAATCATCTGAACCAACAACAACAACAACACCAGCAAATCAAACTCCCCCACCTATAACAAAACCAACAGAACAATCTGAACCACAACAACAACCAGAACAACAACAGCAACCAGAACAATAATAACAACAAGAACAACAACAACAACCATAAAAACAACAATCAAACACATCTGAACCTATTGCATCTGCATAAGTTATTTCTGAACCAACTATATATGAACAACCTACTTCTGAACCACCTATATCTGAACAACCTGCATCTGAACCTCCATCAAAACCTTCTGAGCATCAATCAGAACCAACCAACCCATCTGAAACAAATATACCTGAGATAGAGATTCTAGAAGTTACACCTCTCAAAACTGTTTTTGAAGTGTCTTCTACGTCTTGTACTCCAACCACATCCTCAAACTCATCAAAATCTGATATACACCCAGATATTCTGTCACCTCCCTCTCTCAGAAATCTTGCAGTTAACCAACCAGCACCACCTGTTTCATCAGACTCTCTCATTCTCAATCCCATTCCAAAACCTAAGCCAAGGAGATCTGAATTTGTATCCCATGCTTCTTTTAAACCACTCCCCACTGATCCACTTTCTTATGTTTTGAAAGTTAAATATTTCTATGACAGAATTGAACCATCTGACACTATCACCCCTCTTAAACCCAAGCTTTCCATCATTCTACCATCTGTTCTTCAAACCTATATAAAAGAACTGCCAGAAGTAACTTCATCAGAACCTCTTTTATCTGATAAGTCTGCATTCATTCCTTACTCTTCTACTGTATTTGATATTGTTTCCTATGCATCAGATGCAAAACCATGTCTGTTGAATGCTTTAGTCAGATCCAAACCTGTCATTTCATCTGATCCTCCATCCATACCCTTCTACCCTCGCCCTCTGATCACCATTCAAGATTCACCATTCCACCTTCACCTCAACCCAAGCCAATCACATTGGAAACTCTCCTAAAACCAAAACCTAGGCTGAATGTTGATCATTTATTTACAAGTTTTCTGAATGAAATAGAGATGCATTTAGGCTTATGTACAGAGGAAGTGATTATCAACAATGGATGCAAATGAATCTGATGATATTTGGAATAGCTTCATCAACAGATTCAATATTGTAGCATCAAATCTGAAGAACGTATGTTCTGATGATGCGAAGCTCAGATTTGCTGAAACTGCTAGAAGTTTGTTCTGGACTGTTAAAAGATCTGCACCATTGCTTCTTAAAGATGCTCCTTCATCATCTGAAGTCTGTGATACATAAGTGAACACTGAATCTGCATCTGAAGACAATCCTCTGGCTATGACTCTTGTAGAACATCCCTTTGGATCTACTGCTCCTGACTCTGAATCCCCTATGGAAATTGACTATGTTCCTGCTTCAGAATCTGTCCCACCTTCTTCATCTGAGATCAAGAAAGAGTATCCAGATCTTGAAGATAAGATTGCAGTTCTGGAGGCTGGTCAATAAGAGATTAAGTCATGGATGGCTAAGCAAGATAAGAAGTTTGAAGACATGACTTAGTGGATGTCCAAACAAGATCAGAAGAATGAAACAATGGCTAAGTGGATGTTAAAGCAAGAACAATCATCCTCTGAGATCACTGATCTGTTGAAGACAATTTTGTCAAAACAAACTTAGTTTATTTTTTTTTATCTGATGTTTGCACATGTACTTGAATCTTTTCTGATGTTTGTATTATTTGGTCTGAATGAATGAATGACTCAATGTTTTCTCTACATGATTTATCTTGTCTGTTTTTCCTTTTATTTGTCTTTTAAAAATTCTTACTTTTTGATTATGACAAAAAAGGGGGAGAAAATAGATCTGACTTTTTAAATAAACTCTACCTAAATGAGACTTCAGACATATCAATTTTAACTAACGTAAACTCTTAGTGTTTCAGAACATTTGATAAATCTGATATATTCCTTAAAAGAAACTCTGAGACTTCCAGATCATTTTTAACGCATCAGACTTTGACTCTGAAACAAGCAAAATTGAAGGCTTAGAACAATCAGGCTCTGATTCTAAAAAGAATACTCAAGACAAAAAGGGAAGTTTCTATTTCTTATTAATATTCAATTCAGGGGGAGATTCATCATCTCAGGGGGAGTTCTGATTATTTTCTTTTCTAACTGAACAAAATTTCTGATGTTTTTGTCATCATCAAAAAGGGGGAGATTGTTAGAACACAGATTGGTTCTTAATAATATCTCTATGTTTTGATGATAACTATTATGAAATTTTGTATTTAAGAATTATATACTCTAAAATTTGCTTGAGAATGTTTGATGCAGATGTTAAAGTAAATATCACTCCATAAGCAAATTAGATATGAACATAAGAAATATGCAAGACTCTGAAGCGTCAGAAGCATCTCTTAGAAGATTCTTAACGCTGCCACCAGAAGATTCTGAGCGCTGCCTCCAGATGGATCTGAAGCAGAAGCTACAGAAGAATCTGAAGCAAGCCAGAAGCATATGAAGCAATGAAGAAGCCTGTATGAAGAGTTATTCAAGCACAGTTACTTCAGAAGACTCTGATAGTACTAACGCTGCCAGTACTGAGGATCTGACCTAAAAACTCTGCTCTGAACTTATACACGCTGAAAGCACACTTGCTGCAAAGACACTGATTCAGCAAAACTCCGATGAACATCAGAAGGCCCTGACTAACTTAGACTCTGATGAATCTTGCTGAAAATTGTTAAAGAAGAATTCAAAGATTATGTCCGTTGGAATAATCCAAATGACTCTTTCCTTATTTATGCTAGACACAAGAACACAGACAAAAAGGTTTTTATCTTCATACTTATTCAACCCCCTTCTAAGTATTTTCTCACCTTCAATTTTAACCCACCCATTCTCTGTGATGTTCTCCAATCCTATATTCAGCTAATTCGACATTAGCGCTCACCTCTCATAGGTTTCAGGATAGGAGTGCTGGTTCAGGAAACCACAAGTTTTTGGAGTGATAGTCACTTGCTTTTTCATTTTTTGGTGCCTGAATCACACGACTTGTTTTTCATCATCATTTTTTTTATTTCCCTAACTTTTGCCTGGACTGACTCTTTCCAGCTTCTTTTGATTTCAAAGTCCAGCGGGATGCCTTAATTTTTCCCTAAGTCGTTTATTTTCAAGATTCGACTTAGCGGGCTTTGTTCTTTTTTCTTTCTTTTCTTTTCCTTTTTGAACAAATCGTGTGACAGCGGCTTGTCTGACTCTTTGGGGAATAACGTGACTGTTTCACTCCTTGATCGGCAAGGTTTAACCATTTTGGTTTTTAGGCACGACCTATACAGGTATGATTTATCCTTGGACGGGAACAATCCTTCTGCAATTTGGATATTCGGTCAAATTAGCTGACATCTACCCTGCCCCAGGTTAAGATTTAGGGTTTTTCATTTTCAGAAAGAAACTCCTACTACAAGGCTCAAAGGGGTTGACAAGGGATTATCATCCTTATATCTCCGGTGTTTGGGAATTTGAAACAATGCCTGTATATCATCAGCAGGTTTTATTTCAAAAGCATACAATCAGAAGCTTGCGCATCTTTAAACTTCGTCATCCTCCCTGAATTCCTGCTTAAACAAGCGTTAGACATCAATTAAAAACATAAGTGAACACAAATGGATTTAATCAAAACATGCATATTCATTTCATTAATATCAATTGAAAACAAACAAGTTTTACAATTGAGATTGCACTTTAAACAGGAAAGAAAATTACAAACATAGAGAAATAACAGGATAAAACAAAGATAGCCAGTTTCGAGGAACTCGGCTTTCAGATCTTGCTGGCTGCTGGAGGACGTGTCCCTTGTAGTCTTAAAATTCAATCATATGAGAGGTCGACATGCACAACCAAATCTCCTTCGGGAAAAGAAATGTACTCTTTGTCAATCAACTGCTGCTCTTTGGCTTGAAAGGCTTTGTAGTCGTCAGTTGTGTGCCCCATGGATCCTGCATGATATTTGCATCGAGCGTTGGGATCATATCCAGGAGGGTACGACTCTGGTAACGGTTTGAGAGCCTTAGGCTCCACCAAAGAGTTCTGAATCAACTGTGGAAGAATATCACTGTGTAGCATAGGCACTGGATAGAGAGGAGCATTCCTTCTTTCCAGATTGTTGTTGCGAGGCCTATTCTGATTCTGGCGCTGACGGTTATTTTGCTGCTGAGGAGCACGTGGTTGTTGGTGACGGGCTGGCTGTTGAGCAGCAGTTGGAGCATATACAACATTAGCTTCTCTTTCTTTCCCAACATACGGCTTCTTTGCATCTTTCGAGGAATCAAGAGCAACTTGAATCTTTCCCATTTTAATGCCGTTTTCGACTCTTTCACCAGTGATAATCAGATCGGAAAAGCTTCCAGACATATTGCCGATAAGTTTCTCATAATACACTCCTGGAAAGGTAGCAACGAACATATCCACAAGTTCCCTTTCTACCATTGGCGGCTGTACCCTAGCAGCAAGCTCTCGCCACCTCTGAGCATATTCTTTAAAGCATTCATTGCTCTTTTGAGAGAGATTCTGCAACTGAACTCTATTCGGAGCAAGGTCACTGTTGTACTGATAGTGCCTTACAAAAGCTTCGGCTAGTTCTTTCCAGCTACGGACATCAGTGGGCTCTAAGCTCATATACCATTCCAGCGATGGTCTGGATAAGCTATCCTGGAAAAAGTGCTTCAAGAGTTTCTCATCCTCAGAATGTTCAGACATCTTGCGATAATAAGACCTCAGATGAACCCTAGGGCACGTAGTACCCTTGTACTTATCGGAATCCGGGACCTTAAACTTTGGAGGCACCCTCAAGCCTGGAATCAACCCTAGATTAGACATATCCAGCCCCATCGAGTTTTGGCATTCCAGCGACCTCATCTTCTCCTCGGTCATCTTAATTCTTCTGTCAGCCTCAGAAGGTATTTCGGCATTCACAATCCTTGGAGAAAACACATCTTCCTGCCTATCCTCATTCCAAGTGTGGTCCAGACTACCATGTAGGGCACCTGCAGTGTCTAGACCAAAGCCATAGCCATTTCCGTTACCATTACCACCATTGGCAAAACCAACATTAAAACCTGTCTCATTTCCAGCACCAGCTCTGTGACCACCCCTTCCAGCAGTAGGGATAACTAAAGTTGGTATAGAATTGCTCGCCCGAGGAGTTTCATGGTGAGGAGGGTTAGAAGCAATCCCACCATGTAGCACACCATCACTATCCACTCGCGCCATCAAAGGCTGCACCAAAGTCTGAAGTTGAGCCTGACCACTTGCAACCCCTTGCATCATCTCTATCAATTGTGCAATACGATCCCTCATCTCTTGCATTTCTACCTGCATCTGATCCATCAGCCTTTTCTGGTTTCCTCTAGTACCGTACCGGTGAGTTGTCACCTCAGCAATCCTGAAATACTAGTACCACAAGAGAAAATAAGGTTAAGTGTTCCCGTGCAACTGAAAATGCGTGAAAAATGCTAAAATGCAGACACGTATTTATGCAAAAGGGATATTTCCCCCTCGATTCCAGTTTCCAGGAACAACATAACAATGGAGAACCTGCGGACAAGCATAGAATACCAACTCCTCATATATAGATCAAAAGAGCCATCAGGCACAATACAAACTCCAACTGAGTACAAATAAGGAAAGGACCTCGGCCAACAAGCCTGGAGATGGTCAAATACAACAGAAATAGACAAAACAGGTCAAGCAGGATGACGTGATCGGAAATCCTCTAACAGCCTCAATGTCTCAGGATGATCCGGCCTGGCAAGCAGCCCCTGGATAAGCAAATCCTGCTGACTCATAGTATGTTGTAGGGGTCGCTACTGCGAAAAACGAGGCCGGAAATGACAGAAGAGTCGCCACCTTTCGTTATTTATCCCTCAGAACGAGAAAGGAAACGATCAGAAAAACCTGACGCAAAGGTATAAGAAAAGGTCATCGCAACCATTGTCTGGATTCGGGAGTCGGTTACGCAAGGGGAAGGTATTAGCACCCCTCACGTCCATCGTACTCAATGGGATCCACGCTTGTTGTGTTTATCTAACGGGTTTGTTACATCTATCTACACTAGAGGTCTGGTCTGAAAAGAAAGAAAAATGACTCGGCAAAGCGTCGCACTTTATGCCTACGTATTCCCGTCTGGAACGAGAAATCAGAGTCAACGTAGTTCGCCTAACTACGGGGGAAGGTTGCTCGCCAACATATCACATCTTGTACCTATGTACTTTCACACAGCGTGAAAGATCAGAGCAAACGTAGTTCGGAATACGAAGAACACAGGTTTGTCTTTTTTATCCGAGTAAGGTCAACAGACGGTTCCAGCAGTTTGGTGTATGCAGCTCGACCATTGAAGACTTAGGCGTTTACCGTTTGCAGTAGAACCGGGAGTTGACAGAACTCTCCTTCTGAAAAGGTTTCCAAGGGATTAAAGGTCCAAGAGGATAAAAAAGGTTTGATCTTTGTTTTCTTTTTTTTTAGAGAAGTGTCTTTTATGGATGTTTGCAACTGATATCGCACTAGAGACTATGACCTGAGAGTGAATGGGTCGCATCTCACCCAAAGGGTACCATACTAAACATCCAGACTGTTGAAAAGAAACTCTCCAACAATCCTTTCTCAAGTAGCTTAAGGCTCGTAATGTACGACGTCAATTAACCTTTATTACTGTATTTTGATTTTGTTTGCAGATGAGAAGAGAGAAGACGCACTAAAGGGGAACTTATCCAATCCTAAAGTTGTCATGCAAAATGATCTTATGGTTGAGGTTGGGAGGGAACTACCTAATGTTATCATGCATGGTTAGAATCCTAATGTCTGTCATAACTTCTCTTGAACAAGAGAAGTCAGAGTTCCTAGGGGAACATGGCAGAGGAAAACAAACAGCAAAAGAAATAATTGTAAAGACAAATACTATAAATAAAATGCATGCAATGCAACACACAAGCAGAAGGAGTCGCACTCAACTTCTAAACAAGCAAGGCACAAAGTCCACACACCACACAGGCAAGGGAGCTGAGCTCTACCAAATACCAGCAAGCAAAGCCACACAGTAAAAATACAAGCAGAGGGAGAAACTCAACCTCTAATGCAATACAAGCAAGGGGAGAAACTCAACCCTTAGGATGCTCTTAGGCCTATGATCATCTACATGAAGCCTAAATCTAATGCAACACTCTAAGCAAGCCATATCAATACTGTAGACCAAGAAGAAAATAGACAAACAGGGAAAACGAGCCAACAATCTCCACAGCAGAGCAATCTTCTGACAACAATCCAATCCAAAGTATGTAACTGTTCTTCAAGTCCACACCATCTTCAAGAGAAGGAAAGGGATGCTCCATCAAACTCCAACACAAGGGAAGAGAATAAGCATCAAGAAATATTGGATTGATGATGGGAAGCAGGAAGGAAACCAAAGGAATCCCACTTGACACTCAACCAGTCATCAGAGAAAGGCATCCTCAAAGGTTCTACCTATTGTAAAATGCCACACATCCTTCCAAAGGAAAGATGAGGCTTTCACACAGGGACCTTGAATCATAGGATGAGAATGGAAACCAATCAAAGCAATCCATGTTTGAGGAAGAAAGAAAACTACTTCTAAGCTCTTTCCTAAACCCTAATTCCTATAAGCTACAAGAAAGCTGCCAAAAGGAAAGAAGAACTCCAAGTCAAGCTCCACAATCAACTCCACAGAAGCTACAACATGCCCTCAACAACATCCAAGAAGAACCACAAGCTCACCAAGCACCAAAAGTCACCAATGAAGGCAAAACAAAACAAGCACCAAGTTAGGAGCACCAAATGAACAACCTAATTGCAAATTCTATCTAAAATAGAAAACTAGATTCTAAAAATCTACAAATTTTCTTAAGGGAACATGCAAGTGTTAAGAACCTATAGTTCTAATATCAGAGTCTAATTAAATTTCTAAGGCCACTAATAAAATCCTAAATTGTAAAGTGTCAAAGGGAAGCCATGAAAGGGAAGGCTCTAAAACCCTAATCTAAAACAGAACCTATGATTATCTAAAAAATCAAGAGAAAATTCCTGGGGAAACATACATCTCTAATCTACAATTCAGCAAAAAATCAAATCCAAATTCAATACCAAATGGTCAAACAAAAATCAACAAACAAATGTATCAACTATGCAAAAATAAAGAAATATCAAAAATGAGAAAAATCAAATTAAATTGCAAAATCATCAAGAATTAAATCTAACAACATAAAAAATCACAAATTAAAAGAGGAGCATGAGCATATTTTTCTGATCAAAAATAAAATTAAAATGAATTAAAGTATGAAAATGCAATTAAAATAATATGAAAATGAATTAAGAAAAACAAATAAACTAGAAAATAACACATGCGTTGGAATAGTGGACTCAGTAATCTAATCTAAAGGCTCACACACGTTCCACCTCACACGCCACGTAGCTGCCAGGTCAATAAATGAAACACATCGTTTCACATTCAAAAGTTCAAATCCTCAGATTAAAACCCAGCCACACGATGAGCATACAAAGTCCCGATTCCAGTCAGATCCAACGCTTCACAACCTTCTTCTTCATTTGAATCCTCAGATGGAGGGAAGCTCTCAGACGGCGGCCGGAGATGACCTCCGGTCATCTTCTCTGGTGAGCATGTACTTACAGGTTATGGAAACTCAACAAACTTAACATCATTCCTCTCCAAATTTCCTCCTGATTCCAAATATCACCTTCAAATCCTCTAAATCCTACTAGATTTTAAAACACGAAGAAGATCTCAAAATGCACTTCAATCTGAACTCTCACCAAAACTCAAACTATTGGTATGAATGTAATCCTCATCTAACACTGATCATCACATGCTATTCCAATTGCATCAAAGCTTCAAGATCAGATCAATTCGCATCCAAACAGAAATTATGTCATCACCTAATTTGTCTCTAATCCTCAAATTTCTGATCCAAATTTCATCTATATCTCAAATCAAAACCTATCCACATACTAATCATGCCTAGATCATGCTACAACCAGTGTAAATTTGAAAACTACATACCTAACTTTGAGCTTCAAATTGAGGTATCTAGGGTACGATTCTGGCTTCAAAACACTGCAGATTCACTCAATGCTTGATGAGGAACGTGTTTGTAACTTCAATTTGCTTGGATCTGGCTTGAAACTGAAAACATGATTTTCAACTCTCTTCTTCAAGCTCCAACTTCAATCCTTGGTTCTGGTGCGAGATGATCTCCAAAATGGAGCAAAACCTCTTACAGAACTTAAATACAACCAGTTTGTGGGCTTTTGAGGTCCAATTGAGGCCCAACACAGAAAATCCATTCTTCAATTTTCTTTCACAAAACCAACCATGGTGTGCACGTGTTCTAAGTTGAAACTTCCCTTAGAAGCTTGCAATCAACTCCTTGTAGTCTGGTGAGGGTGTTTGGAGTGATTTGAGTGTTTGAACTTATCACAAAAACAAATTATGAAGTGTAACTTACTTGTGAAGTAACAAACCATATCACCATGAAATTGACCTCAAATGGAAATTCTAAAATTTCCAAAGTGTTTAGAATTGTTTTTCTGATCAAAATGAGTATTCATATGGTCCATTTTGAGCACAAATGAATTGATCATGAATTTTCCAACCAAATACCTTTAATTTCTTCCTTTTGCAAAATTCTTCAAACCAAGTCTCACCTAAATCCAAATAAATTCATCATGAGTATATGGTTGACCTAAAAACATCATTTTGAGCAAGTTTCATGTTGAACAAAATTGCATTTAAAGCTTGCAAGATGGAGAAAATGACCTATAATGCCAAATGACCTATAATCTTACTTTCCCAAAATACCCCTAACTTGTAATCCCCATAACTTGAGTTCTACAAATCATATGGAAGACTTCTAGTACAATTTGGAAAGCTGCGATCAATACCTACAACTTTCATGTTGGCCAAAAGTTTAGGAGAAACACCCTTCTAGGTCAAAGGTTCCTTAGAAGTTGGTGAACTTTCATAGATAAATTTCACATCCCTCAGATGACCTGTAACTTGTCTGGACCATAACTTGAGTTCTATAAATCCAATGGAGGACATCTAGTACTCAAATTAAAGTTAAGAGCAAGATCTACAAGTTTCATGTTGGCGAAAAGTGGAAATGAAACTTGAATCTTGAGATAAGGGGTCTTGAAGTTAGGCATTAAATAGGGGATTTTACCCTGAGAACCCTAATTTAGCAACTCCTCACACCTTGAACTTTTCATGCATAGATCTTGGAATATTATCTCCTGTGTCACAACACAACTATCCATGATTACAAAGACCTAGAATTGAGCTTTGATCCCCTTCAATTGGTCAGTTGACTTAGGATTACTCAGATGAAAACCCTACTTGCAACACCCTCAACTGTGGCTCTTCACACTTGGCACAATGACTTGATTGAGCTCCACCATGACCTTCAAGGCACTTCAATGAGCTCTACTCACACCTTCTCACCTTGGTAAAGACCTCACCATCCATTGATGATCTTCAATTGGTCCTCAATATAGGAGACTAACCCCATACCAACAAATGAACTCCTTAAGAACCCAACCCTTCTCCCGATGACTATGGTGACTTCTCAAGCTTGAATAAGACCTCTAGATAGGCTGCACACTTGATCCCCTGTTAAATGAACAATTCTATGCTATGCAAATTTTAGATCAATGATATGCTAATGCAATGAAACATAAACCATGTAAGAAAAGGTTAGGCAATTTTAGGGTGCAACAGCTGCCCCTATTCAAGCATCTTGGACCCGATAGGATGAAAAGCAAACGACTTTCAGGCAATCGAGGTAGAAGACGGTTGAATACTAGAGAACCCGGAAATTTTCTAACCGAAGAACTAAACTTCCAAACTGCCTGGGGGCATCCATAAAATTGAGTTCTGTTGTCACGACAACAACTTGATCAATCATCCGATAAAGAGCCTGATTTCAATATCAACCACCTGCGTGACGCCACAGGTGTTGAATCAACATACCATCTCCAAATATACACTACTGTAAACGGGCACCGATCCACAGGACCATATCGAAATATAATCCTTGAGCTTCCATCTCTGAAGAAACAAGCAAGCAATACGTAAAGCTCGACATCAATATCCTTGATCCTCCATTTCCGCAGAAACGGGCACACGCTAAATAAAAGCGAATCTCGTCAATATCACTAACCTTCCATTTCCTTGGAAATGGGCATACGCAAAATAATGGCGAGAACTGTCAATATCACTGACCTTCCATTTCCTAAGAAGTGGGCATACGCTAAATAACGGTGAGAACTGTCAATATCACTAACCTTCCATTTCCTAAGAAGTGGGCATACGCTAAATAAAAGCGAGCAATGTCAATATCTCTGACCTTCCATTTCCTCGGAAATGGGCACACACTAAATAAAAGTGAGAACTGTCAATATCTCTGACCTTCCATTTCCTAAGAAGTGGGCATACGCTAAATAAAAGCGTGAACTGTCAATATCAGTGACCTTCCATTTCCTAAGAAGTGGGCATACGCTAAATAAAAGCGAGCAATGTCAATATCTCTTACCTTCCAATTCTTCGGAAATGGGCACACACTAAATAAAAGCGAGAACTGTCAATATCTCTAACCTTCCATTTCCTAAGAAGTGAGCACACGCTAAATAAAAGCGAGTATTGTCAATATCACTGACCTTCCATTTCCTCGGAAATGGGCAAACGCTAAACAAAAGTGAGTATCATCAATATCACTAACCTTCCATTCCCTCGGAAATGGGCATACGCTAAATAAAAACAAGCAATGTCAATATCACTGACCTTCCATTCCCTCGGAAATGGGCACACGCTAAATAAAAGCGAGCAATGTCAATATCACTGACATTCCATTCCCTCGGAAATGGGCACACGCTAAATAAAAGCGAGCACTGTCAATATCACTGACCTTCCATCCCCTAAGAAATGGGCATACGCTAAATAAAAGCGAGTACAAGCATTCGAAGACTTGAACAAGCATCTCTGCGGGGAAGTTCTGACATCGGCTGCCAGACATCCATCTTGAACAAAAATGGGTAACAACTTTGAATGTATAATCATGAAGTTTTCAATGTCGACGTAACAGTCATCCGAGGAAAACTCTACTGGGGAATTTTTGACGTCACCCCTCGGACATTTACCTTGACAACAGGTAATGACTTCAACGGTCTAATCCATGAAATCTTTCCTTTTGGAACGCTTACACAACAGCAATCCAAGGAAAACTCCGTTGGGGAAGAAGATAAACTTAACCAAGCAACTCTGATGAGGGAACACATGATAGAACGAACATGATCATCACATATCTCATGTCAAGAATTTGAACATCCGAAACCATCCTGAACAAGAATTCCAAACCTGCAGGGAAACACCTGAAAACAAAGAGGTAACCCACCTGGCTTATGTTTCAAAATGCATATGTTTGACAATGGCGTAATGCTCCATATAGCATGGAAATGCTACGCATTTGATTAGATGCAAATATGATGATATATGCAAGATGCAAATGCAGGCTTGGGCTGTTGGAGAAAAGCTAGATACAAAACCGCTTTAGCATAATAAATTCCAAAGACAAAGCCAACTCCGCTGGGGATAACCGGGTATCACAGAATTATTCCAGCAAAATAAATGCTGGAAAGGTACACCGACTCCACTAGGGGAAGAAATAATCTTGCTGGGGGACTAGCTTTACGTTCCGGGATTACGAACTCTACTGAGGATGATCAACCTACTAGAAGAAAGATGACCTGCTGGAAAACAGAAAGGGCCATCCTGGGGATTACATCACTGTCGAGAAGTTTGCTAATTCGCATCCAACCCTTCTGGGGATAAAGATGTGGCTTCCATCTGATGGGGAGGGATAGAATCACATAAAGCCTGCTCCTACGTTAAAGGACTCTGGCCAGGGAAACACGATCCCTTAGTTGTTTGCTGCAAAGGTAATGACCCTGCAAAACATGAGCAACAAGATATCCTATACAAAAGGAAATATCCAGTTCAATAGCCGTGACAATCGCTCAGTCAATTCAAAGTTTTACAATTATTGGCCTAGGCCTGCAGGTTTATGCATGTGCAAGTTTATCAAAATCATCGGCGTTTTCCACAAACAAAACAGTAAAAGTTAAAACAAGAAACAACATCAAGTACTGAATAGTATGCGTTTTATTGATAACGGGCCTGTAAATAGGCAAAGTTTTGTACAATGGATGCAACTCCTGAAAAGAGGAAGCTACAAGATAAATGCAGATATGAACAGAGGTACAAAGAAATTTGTATACATGTCGGCAACGTGGTACAGACAAACACCATGAGCTGATCCTCCTATGACTCGCCAAACTCCGACGCTTTCCGATGCTCCGTCCTCGGAAGAGATTGACTTGGATAATCGATCCTCAGGTATTCCCAAACCACTAAGCAATGCATTATCAACCTCGGACCGCAGTCATTTGCTTTTTTAATCCCTAACTTTTGCCTGAATCGCCCTTTGCGGGTTTTCAATTCTCTGGGATACCCTTTTTTACCGAAGTCGCCTTTTCAGGTTTTCGACTTCGCGGGTGTACATTTTTTCAATTTTATCCCTAATTTTTCCCGAACCTTTTCTTTTTTCTTTTTGGTTCGCCGGGATGCCCCATTTTTGCCTGGACTATCTTTTTTCTGTCCAACGGGTCTCTTTAAAGCAAAGTATTTTTTAACTGCGTTCGAGTTCACAGGGGATGAAAAATCTTCGCCATCCATGGTGGACAACAGTAAGGATCCTCCGGAGAAGACCTTTCGCACAATGTATGGACCTTCATAGTTGGGAGCCCATTTGCCCCTGTGATCAGATTGTGGTGGGAGAATCTTCTTTAGCACCAAATCGCCCGTATGAAAGCTTCGAGGGCGCACCTTCTTATCGTAAGCTTTCTTCATCCGGCTCTGATATAACCAACCATATGCAATAGATGCAAGTCTCTTCTCATCCATCAAACTGAGCTGATTCAGCATATTCCTTACCCATTCTGCCTCATCAAGTTGGACATCGAGTAATACTCTTAAAGAAGGAATCTCAACTTCTAATGGTAGGACAACCTCCATACCATACACCAGTGAGAAAGGTGTTGCCCCGGTTGACGTGCATACCGTCGTACAATAACCGTGCAGTGCAAAGGGAAACATCTCGTGCCAGTCTCTATATGTCACAACCATCTTCTGAACGATCTTCTTGATGTTCTTATTGGTCGCTCCGACAGTGCCATTCATCTTGGGCCGATAGGGAGATGAATTATGATGTTTAATCTTGAAATTCTGGCACAGTTCCTTCATCATCTTGTTATTCAGGTTCGAACCATCGTCAGTAATAATTCTTTCAGGGATGCCATAACGACAGATGATGTCCTTTTTGATAAACCTGGCTACCACCTGCTTGGTGACATTAGCGTAAGACGCTGCTTCCACCCATTTGGTGAAGTAATCGATAGCCACCAAGATGAACCGGTGTCCATTAGATGCGGTGGGCTCAATTTTCCCAATCATATCGATGCCCCACATGGAGAAAGGCCACGGGGACGCCATAACGTTCAAAGGGCTCAGCGGCACTTGAATCTTGTCTACATAAGTTTGCCATTTATGGCATTTCTTTGCAAACTTAAAGCAATCTCTTTCCATCGTAAGCCAATAATACCCTGGCCGCAATAACTTTCGAGACATAGCGTGTCCGCCGGCGTGCGTGCCAAAGGTTCCCTCGTGTACCTCCTCCATGAGTAGATTAGCCTCTTTCTCATCAACACATCGCAAAAGCACCAAATCATGGTTTCTCCTATACAGAACACCATCCGGATTCAAGTAGAAATTGTCAGCCAATCTCCTAAGAGTCTTTTTATCACGGCGGAGTCTCCATATACATCACGATTTTTAATCCTCAAATCAATAGCCTCCTCGAGACCCATGATACACGCCTCATATTCAGCTTCGTTATTAGTAACTGGGAAGGTCAATCTGGCAGTGAACGGGATGTGCGTCCCATGGGGAGTCGTGATGATTGCCCCTATTCCACTTCCATATGAATTCACAGCACCGTCAAAAATCAATTGCCATTGGGAACCCGGCTCAGGACCTTCACCATGCAACGACTCTTCGCAGTCTTTCATCTTTAACTACATGATATCCTCGTCAGGAAAATCAAACTTCATCGGCTGGTAATCATCGATTGGCTGCTCAGCCAGGTACTCTGACAATACACTACCTTTGATAGCCTTTTGCGAGACATACTGTATATCGTACTCTGTCAGTACCATCTGCCATCGAGCAATCCTTCCAGAAAGTGGCTGCTTCTCAAAGACATATTTGATCAGATCCATCTTCGAAATCAGCATGGTTGTATGATTTAACATGTATTGTCTCAAACGTTTGGCAGCCCAAGCAAGTGCACAACACGTCTTTTCGAGCATTGAGTAACGGGACTCACAATCTGTGAACTTTTTACTCAAGTAGTAGATCACATTCTCTTTTCATCCAGTCTCGTCATGTTGACCGAGAACACAACCCATACTGTTCTCAAAAACCGTCAAGTACATGATCAGTGGTCTCCCGGCTACTGGGGGTATCAAAATCGGAGGTTCCTGCAAGTACTCTTTTATTTTTTCAAACGCCTTCTGACAATTGTCATTCCAGACAATTGCCTGGTCTTTTTTCAACAATTTAAACATTGGCACACACGTGGCAGTTAGGTGAGATATGAACCGGGCAATATAGTTCAACCTCCCCAAAAAACCACGAACCTCTTTCTCTGTTTTGGGCGCTGGCATTTCTTGTATCGCTTTTATTTTAGCAGGATCAACCTCTATTCCTTTTTCACTAACAATGAACCCCAGTAGCTTACCAGATCTCACCTCGAAGGTGCACTTAATAGGATTCAGCCTCAGCCTGAACTTCCTAAGTCTCTCAAATAATTTCAGAAGATTTACCAGATGCTCTTCCTCCGTTTGGGATTTGGCAATCATATCATCAACATAGACCTCAATCTCTTTATGCATCATGTTATGAAAGAGTGTCGTCATAGCACGTTGATACGTTGCCCCAACGTTCTTCAAACCAAAGGGCATCACTTTGTAGCAGAACGTTCCCCACGGGGTAATAAAAGTTGTTTTCTCCATATCCTCCGGCGCCATTTTAATCTGATTATAGCCCGAAAAGCCATCCATGAAGGAAAACACAGAGAATTGAGCAGTGTTGTCGACTAAAACGTCAATATGAGGAAGCGGGAAGTCGTCCATAGGGCTTGCCTTGTTCAGATCCCGATAATCAACGCACATGTGCACCTTACCATCTTTCTTTGGTACAGGTACTATATTGGCGACCCAAGGAGGGTAAGTTGTAACGGCCAAGAAACCAGCTGTCGCTACTGCGAAAATCGGCGCCGGCTGACAGAAGAGTCGCCACCGTGCGTTATTTATCCCACGGGAGGGAAAGGAAACGCTCGAAGTAAACCTCGCAAAAAACGGGGAAAAGGTATGGTCATCGCAACCAAAACCTGGGTTCGGGAGTCGGTTACGCAAGGGGAAGGTATTAGCACCCCTCACGTCCGTCGTACTCGACGGGATCCACGCTTGCTTGGGTTGTCTACTGGATGCAAAACAATCTATCTACGGCTGCTAAATCTAAACGGAGGGGAATTGACTCGATAGAGCGTCGCACTCTATGCCTACGTATTCTCGAGAGAGAAAGTCAGAGTCAACGTAGTTCGGGACTACGGGGAAAATTGGCTCGCCAAGACCTCGCGTCTTGTGCCTACGTACTTCCACTGCATGGAAGATCAGAGCTTTACGTAGTTCAGACTAACTACGGCTAAACAAACATTCTCACACAGCAGTGAGAAAAACAACTGGTTTCACAGGGTCGGGAACCTATGGTCAAAACTATGGCTTGGTCTCAAATGCACTTGGGCAAGAGAGAAAAAGGGTAATCAATTAGTCGTCAGCGGGAGAGTCTCGATCGCACAGCCGCGAGAGAACAACAGGTTAGTCGTTAGTGTGCTCGCTAGGATATCGCATCCTATGCCTACATATCTTCGTCTGGTACGAAGAATCAGAGCAGCTGTAGTTCGGCTACTTCGGGACCACGGCTCAAATCTCGTTTTATTAATCTCTGAAAAAATGATTACAATGGGTTGAATACTGAAATAAATCTCCTAGGAAATGCTATCCTATTCTATCTTGAAAAATTGAATGAAAAAATAGCCCCCTAACAAATGGGCTTCTAAGCTATCCTAAAAGTCGTAAAACAAAGTCTATGAAAATATACTCTAAAAGAAAATGCACTTAAAAATATTAAATCGACACTTTAATATTTTTTCCTTTTTCTTCTTTTCTTTTCAACATATTTTCTTCATATTTTCTTTCTCACATTTTCTTCTATTATTTTCTCTATTTTTCCATATTTTTTCAATAATATTCTTTTTCTCTTCTTTTTTTTTTCAAATATTTCTTTTCACTCTTTTTTCTATTTTTTCAAATATATATCTTCTTTTCATTTTCTATTTCTTTTCAAATCTTTAAAAGAATAAAAAAAATACAAGAAAAGGGGCTGGGGGTGTAACTGTCTACACAGGGGTTAGTGAGCAGCAAAAAATAAAAATAAAAACTGCATTGATTGGGCCCAGCCCAATCTTCCTCAAAAAACACAGAATGGGGGTGATGCTGAGTAATCTGGGGTGTGTAAGCCAGAAAGGCTTCGTTGGGCCCAGCCCAGCGCTTGTCCAAAAACGTGAGGGGCGAGTTGACCAAAAATACGTAGTTGGGCCTGGCCCATTCTCTTCTTTCCTTCCTTCTCTTCACTCTCTCATTCTCTGAAGAAACAAACCCTAGACTCACCTTCCTCACGGCGCCGCCGCCGCCGTCCACTGTTCACCAACCCTCTCCCTCCTTGCTCGTTCAACATTTCCCTTCCAATTCCCCATCTCAAAACTCTTCACCTCACAATTCGTTGTCTTCTTCTCACCAAATCACTCACCAACGATCTCAACCAGTACAAACTTGATGATTCTCAGAGTTTTTGAAGATGCATGTGGAGGATCTGGAGGATTTGTGCTTGACAGAAATCTTTGAAAACCGTGGAAGCTTCGTGGAGTGCAATGGCGCTTGAGGTGTTCTTGCTCTGAAGATAATTGTTTGAAGAAGTTCTTCCGGGAAGTGGGATGAAGATCGCTTGATGAAGATTGAAGGACGTGAGACGAAGATTTCGCATCAGTCAGTTGAAAGGAAGAACTTCTGGAAAACAATCTGGTTGAAGACTGAGTTTCTGAGAAACGATCTGGGGCTTGCATGAAGACTGATGAGCGAATCGTTGATGATGAACTCCTGGAGATCGCGATGAACATGAAGGTGTTCTTGAGTCCCTTTGGAGGTTCTTGAGGATTTTGACGAAGATCTATGAAGATCTGGGAACGCGTGATGATGCTCGAAGAAGTTCTTCTGGAGACGCGTTCCTGAAGTGATGAAGATCTTCTAAAAAAATGATGATGAATGTTGAGGCGTTCTTGTTGTTGATCTGTTGTTCAATGGTGGTGAATCGGAGGAAATGATGGAGGTTTCTGGTGGTTTTTTCTGGGTTTGGTGAGGTCAAGGGTGGTCGCCGGAGGTTGAAGAGGATTGTTGTTTCTGAGTTTTTGCTGGGTTTGGTGGTGGCCGGAGTACCAGCACGGCGGTTGGGTGAGAGGAAGAAGATGAAGATAGGAGGGGAAGATGAACCTGTGACCGGAATCTGGGGATTTGGAGTTTCTCCGGTGATGCTGCGGTGGCCGCCGGCCATGCAGGCCGGCCGGTGGGCATCTCAGGCGAGGATTACGGTGACGCCACGTGGTGGCAGCTGGTGGAGGGGAGAGACGCGTGGGGGAGATAGTGGAAGGTTGCCCTGCATGGCCTCCACGTGTGAGGCTGAGAGAGAGAGAGAGGCAGTGAGGTGGCGTGATGGCGTTGTGCAGCGTGGGACCCTCCTCGAGCCAACACGTGGCTGCTGGGTATTTAAAGCTGAGAAGTTCGCTGGAAGCTTCTGGAATCTT
This sequence comes from Lathyrus sativus, assembly GCA_963859935.3. NCBI lineage: Eukaryota > Viridiplantae > Streptophyta > Magnoliopsida > Fabales > Fabaceae > Lathyrus > Lathyrus sativus. The sequence continues at coordinate 361,099,908 of OZ012736.1, read as the reverse complement.
CTGGTGTTTGCTGGAATTGGCTGGAAGAAGCTGGACGAATCTGGACGTTTTGCTGGACCTTCTGAACTGCATTGGACTATTTTTGGACGAATCTGGACTCAATTCTGGACAAAAACACCAATGGGCCTGCACTGAACTGGGCTGAACGAAAATCAACAAAAAGACCACAAAAACTGAATTAAAACAATGATTAATAACCTAATTAAATCTAACACTAATCTAATTAAACTCTAATTAAAACTCTAATAAACCCACTAATTAAATTCTATGAAAAACTATATCTAAAAATAAAAACATCTAATTCCTATTAACCTATTTAATATCTAATATATGAAAAATCTACTTATGAAAAATCTATTTATTTATTATTTCTATAAAAGAAAACTCTATTTATTATATTCTAAAATATTTAATCCCTATTATTTATTATACTAAATCCTAAAAACTATTAAAGCTATCTAAAAAACTATTTAAAAAATATACTAATATTCTAGAAAATCCTATATTATCCTAAAAATGAATTTAAAATCTATTTAAACCCTAAAAATGATTTAAAAATCTATTTGAACCCTAAAAATAGCCAATAAAATCCAGAAAAATCACCATAATTCCCAGAGGGTCAAAATGAGCACCGAACGACACAAAAATAATCGGTAAAAATAAACGGGCACCGAAATATCCCAAAAATCGATTCTACCTATTAAAACTGATAAAAAACACCTGAAACACGAGATGGGAGCTGTGATCCCTGATAAAATCAATACCAATGCAAAATGCAATGTATGCGATATGCAGATGCGAATGCGATTATGCGTCGAAACATCGAGCCAGATACGAGACCCGGTTGGTCAAATTTTGGGGTGCAACAGCTGCCCCTATTCAAGCGACTTCGACCTGAATGGGTGAAGAGCGCTCAGCCTTCCAACATTCAAGGTAGATGACGGTTGAATACAAATGGAACCCTGAAATTTGCCAACCGCAAGAATATACTGCAAAGCTGCTTGAGAAATAGCTTCCAATAAACTGAAGTTTGGTTGTCACGGCAACAACTGGTCAATTTTCTGATAAATTTTCTTCTCCTTTTCAACACCTGTGTGACGCCACAAGTATTGAAATAATGCTTCGTAAAGCAAACACCTTGATTCCCATCTCTCTCATGGGATCAAATCTGGTCAACTCACAGTTCACTGCGAACTTGAGGACAATTCTCCTGGGGAATTCTGAATGGAACTGCCTGGCACCTATTTTGACGAAGGGGGCAGCTTCAGAAGTCTGATATATGTCAATCTTTGTTGTTGTTTTTTCCTGATGCTGACGTAACAACCAAATGACGAATCACTCCGCTGGGGAAGACGAGAAGCTGAACCACACAACTCTGCAGGTGAACAAATTCGAAATCCAATAGGTAATCATCTTAGTCTATGTTTCGACATGCGTATGCTTGAAATGATGCAATGTCCTATACGACATGTAAATGCTATGCGTTTTGTTTGAAAATGCAAGGCCCAGACGGCATGGATATGCTATATGCTTGTATAAATGCTATGACTATATATGCAAATGCTAATGCAGGCTCGAGCTGCCAGAGAACACCAGGTCTGAAAACCACTTGGCAAAATAAATGCCGAAGGAAACGCCAACTCTACTGGGGATGACCTGAAGTCACAGAACCGTCTCAGCAAAATAAATGCTGGAAACGAGAAATCAAATCCGCTGGGGATAACTGCCCTGCTGGAGAAATGAAAAGGCAACCCTGCTTGACGACTTCACTGGGGAAAGAAAGACAACTTTGCTCGGGGATGCTTTCTTCAAACCATTGGCAACTGATTGCGCTCTGCGGGGATTGACCCAAACTGAGGTTGATTACGCGCAGCACACTGCTGGAAATGCTCCTACTATCAAGGATATCAATCTTAATCTGCTGAAGATACTCCTGATCCTACTCTGATACGGGGTAAAAGACAATCTCGACTCTTCCGGGGATAATAAGCAACTTTCATCTGCTGAAGAGTGGCAATTCTGATTTAACAACATCCACAAGGAACTCAAACATTACTCGGAGCACTGTATCTGCCGAGCTTCGTATCGGGGAACATGACAACATGCGGGTCATTGGGAAATATTGTGTCAGATCTCTTTTAGGTTTTTTTTTGTTTTTCTGGTTTAGAATAAACATGGACTATGTACACAGTGGAAGATATAAGAAATACTAGACGAGAACTAGCATTCAAAGGTAGACTACCAGGCGAGAACTGATAGGAAAGTGGGTTAGAAAAATTGATTTTTGTGTTTTTGAACCAGACGGGCTGACTGGACAACAAACTAAGAACAAGACAACCAGGCGAGAACTGGCTGAAAGCTAACGTACACCAGGCGAGAACTGGTTACGCAACGACATGTACCAAACGAGAACTGATACAACACTTGAAGAAACAGTGACTAAACGAGAATTGGTTACCAATAAACTGCACCAGGACGGGAACTGCTGCTTACAATAAACTGCACCAGGACGGGAACTGTTGCTTACGAAAGGGTAGGCCAGATGAGAACTGGTTACCGACTTGCCAGGCGAGAACTGGACTTTGGAATGACTGGTTACTGACACGCAACAGGTTTAAACTGCAGGATAATGATCCAACGACAACAAGACCTTCTTATTTGAAAGGTTCAGGTTTTGATAAGTGTACTGACATGATTCCCCGATACTCAACTCTGGCTGGGGATAAACAAACTGGTTTGAACACCTTGCTTCAGTGCACTCAGCTGGGGATAACAAGACTGGCTTGCAAAACTTGCCCCAGTACAATCAACTTGCCCCGGTATCTGTACAACAACAGAATTCAATCTCCAATTAAACACCTAACAACCCAGTTGATTTCAACATTCTCTGCGATGACTTGCCCCTGAATGAGCGTTCTAGCGACTCAACCCGATCTGATTATCCATTGGAAGCATCTACTTTCAAATCTCAGCGCTCTGCATAATTGCCCCTGATTGGGTCTTGAGAAGACTCCTTCTGATCAACTGCTTCTCAAACAAACTGCCCCTGCTCAACTGGAACTTCGGGACTTGTCCTCAGACTGACTGATACTGAACTTACTGGAAGATAATGCCCCTGATTCACAAGGCTTCACAACATACACCATTCTGGTTCAGACTGCTGGATTACTCAGTCCTATTTGATTACTCCCTGGTGGAATTTCTTTCATGCCAACTACTAACCTGCAATTAGAATCGTCTGTTCACGAATGGTAATCTTAATGTAGTGCTCATGCAAATTTTGAAAAAATTTGAGCTGTCACTCATTTACATGCATATGATTGAGAGTGACGAATGAACCAAGGTTCAAACGCAGTGCTTACATGGTCAGTGAAAATACAACAAGGATGTGACTAGCAAGTCAAGAAGGAGTCAGGTTACTCAACCTTATCGTAATGCGCTTCAGACTAACCCTACCTCAATTAGGTCTTTTGAGGGTTGTATCGTGGTCGGGTTCACGGTTCGTGAAACAAAGGATATTTGGCTCAAATTTTGATTTGTACCCACCCCTTCTACGTGATGATCTCCGATCCTAAGGTTCAGTTAACCTGGCACAAGCACTCGCCTCTTCGAGAAGTATGTTGAATGGTAAGAACCTACAGTTAAGGAATTCACAAGCTTTTCTTCTAGAGTGATAGTTACTCCTTCTTCGCTTTGGTGTCTGTGTACACGACTTTGTGATTTGCTGGGGAAAAATTTCTTTTTAATCCCTCTTTTTCATTCTTTTGATTCCCTAACTTTTGCCTGGACTGACTCATTTTGAGTTCTTTTCGATTCTTCGATTTCTTTTAAAGTCCAGCGGGATGCCCTAATTTTTGCCTAAGCATTAGCTTTCTCAGCTTTTCTTTCTTTTTACTTAGCGGGCTTTCTTTCTTTCTTTCTTTTGGAACAACGTCGTGCGACACTGGTTGTCTTGATTGCTCCGAAAGGATTGTACCTGTCTCACTCCTGATTGGTGAGATTTGACCTTTTGAAGGTATAAACTGATTGGTCCTCGAAAGACAACACTCCTCTGCAAGACTTGAATGCTTGGTCAAGCTAACTGTCAACTACCCTGCCCCGGGTTAAGATGTGAGGGTAAAAAAGTCCGAAAAAACTTCTACTTCCTGGCTCGAAGTGGTTAACAAGGGACTAACTCCTTATATCTCCAGTGTTTGGGGGATTTGAAACAATGCCTTGTACGTCATCGGTACGGTCTTATCTGAAAGCATACAATCATTGGTTATGAGTTTCAGTTTCGTCATCCTCCCTCCTAACTTTGCTAGTCACAATGATAAAGTGGAGTGAAATAAATGCAAGTGTCAGTGCAATGCAATAAATGAGCGACAGCGACATGACTAATTCAGAAAAATGCATAATCACTTTATTATTATCACCATTCGAAACATACAATGCTTAAAAGCAGGTAGTAACTAACAGAAAAGAAACTACAAATGCAAATGATGGAAAAGCTTGAGAACTGCCACTGCTGAGGCGCCTGCCTGTCTGAACCACTGGCTTTTGCTGGGGAACGCCCTTCTGAGTCTACGAGCTTAGACAGCTGAGCGGTTAGAGATGAACAAACAGAAATCCTTCTCGAAAGGAAATGCGATCCTGATCAATCAACTGATGTACCTTCGCCTGAAATGCTTTACAATCTTCGGTTGAATGCCCCGGAGAGCCACCATGATAACCACACTGAGCGTGGGGATTGTATCCTGGAGGGTAAGGTTCTGGGACTGGCTTAAGAGCTTTCGGCTCCACCAAAGACTTCTGGATCAAAGATGGTAGCAACTGGCTGTACGGCATAGGCACTGGGTGAAAAGGACCATTCCTTCGTTCCAAGTTGTTGCGAGGTCGATTCTGATTCTGACGCTGATTCTGATAACCTCGGCCACGAGTTCCCTGATTTGCAATGGAAGCGACATAAGATTCCTGATAGAGTGCCCCAGGCACGGCTGTCTGTTCAGTATAACAAGCCACGGGAGGTACTGATCTCTGATAAGATGATGAACCAACAAAATTCACTGATTCGCTTCGAGGATATTCAACCTTTGGCATGACTGAGTTGATCACAACTTCTTCTTCACTCTGATAGTCACAAGGGTATTCAGTTTCACCAGCTTGATCATATGAAGTAATCTGAATTTTCCCCATTCTTATGGAGTACTCAAGGCGTTCTCCTAATGCTACCACGTCAGAGAAACTTGCCGGAATTCCGAGCAATCTTTTGAAGTACGGATATTGTAGGGAATCCACAAACATGCTTGCCAGCTCTTGGTCTAACAGCGGTGGACGCACTCTAGCAGCAAATTCTCTCCATCTCTGAGCATACTTCCTGATCGGTTCATTGATCTCTTGAGACAACTCTTGCAAATGCATGCGATAAGGAGCAATGTCTAGGTTGTAATCATACTGCTTCAGAAAAGCTCTGGCTAAATCCATCCATGACTGAATCTGATTCCTCTCTAACTGCATATACCACCTCAAAGATGCCCCAGTCAGACTATCTTGAAAGCAATGGATCATCAACTTATCATCTCGCGCAAACGCAGTCATTCTTCGACAGAACATCATCAAATGCAGCTTTGGACAGCTATCTCCCGTGTACTTCTCAAATTTCGGCACTTTGAACTTGTAAGGCAACACCAGGTCAGGAACCAAACACATGCCTACAGCATCCAGGTTAACAGCATCTTTGGCTTTCAAAGCTTTCATTTGCTCTTCCAACACTCGGAGTCTTCTACCATCGTCAAGGGCTCTTGGATCTACCATCCCAGCTGCTGGAATATCTCTTCGGTAATTCATCACAGGGAAAGCAACACCTTGATTGTTGACAGGAGGGGGACGCTCATTCTGGGCAACAAACTGCTCATGTCGATCTCGGTTCTCAACAGAAGGCTGTACCACTTGGTCTGCAGCAACGTTGTTCACTTGCGGGGAATCTTCCATGGAATCATACAGAGGGTTGGACGCCATAGTGAACCCTGTCAAGGTGTTAGGAGACTGGAAATTGCCTTCAGACATGGCTACCAATAATTTTCAGCTGACTTCGACACTTGATTCTGCTCAAATCTACTCAACCCCTAGGTAGGTCTTCTGACAATCAACAGCTGCTCAATCCAAACTCCGGGTAATCACCTTCAGGAAACAAAGGCTGGATCAGAACTCTGGCTAGCTGGAGGATGATATGCAATGCAACACTGATATGCATATGATATGCAAAATGCAGCAAACAATGGGACCACAGCCCCCACACAAAATCTGAATACTGCTGCGCTGCTGACGGAGACGTTCTCTGAAGAGAAGACCAGAATAACGGGTAGGTTGGAAGTCAAGTTTCCTGCACAAAAAAACCCCCCCTCACAGGTATGGACCTATATCTGACAAGGTACGGCATCCTATGCGGTCGTTAGCGTCACAGACTTTCATGAGGAATGATACGATTCCCAGAAGGAGTGGCATCGTCATCTCATGAAGAGGCCTCACTTAGCTAACTTCCAAATGATCGGTTCCCAGAGTCGACAATCCTCACGTCTGGACTCCCCTCAGATCCTCAGGACCGGAAAGGAGTACCTCTGCGAGGACCTCGTCCGAGCGCGAATTTTCGTAGGGAACTGTGCCTGCTCAGCAGACAGGTTCGTCTACTACTTCTCCGCAACTATATCTAGGTGTATACTCATACTCGAGCCCAGCTCCGGCTTATCTCAATCATAGAACACCCGTAACACCCCAACAGCAACAGATAATATCGATAAATAAGCCCCAAATAGACAAGCAAACAAACGCTAGGATTGACTCTCTTAAGGGACGTTGGATCCCCAAAATTGACTCGCTCTCGGGACATTGGATCCCTAGGAAACTATCGCAGTCCCCAGCAGAGTCGCCAGCTGTCGCTACTGCGAAAATCGGCGCCGGCTGACAGAAGAGTCGCCACCGTGCGTTATTTATCCCACGGGAGGGAAAGGAAACGCTCGAAGTAAACCTCGCAAAAAATGGGGAAAAGGTATGGTCATCGCAACTAAAACCTGGGTTCGGGAGTCGGTTACGCAAGGGGAAGGTATTAGCACCCCTCACGTCCGTCGTACTCGACGGGATCCACGCTTGCTTGGGTTGTCTACTGGATGCAAAACAATCTATCTACGGCTGCTAAATCTAAACGGAGGGGAATTGACTCGATAGAGCGTCGCACTCTATGCCTACGTATTCTCGAGAGAGAAAGTCAGAGTCAACGTAGTTCGGGACTACGGGGAAAATTGGCTCGCCAAGACCTCGCGTCTTGTGCCTACGTACTTCCACTGCATGGAAGATCAGAGCTTTACGTAGTTCAGACTAACTACGGCTAAACAAACATTCTCACACAGCAGTGAGAAAAACAACTGGTTTCACAGGGTCGGGAACCTATGGTCAAAACTATGGCTTGGTCTCAAATGCACTTGGGCAAGAGAGAAAAAGGGTAATCAATTAGTCGTCAGCGGGAGAGTCTCGATCGCACAGCCGCGAGAGAACAACAGGTTAGTCGTTAGTGTGCTCGCTAGGATATCGCATCCTATGCCTACATATCTTCGTCTGGTACGAAGAATCAGAGCAGCTGTAGTTCGGCTACTTCGGGACCACGACTCAAATCTCGTTTTATTAATCTCTGAAAAAATGATTACAATGGGTTGAATACTGAAATAAATCTCCTAGGAAATGCTATCCTATTCTATCTTGAAAAATTGAATGAAAAAATAGCCCCCTAACAAATGGGCTTCTAAGCTATCCTAAAAGTCGTAAAATAAAGTCTATGAAAATATACTCTAAAAGAAAATGCACTTAAAAATATTAAATCGACACTTTAATATTTTTTCCTTTTTCTTCTTTTCTTTTCAACATATTTTCTTCATATTTTCTTTCTCACATTTTCTTCTATTATTTTCTCTATTTTTCCATATTTTTTCAATAATATTCTTTTTCTCTTCTTTTTTTTTTCAAATATTTCTTTTCACTCTTTTTTCTATTTTTTCAAATATATATCTTCTTTTCATTTTCTATTTCTTTTCAAATCTTTAAAAGAATAAAAAAAATACAAGAAAAGGGGCTGGGGGTGTAACTGTCTACACAGGGGTTAGTGAGCAGCAAAAAATAAAAATAAAAACTGCATTGATTGGGCCCAGCCCAATCTTCCTCAAAAAACACAGAATGGGGGTGATGCTGAGTAATCTGGGGTGTGTAAGCCAGAAAGGCTTCGTTGGGCCCAGCCCAGCGCTTGTCCAAAAACGTGAGGGGCGAGTTGACCAAAAATACGTAGTTGGGCCTGGCCCATTCTCTTCTTTCCTTCCTTCTCTTCACTCTCTCATTCTCTGAAGAAACAAACCCTAGACTCACCTTCCTCACGGCGCCGCCGCCGCCGTCCACTGTTCACCAACCCTCTCCCTCCTTGCTCGTTCAACATTTCCCTTCCAATTTCCCATCTCAAAACTCTTCACCTCACAATTCGTTGTCTTCTTCTCACCAAATCACTCACCAACGATCTCAACCAGTACAAACTTGATGATTCTCAGAGTTTTTGAAGATGCATGTGGAGGATCTGGAGGATTTGTGCTTGACAGAAATCTTTGAAAACCGTGGAAGCTTCGTGGAGTGCAATGGCGCTTGAGGTGTTCTTGCTCTGAAGATAATTGTTTGAAGAAGTTCTTCCGGGAAGTGGGATGAAGATCGCTTGATGAAGATTGAAGGACGTGAGACGAAGATTTCGCATCAGTCAGTTGAAAGGAAGAACTTCTGGAAAACAATATGGTTGAAGACTGAGTTTCTGAGAAACGATCTGGGGCTTGCATGAAGACTGATGAGCGAATCGTTGATGATGAACTCCTGGAGATCGCGATGAACATGAAGGTGTTCTTGAGTCCCTTTGGAGGTTCTTGAGGATTTTGACGAAGATCTATGAAGATCTGGGAACGCGTGATGATGCTCGAAGAAGTTCTTCTGGAGACGCGTTCCTGAAGTGATGAAGATCTTCTAAAAAAATGATGATGAATGTTGAGGCGTTCTTGTTGTTGATCTGTTGTTCAATGGTGGTGAATCGGAGGAAATGATGGAGGTTTCTGGTGGTTTTTTCTGGGTTTGGTGAGGTCAAGGGTGGTCGCCGGAGGTTGAAGAGGATTGTTGTTTCTGAGTTTTTGCTGGGTTTGGTGGTGGCCGGAGTACCGGCACGGCGGTTGGGTGAGAGGAAGAAGATGAAGATAGGAGGGGAAGATGAACCTGTGACCGGAATCTGGGGATTTGGAGTTTCTCCGGTGATGCTGCGGTGGCCGCCGGCCATGCAGGCCGGCCGGTGGGCATCTCAGGCGAGGATTACGGTGACGCCACGTGGTGGCAGCTGGTGGAGGGGAGAGACGCGTGGGGGAGATAGTGGAAGGTTGCCCTGCATGGCCTCCACGTGTGAGGCTGAGAGAGAGAGAGGCAGTGAGGTGGCGTGATGGCGTTGTGCAGCGTGGGACCCTCCTCGAGCCAACACGTGGCTGCTGGGTATTTAAAGCTGAGAAGTTCGCTGGAAGCTTCTGGAATCTTCTGGTGTTTGCTGGAATTGGCTGGAAGAAGCTGGACGAATCTGGACGTTTTGCTGGACCTTCTTAACTGCATTGGACTATTTTTGGACGAATCTGGACTCAATTCTGGACAAAAACACCAATGGGCCTGCACTGAACTGGGCTGAACGAAAATCAACAAAAAGACCACAAAAACTGAATTAAAACAATGATTAATAACCTAATTAAATCTAACACTAATCTAATTAAACTCTAATTAAAACTCTAATAAACCCACTAATTAAATTCTATGAAAAACTATATCTAAAAATAAAAACATCTAATTCCTATTAACCTATTTAATATCTAATATATGAAAAATCTACTTATGAAAAATCTATTTATTTATTATTTCTATAAAAGAAAACTCTATTTATTATATTCTAAAATATTTAATCCCTATTATTTATTATACTAAATCCTAAAAACTATTAAAGCTATCTAAAAAACTATTTAAAAAATATACTAATATTCTAGAAAATCCTATATTATCCTAAAAATGAATTTAAAATCTATTTAAACCCTAAAAATGATTTAAAAATCTATTTGAACCCTAAAAATAGCCAATAAAATCCAGAAAAATCACCATAATTCCCAGAGGGTCAAAATGAGCACCGAACGACACAAAAATAATCGGTAAAAATAAACGGGCACCGAAATATCCCCAAAATCGATTCTACCTATTAAAACTGATAAAAAACACCTGAAACACGAGATGGGAGCTGTGATCCCTGATAAAATCAATACCAATGCAAAATGCAATGTATGCGATATGCAGATGCGAATGCGATTATGCGTCGAAACATCGAGCCAGATACGAGACCCGGTTGGTCAAATTTTGGGGTGCAACACCAGCGTCCCACTGTTTTTGTGCTTCCTCTTTAATCTTTACGGACATATCTGGTTTAGTTCTCCTGAGCTTCTGCTTGACCGGCGGACAGTCTTCACGCAATGGCAAGCGGTGGACCACAATATCAGTATCTAGCCCACCAAGCAAAGATGTCACTATACTCTCGAAGCATCTCGACAAGTCTATGCTTGATATCACTTTGCAGCGCAACCCCTATCCGGACATTCCTGACAATCTCTTCCGAACCCAAATTAATGACCTCAATATCCTCCTGATGAGGCGGAATGATTCTCTCTTCTTGTTTCAACAGACGAATCAGCTCTTCTGGTAAGTTGTCGTCCTCAACAATCTCTTCTTCGGCTTGGAATATCGGGTGTTCAAAGTCGAAGCGAGTCATAGAGAGATCTTGATCGGTGTCATCTGCAATATGGATCCTGCAAGAAGAAGGGTTAAGTGCTTCAAATGATATGCAAATGAAGCATACAACCACATCGCCATTTTATTGTAAAAATAAAGATAGAAAAACAGGGATCACACAATTTGCATGTGGAAAACGCCTTTATTTAATGATTAAAACAAAGCATACACATAAGCAAGTAGGCCCTGAAATAAAATCTCTATGGCCCGGGTAGGACATAGGATTGTACAATAATCGAAAAACAAGGCATTACTGTTTCGGCGTCACTTGAAAAAAGTCCTGGATAGACCAGTTGCAGAGGCTCTGTCTTGGCTCGCTAGGTTTGATCCACGACTCCATATCACAGTTGCTATCGCCTTCTTCACTGTCAGACACAGCGTTGATCTGCTCAAAACTGACTCCTCCCGGAGTGAACACGATCGGTCCTTGGAACTTTGGCTTGCTCTGTGATGCAGATGACGACGGGCGATACCCTAAGCCGAACTTGTCCTGCTTAACAGGAATTTCCAGAACCTGACCCCGTCCTTTAACCTCACCGGCTTGCACCACCGCTTGGGCTTCCTTGTACGACGACATAGCCACTTCTGGCCCCTTGCTGATGACAGGAGATTTGTTTGTGATCTGCACTCCTTCAAATGCTTGGCACAATATCTCATAGATTTCACCATCCACTTCGACATATTTAAACGATGACAGGTGACTGACCAGAATGTCTTCCTCCCCACATATGGTGACAATGCTACCACCGACCGCATACTTAAGCTTCTGGTGCAACGTCGATGTCACAACCCCTGCAGCATGGATCCACGGTCGTCCAAGCAAACAGCTATAAGTTGGCTGTATGTCCATGATGTAAAACATGGTGTCAAACACTTCTGGACCGACCTGGATCGACAAAGTCAATTCTCCAAATACGGACCTTCTCGTTCCGTCAAATGCCCTCACCACCAAGTCACTTGGCGTGCAGATTACACCTCGGGTATCCAGCTTCAGCAATGCTTTCTTGGGCAAGACATTTAAGGATGAGCCAATGTCAACAAGGACGTGGGACATAACAGTGCCTCTACACTCGATAGAAATATGCAACGCACTATTATGGTTGTGGCCCCTTGGCGTCAAATCAAAATCAGTAAAGCCAAGGCCATGCCCTGCATTCACGTGTGCAATCACTCCTTCGAGCTGATTCACGGATATCTCATAGGGTACATAGGCGGCGTCAAGAGCTTTCAACAACGCGTTCTGGTAAGCCTCGGAACAAAGCAGCAATGACAAGATTGATATTTTGGAAGGCGTCTGCTGTAGATGATCGAAAATTTTGTAATCGCTCTTCCGAATTAATCTCATGAACTCTTCCACATCTTTGGTCAAAGCCTTTTTTCCTTCTCCTGCGACGGTCCTTCCTCATTGACCTTACCTTTCCCCTTTGCAATTCTCTCAGCTTCTACTTCTGGCGACGTAAAGATTATGCCACTGCGGGTTATGCCCCCTGCCCCCACAAGATTATCAACGGACCCTACACGCGGGCTTGGTAGGGTAATCTTCTCCCCATTGCAGTAAACTTCCGCCCCATAATTCCAGGGGATGGCTTTAGTACTCTCATACGGAATAGGTCCAGCTTTGGTAATTGTGATAGTCGGCCTCTAGGGAGGTGCCGATATCGTGACAGTTTTGAACGGTATTGTAATCGTTGCAACTTCACCCTGCTTCTCAGTTATTTCCTCAACAGGCTTATCTTCAGCAGTGCGATCAAATTTCAACGTACCTTCGTCGATCATCCTTTGAATACCTCTTCTCAAGTTATTACAACCCTCAGGCTGGGCCAAACAATCAATACAATCAGCATTACAACCAGGGAACACCCCCCCTTCCAGCAATCTGCTCTTGACATAACCCAAAGGCGTTTTCAACTCATCCACCTTCATAATCAGATTCAGACTAGCATCTTCCAGAACTGCACCCACCTGCGCCGACCCGTGAGTTGGCATAGGATTCTTCTCAATATTGGGCGCTTTGTTACCAAAGTTTATAGCTTTGCTATCTATCAAATCTTGCACCTTGTGTTTTGAACGCTTGACAATTCTCGATGGTATGACCGGGTGCCCCGGAGTGGAAATCGCAATGTGCACTAACGTCATACCCATAAGGAGGCGTGCCCTTCGGTGGAGCTAGCGTCCTCTTCTCAACCAGCTGCAACTGTAACAAAGTTTGAAGAAGCTGAGCATAAGGTAGCGGAGGTGCATCAAAGACTCTTTTCACAGCCCTATCTCGCCCTTGATATCTCTGTGGAGTAGCGTTCTGTCGTCCCTGTTTCTGTAGCGTTTGTTGTTGTTGTTGTTGTTGAGGTACATGAATTGTTACACTGGCGACCTGTTGCCTGTGCCAATTCCGACTTTTATCCCTTCTCCGATCACTACATATTGAATTAGTGTCTCCCTGTCTCTTGTTCCCAAAAGCCTTCTTACCACCTCCAGCTGAAGTTGACTCACCTGCTTGAATCTTACCAATCTTAACACCATTCTCGATACGTTCCCCCAAGAGTATCAACTCGGAAAAATTAGTCGTCGTACAATTGATAAGCCTGTCATAGTACAACCCAGAGAAAGTGCCCACAAACATATCTACCAACTCCCTCTCTACCATGGGTGGGTGCACCCTAGCAGCTAGTGTAACACCCCACTTCCCAAAACAAATAAAATATGAATAACATAATAAAAATCAGAGTTTCCTTCCCAAGTGGGATATCACATAAAAATCACGTTTCCTTATAAAAAAGGTTTTTCTCCAAATACAGCGGAATATTTAAATAATACAATTAAATAAAAATTTTGATACGTTCGCAGAAAAAAATAGGAGTTCAACATGAAACAATAAAAATGCCCAAGTCCCGTGCTACGTATCAGAGCATCCTAGACTCGACAGTCACACCAATATCCAAGCTAGCTAAGCACCTGGATTATCTGTACTTCCGAAGAAGCACAGACCACAACAACAACAAGGGGTGAGAAATCATGATCAAAAATATAATGGTAATGTAATACATGTAATAAGGCAGTAAAACACACCAACACATCAATTATTCACCCCTACAACACCATATAACGAACTTACTGTTCAAATTACAATATAACATATTATAATGCAATTATGCAACTCAACACCATGCATGCGGTACCGACTCATTGGTTCATTCAATCGAACCTGGATAGATCACTTACGCTCCTCCTGAGACATGATCTATCCCCCACCATTCTCCACAAAGGAGTACGGATGAATCACTTACGCTCCTCCTGAGACATGATTCATCCCACCAAAACACCATGATATGCAAGACACCAATGCATAATTATTATATTCTGGCACGCTAAGTGCACACGATCCTCCTGATCATATCATCATACAACAATGCATATGTATAGATATATTACACCAACACCATATAAATCAATCAGATAGTAAACGAATTCATACTATCACACCGGATATAACTACGTCCCCCCCCCCCACTCGGGGATACACGATCCTACTGATCACTACACACATATACATTACTAATTGCTCACCAACAATATTAAGGGAAACGCGTACTATCCCCAAGTACACAAGTTATATCCCATACTCATCATTTTCACACTACAGCAAGGCTAGAAGGATCACACGAGACCAATTCAGACATCTCACCAAAAGTCTCTGAGGTTACTCAGAACCTCCCTAAACCAACACCTCAGCCTATACACCAAAATCAATAATTCATCAACATCAATCCACAATCACAAACATGCCAATAGATATTATACTTACCAATTATCCTATAATTTCTACTCTAGAACCGACATTACGGTACATTACCGACATTTCAGAGTCACTCTGAATCTCACCAAGGTCCTAACCATAGTCATTAATGACGCTATAGGGAAACAACACATAACTTTTCCCAAAGCTATAATCACGGTCATTGCCAACACTACGGTAACAACACATAATCTCATCAGCTTTATATTCCTAGTTACTATCAACACTACAGTAACATCAACAATCCAACAAAATGGATCAATACTACAGTAACATCATCACCATATATATATATACCCCAAAATGCATCATCAACATTCATCAATCCCCCAACATCAACAATAATCATAGCATGCCAATATAAAACTTTATATAACGATAAATTCCTACGGGGTTAAGGAATCCCCTCTACCCTATACATGTATAAACCATTCCCAATCAAATTTCTCCCCCCTTACCTTGACAATTGGTCGATCGATAGAATTCCTCCTAGAATTGGTCTCTTGGCCTTCTCCTTCCTCTTCCGTTCTTCGTTCCCTTTTTCCTTCGTTCTTTTTCACTTTCCTCGTTCTTTCCTCTTCTCTCTTTCTATCGCTCTTTTTTCTCAATTTTCTAAAATGTATCGTAACTCTCCTAACCCCTCATATTCTATTTCCCTTTTTAATTATTCTAATCCCAATAATAATAACTAATAAAATAATATAATATTAATAATCTTAATAATAATAATAATACTAATATAATCTTACTAATATTAATAATACCACATATTAATAATAATAATAATAATAATAATAATAATAATAATAATAATAATAATAATAATAATAATATTAATAATTCTAATAATAATAATAATGATAATAATAATAATAATCTTAATAATAATAATACTATTAATAATAACAATAATAATAATATTATTATCTCTCCAATAATCATAATAATACTTTTAATAATAATAATAATAATAACACTAATAATAATAATAGTAATAATAATAATAATAATAATACTATTATTATTATCACACCAATATCCCACGCCTATGGTAATCCCTTTCCTCTCCATTCCAACTTTTCTAATATCTCCTTGCTACCCCTTCATATTCCTCACGGTTTCTATCGTGACTTTTCATATTTCCATTCTAACTTCCCAATAACCCTTTCACCTCTTATTTTACTTATTCCAACCACTAATATTCCCAATAATAATTCTAATAATAATAATTATAATAATCATTATAATAATAATAATAATATAATATAATATAATACTATTATAATATTATAGTAATATTAAACATAATAATAATAATAGTGATACACCCAACAATAATTATAATTATAATAATAATATTATCACACCAATAATAATAATAATATTAATAAAAATAATATAATAATAATATAATAATACTAATATTATTATTTCACCAAAATAATAATAATAGTAACAAATATAATAAATATAATAATAATAATAATAATAACACCCCCACCAATGTTACTATTATTTTTATATTACTATATTTCACACCAAAATATCACCAATAGTCCTCCCACATTAGGGACACCCACCAAACATCATCAAATACACCCCCACCAAAGGGCACACCAACATATAATTTTTAAAATAATAATAAAGTGACTAAATAATTAAAATGGGTGTTACAACTCTCCCCCACTTTAATTATTTTCGTCCTCGAAAATTACCTGATGGAAATAGCTCCGGATACGCTTCTCGCATCCTGCTTTCCAACTCCCAGGTCACACTGCCTCCTGCAGCACCTCCCCAAGCTACCTTCACCAAAGGTATCTCTTTCCCTCGGAGCTGTTTCATCTTACGGTCCTCGATCCTCAACGGCATCGTCTCAATAGTAAGATTCTCCCGAACCTGAACATCATCTCTCTGAATCACATGAGATGGATCAGAAACATATTTTCGCAATTGCGACACATGAAACACATCATGTAGATTCGACAACTCCGGCGGCAACGCCACCCTATAGGCCACAGCACCAACTCTTTGCAAAATTTCATAAGGTCCAATAAACTTAGGATCCAGCTTCTTGGACTTCAACGCCCGACCCACACCAGTCATCGGGTTAACTCTTAGGAATACGTGATCACCTACACAGAATTCCAACTCTTTCCTCCGATTATCATGATAACTCTTCTGCCTACTCTGAGACACTTTCATTTTCTGACGAATCATCTGAATCGTCTCAGTAGTCTGCTGAACAATTTCTGGTCCAAGCACCACACTCTCACCGGTCTCATACCAACACAGAGGAGTCCTACACCTCCTCCCATACAAAGCTTCAAAGGGTGCCATTCCAATACTCGAATGGTAACTATTATTGTACGTGAATTCAATCAATGATAAATGAGTGTCCCACGCACCACCCTTTTCCAATACACAAGCTCTTAATAAATCCTCAAGCGACTGAATAGTCCTTTCCGATTGACCATCAGTTTGTGGATGATAAGCTGAACTTAATTTCAACTTAGTACCCAAAGCTTCTTGCAAGCTCTTCCAAAATTCTGAAGTAAACCTCGGATCTCTATCCGACACAATACTGGACGGAACACCATGTTACTTCACAATTACCCGAATATAAATCTCCGCCAGCTTCGTCAACGGAAAACTAATATTAATTGGCACAAAGTGTGCAGACTTCGTTAACCGATCCACAATCACCCATATAGCATCAAAACCTCTCGCCGTATTTGGCAATCTTGTAACAAAGTCCATAGAAATGCAATCCCATTTCCAAACCGGAATTTCCAACGGTTGCATAAATCCAGAAGGTCTCTGGTGTTCTACCTTCGATTTCTGACACGTCAAACAGGCATAAACAAATTGAGCAATGTCTCTTTTCATACCAGACCACCAAAATAATTTCTTTAAATCATGATACATCTTCGTAGCTCCGGGATGAATACTCAGATTACTACGGTGTCCTTCACTCAAAATCAGCTTTTTCAGTTCCTCATCATCTGGTACACAAATCCTGCCTCTAAATCTCAACACACCTGTACTATCCAATTTAATGTCACTATCGGAGTCACTTCCTACTCCAGGCATCAAATCTACCAATTTCACATCCAACTTCTGATTCTCTCTAATCATATCCAAGAAGTCATTATTTACCTGCAACATACCCAACATTACACTCTCTGCAGTAGTTTCACAAACCATGCTCAAATCTCTGAATTGTTCAATTAACTCAATTTCTTTCACCATCAGAGCTGCCATATGAATTGTCTTTCTACTCAAAGCGTCTGCCACTACATTGGCCTTTCCCGGATGATAACTCAAACTGAAGTCATAATCCTTCAAAAATTCTAACCATCTTCTCTGCCTCATATTCAGCTCTTTCTGATCAAACAGGTATCTCAGACTCTTATGATCACTAAACACTTCAAATCTTGAACCATACAGGTAATGCCTCCAAATTTTCAACACAAAAACAACCGCAGCTAACTCAAGATCATGAGTAGGATAATTTCGCTCATGCACTCTCAGTTTCCGCGAAGCATATGCTACTACCTTACCATTCTGCATAAGAACTCCTCCTAATCCCATCTTAGACGCATCACAGTACACCACAAACGGTTCACTCGGAGTCGGTAACACTAACACCGGTGCCGTAGTCAATCTCTTTTTCAACTCTTCAAAACTTTCTTCACAAGCAGCGTCCCATACGAAAACTTGGTTCTTTCTCGTCAACTGAGTTAATGGCAACGCCAAATTAGAGAACCCTTCAATAAACCTGCGGTAATAACCAGCTAAACCCAGAAAGCTCCTAATTTCTGTCGCTGTCTTCGGCGGTTCCCACTGCAATACTGCACTTACTTTTGACGGATCCACCGATATTCCATCTTCAGATATTACATGCCCCAAGAAACTCACTCTCTTCAACCAGAAGTAGGGCTGGCAATGAACCAAACCAACTCGAAGATAGTTCGGAATTCGACTCGACAATTAAATCGTTGAACTAGGTTCATGAACCAAATGAGTTGAGTATGAGCGAAAAATTAAGTTCGTTAACTAAATGAGCTGAACTTGAACTATACATAGTTCAACTCGTTAGGTTCATGAGTCAACTCGATTACATATGAAAAGAATTATACTGTCTTTAAGATTAGGTTTAAATATTTACTTTAAATCTTAGACAAATTTAATCTTAAATTTAGTAGTTTTTGAATTAGACTCTCAAATGTATCTCTTTAAAGTTGTGTAGGTTTTTAATTATTAGATTTCGAAGATAAAGTTAAATTTCAATATGATAACTTTTATTTTATTTTAATATTTTATTTAAAATATATATATATATTTATTTAAAATGTCAAATATACTAAAAAATATATATATTTAAAAAAATAGTTTTTAAGTTCGTGAACCACGTGAAATGAACCTAATGAGATGAACCTAACGAGTCGAACTGAACTGTTCGTGAACTTATAACGAGTCGAGTTTGAGCTTAAAAAAAAGTTCGCGTCGAGCTCGAACTCGAACTCGAATTTGAACAATTCTTAACGAGTCGAGCCGAGCTGAGGTGAGTTCGACTCGACTCGACTCATTTCCAGCCCTAACCAGAAGTCACACTTTGACAGTTTAGCAAATAATTTATTTTCCTTCAACACTTGCAAGGCAATTCTCAAATGTCCTGCATGTTCTTCATCAGATTTAGAATAAATTAATATATCATCAATAAACACTACAATGAATTGATCCAAATAAGAATGGAAAATTCTGTTCATATACTCCATAAATACTCCCGGCGCATTAGTCACTCCAAACGGCATTACAGCATATTCATAATGTCCATATCGAGTTCTAAAAGCAGTCTTCTGAATATCACCTTCTTTTACTCTTATTTGATGATAACCCGACCTTAAGTCAATCTTACTAAACACACGAGCTCCCACCAGCTGGTCCATCAAATCATCAATCCTCGGGAGAGGATACTTATTCTTAATCGTCACTTTATTCAACTGACGGTAATCGATGCACAAACGCATACTACCATCCTTCTTCTTCACCAACAACACTGGAGCTCCCCACGGCGATACACTTGGCCTAATAAACTTTCTATCCAACAATTCTCCAATCTGAGACTTCAACTCAGCCAATTCCACTGCAGACATCCTGTACGGCGCCATAGAAATAGGCCTCGTACCAGGAACAAGATCAATACCAAATTCCACTTCTCGCGTCGGAGGCAATTCCGTAATGTCGTCAGGAAACACTTCCGGAAATTCATTCACCACTGCCAATTCCTCCATTGACACTTTGCTATCCACCGATAAAGTTGCAAATAAAGCAAACACTCTAGTTTCATCTTCCAACAAGGCCCTCAATTCTTTATTAGACAAAGAACTTGCTAAAGCTTCCTCTTCAGGGGTCAAGAACAACAATTCCTTCCGAAAACAGTCGATGTAGACTCGGTTGAACTCTAACCAGTTCATACCCAGAATAACATCCAATTTACCAAGTGGTAGACAAATCAAATCCACTTCAAATTCTCTACCGAAAATAGTCAGCGGACACTTCAGGCATACCAAAGAAGTAGTCACTGAACCTATAGAGGGTGTCTCAATAGTCATTCGTCTCTCCAGAGTAGACGGCACCAATCCTATCCTCTCCACACAATCCACAGAAATAAACGAGTGTGTTGCACCCGTATCAATAATAGCAGTTAAAGGAATATTATTGATAATACAAGTACCTTTGATAACACGCTCATCACTGGCAGCTTGAGTTCCTGCCAAAGCAAACACTTTTCCACCAGCCGGAGACGTCTGAGGCTTCTTCGGCTTCTCACAATGGGTACTGATGTGACCCTTCTCACCACAGTTATAACAGGTCGGCATAGTTGCTCTGCAGTCAGCTATCACATGACCTGGTTTTCCACACTTAAAACACTTTTTGGCTTCATTAGGACAATCATTAGCACGGTGTCCCATACCACCGCACCGAAAACATTTCCCTTCAGCAGATGCTCTCCCATCTCTAGGCTTCTTATCAACAACAGCTTTACGTTTTCCCTTATCAGCAGCAACACCATAAGGAGTACCACTAAACCTCTGCTTACCCTTACGGTCATTAACAGCTTTGTAGTGTGCAATCCTTGCCCGGTTATCGTTATCATAGATCCTGCTCCTGCTTACCAGCTCAGGATAGCTCCTGATCTTCTGACAAGCAATCCCCAGCTTAATCTCTGGACGCAGTCCATTCTCAAACTTTAAGCACTTAGAAGTCATTGCCCCTTCCACATTATAGTGAGGACAATACTGCACCAGCTCCTCAAACTTAGCAGCATACTCTGCTACAGTCATACTACCCTGCTTCAGCTCTAAGAATTCAATTTCCTTAGCACTCCGAATATCTTCCGGAAAATACTTCTCCAGAAAACCCTTCCGAACTACCTCCCAAGTAATGGCAGTTCCAGCAGCTTCCAATCTTTGGCGACTATTGTCCCACCAAGCTTCAGCCTCACCCTCCAGCATGTGAGTACCAAACCTCACCTTCTGCTCATCAGTACAATCCATAGTTCTGAAGATTTTCTCAATTGCCTTCAGCCACTTCTGAGCAGCTTCTGGGTCCAGAATTCCTCCTTCAAACGTTGGCGGCTTGTTGCTCCGAAACTGCGCCAAACTCCTGAATTGGGCATCTGCAGTTTGATTCTGATTAGCAACAGCTTGCGCCATTGCTTGCATAGCAGCAGCTAATGCAGCATCGTTCCTTCCTGCCATACTGCTCAAAACATAACAACACCAGGTTAAAAGATATTCAACTACATCATAACGGACAGACTCAACTCGACTCAACAACACTGGCCGGACGGACCAACCAGGCTCTGATACCAATTGTAACACCCCACTTCCCAAAACAAATAAAATATGAATAACATAATAAAAATCAGAGTTTCCTTCCCAAGTGGGATATCACATAAAAATCACGTTTCCTTATAAAAAAGGTTTTTCTCCAAATACAGCGGAATATTTAAATAATACAATTAAATAAAAATTTTGATACGTTCGCAGAAAAAAAATAGGAGTTCAACATGAAACAATAAAAATGCCCAAGTCCCGTGCTACGTATCAGAGCATCCTAGACTCGACAGTCACACCAATATCCAAGCTAGCTAAGCACCTGGATTATCTGTACTTCCGAAGAAGCACAGACCACAACAACAACAAGGGGTGAGAAATCATGATCAAAAATATAATGGTAATGTAATACATGTAATAAGGCAGTAAAACACACCAACACATCAATTATTCACCCCTACAACACCATATAACGAACTTACTGTTCAAATTACAATATAACATATTATAATGCAATTATGCAACTCAACACCATGCATGCGGTACCGACTCATTGGTTCATTCAATCGAACCTGGATAGATCACTTACGCTCCTCCTGAGACATGATCTATCCCCCACCATTCTCCACAAAGGAGTACGGATGAATCACTTACGCTCCTCCTGAGACATGATTCATCCCACCAAAACACCATGATATGCAAGACACCAATGCATAATTATTATATTCTGGCACGCTAAGTGCACACGATCCTCCTGATCATATCATCATACAACAATGCATATGTATAGATATATTACACCAACACCATATAAATCAATCAGATAGTAAACGAATTCATACTATCACACCGGATATAACTACGTCCCCCCCCCCCACTCGGGGATACACGATCCTACTGATCACTACACACATATACATTACTAATTGCTCACCAACAATATTAAGGGAAACGCGTACTATCCCCAAGTACACAAGTTATATCCCATACTCATCATTTTCACACTACAGCAAGGCTAGAAGGATCACACGAGACCAATTCAGACATCTCACCAAAAGTCTCTGAGGTTACTCAGAACCTCCCTAAACCAACACCTCAGCCTATACACCAAAATCAATAATTCATCAACATCAATCCACAATCACAAACATGCCAATAGATATTATACTTACCAATTATCCTATAATTTCTACTCTAGAACCGACATTACGGTACATTACCGACATTTCAGAGTCACTCTGAATCTCACCAAGGTCCTAACCATAGTCATTAACGACGCTATAGGGAAACAACACACAACTTTTCCCAAAGCTATAATCACGGTCATTGCCAACACTACGGTAACAACACATAATCTCATCAGCTTTATATTCCTAGTTACTATCAACACTACAGTAACATCAACAATCCAACAAAATGGATCAATACTACAGTAACATCATCACCATATATATATATACCCCAAAATGCATCATCAGCATTCATCAATCCCCCAACATCAACAATAATCATAGCATGCCAATATAAAACTTTATATAACGATAAATTCCTACGGGGTTAAGGAATCCCCTCTACCCTATACATGTATAAACCATTCCCAATCAAATTTCTCCCCCCTTACCTTGACAATTGGTCGATCGATAGAATTCCTCCTAGAATTGGTCTCTTGGCCTTCTCCTTCCTCTTCCGTTCTTCGTTCCCTTTTTCCTTCGTTCTTTTTCACTTTCCTCGTTCTTTCCTCTTCTCTCTTTCTATCGCTCTTTTTTCTCAATTTTCTAAAATGTATCGTAACTCTCCTAACCCCTCATATTCTATTTCCCTTTTTAATTATTCTAATCCCAATAATAATAACTAATAAAATAATATAATATTAATAATCTTAATAATAATAATAATACTAATATAATCTTACTAATATTAATAATACCACATATTAATAATAATAATAATAATAATAATAATAATAATAATAATAATAATAATAATATTAATAATTCTAATAATAATAATAATGATAATAATAATAATAATCTTAATAATAATAATACTATTAATAATAACAATAATAATAATATTATTATCTCTCCAATAATCATAATAATACTTTTAATAATAATAATAATAATAACACTAATAATAATAATAGTAATAATAATAATAATAATAATACTATTATTATTATCACACCAATATCCCACGCCTATGGTAATCTCTTTCCTCTCCATTCCAACTTTTCTAATATCTCCTTGCTACCCCTTCATATTCCTCACGGTTTCTATCGTGACTTTTCATATTTCCATTCTAACTTCCCAATAACCCTTTCACCTCTTATTTTACTTATTCCAACCACTAATATTCCCAATAATAATTCTAATAATAATAATTATAATAATCATTATAATAATAATAATAATATAATATAATATAATACTATTATAATATTATAGTAATATTCAACATAATAATAATAATAGTGATACACCCAACAATAATTATAATTATAATAATAATAATATTATCACACCAATAATAATAATAATATTAATAAAAATAATATAATAATAATATAATAATACTAATATTATTATTTCACCAAAATAATAATAATATTAATAATAGTAACAAATATAATAAATATAATAATAATAATAACACCCCCACCAATGTTACTATTATTTTTATATTACTATATTTCACACCAAAATATCACCAATAGTCCTCCCACATTAGGGACACCCACCAAACATCATCAAATACACCCCCACCAAAGGGCACACCAACATATAATTTTTAAAATAATAATAAAGTGACTAAATAATTAAAATGGGTGTTACAGCTAGCTCACGCCACCTCTGGGCGTATTCTTTGAAACTCTCGTTATTCTTCTGTGAGAGATTTTGGAGCTGGACCTTGTTTGGCGCAAGGTCGATGTTGTATTGGTAGTGCTTGACAAAAGCTTCTGCTAGTTCCTTCCAGCTACCAATTTGAGCTGGCTCTAACCCCATGTACCATTCCAATGACGGTCCCGACAAGCTGTCCTGGAAAAAATGCATCAGCATCTTTTCATCATCAGAGTAGGCAGACATTCTTCAATAGTAAGATCACATGTGAACTCTCGGGCAAGTATCCCCCTTATACTTGTCAAATGTGGGCGCTTTGAATTTGATTGGTACCCTCAAGCCAGGGACCAATCCCATGTTAGCCACGACCAGCCCCGTGGAGTTCTGATTAGCAAGATTCCTCATCTGTTCTTCCAACAACCTGAACCTTCTATCATTGTCAGCAGGCATCTCAAGATCCCTGCCCGGAGGAGGGAAAGCATCTTTCTGGCGATCTTCGCCCCAGTGAGAATCCTCATTACCATACTTAGCATAAGCAGTATGAGGACCAAAACCAGCCTGATTGATCCTAGGATCGTATCCCATATTACCAAAACCTTGATTTCCAGCACCTGGCCCGAAACCAACATTGTGAACGCCCATTCCAACACCATTGTGGCTTGCATTGCTGAAACCTGCGTTACCGAAGCCCTGATTGCCGTAACCCTGATTTCTATAACCTTGATTGCCATAGCCTTGATTACCACCAAAACCAGCGTTGCAGCACATCCACATTCTCAGCTCTGTTATCATTCTCAGTCGTATTGAGGACAACCACTGGTATCGTGTCATCTGCTCGAGGAGTCCTGACTCGAGAAGGATGATTAGCATATCCGCCATGTAGCACACCCTGACTATCAACCCTAGCAATCAGAGGCTGCACCAGAGTTCGCAGCTGCTCCTGACCCTTAGCCACAGTCTCCATCACCTGCATGAACTGCGCCATCCTATCGCGCATCTCTTGCATCTCGGTCTACATCTGATACATGGCTTTCTTACAGTTGCTTCTGGTAGAATAGCAATGAATTCGCTGGTCGCCAATCCTGGAACCTGCATCAACAGAGAGTTAGGAGAACAGTACAAGGTACCTGCTATGCAAATGATCTATGCAGATGCAAACGTGTGTCTGTGTGTTAGAGATATTTTCCCCCGATTCGAGTGCCCGAGTGCAAGTGTTGATAACAAGAAGTCCGGGTCTAGCCACTAAAGTAACATCTCATATATAGATAAGGCCCACAAGGTAGTAGTAAAAAGTCAACGAATACATGGGAAATCAATAGCATGACCTCAACCAACAAGCCTGGTGATGGTCAGCCTACAGCAAGAATCAAAAAAAATACAAAGAGCTACAAAGATAATCAAGTGCGACAGCGGGCACGAAACTCCTCCAGCAACTCTCTAGTCTCGGAGTGATCAGGTCGAGTGAGTAACCCCTCAACAAGCAACTCTCTCTGCATAATAGTACACTGGAGACCTTCAACTGAATCTTCTCATGCTCCCTGTCCAAAGCAATCCTCTAACTGTCGCTTCTTAGACTCAAACCTCTGCTTGCGATCTTTTAAGTTAGCGAGAGCTTTGTTCAGAAAATCTTCAGCAGCGTATCTGCGAGCGGTCTCCTCATCAAACCACTTCTCACTAGCCTTCACCTGAGCCTTCAATTCGGAGATTTGCTGCTTTAGTTTATCCTCCCTTTCTTTGTTGTTGGCTATGGTGGCGTTCCACTGCTGATTAAACTTGGATATTCTTCGGTACGCTTCATCCAAGTGCTGCTTCTTAGTGGCCAGTACATCATTGAAAGATTTGAAGTCTCGACCCAAACGCTCACGCTCAGCTATCTTCTTAGTCAAGTCCGTACCTAACCTGTTCACCAACTCTGTTTGCCTCTTGAATGAATGGATGGCTTCATTTCTCTCGCTTCTGATCTGTGCCAACTCTTTCTCTAACTCTTCATTTGCCTTCTTCAGCTCTTCTCTCTCAGCTAACACCTGATTATACTGCTGAATAGGCACGGTAGTAGGCTCTTCCACTACTGGAGGGCATTCCTGCTTAGCAGGTGGAAAAGGCATCCCTATAGTCTCTACTCTGGCTCTGATCTAGGTCACATATGAAGCGTAAGCTTGGCTATTACTTTTCCCCAACAATGACTTCCCTTGTCTAGTGATATCATTCCAGGCATGCTGAAGCTTAGATAATATATCCCCCTCTAGAAGACCGGTGAGGTACAAAGATTCCTGCACCTCTTCATCCTTTGGTGGAACTCTCAAAGCATAAGCAAAATGTCAGACAAGTAGAGATAGATTATAGTTGATACAACCCTTTCTTCCAATCAAAGGCACATTCGGAAACCCGCTGCAACTGAATATAACCTCAGTACCCAACATATCTCTATCAAACCAAACAATACTCTCTGCTGATAAACCCATCAATCGCTCAGACCACTCAGTTGTGGTCGCAGATGAAACAAAGAGACCCTTCTTGGGTACGTGACTATCAAACCATCTATATAGTAAGGGCACACAGCATGATACATTCTTACCCCTTATGTTCTCTCTCTTGTAGTGAACAGAATGATACACGTCGCCAATCAAGGTAGGGACTGGATTCCCTGATGCAAAGATATAAAAAGCGTCCAAGTCTACAAAATCAGGCATGTTAGGAAACAAAATGATACGATATATGCAGAGGGCAAGAATGGCGTTAAATACAATCCAACAACCGTCTTTGGCACACTGTTGGGCTTTCCCCACTAAGAACTGCAAAGAGAAACCAGGAACCCCGTTCCAACTGGACAAGATCAACTCAGAGGCATCCAGATGAAGAGAAAGAGCTAGATTAGCCAGATTAGGCTCAGCATCCATATGAACAAATGGCATCTGACTCCTGATAGGCACACCTAATAAATCAGCATACTCCTCTAATGTAGGTGCGAGAATGAAGTCCGGGAAAGTGAAACATCTCAAAGGAGGATCATAGAACTGCAGCAAGGCATATAACCCATTCAACTCATACACCGAAGGCTTACGGACCAAACTGAGCAGCTTCCTATAAGACTTTCTGAATTCACCTCTCACGGTATCATCTGCCAAAGAAATCTGACTGGACAACTGAGCAACATCTAGAGTAGGGAGCTTGTAGGCTACAGTCTTCCACAGAGAACCCATAATAGCACAACAGAAGGCAAGACAACCTGAACCGGGGGATAATGTACCTGCAACACAGACACACGTTAATGATATGCAAATGAGTATGCAAAATGCAAAATGCAATGCAACAAAGGATCAAGATGGCTGCTGAGAAGACCAAAGTTCTGGTCCAACACAATCACAACACTGCTCTGATAGCACAACCCTGAAGAGGACCAATAAATACACACTATCGAGAGCAACCACATCTCTGATGATCAGAACCCTCTGAACCCAACAACACTGATTCACTATCAAGAAAACCAAGTAGTCTGAAGGTTAAGGTTTCCTGCAATATCCCGACCCCGCTCACATGTATGGACCTAATCATAGACAAGGTATGGCATCCTATGTGTTCCCCAGCGTCACAGACTTTCAAGAGCGATGATACGATACCCAGAAGGTGTGGCATCATCATCCCTTGAAGTGGCCTCACTCTGTTGAGTCACAAATGATCGGTCCTCAGAGTCGACAATCCTCCAAACCAACAACCCTTCAAGCCCAAAGGGCTGGAAAAGAAGTCAACCGGGAGAACCTCATCTGAGCGTGGATTTCATGAGACACTAGTGCCTGCAAAGTAAGCACGCGCCCATTAATTTCCACAACTAATGCTAAGTACACTCAAGCCTGGGTCTGACTTCTCACTCATCAGATCCCCTTCCCACAACAGCACAATAATAATAATCATACTGAAAATAAAATGCGGAAAGTAAAGTGCGATAAATAAAACCCAACAGGTAAACACACAAACGCTAGGATTGACTCGAACAAGGAACCGTTGGAGTCCCCAGCAGAGTCGCCAGCTGTCGCTATGCAAAAAACGAGGCCGGCAATGACAGAAGAGTCGCCACCTTTCGTTATTTATCCCTCAGAACGGGAAAGGAAACGATCGGAAAAACCTAATGCAAAGGAATAAGACAAGGTCATCGCAACCATTGTCTGGATTCGGGAGTCGGTTACGCAAGGGGAAGGTATTAGCACCCCTCATATCCGTCGTACTCGATGGGATCAACACTTGTTGTGTTTATCTGACGGGTTTGTTACATCTATCTACACTAGAGGTCTGGTCTAAAAAGAAATAAAAATGACTCGGAAAAGCCTCGCACTTTATGCTTATGTATTCCCGTATGGAACGAGATATCAGAGTCAACGTAGTTTTCCTAACTACGGGGGAAGGTTGCTCGCCAAGATATCGTATCTTGTGCCTACGTACTTTCACATAGCGTGAAAGATCAGAGCAAATGTAGTTCAGGATACGAAGAACACAGGTTTGTCTTTTTTATCCGAGTAAGGTTAACAGACGGTTCCAGCAGTTTGGTGTATGCAGCTCGACCATTGGAGACTTAGGCGTTTACCATTTGCGGTAGAACCGGGAGTTAACAGAACTCTCCTTCTGAAAAGGTTTCCAAGGGATTAAAGGTCCAAGAGGACAAAAAAGGTTTGATCTTTGTTTTCTGTTTTTTAGAGAAATGTCTTTTATGGATGTTTGAAACTGATATCGCACTAGAGACTATGACCTGAGAGTAAATGGGTCGCATGTCACCCAAAAGGTACCATACTAAACATCCAGACCGTTGAAAAGAAACTCTACAACAATCATTTCTCAAGTAGCTTAAGGCTCAAAACGTATGACGTCAATTAACATTTATTACTGTATTTTGATTTTGTTTGCAGATGAGAAGAGAGAAGACGCACTAAAGGGGAACTGATCCAATCCTAGAGTTGTCATGCAAAATGATCCTATGGTTGAGGTTGGGATGGAACTACCTAATGTTATCATGCATGGTTAGAACCCTAATGTCTATCATAACTTCTCTTGAACAAGAGAAGTCAGAGTTCCTAGGGGAATATGGCAGAGGAAAACAAACAGCAAAAGAAATAACTGTAAAGACAATTACTGTAAATAAAATGCATGCAATGAAACACGCAAGCCGAAGGAGTCGCACTCAACTTCTAAACAAGCAAGGCACAAAGGCCACACACCACATAGGCAAGGGAGCTGAGCTCTACCAAATACCAGCAAGCAAAGCCACACAGTAAAAATACAAGCAGAGGGAGAAACTCAACCTCTAATGCAATACAAGCAAGGGGAGAAGCTCAACCCTTAGGGTGCTCTTAGGCCTATGATCATCTTCATGAAGCCTAAATCTAATTCAACACTCTAAGCAAGCCATATCAATACAGTAGAACAAGAAGAAAACAGACAAACAGGGAAAATGAGCCAGCAATCTCCACAGCAGAGCAATTTTCTAGCAGCAATCCAATCCAAAGTCTGTAACTGTTCTTCAAGTCCACACCATCTTCAAGAGAAGGAAAGGGATGCTCCATCAAACTCCAACACAAGGGAAGAGAATAAGCATCAATAAATATTGGATAGATAATGGGAAGCAGGAAGGAAACCAAAGGAATCCCACCTGACACTCAACCAGTCATCAGAGAAAGGCATCCTCAAAGATTCTACCTATTGTAAAATGCCACACATCCTTCCAAAGGAAAGATGAGGCTTTCACATAGGGACCTTGAATCATA
The DNA here is from genome assembly GCA_963859935.3 of Lathyrus sativus. Taxonomy (NCBI): domain Eukaryota; kingdom Viridiplantae; phylum Streptophyta; class Magnoliopsida; order Fabales; family Fabaceae; genus Lathyrus; species Lathyrus sativus. The sequence continues at coordinate 361,069,832 of OZ012736.1, read as the reverse complement.
GGATGAGAATGGAAAGCAATCAAAGCAATCCCTGTTTGAGGAAGAAAGAAAACTACTTCTAAGCTCTTTCCTAAACCCTAATTCCTATAAGCTACAAGAAAGCTACCAAAAGGAAAGAAGAACTCCAAGTCAAGCTCCACAATCAACTCCACAGAAGCTACAACATGCCCTCAACAACATCCAAGAAGAACCACAAGCTCACCAAGCACCAAAAGCCACCAATGAAGGAAAAACAAAACAAGCACCAAGTTAGGAGCATCAAATGAACAACCTAATTGCAAATTCTATCTAAAATAGCAAACTATATTCTAAAAATATACAAATTTTCTTAAGGGAACATGCAAGTGTTAAGAACCTATAGTTCAAATATCAGAGCCTAATTCAATTTCTAAGGCCACTAATAAAATCCTAAATTGTAAAGTGTCAAAGGGAAGTTGTCGCTACTGCGAAAATCAACGTCGGCTATGAAAGAAGAGTCGCCATCGTGCGTTATTTATCCCAACAGAGGGAAAGGAAACACTCAGAGTAAACCTGACGCAAAGAGGGAAAGGAATGGTCATCGCAACCAAATCCTGAATTCGGGAGTCGGTTACGCAAGGGGAAGGTATTAGCACCCCTCACGTCCGTCGTACTCGACGGGTTCCACGCTTGTTTTCTATCTAAGTGTGTGTTTATCTCTCTACTCTAAAAGGTATGGTCTAAAAAGAAAAGAAAATGACTCGGCAAAGTATCACACTTTATGCCTACGTATTCTCATCTAGAACGAGAAATCAGAGTCAACGTAGTTCGCCTAACTACATGTTATGGGGGAAGGTTGCTCGCCGAGATGTCGCATCTCGTGCCTACGTACATTCATACGACATGAAAGATCAGAGCAAACGTAGTTCGGGCTACGGAAGACACAAGCTTGTCTGACATTTTTTTATCTCCTTAAGAAAGGGTTTTCCTGATTAAGGGTCCAAGAGGACAAAAACAGAGTTTGAATGTTTGTTTTCAGTATTTTACGCAAGTACTGTTTTTTAGGATGTTCGCAATCTCAGTCGCACTAGAGACTATGACCCAGGAGTGAACGCTTCGTATGTCACCCAAATGGTACCACACTAACATCCAAATTACTGGAGAGAGACCCTCCACCAACCTTTTCCCAGATAGCTTAAGGCTCGTAACGTACGACTTCAATAAACCTTATTACTGTGTTTTTGAATTGTTTTGAGATAAGAAGAGAAAGAAACCCTAAAACTATGGTTGAAAGGGAAATCTACCTAATGTTATCATGCATAGGTCAAAACCTAATGTCTGTCATAATTCCCTTTTGCACAGAGGAAATCAGAGATCCTAGGAGAAACAACAAAAGAAAGCAAACAGTAAACAGTAAAATGCATGCTATGCAACAATACAAGCGAGGCAAGGGAGTCCGGCTCAACCTCAAACCTAAGAAAACAAAAGGCAAAGGGATACAAGCTCCACCTCAAACCTAAAGATAAGCAACACAATCAAATAGACAATACAACAAAAGAAAAAAAAAACAGAGGAAGCAGCCCAAGCAGCAGCAACAATCTTCTACAAACAGCAATCTTCAACCTTTAACAACAGCTCTGACCAGCAAAGTTGAATTGACAGCAGAGAATATTCATCTTCAAGCTAGCTCCTATCTTCAAGATTCTTCAATCTTCATCTTCAAGCTCTAGCAAGCCCCACAAGAAGAGAAATCACCATTGAGATCAGATTACAATGTTAGAAAACCTGATGAAAACCAAAGGAATTCATCAGGAACCAACATGAAAAGAAAGTGCATCCTCAAAAGTTCTACTCATTAAGGCATGCCACTCATCCCTCCAAAGGAGAGATGGAGCTTCCTTAAGAGGACTTTGTATCATAGGATGAGGATAGAAGCAAACAATGCATTCTATGTTTGATGAAAGAAGAAAGACTAGTTCATATGGCTCTTCCTAAAACCCTAATCCTATAAGCTTTTAAAAAGCTCCTAAAAGAGGAAGAAAACTTCAACTCCAAGCTCCACAAGCCAAGCCACAACAGCTACAAGATGTCCAGAAGCTCCTCCAAGAAGGAAACTAAGCACTTCAAGCTCCAAAGTCACCAACAAGACCAAACAAAACAAGCCACCAAAGATAGAACACCACAAGCACAAGTAACTTGCAAAATACAATTATAATAGAAAACAAAGTTGTAAAATTCTATTAAATTTCCTAGGGGAACATACATGTTTCAAAAATCTAAGGTTAAAGGATTAAAGCCTAATTCAACGTCTAAGTCATCTAAACAATTCCTAAATTGAAATAGGTCAAGTGGATCCACAAGTTTGGGAAGGTTCTAAACTCAACACCTAAAACAGAACCTAAAATTGTCTTTAAATTCTAAAAAAAAATCTAAGGGATCATGAATATCTACCCTAAAACATACTAAAAAATCTCAGCCAGAATCAACACCAATTGAGAGAACAAAATTCAACAAAACAGATGAACAAATATGCAAATATTAAAGAATTAAACAAAATAAGAAAAATCAAATAAAATTGAAAAATGCATGAAAATGCATTTTATTGATTTCAAAAAATCAAAAATTCTCTCAAGATCATGGAGGTATTTTTAAAATAATTTTTGGATCAAGAATGAAATTATTATGATTTTTAGAACCAATAAAGCATTCAAAATAATCAAAAATGAAATAAAATAAATCAAACTCTGAAATAAATCCATAGTCGTGGGATTGGTTGACAAGTCAAGGATCTGAGCGCATGAGATGAAGCCACGTCAATTAGTAGAATGGTCAAAGTGAGATCTAACGGTCCAAAGTTCATCTTCTCCACAATTCAGCCTGGCCGGATAGAGAGCACTCATGGTGGCCAGAGAAGACTCCGGTTGTCTTCTCCGGCGAAGGTCAAGTTACAGTCAACCAAAAATCACAAAGTCTATATCAATTCCACTTAGTTTTTCACGAGGATTTCAAATCTCCAACTCAAATTATCCAATGAATAGGTACTAAAACACGAAGCAAAGTTCAAAAATGGCATCCAGATCAAACATCATCAATTGCCAAATTAAGATCATAGAAATCATCCTTATGCTACACTGATCATCCTGATCTAATCAACTTGCTCTAACTCCTCATGAATTTAGGGATTCGAATCAAAACAGAAATGCTATGTCATGATCAACCATCACCAAATGCTTCCAAATTGATCCTAAAACGATCTACATCTTGCCTAGATCCTAACCACAAGTTCAAATCTAACTACATTATGCTAAATCATGAGGAAATTTGAAGGTTAATAACCTGTTGTAGATCTAGTAACAGATGAACTTGGAGCTTGATTCTCCCTTCAAAACTCTCCAGATACGTTCAATGATGCACTAGGAAGAGTCTGCAACCTTCAATTTTCCTTGATCTTGCTCCAAACTGAAAATCCGATTTCTCTTGCTCCTCTTGAAAACTCAACTGCAATTTCAGTATTCTGCACGAAATGAATGCCAACCTTGCTCTAGAATCAGTCCAATGAATATGTAGAACCTTTCTATGGGCTTTTGTTGCTTGTTAGAAGCCCAATCCAGCCAATTGCATTTTCTGGTTTTCCTTCTCATGTGAAATGTAACAGTCGTGCATTCTCACTTGTAACTTGTTCCAGAAGCTTCATTTGGCTTGCAAATTCCCTTGTGAACGAAATTGGAACCAGAGAATAGCCTGAAATGTAATGGTAAGGAACTTGGGTGTGTAACTTGCATTTGAAGCAACCATATGGCAACTAGTAAAACTTGGCCTATGCCCAAAAATCCACCAATGTCATTGTGCTTGAAATGAAATTTACAATCAAAATGAATATTTATTTGACATTGTCGCTACTGCGAAAATCGGCGCCGGCTATGACAGAAGAGTCGCCACCGTGCGTTATTTATCCCATAAAAGGGAAAGGAAACGCTCAGAGTAAACCTAACGTAAAGAGGGAAAGGAATGGTCATCGCAACCAAATCCTGGATTCGGGAGTCGGTTACGCAAGGGGAAGGTATTAGCACCCCTCACGTCCGTCGTACTCGACGGGATCCACGCTTGTTTTCTATCTAAGGGTGTGTTATTCTATCTACTCTATAGGTCTGGGTTAAAAAGAAAAGAAAATGACTCGGCAAAGTATCGCACTTTATGCCTACGTATTCCCGTCTAAAACAAGAAATCAGAGTCAACGTAGTTCGCCTACCTACGGGAAAGGAGGGGAAGGTTGCTCGCTAGGATATCGCATCCTATGCCTACGTACTTTCATACAACATGAAAGATCAGAGCAAACGTAGTTCGGGCTACGGAAGACACAAGCTTGTCTGACTGGTTTTTTATTACCTTATGAAAGGGTTTTTATTGATTAAGAGTCCGAACGGACAAAAATGACACTTTGATGTTTGTTTTGAATCTTTTACGAAAGAAGTGTTTGTTAGTCCGTTTGCAACTTGTACTGTACTAAAGACTTGTGATCTGAGAGTGACTACGTCGCATGTCACCCTAAGGGTACCATACTAAGCAGCCAGATTACTGAAGAGTGACCCTCCAGCAACCTGTTCTCAAATAGCTTAAGGCTCGTAATGTACAGCACGCGTTATCCTTATTACTTTGTTTTTTTGAATTGTTTGGAGATGAGAAGAGAGACACCCTAAAACTATGGTTGAAAGGGAAACTAACCTAATGTTGTCATGCATGGGTCAAAACCTAATGTCTGTCATAATTTCCTCTTGCACAGAGAAAATCAGAGATCCTAGGGGATAAACAGAAAAGAAAGCAAGCAAATACAGTAAAATGCATGCAATGCAGCAATACAAGCGAGGCAAGGGAGTCCCACTCAACCTCGAACCTGGGAAAACAACAGGCAAAGTGAATCAACATTCACATCAAACCTAGGGGGCCAGCTACACAAGCCAACAAACAATACAGAAAACAAAAGCCACAGCAGAGAAGGCAGCCTAAGCAGCAGCACCAATCTCCTAAAGCAAACAGCAGCTCTGACAGCAACAGATGACTAACCAGCAAAAAGTTGACAGCAACAACCTTCATCTTCATGAATAACTCCTATCTTCAAGCTTCAATAAACTTTCAATCTTCAATAGACACTAAACTCCAACAAGCTACCAGCTTAAACAAGCTCAAACCCTAGCCAGTAAACAGCTTCAACCAGCTCCTGACCTCAACAAGCTCCTAGCTTCAACAAGAAAACAAAACCCTAGCTTCAAAGAGCTACCTCATCTTTTCCTTTACCAAGCTTCAACAAGCACCTCCAAGGGAGAATCATTCAACAAGGTCAGGTTGGAATGTTAAGAAGCTCAATGACAACCAAGGGAAGTCACTGAGAACTTAACATTAAGAGAGACTGGCATCCTCAAAGTTATACTCTTAAAGCATGCCATTCATCCCTCCAAAGGAGAGATGTGACTTTTTTAAAAGTAATTTATGTCATTGGATTGAATGGAGATGAACAATATACTCCATGTTTAAAGAAACAAGTAGAACTACTCTGATGCTCTTCCTAAAACCCTAGTTCCCTAAGCTCCTGACAAGCACTCCACCAGATGAGAAATCTTCAACTCTAAGCTCCTTCAAGCTCTCCAAAGCATCTTCCATTGGTCTTCATGATCACCCAAGCTCAAAAGCAACACCACCCTAATCTAAGGGGAACTATTGAATCAAACTAGTCAAATTAGTTCATCAGAAACACCTAGAAGTTAGTCTTAAAACTAATTCTACTTAAAATAGCAAACATGATTGTAAAATCCTACAAAAATTACTAAAGGTTCCTAAACCTCTTATGAATCACTCCATACAACACCATGGGGTTAATCAACCATTAAGTTCTAAAACTATGCCCTAAACCTAAGGGAACTATCCTAAAACCCTAAATCTACTCCACCTATTGTTTATTGCTCAAAACAACCTAAAATTATCTCACAAAAATATGAGAAAATTACTATGGGGACATATATATCTAAACTATCTAGCCCAAAAAGAATCACCTCAAAAATCAACACTAATCATTCACACTAAAATCAGCAAAATGGCATACCAAACATATCAAAATAAAAAACCATTAAAAATACAAAAATGCAAATAAAATATAAAATGCATGAATTAAAGAAATTTTAATCCTATTAAATTCTACACATTCTAAGGAGTCAAGGGGAAAAAACCTGGATTAAAAAGACTAAGTTTCCTAATTGTTATGGATTTATTTCTAAACTATATGAAAATGTAAAATAAAAGAAAATATGATGGAAAATAATAAAAGCGCGTGTCAGATAGCAATTTACTTCAGTTATAATCCAGACATGGGCCCAATTAGGGGTGTTGGTAGCAAGCGAGTACTAAGCCCAAACCAAACTAAAAAACAATCAGAAAAGGAAATGAAAAATGGAAAAATCGTGTGGCAAATAGCAACTAAATCACGTTGTGTTTCTTATTGGGCCCCAAACGGAGGTGCAATCAGCAAGCCAGTCCATAAGCCCACCCAACTCAGTTTTAATGAAACGGGGCGTTTCATCTAAACTCAACCCTTTAGGAAATGAAATGCAATTGTGGTCGTGGATTGGGGTTCTCAGTCAAGGTCAAAGTGTGATCTAAGGGCCCTGGGTTATCGTCCCCAATTGTTTGAAAAATGGAGGGAGAAGTTCAGACGGTGGCCTGAGCCTTGCGCCACCGTCTTCTCCGGCGAAGGCATCCCAAAACGTCATCAACCAAACCAACTAGATACCCTATTCCACCTGAAATTTCACCCTGATCATGAATACGACCTCCATATTTATTGATTCTCACTCCAACTCCAAATACGATCCCAATTTCAAAAAAATCACAAATCTTGAATCACCTCAAAACCTAAAATTAATGATCCTATTATGAACTACACTCCTCCCTGGTCAAAACTAACCATCCAAACGCCATTAAAACTTCAAGAACTAAGAGTTATAAGCTTCAACAGAAAATGGCATCACACTTAACATGTCTCTAATCCTCAATCTTTTGCACTGAAATCCACCCTAACATCAACACTAACCTAACCATGCATCAAATGCTAATCAATTCACTACAAATTGGAGCAAAAAATGAAAGTTGCAAACCTGGTTTAATGTGATGAACAGATGGTGATTCTCCTTGATTCAGCTCTCAATCTTCTCCAGATTCATTCAAGAACCACTCCTAAAGCTTCTGAAACAACTAATTTGCACTGAATTCTCCTCAATCCTCAAAACCGATTCTTGATGCAATGGTGAAATTTTCAAATGCTCTCTCTCGATTCTCTCCAATGCTGGCCCAAAAAATGATCTGAATCCAATGCATATGTTATATAGAGTTGGTTAGAACTCTCTAGAAAGTTCTGTAACAACCTGAATGAGAAATTGAAAATCTCATCCCCTTTAAAAATCTCATATGCAAAAGTCATGCATTGCCCTGTTCTAGCTCACTATCTGGCTTGAATTTCTCTCCTCATGATATTTTGAAGTGAATAGGATGTGCAATTCCCTTGTTTTTGATCCCATGGCCATGTATTGATGTGTTACTTCCTTCTTAAGTAACAAACAGGAACCACATGCAAATGACCTCAAATACAAAATTTGGTAATGTCATCATCTTTAAAATGTATTTTCTGATCAATTTGGTATATAACATTGCTTGGTTTGGCCATAAAATCAAGAAATCCCATTTTTGCCTTTTAAATGACTTTAATTTCTTCATTTAAAAGCCATTTCAAACCAACTTCTCCTATGAGCCAATTCAAAGCCTCCTTGATGCATAGTCAATGTTAAAACCCTATTTTGAGCAACTTTCTAGTTGAACAATTTTCCATTTGAGGCCCCTAAGTTGGAGATTTGGACCCATGCTTGAGAATGACCTATAATCACCAATACCCAAAATACCCCTGGATTGCAAAGATCATAACCTGAGTTCTACAAATCCTCTTGAGGACTTCTAGTACTCTATGGAAATCTATGATCAATATCTACAACTCTTATTTTGGCCAAGAATCCATTTGAAAACTCCTTGAAGGGAAAAAGTTGCTTGGAAGTCAAGTGACTTTCACAGATAAATTTCCGTGTCCTCTAGTGACCTGTAATTTGCAAAGACCATAACTTGAGTTCTACAAATCTTCTTGAAGAATTATAGTACTCAAATTAAAGGTATTGAGAAGCTCTACAAGTTTAATGTTGGCCAAAGCTCCATTTGAAACGTGTATTTTGACTTATGTGGCTTTGAAGTTAGGCACTAAACAGGGGATTTTACACTAAAACCCTAATTTAGCAACTTCCCACATTCTTGATCTTTCTTTGCTTAACCTTGGCACAACACCACACATGTATCAACATACCAATTCATGAATCCCATGACCTCAAGGTAGGCTTTGATGCTCTCCAACTACTCAATTGAATTAGGGTTGACCCAGATGAAACCCTAGTTGACTGCACCTCAACCGAGGCTCTCATACTTGAATCAATGACTTGCCTCAGCTTCAATAAGGCCCTCTAGACATCCCATGAGATCCGTACACACCTCACATTCACATCCCATGTTTCTCATCCCACTGATGATTCTCAATATTCCTCAGGATAGGAGCAAAACCCACATGTAGGCACTCAAACTTCTCAAGACTTCAAATCCCTTCTTTATGGCTTGGATGACTTTCACACTTGGATAAGACCTCTTGCTAGGCTCTTCTCTTGATAGACACCCTTGATCCCTTGTTGGAGGCATGTTATGCTATGATATGCCAATGATTGAACTATGTACATGATGTAACTATGCAAATGAAATGCAATGAAACATAAATCAGGCAAGAAAAGGTTGAGCAAATTTTGGGGTGCAACAGACATGTTTTGGCCACTTAACCAATTATTTGGATTTTTCAACTTTTACACCTTTGAAAATCTTCTTTTTCAAGCCATTTCAAACCAAGTCTTGCTATGAGCCCAATCAAACCATCATGAATTCTTGGTTAGCCTAAAAACCCCATTTTGAACAACTTTCATGTTGAACAAAAATCCATTTGACAAGTGCAAGTTGGAGATTTTGACCTATGATTGAAAATAGCTTATAATCTCACTTTCCCAAAATACCCCTGACTTGTAAACCTCATAACTTGAGTTCTAAAAATCATATGGAAGACTTATAGTACAATTTAGAAATCTAATATCATGAGGAACAACTTTCATGTTGGCCAAAAGTTCAGGTGAAACCTCCTTCTAGGTCAAAAATAGCTTTGAAGTCATATGATTTTCACAGACAAATTTCAGAGGCATCTGAGGACTTGTAACTTGTCTAGACCATAACTCGAGTTCTATAAATCCCCTTGAGGACTTATAGTACTAAAATTAAAGGTATTGAGATGCTCTACAAGTTTCATGTTGGCCAAAGATCCATTTCAAACTTGCATCTTGACTTATGTGGTCTTGAAGTTAGGCACTAAACAAGGGATTTTACACTGAAACCCTACTTCAGCAACTTCCCACACTCTTGACCTTTCTTGACTTGATCTTGGCACAACACCAAAAATGTCTCATCATATCATTTCATGAACTCCATGACCCAAAAGTAGGCTTTGATACTCTTCAATTGCACAGTTGACCTAGGATTGACCCAGATGAAACCCTAATTGCTTGCACCTTAACTGTGGCTCTTGCATTTGACACAATGACTTGATAGAGCTCTCCCATGGCCTTCTAGGCATTCTATGAGCTCCATACACATCCTCTTCTCACATTCAACACCTCACATCCCTCTGATGGTCTTCAATTGATCCTCAAGTTAGGAGAAAATCCACATGCAAACATTTAGACCCTTAGGCACTCAAATCACCTCCTGATAACTTTAATAACTTCTCAATCTTGAATAAAACTTCTTGCTAGGCTTCTCTTGCTAAGAATCACACTTGATCCCCTTCTATATGAATGATATCATGATATGAAAATGATATAACTATGCAAATATGAATGCAAATGAAACATAAACCAGGTAAGAAAAGGTTGAGCAAATTTTGGGGTGCAACAGCTGCCCCTATTCAAACGGCTTGGACCCGACTGGGTGAAGAGCGAACGGCCTTCAAACCATCGAAGACGGTTGAATACCAAGAAACCCGGAAATTTTCCAACCGCAGACGTAAGCCGCGAAAACTGCTTGTGGGAACAACATCCATTACACTGAGTTCAGTTGTTACGGCAACAACTGATCAATCATCTGATAACACCTTGGATTTCAACATCAACCCCCTGTGTGACGTCACAGGCATCGAATTAACTTTGCAAGAAACAACTCCGTCCACAACTGGACTAAAATCGTCAACATGAGGAGAGACTCCATCACCATAGGTACAACTTCGTTCACCATTGGACTAAATTCGTCAACACGAATAACAATTTCTATCAATCACAAGTAACAACCTCGTCAACACGGATAACAATCTCTAGCGACTCCACTGGGGACAACTCCGTCAATCACAGTTAATGACTCCGTCAATACGGGCAACAATCACTGTCAACACAGGCACAATCTCTGTCAATCATAGGTACGATTCCGCCAACACGGATAACAACCATCATCAGCACGGGTAACAATCACTGTCAACACAGGCACAATCTCTGTCAATCACAGGTACGATTCCACCAACACGGATCACAACCACCGTCAGCACGGGTAACAATCACTGTCAACACAGGCACAATCTCTGTCAATCACAGGTACGATTCCGCCAACACGGATCCGCTCGAAGAATACTTTGCTGGGGAATACGAAAAACTTAAACCAACAATCTGTGGGGAAAAAAACCTACTGGGGAAATCACTAGCGATAACTCCAAAATTTTGAGCCATGAAATCTTTTAACACTGACGTAACAGCAAATCCGGGAATATTTCCGAATAGAAACTTAACCAAGCAACTCTGTTAGGGGATGAACATTATCATCACCTATCTCACGCTGAGAATTTGAATATCTAGAAATTCTTCCGAGCAAGAATCTCACTCCTCTGCAAGGAATAACACCTTAAACCAAAGAGGTAACTAACCTGGCTTATGTTCTAAAATGTGTATGTTTGACAATGGCTTAATGCTCCATACGGCATGGAAATGCTACGCGTTTGGGTAAATGCAAATATGATGATATATGCACAATGCAAAGATGCCAAGAGGCGCTTCAGCAAAATAAATGCCGAAGACAAAGCCCAATCCGCTGGGGATGGACGGGTATCACAAAGCATTTCAGCAAAATAAATGCTGGACAGGTGAAACCAACTCTGCTGGGGATAACCATCCTTTTGGGGAATGGCTCACAAGCTTGAAATTACGAACTCTGCGAATGATGTTCATCCTGTCGGAGGAAAAACAACCTGATAGGGAGAAGGAAAAACAATCCTGCGCGGGGATAATCTTTCTGAATCACTGATCACCTAATCATGCTCTATGGGGATTAACAATGTTGTTGGGGATCCTCAGCTAGGAATCGATTCGTACTCTGATTGTACTCTGCGAGGACTCTCTCTGGGGAGTAAATGCGCTCATAACCAACCCCGGGAATGCACACTCCGCTGGGGATATCAAATCTTGCCTCGTGGGGGATGACTTTATCCTACCGAATAAGTCAATCTTGAATTGTTGAGGATAATCTGATCCTGCTCTGAAGCAATCCCAACTCTCTAGCGATAAAACTTCGACTTCCATCTGCCCGGGATGAAGAGAAAATTCCATTTGCTGAGAAGTGATACAATCATTAGGTCACGGGACTCTGGCTGGGGAAACACAAATTCCTTGACTGTTTGCTTCAAAGGTGAGAACCCTGCAAAACACAAATGAGACAGAACAAATCGATACAACAAGATCTATCCCGGTTAGTATCTGTGACATTCATTCAGTCAATTCGAAGTTTTAACAATTATTGGCAAGGGCCAGCAAGTTTATGTACATGCAAGTTCATCAAAAACATCGGCGTTTTTCACAAACAAAACAGTAAAGAATAAGCACCAAATACTGAATAATATGCTTTATTGACAACGGGCCTGTAAATAGGAAAAATTTTGTACACTGGATGTAACTCCTGAAAAGAGGAAGTTACGCACAAACAAAATACAAATATACAGAAGCACAAAGAAAATTTGTATACATGTCGCCAACGTGGTACAGACGAACACCATGAGCTGATCCTCTTATGACTCGCCTGACTCTGACGCTTTCCCGATACTCGATCTTCGGAAGAGATTGTTTTGGATATACGACCCTCAGGTACTCCCAAACCACTAAGCAATGTAGTATCAAACTCGGACCGCAGTCATTTGCTTTTTCAAATCCCTAACTTTTGCGTGAACCACCCTTTGTGGGTTTTCAATTCACCGGGATACCCTTTTTTTGCCGGAGTTGCCCTTTTCAGGTTTTCAACTTCACAGGTGTACATTTTTTCAATTTTATCCCTAACTTTTGCCCGAACCTTTGTTCTTTTCTATGGTTCGCCGGAATGCCCCATTTTTGCCTGGACTCTCTTTTTTCTGTCCAGCGGGTCTATTTAAGCAAATTATTTTTTAACTGCGTCCGAGTGAACAGGGGATGTAAAATCCTCGCCATCCATGGTGGATAACAATAAGGCTCCTTCAGAGAAAACCTTTCTCACGACATATGGACCTTCATAGTTGGGAGTCCATTTGCCACTGTGATCTGATTATGGTGGGAGAATCTTTTTCAGCACAAGATCGCCCGTCTGAAAGCTTCAAGGACACACCTTTTTATCATAAGCTTTCTTCATCCGGCTTTGATACAGTCAACTGTATGCTAGAGAAGCCAATCTCTTCTCATCCATCAAACTGAGCTGATTCAGTCTATCTTTCACCCATTCTGCCTCGTCAAGTTGGACATCGCGCAAAACCCTCAAAGAAGGAATCTCAACCTCCAATGGTAGGACAGCCTCCATACCATATACCAATGAAAAAGGAGTCGCCCCAGTTGATGTGCGTATCGTCGTACGATAACCGTGCAAAGCAAAAGGCAACATGTCATGCCAGTCCTTGTAGGTCACAACCATCTTCTGAACGATCTTCTTTATGTTTTTATTGGCCGCTTCGACAGCACCATTCATCTTGGGCCGATAAGGAGAAGATTTGTGATGTTCAATTTTGAAATTCTGGCACAATTCCTTCATCATCTTTTTATTCAAATTTGAACCGTTGTCAGTGATAATCCGCTCTGGGATTCCATATCTGCAGATAATATCCTTCTTGATAAATCTGGCTACCACATGTTTGGTAACATTATCATACGATGCCGCTTCAACCCATTTGGTGAAGTAATCAATAGCTACCAAGATAAAACGATGTCCGTTGGATGCAGTGGGCTCAATTTTCCCAATCACATCAATTCCCCACATGGAAAACGGCCAAGGTGATGACATAACGTTCAGAGGGCTCGGAGGCACATGAATCTTGTCCGTAAAAATCTGGCATTTATGACACTTCTTTGCAAATTTGAAACAATCTGTTTCCATTGTCAGCTAGTAGTACCCTGCTCGTAATAACTTTCTCGTCATTGCATGTCTGCCGGCATGCGTGCCAAATGTGCCTTCGTGGATTTCTTCCATGAGCAAATTAGCCTCTTTCTCATCCACACACCGCAACAACACCAAGTCGTGGTTTCTTTTGTACAAAACACCATCCGGATTCAAATAGAAGTTGCCAGCCAATCTCCTAAGAGTCTTCTAATCACGACTGGATGCCCCAGCCGGATACTCTTGGTTCTTCAGGAAATTCTGGATATCATAATACCATGGTTTGCCATCGGAAGCTTCCTCAATGGCGAATATGAAAGCGGGCCTATCAAGGCGAGAGATAACTATCCTGGGAGCCTCATTCCAGAAGTTAACTTTATACATTGACGACAACATCGCGAGAGCGACTGCCATCTGATTTTCCGCTCGTGGTACATGGTGCAATTCCACCTTGTCAAAGAAAGGTAACAACCTCCTTGCATAATTCATATAGGGTATCAGATTGGGCTGACGAGTCTCCCATTCTCCCTTGATTTGATTCACAACTAGAGCAGAGTCTCCGTACACACCAAGATTTTTAATTCTCAGATCAATAGCTTCTTCGAGCCCCATAATGCACGCTTCATATTCAGCCTCATTGTTGGTAACTGGAAAGGTCAATCTAGCAGTGAATGGGATGTGCGACCCATGGGGAGTAGTAATGATTGCCCCTATTCCACTTCCGTATGAATTAACGGCACCGTCAAATATCAATTGCCATTTGGAACCCAGCTCTGGACCTTTATCAGGCAACGGCTCCTCACAGTCCTTCATTTTTAAGTACATGATATCCTCGTCAGGAAAATCAAACCTCATCGGCTGGTAATCATCAATTGGTTGCTCAGCTAGGTACTCTGACAGAACGCTACCTTTAATAGCCTTTTGAGAAACATACTGAATATCGTATTCTGTCAATACCATCTGCCATCGGGCAATTCTTCCAGAAAGTGCTTGCTTTTCAAACACGTATTCGATCGGATCCATCTTTGAAATTAGCATGGTTGTATGATTTAGCATGTATTGCCTCAAACGTTTGGCAGCCCAAGCTAGTGCACAACACGTCTTTTCGAGCATTGAGTAACGGGACTCACAATCTGTGAACTTTTTACTCAGGTAGTAAATCGCATGCTCTTTACGTCCAGTCTCGTCATGTTGACCGAGAACACAACCCATACTTTTCTCAAGAACCGTCAAATACATAATCAATGGTCTCCCGGCTACTAGTGGTATCAATATTGGAGGTTCCTACAAATATTCTTTTATCTTTTCAAATGCCTTTTGACAATCTTCATTCCAGGTCACAGCCTGATCTTTTTTCAACAACTTGAATAATCGCTCGCACGTGGCCGATATATGAGATATGAACCAAGCAATATAGTTCAATCTCCCTAAAAAGCCATGAACCTCTTTTTCTTTTTTCGGCGTTGGCATTTCTTGTATTGCTTTTATCCTAGCAGGATCAACTTCAATTCCTTTTGGGCTCACAATAAACCCCAATAGCTTACCAGATCTCACCCCGAAGGTGCACTTATTAGGATTCAGACTCAGCCTGAATTTCCTAAGCCTCTTGAACAATTTCAGAAGATTGACCAGATGCTCCTCTTCCGTCTGGGACTTGGCAATCATATCATCAACATAGACTTCGATATCTTTATGCATCATGTCATGAAAGAGTGTTGTCATAGCTCGCTGATATGTTGCCTCGGCGTTCTTCAAACCAAAGGGCATCACTTTGTAGCAGAACGTTCCCCACGAGGTGATAAAATTTGTTTTCTCCATATCATCCGGCGCCATCTTTATCTGATTATAGCCCGAAAAGCCGTCCATGAAGGAAAACACGGAGAATTGAGCGGTGTTGTCGACCAGCACATCAATATGAGGAAGCGGAAAGTTGTCTTTTGGGCTCGCCCTATTCAAATCTCGATAGTCCACGCACATCCGCACCTTACCATCTTTCTTTGGTACAGGTATTATATTGGCGACCCATGATGGATAAGTTGTAACGGCCAGAAAACCGGCGTCCCACTGTTTCTGAACCTCCTCTTTAATTTTCACAGCCATATCTGATCGAGTTCTTCTGAGTTTCTGCTTAACCGGCGGACATTCCTCACGCAATGGTAAACGATGAACCACCATATCAGTATCCAACCCATGCATATCTTCGTAAGACCAAGCAAAGATATCACTATACTCTCGAAGCATCTCGATAAGCCTTTACTTGATATCACTTTGCAGTGCAGCCCCTATCCGGATATTCCTGACAACCTCTTCGGACCCCACGTTGATAATTTCAATTTCCTCCTGATGAGGCAGAATGATTCTTTCTTCTTGTTTCAAAAGTCGAGTCAGCTCTTCTGATAAGTCATTATCCTCAACAATCTCTTCTTCTGCTTGAAATATCGGGTGCTCGAAGTTGAAGCGAGTCATAGGAAGTTCGTGATCGGTGTCGTCTGAAATATGAATCCTGCAATGAGAATGGTTAAATGTTTCAAATAATGCAAATAAAGCACATAACCACATTGCCATTTTATTGTGAAAGAAAAAATAGGAAAAACAAGGATCACAAAATTTGCATGAGAAAAACGCCTTTATTAATGATTAAACAAAGTACACACATAAGCAGGTAGCCCTAAAAACAGAATCACTATGCCCCGGGTAGGACACAGGATTATACAATAATTGAGAAAACAAATCATTACTGTTTTGTAATCACTAGGACAAGTTCCTGGATACACCAGTTGCACAGACTCTGTCCTGGCACGCCGGGCTTGATCCACGAGTCCATATCGCAGTCACTATCTCCGTCTTCAGCATCGGAAACAGCATTAATTGTTTCATAACAGACTCCACCTGGAGTGATCACCACTGGTCCTTTGAACTTTGGCATGCCTGATGCGGAAGATGACGACGTCGGGTGATACCCCAACCCAAACTTGTCCATCTTGACAGGAATTTCCAAGACTTGGCCCCATCCTTTGGTTGCCCCAGCCTGAACCACTGCCTGAGCATCTTTGTAAGAAGACATGGCCACCTCTGGCCCTTTGCTAGTAACATGAGACTTGTCCTTGATCTGCAACCCTTCAAAGGCTTGGCATGGCGTCTCATGGATCTCCCCATCCACTTCGACGTACTTGAATGACGAAAGATGACTAACCAAAATGTCCTCCTCTCCGCAAATAGTAACAACACTGTCCTCGACCATGTATTTAAGTTTCTGATGCAGTGTGGACATCACGGCACCTGCAAAATGTATCCATGGTCGCCCAAGTAAGCAGCTGTAAGCGGGATGTATGTCCATGGTGTAGAACACAGTGTCAAACACTTCCGGCCTGACCTTGAGTGGCAACGTTATGGACCCAAACACCGACCTTTTGGTCCCATCAAAAGCCCTCATGACCAAGTCACTTGGCGTGCATATGATTCCTCGGACATCTAGCTTCATCATAGCCTTCTTAGGCAACACATTCAAAGATGATCCGGTGTGTACAAGAACATGCGACATAACAGTGCCCCGACATTCCACTGAAATGTGCAAAGCCATATTATGGTCCCGACCTCTAGGCGTCAAATCAAAGTCAGTAAATCCCAGGTTGTGTCCGGCATTCACATGCGCTAGTACCCCCTCAAGCTGATTGACAGTTACTTCTTGAGGTACAAAAGATGTGTCCAAGATTTTCAACAAGGCATTCCGATGAGCCTCGGAACAAAGCAACAAGGATAGGATAGAAATTTTTGAGGGCATCTGTTGCAAGTGCTCCACAATCTTATAAATACTTTTGCGAATCAGCCTCATAAACTCTTCTACATCCTTGATTGACGTTTCTTTCTCTTTCGTCTGGGACTGTCCTCCTTCATTCAGTTTGGCTTTGCCTTTAGCAATCCTCTCAGCCTCGATTTCGGGTGAAGTGAAAATTCTACTACTGCGGGTCATGCCTCCCGCTCCAACAAGATTACCCACTGCCCCTGCCGGCTGGCTATCCATATTAATCTTTTCCCCGTTGCAAAAAGCTTCCAACCCATAATTCCACGGAATGGCTTTCGTACTTTCATAAGGAACAGGCCCTGCTTTCGTTATCGTGATAGTTGGCCGCTTGGCGGGTGCGGATATCGTAATAGTCTTTCGTGGAATTGTAATTGTCGCGACCTCACCCTGCTTTTCACAGTTTACCTCACCAGGTTTCTCAATAGCAGCACGGTCAAACTGTAAAGTTCCCTCATCAATCATGGTCTGAATACCTCTCTTCAAATCAATACAGCCCTCTGATCGGGTCCAACAATCCAAACAATACTCATCACATCCGGGGAATACCCCTCCTTTCAACAATCTGCTTTTAACATAGCTTAAAGGTGTCTTCAGATCATTTACGTCCATAACCAAATCCAAATCTTCTTTTGTCAGAATAGCATTCGCTCCATGATTCGGCATTGGTTTCTGTACAATATTGGGACCATCATGACTGAAGTTAATGACTTTACTATCAATCAAATCTTGGACTTTGTGTTTAAAAGCATGACAACTCTCGATATCATGTCCGGGTGCTCCAGAATGAAATTCACACTGCATATTAGTATCATACCCGTAAGGAAGCGCTCCTGTGGGTGGGTCCAACATTCTCTTCTCAACCAGATTCAAACTTAACAGCGTCTGAAGCAGTTCTGCATACGTTGACAGAGGCGTATCAAATACCCTCTTTGGCTTCCCATTCTGGATCCTTCTCTGAGCAGGATTATACCTTTGTTGTTTCTGTTGTCGTTGTTGTCATTGTTGTGGTATAGGGATCGTCACACTAGCAACCTGTTGTTGAATATACTGATTCCTACCTCTACCTCGTCCTCGACCACCATACACTGCGCTGGCGTCTCCTTGTCTTTTACCACCAAAAACCTTTTTTGCACCTCCTGCTGAAGTCGATTCACCGGCTTGAATCTTACCAATTTTGATGCCATTTTCAATCCGTTCTCCCATGAGTATCATGTCAGAGAAACTACCCATCGAGCAATTGAGCAATTTATCATAATACATTCCAGAGAATGTTCCAACAAAAATATCAATCAATTCCCTTTCAACCATAGGTGGGTGTACCCTTGCCACCAGATCACGCCAACGCTGGGGCATACTCCTTGAAACTCTCCCCATTCTTCTGTGAAAGGCTTTGAAGCTGGACCCTGTTTGGCACAATATCACTGTTGTATTGGTAGTGTCTGACGAAAGCATCAGCCAATTCTTTCCAACTTCCGATCTGTGCAGGCTCTAGTCCCATGTACCATTCCAGCGATGGTCCTGACAAACTATCTTGGAAAAAATGCATAAGCATCTTCTCATCATCAGAGTAAGCAGACATCCTCCGGTAGTATGAACGCACATGAACCTGTAGGCATGTATCCCCTTTATATTTATCGAAAGTGGGAGCTTTGAACTTCAATGGCACTCTCAGCCCAGGAACCAGCCCCATGGTAGCCATGTCCAAACCTGCAGAATTTTGATTAGCTATACCTCTTATCTGCTCTCCAGCATTTTAATCCTCCGATCATTCTTAGTGGGACCCTCAAAACCCATGCCTTGCCCAGAAAAGGCATCTTCCTAACGATCTCTATTCCAGTACGGACCCTCATTACCATATCCGTCATAAGCAGCATTACGACCATGACCATGACCACTTTGGAAAAACCTGGGGTCATACCTCAGATTGTCAAGCTTTTGATTAGCAGCCACTGTCCCAAAGCTAGTATTGAAAGGACCCATCCCAGCACCATTGGTATTCACATTGCCAAACCCAACATTGACGTAGCCATTATTACCATAACCTTGATTGTTATCACTAAACCCTCCGTTGCCGAAGCCCTGATTATTAAAACCATCATTGCCATCCCGATTGCCAAAGCCAAAACCCTGATTGTTGTCACCGAAACCAGTATTGATACCAATATTCCTGTTGGTTTCCACGTTCCCATTAACATTATCAGCATTTTTGTTACCAGCGTTGCCGTTGCCGTTGTCAGTACCCGTCTCACCAGCATTTAGTATCACTTCCTCCCTACGAGGAGTCTTAACATGAACAGAGTTATATTCAGTATTACCAGCCGCTCGCGCCAGCAGCGGTTGCACCAGAGTTTGAAGATGTTCCTGGCCCTTAGCCACAACCTCCATAGTCTGCATGAATTGGGCCAACCTATCTCGGATCTCCTACATCTCAGACTGTACCTGATCCATGATCTTCTTATTGTTGCTTCTTGTAGCGTACCGGTGAGTTCTTTGTTCGTCAATCTTGAAACAACCTGTAAGACGCAGGAGATAAGATTTGAGCTCAAAAAAGGTACGTGCCATGCAATATGAAGATGCAAATGCACACGTGTAAATATGCAACAGGTTAATTCCCCCCCCCCCCCCCCCGATTCTAGTTCCGGAGAAGAAGCCATAACGACAATGGAGTCCCAAGTAAGCAAACTCAGAATCAGAAACCTCATACATAAACAAATGCCCAGAGGCAGAGTACAAAGATACAACTGAAAAGACCTAGGCCAACAAGCCTGGCGATGGTCAAAATACAATCACGAATAACAAACTACAAGAGAAAAACAAAGATAAATTAGGACGGATGGCGCGCCCGGACATCTCCCAATAGCCTCAACGTCTCCGGATGACCTGGTCTGGAGATCAGTTCCTGTATCAGTAATGCGTGTCGCCTAACAGTGGATCTCAGCTTTTTGGCATCCTCTACACAGGCTCCCTTGCCAAAACACTCATCCAGCCTGCATCTCTTGAAGCCAGCCTTCAGTTCACAACCCCTCGTTCCTTTGACCACATTGCTCACTCTAAGCTCAGCATCACGTCTAAGAGATGCCTCTTCAGCAATCTTCGCATCCTTATCGCTGAGCTGCTCCTCTAACTGGGAAATCTGAAGCTTCAACTCATCTTCACGCTCCTTCAGGGCTAGTAAGTGTGGCATTCCATAAAAATTCCCATTTGGAAAGTCGAGAATAAGCCTTATTCAAAAGCTCTTTCTTAGTAGCAAGCACACTACTAACACCATTCAGGGCTACTCCCACCTTCTCTCTCCTGTTGGTCTCTTCAGTCAAATTTGAACCCAACCTATTAATCATCTCAGTCTGCTTCTTCAAAGTGAAGGTTGCCTCATTCTTCTCATGCCGGAGCTGGAAGATCTCTTTCTCTAACTCTTCATTTGCTCTTTACAACTCTTCCTTTTTAGCCAGCAGCTTGTTATACTTCTCAATCTCTACTGAAGTAGGTTCCTCAATCACCGGAAGACATAAAGGTTCTATAGCAGGATATGGCATCAAAGAAGTCCTAACTCTCTCCTGGATCCAGAGTCGATAAGGATTATAAACTCTACTGTCACTCTTGCCAAGCAATGTCTTTCCTCTTCTGTGAATATTACCCCAAGCATGCCTCAATCTGCCCAAAACATCTCCATCTAATAAACCCGTGAGATACAGAGATTCATGTATCTCGTCTTCAACCGAAGAGTCCCTCAAAGCATAGCCAAATTGTCTCACAAGAAGAGAAGGGTTATAGTTAATACAACATTTCCGTCCAATCAAAGGAACGTTCGGAAAGCCACTACAACTATATATAATATTCACTCCGAGCAGGTTCCGATCAAACCAAACAATGTTCTCAGCACACAATCCCATCAATCTGGAAGACCACTCTAAAGTACCAGCATTATCAACAAAAGGTCCCGTCTTAGGAAGATGTCCCTGAAACCACCTGTATAGAAGAGGTACATAATAAGAATAAAGAAAGAATAAAGAAAGCATCTGAGTCAACAAAATCAGGAAAGTTTGGGAACAATACAATCCCATAAATGCAAACAACCAGAATAGCATTGAAGACAATCCAACATCCATCCTTCGCGCACTGCGTAGCCTTCTCAACCAAGCAAGAAAGATGAAAACCATAAGCTCCATTCAGCTTGACCAAACCTCCGGGGAACTCAGAAGCATCTAAACTAACAATCTCAGCAAGCTTAGCCAACTCAGGCTCAGTATCCTCGTGAATAAAAGGCATCTGATCTAACACAGGCACTCCTAGCATATCAGAATATTCCTCCAACATAGGGGCCAAAATATAATCAGGGAACAAGAAGCATCTCAACTGAGGCTCGTAAAACTGCATCAAGGTATACAATCCAGTCATCTCAAACACAAAAGGTCTGTACAATAAACTGAGCAGTTTCCCATAAGACTCTCTAAACTCAGCCCTCACTCTCTGATCTGCTAGAGCAACCAACCGCAATAAGGAACTGATATCTCGAGAAGGCAACCTGTAAGCAACTGTTCACTTCATGGACTCCATGTCTGGCAAGGAGAACACTAGAACCTGAGGGGAAAAAGCACACCTGCAACATAAATACACGTTAATGAAATGCAAACATGAAAATGCAGATGCATATGCAAATAGGGGATCAAGTGCAATGATGAAGAACTGTGTTGTGCTGTACTGCAGCTTGAGAACCATCAGATCTTCTCCTCAAACCAAACTAACCACAAAAGAACCCTCACAACCAATTCTCACTGGCAGAGACAAACCAGGTATTCTGAGGCCAGAGTTTTCCTGCAAAAAGACCCACCTACCCCTCACAGGTATGTACTTAACTCGCAGACGAGGTACGACATCCTATGCGGTCATCAGTGTCACAGACTTTCAAGAGCAATAATACGATACCCAGAAGGTGTGGCATCATCATCCCTTGAAGAGGCCTCACTTAGCCGAATCCCAAATGATAGGTTCCCAGAGTCGACAACCCTCAAATCCAACAACCTGTCGAGCCCAAAGGGCCAGGCAAGATGCCATCAAAGAGAATCTCGTCTGAGTGTAAATTTTGTAGCTAGCTGGTGCGAGCAAAGCAAGTAGGCTAACCACTACTCTCTACTTCTAAGTCTATGTGCACTCAAGCCAAGGTCCGGCTTATCTCTCAAACTAACCCTCTACCCACAGCACAACAACAATAATATATAGTATTGAAAGTAAAGACAGAAAGATAAATACATACAAAACCCCAGACAGGAAAACAAAAGCTAGGATTGACTCGCATAGGGAACCGTTAGAGTCCCCAACAGAGTCGCCAGCTGTCGCTACTGCGAAAATCGGCGCCGGCTATGACAGAAGAGTCGCCACCGTGCGTTATTTATCCCAACAGAGGGAAAGGAAACGCTCAGAGTAAACCTGACGCAAAGAGGGAAAGGAATGGTCATCGCAACCAAATCCTGGATTCGGGAGTCGGTTACGCAAGGGGAAGGTATTAGCACCCCTCACGTCCGTCGTACTCGACGGGATCCACGCTTGTTTTCTATCTAAGGGTGTGTTTATCTATCTACTCTAAAAGGTCTGGTCTAAAAAGAAAAGAAAATGACTCGGCAATGTATCACACTTTATGCCTACGTATTCCCGTCTGGAATGAGAAATCAGAGTAAACGTAGTTTGCCTAACTACAGGTTATGGGGGAAGGTTGCTCGCCGAGATGTCGCATCTCGTGCCTACGTACTTTCATACGGCATGAAAGATCAGAACAAACGTAGTTCGGGCTACAGATGACACAAGCTTGTCTGACAGTTTTTTATCTCCTTAAGAAAGGGTTTTCTTGATTAAGGGTCCAAGAGGACAAAAACAGAGTTTGAATGTTTGTTTTCAGTCTTTTATGCAAGAACTGTTTTTTAGGATGTTCGCAATCTCAGTCGCACTAGAGACTATGACCCAGGAGTGAACACTTCGTATGTCACCCAAAGGGTACCACACTAACATCCAAATTACTGGAGAGAGACCCTCCACCAACCTTTTCCCAGATAGCTTAAGGCTCGTAACGTACGACTTCAATTAACCTTATTACTGTGTTTTTGAATTGTTTTGAGATAAGACACCCTAAAACTATGGTTGAAAGGGAAATCTACCTAATGTTATCATGCATGGTTCAAAACCTAATGTTTGTCATAATTCCCTCTTGCACAGAGGAAATCAGAGATCCTAGGAGAAACAGCAAAAGAAAGCAAGCAGTAAATAGTAAACAGTAAAATGCATGCTATGCAACAGTACAAGCGAGGCAAGGGAGTCCAGCTCAACCTCAAACCTAAGAAAACAACAGGCATGGGGAGACAAGCTCCACCTTAAACCTAAAGGTAAGCAACACAAGCAAACAGACAATACAACAAAAGAAAAAAAGCAGAGGAAGCAGCCCAAGGAGCAGCAACAATCTTCTACAGACAGCAATCTTCAACCTTCAACAACAGCTCTGACCAGCAAAGTTGAATTGACAGCAGAGAATCTTCATCTTCAAGCTAGGTCCTATCTTCAAGATTCTTCAATATTCATCTTCAAGCTCTAGCAAGCCCCACAAGAAGAGAAATCACCATTGAGATCAGATTACAATGTTAGAAAACCTGATGAAAACCAAAGGAATTCATTAGGAACCAACATGAAAAGAAAGTGCATCCTCAAAAGTTCTACTCATTAAGGCATGCCACTCATCCCTCCAAAGGAGAGATGGAGCTTCCTTAAGAGGACTTTGTATCATAGGATGAGGATAGAAGCAAACAATGCATTCTATGTTTGATGAAAGAAGAAAGACTAGTTCTAATGGCTCTTACTAAAACCCTAATCCTACAAGCTTTTGAAAAGCTCCTAAAAGAGGAAGAAAACTTCAACTCCAAGCTCCACAAGCCAAGCCACAACAGTTACAAGATGTCCAGAAGCTCCTCCAAGAAGGAATCTAAGCACTTCAAGCTCCAAAGTCACCAACAAGACCAAACAAAACAAGCCACCAAAGATAGAACACCACAAGCACAAGTAACTTGCAAAATACAATTAAAATAGAAAACAAATTTGTAAAATTTTATTAAATTTCCTAGGGTAACATACATGTTTTAACAATCTAAGGTTAAAATATTAAAGCCTATATCAACGTCTAAGTCATCTAAACAATTCCTAAATTGAAATAGGTCAAGGGGATCCACAAGTTTGGGAAGGTTCTAAACTCAACACCTAAAACAGAATCTAAAGTTGTCTTCAAATTCTAACAAAAATTCTAAGGGATCATGAATATCTACCCTAAAACATACTAAAAAATCTCAGCCAGAACTAACACCAATTTTGAGAACAAAATTCAACAAAACAGATGAACAAATATGCAAATATTAAAGAATTAAACAAAATAAGAAAAATCAAATAAAATTGAAAAATGCATGAAAATGCATTTTATTGATTTCAAAAAATCACAAATTCTCTCAAGATCATGGAGGTATTTTTAAAATAATTTTTGGATCAAGAATGAATTTATTATGATTTTTAGAACCAATAAAGCATTTAAAATAATCAAAAATGAAATTAAATAAATCAAACTCTGAAATAAATCCATGGCCGTGGGATTGGTTGACAAGTCAAGGATCTGAGCGTATGAGATGAAGCCACGTCAATTAGTAGAACGGCTGCGTTTTGGATTCAAAATTCCAACTCTCAAATTATAACGCATCCATTGGATCTGGTGGTCAGTCAAGGTCAAAGTGAGATCTAACGGTCCAAAGTTCATCTTCTCCACAATTAAGCCTGGCCGGATAGAGAGCACTCATGGTGGCTGGAGAAGACTCCGGTTGTCTTCTCCGGCGAAGGTCAAGTTACAGTCAACCAAAAATCACAAAGTCTATATCAATTTCACTCAGTTTTTCACGAGGATTTCAAATCTCCAACTCAAATTATCCAACTCTCAATAGGTACTAAAACACGAAGCAAAGTTCAAAAATGGCATCCAGATCAAACATCATCAATTGCCAAATTAAGATCATAGAAATCATCCTTATGCTACACTGATCATCCTGATCTAATCAACTTGCTCTAACTCCTCATGAATCAAGAGATTCAAATCAAAACAGAAATGCTATGTCATGATCAACCATCACCAAATGCTTCCAAACTGATCCTAAAACGATCTACATCTTGCCTAGATCCTAACCACAAGTTCAAATCTAACTACATTATGCTAAATCATGAGGAAATTTCAAGGTTACTAACCTGTTGTAGATCTAGTAACAGATGCACTTGGGGCTTGATTCTCCCTTCAAAACTCTCCAGATACGTTCAATGATGCACTAGGAAGAGTCTGCAACCTTCAATTTGCCTTGATCTTGCTCCAAACTGAAAATCTGATTTCTCTTGCTCCTCTTGAAAACTCAACTGCAATTTCAGTATTCTGCATGAAATGAATGCCAACCTTGCTCTAGAATCACTCCAATGAATATATAGAACCTTTCTATGGGCTTTTGTTGCTTGTTAGAAGCCCAATCCAGCCAATTGCATTTTCTGGTTTTCCTTCACATGTGCAATGTAACAGTCGTGCATTCTCACTTGTAACTTGTTCCAGAAGCTTCATTTTGCTTGCAAATTCCCTTGTGAACGAAATTGGAACCAGAGAGTAGCCTGAAATGTAATGATAAGGAACTTGGGTGTGTAACTTGCATTTGAAGCAACCATATGGCAACTTGTAAAACTTGGCCTATGCCCAAAAATCCACCAATGCCATTGTGCTTTAAATGAAATTTACAATCAAAATGAATATTTATTTGACATGTTTTGGTCACTTAACCAATTATTTGGATTTTTCAACTTTTAATCCTTTGAAAATCTTCTTTTTCAAGCCATTTCAAACCAAGTCTTGCTATGAGCCCAATCAAACCATCATGACTTCTTTGTTAGCCTAAAAACCCCATTTTGAACAACTTTCATGTTGAACAAAAATCCATTTGACAAGTGCAAGTTGGAGATTTTGACCTAAATGATTGAAAATAGCTTATAATCTTACTTTCCCAAAATACCCTGACTTGTAAACCTCATAAATTGAGTTATACAAATCAGATGGAAGACTTCTCATACAATTTAGAAATCTATGATCATGAGGAACAACTTTCATGTTGGCTAAAAGTTCAGGTGAAACCTCCTTCTAGGTCAAAAATAGCTTTGAAGTCATATGATTTTCACAGACAAATTTCAGAGGCATCTGAGGACTTGTAACTTGTCTAGACCATAACTTGAGTTCTATAAATCCACTTGAGGACTTGTAGTACTCAAGTTAAAGTTATTGATATGATATACAAGTTTCATGTTGTCCAAAGATCCATTTGAAACTTGCATCTTGACTTATGTGGTATTGAAGTTAGGCACTAAATAGGGGATTTTACACTGAAACCCTAATTCAGCAACTTCCCACACTCTTGACTTTTCTTGACTTGATCTTGGCACAACACCACAAATGTCTCATCATATCATTTCATGAACTCCATGACCCAAAAGTATGCTTTGATACTCTTCAATTGCAGAGTTGACCTAGGATTGACCCAGATGAAACCCTAATTGTTTGCACCTCAACTGTGGCTCTTGCATTTGACACAATGACTTGATAGAGCTCTCCCATGGCCCTATAGGCATTCTATGAGCTCCATACACATCCTCTTCTCACATTCAACACCTCACATCCCTCTTATGGTCTTCAATTGATCCTCAAGTTAGGAGAAAATCCACATGCAAATATTTAGACCCTTAGGCACTCAAATCACCTCCTAATAACTTTAATAACTTCTCAATCTTGAATAAAACTTCTTGCTAGGCTTATCTTGATAAGAATCACACTTGATACCCTTCTATATGAATGATATCATGATATGCAAATGATATAACTATGCAAATGAAACATAAACCAGGTAAGAAAAGGTTGAGCAAATTTTGGGGTGCAACAGAAGCCATGAAAGGGAAGGCTCTAAAACCCTAATCTAAAATAGAACCTATGATTATCTAAAAAATCAAGAGAAAATTCCTGAGGAAACATACATCTCTAATCTACAATCTAGCAAAAAATCAAATCCAAATTCAATACCAAATGGTCAAACAAAAATCAACAAACAGATGTATCAACTATGCAAAAATAAAGAAATATCAAAAATGAGAAAAATCAAATTAAATTGAAAAATCATCAAAAATTAAATCTAATAGCATAGAAAAATCACAAATTAAAAGAGGAGCATGAGCATATTTTTGGATTATTTTTTTGATCAAAAATGAAATTAAAATGAATTAAAGTATGAAAATGCAATTAAAATAATATGAAAATGAATTATGAAAAACAAATAAACTAGAAAATAACACATGTGTTGGATCAGTAGACTCAGTAATCTAATCTAAAGGCTCACACACGCTCCACCTTACACGCCATGTAGCTGCCAGGTCAATAAATGAAACGCAGCGTTTCACATTCAAAAGTTCAAATCCTCAGATTAAAACCCAGCCACACGATGAGCATACAAAGTCCTGATTCCAGTCAGATCCAACGCTTCACAACCTTCTTCTTCATTTGAATCCTCAGATGAAGGGAAGCTCTCAGACGGCGGTTGGAGATGACCTCCGGTCATCTTCTCCGGTGAGGATGTACTTACAGGTTATGGAAACTCAACAAACTTAACATCATTCCACTCCAAATTTCCTCCTGGTTCCAAATATCACCTTCAAATCCTCTAAATCCTACTAGATTTTAAAACACGAAGAAGATCTCAAAATGCACTTCAATCTGAACTCTCACTAAAACTCAAACTATTGGTATGAATGTAATCCTCATCTAACACTGATCATCACATGCTATTCCAATTGCATCAAAGCTTCAAGATCAAATTAATTCGCATCCAAACAGAAATTATGTCATCACCTAATTTGTCTCTAATCCTCAAATTTCTGATCCAAATTTCATCTATATCTCAAATCAAAACCTATCCACATACTAATCATGCCTAGATCATGCTACAATCAGTGTAAACTTGAAAACTACATACCTGACTTTGAGCTTCAAATTGAGGTATCTAGGGTACGATTCTGGCTTCAAAACACTGCAGATTCACTCAATGCTTGATGAGGAACGTGTTTGTAACTTCAATTTGCTTGGATCTGGCTTGAAACTGAAAACATGATTTTCAACTCTCTTCTTCAAGCTCTAACTTCAATCCTTGGTTTTGGTGCGAAATGATCTCCAAAATGGAGCAAAACCTCTTACAGGACTTAAATACAACCAGTTTGTGGGCTTTTAAGGTCCAATTGAGGCCCAACACAAAAAATCCATTCTTCAATTTTCTTTCACAAAACCAACCATGGTGTGCATGTGTTATAAGTTGAAACTTCCCTTAGAATCTTGCAATCAACTCCTTGTAGTCTGGTGAGGGTGTTTGGAGTGATTTGAGTGTTTGAACTTATCACAAAAACAAATTATGAAGTGTAACTTACTTGTGAAGTAACAAACCTTATCACCATGAAATTGACCTCAAATGGAAATTCTAAAATTGCCAAATTGTTTATAAT
Organism: Lathyrus sativus; assembly: GCA_963859935.3. Classification (NCBI taxonomy): domain Eukaryota; kingdom Viridiplantae; phylum Streptophyta; class Magnoliopsida; order Fabales; family Fabaceae; genus Lathyrus; species Lathyrus sativus. Next base: position 361,040,959 of record OZ012736.1, on the reverse strand, counting down.
TGTTTTTTGGTCAAAATGAGTATTCATATGGTCCATTTTGAGCACAAATGAATTGATCATGAATTTTCCAACCAAATACCTTTAATTTCTTCCTTTTGCAAAATTCTTCAAACCAAGTCTCACCTAAATCCAAATCAATTCATCATGAGTATATGGTTGACCTAAAAACATCATTTTGAGCAATTTTCATGTTGAACAAAATTGCATTTGAAGCTTGCAAGATGGAGAAAATGACCTATAATGCCAAATGACCTATAATCTTACTTTCCCAAAATACCCCTAACTTGTAAACCCCATAACTTGAGTTCTACAAATCAGATGGAAGACTTCTAGTACAATTTGGAAAGCTAGGATCAATACCTACAACTTTTATGTTGGCAAAAAGTTTAGGAGAAACACCATTCTAGGTCAAAAGTTCCTTGGAAGTTGGTGAACTTTCACAAACAAATTTCACATCCCTCAGATGACCTGTAACTTGTCTGGACCATAACTTGAGTTCTATAAATCCAATGGAGGACTTCTAGTACTCAAATTAAAGCTAAGAGCAAGCTATACAAGTTTAATGTTGGCCAAAAGTGAAAATGAAACTTGAATCTTGAGATAAGGGGTCTTGAAGTTAGGCACTAAATAGGGGATTTTACCCTGAGAACCCTAATTTAGCAACTCCTCACACCTTGAACGTTTCTTGCATAGATCTTGGAATATTATCTCATGTGTCACAACACAACTATCCATGATTACAAAGACCTAGAATTGAGCTTTGATCCTCTTCAATTGGTCAGTTGACTTAGGATTACTCAGATGAAAACCCTACTTGCAACACCCTTAATTGTGGCTCTTCACACTTGGCACAATGACTTGATTGAGCTCTACCATGACCTTCAAGGCACTTCAATGAGCTCTACTCACACCCTCTCACCTTGGTCAAGACCTCACCATCCATTGATGATCTTCAATTGGTCCTCAAATTAGGAGACTAACCCCATACCAACAAATGAACTCCTTAAGAACCCAACCCTTCTCCTGATGACTATGGTGACTTCTCAAGCTTGAATAAGACCTCTAGATAGGCTGCACACTTGATCCCCTGTTAAATGAACAATGCTATACTATGAAAATGTTAGATCAATGATATGCTAATGCAATGAAACATAAACCAAGTAAGAAAAGGTTAGGCAAATTTTGGGGTGCAACAGTAGGCTATAAACGTGATCCTGTAAAGCTCTCTCTCCGAAACATGCCTCAAGTCTGTGCTTCTTGGAACCAGCTCTCAACTTGAGATCCTTCAAGTTCGTAATCGCCTCATTCAGCCTGTATTCGCTGTCTCGTCTACGTGATGATTCCACTGCAATCTCTTCATCTTTGGCATGAAGCTGAGCCTTCAGCTCGCTGATCTGAAGTTTTAACTTGTCCTCATGCTCCTTGTTGTTAGTAAGTGTGGCATTCCAAATCGATTCAAACTTGGAGATCCTCGTGTAAGCCTTATCCAAATCTTCCTTCTTCGTGGCAAGAGCACTATAAGTGGAATTCAAGTCTCGACCTGTGCGCTCTCTATCCTTAGTCTCCTTAGTCAAATCAGCACCCAGCTTGTTCACAAGCTCGGTTTGTCTCCTGAAAGCATGAACTACATCTATCTTCTCACTGCGAAGCTGGATAATCTCTTTCTCCAATTATTCGTTCACTTTTCTCAACTCTTCCTTCTCCGCCAATACCTGATTGTATTTCTGGATATCTACAGTAGTGGGTTCCTCGATCATGAGAGGATATAATAGTGCAACTACAGGGAATGACATCAAGAACTTCACAACTCTCTCATGAATCCAAGTCACATAAGGGTCATACGCTCGGCTGTTACTCTTCCCCAAAGCTAACTTCCCTTTTTGAAAAATATCATTCCATGCATGCTCAAGTTTGCCCAGAGCCTCGCCTTCCAATAAGCCAGTAAGATACAGAGATTCCTGTATCTCCTCTTCTCTAGGAGGTTCTCTCAATGCATACCCGAACTGTCTCGCCAATAAAGAAGGATTATATTTAACGCAACCTTTCCTTCCGATTAAAGGAACGTTGGGAAAGCCTCCACATCTATAAACAATATCCGTACCCAACATGTCTCGATCAAACCAAACAATATTCTCTGCAGATAATCCCATCAATCTCTCTGACCATTTGGAAGTACTAGCAGTAGACACAAATTGATTAGTCTTAGGCATATGACTAGCAAACCAAGCATACAAAAGAGGAACACAACAGGCTACGTTCTTACCCCTCCGTTTCTCATTCTTGTTGTGCACAGAATGATAAACGTCTCCAAGCAAGGTAGGCACCGGGTTTCTCGAGGCCAATATATGAAATGCATCCAAATCCACAAAGTCTGGAAGATTAGGAAACAAAACAATGTCTTATATACAGAGAGCAAGAACAACACTAAATGCAACCCATCAACCATCCTTAGCAAACTGTCTAGCTCTGTCAACAAGGAAACCCAAAGGAAAACCGTGCACTCCATTCCACTCTGTCAAACCCCCCTGTAACTCTAAAGCATCCACCTGTACTATGGCATCTAGCTTAGCCAGATCAGGCTTAGCATCAACATGAACAAAAGGCAACTGACTAAGAACAGGCACATCCAACAAGACTGAGTACTCCTCCAAAGTAGGTGCTAGAATGTAATCAGGAAAGACAAAGCATCCCAACTACGGATCAAAAAATTGAAGCAAGGCATATAGACCATCCACCTCATGAGCTGAAGGCTTGCAGACCCAGCTCAATAATCTCCCATAAGACTGCCTAAAATTCTCCATCACTTTCCCACCAGCTAGAGAAATCAAACTCAGCAAAGACCGGACATCAGGAGTCGGAAGCTTGTAAGCCACAATTCTCTTCAAAGAATCCATATCATCCAGGAGGAAAAAAGATCACTGGAATCGAAGGAGAAATATGCACATGCACCACAAATACATGTTAATGATATGCAAATGAAAATGAAAATGCAAATGCAAACAGGGGATCAAGACTATTGTGTTGTCGGTCGAGAAAAACCAGAGCTTCGCCTTAGCAAGAACAAAGTGCCGATAACAGGACCCACTGATAAACAGATTCACACATGCAAAGAACCGGGTATTCTGAAAGCCAAGGTTTCCTGCATAACCCAATCCCGCTCACAGGTATGGACCTATCCACAGACAAAGGTTCGGCATCCTATGCATTCGTCAGCGTCACAGACTTTCAAGAAATGATGATACGTTCACCATTTTTGGTTTGGCATCATCGTCTCCTGAAGAGGCCTCACTTAGCTGACTCACAGATGATCGGTCCCCAGAGTCGACAACCCTCAAATCCAAAATTCCCTCGACCCCAAAGGGCCAGAAAGAAATTTGTCTAAGAGAATATCGTTCGAGCGTGAATTTCATGGTGAGCTGGTACGAGCAAAGCAAGCACACCCACCACTAATCTCCACTACTAAATTTAGGTGTATACTCAAGCCCAAGTCCGGCTTATCACTCAATGAAACTTCCCATCCCACAGCACAACAGTAATGATATATGATACGGAAAATAAATGCGGGAAAGTAAATAAAGCACATATGTACAACACCGAAAGATAAACACACAAGCGCTAGGATTGACTCGCATAGGGAACCAGAGTCCCCAGCAGAGTTGCCAGCTGTCGCAACTACGAAAAACAACCGGCGGATAAAACAGAAGAGTCGCCACTTTCGTTATTTATCCCAAAGAGAGGGAAAGGGAACGATCGTAAAAACCTAAAGAAAAAGGAAAAGATAAGGTCATTGTAACCATGTCTGGGTTCGGGAGTCGGTTACGCAAGGGGAAGGTATTAGCACCCCTCACGTCCGTCGTACTCGACGGGATCCACGCATTGTTGTCTATCTAAAAGGGTGTGTTGATACTATCTAGCTAAAGGCTTAGGGACAAAAGAAAAAGAAAAGAGAAACTGACTCGGCATAGCATCGCCGCTCTGTGCCTACGTACTCCCTCGTGCAATGGAAAAGTCAGAGTCAACGTAGTTCGCCTAACTACGGCTAAAGAAGGGGAAAGGTTGCTCGCCAAGACGTCGCGTCTTGTGGCTACATACTTTCACCTGGTACGAAAGATCAGAGCAAACATAATTCAGGCTAAAAGGACCACAGGTTGGTTCAATAGCTTTTTTAGGCCCGAGTAGGGTTAACAGATAGTTCTAACAATTGGTGTATGCAGTTCAACCATTGGAGACTTAGGTGTTACCGTTTGCGGTAGAACTAAGAGTTAACGACACTCTTGTTTATGAAAAGATTTTCCTTGATTAAGAACCCCAAAGGGTGAAAAAGAGTTTGAATTGTTTTTGTGTTTTTTAAGAGAAGAAGTGTTTTGAATTTGATTTACAACTCATGTCGCACTAGAGACTATGATCTAAGAGCGAATGTGTCGCATATCACCCAAAGGGTGTACACTAAACACTCTAGGTCCTTGAGAGGAGGACCCTCAATTACCATTTCTCAAATATCTTAAGGCTCGTAGCATGCTACACTTGTCATTCTTTATTAAGTGTTTTATGAATGTTTGAAGATGAGAAGAGAAGAAGAAACACTAATGGGAGACTAATCAATCCTAAAAGTTATCATGCAAAGTGAACCTAAAGTTGAGCTTGAAAATGGAAATACCTAATGTTATCATGCATAGTTAGGCACCTAATGTCTATCATAACCTCAAGAGGTTAGAGGACTTATGGGGAACATGGCAAAGAAAAGCAATAGAAGAAGAGGAAGAATAAGAAATGCATATGCAAATGAGAATGCAAACATAATGCAACACATAGAATGATATTGGGAGAAAAATAGTGTGGGGAAGTAGCCACCACAAGCTCATCTCAACCAAGCATGCATATGGAAATGCAAGAAAAGAGAAGAGGAAGAAGTGCATAAGAAGAACATTAGACAAACACAAGTAAACTTCACAAAGATGCACCAATAAGTGGGATGAAATGACATAAGTCAAGCAACATCAACCACACCAATAAAATCAAACCAAATGAAAGGGAAATCAAACACCAAATCCAAGTGAGAATTGGAGACCAAATGAGGGTAGCAAGGACCCCATAATAGGTACTCAACCATAAGCATCACTTATCAAACAAAAAGAAACACCAAAAGTGTCCTCAAGGATTCATCATTCTAGGTATGCTTCAAATACCTCCAAAGGAGGGACCAAGCCACCTTAAATGACACTCCAAGGTCATTGGACAGAAGGGAGATGAAGAGGATAAAGATCACAATCAATATCAAAGCAAGATAAAAAGAAATGCAAGCAAAAGCACAAAAGATGCAAGCAAACACCACACAAGAATTCAAGTTGGAAGCACAAGAAGAAAGGCATCAAACAACAAGCAATGAACAATATTTTGACCTAAAAATGAACCTACGGCAAGCTCAACATGTCTAGAATGTGAAACAAGAAGAGTTAAGAGCTTATTGGATCCACAAAAGTCATTTCCAATCCAAACTAGATCAAGCACTTGTGTGAGCTGTCCTATGGAATGACTTAACTTGTAAGTCACTTCAAAAATAGGAAAAGGGCTCAAAAAATATCAAATAAAATGCACAAGCAAGATAAACAAGTTGGCAAACAGAGACCAAGAAATCAAGACAAACGTCCTTTCAAAACACCATCAAAAGAATTAAATCATTTGGATGTACCACTTTGAAATGGAAGAAACAAGTGCAAAAAGAAAAGGCCCAAAAGTCAACCCAAAAGTCAACAACCAGGGGAAAAATTGTCCTCAAAAATCACTCAGCCCATGATGAACATGAGGAATGATTTTCAATCATTGAACCAAAAAGAAATGAGAGAAACAACTAAAAGAACAAACAAGATCACAATTTAATCCATTTAAAACACTTCCAACACTTAATTCCTTTTTTAATTGAAAATAAAATAAAAAAATTAAAATAAAATTTCTTAAAAAAAGTAGACATCTCAAGGTGTGTATAAAATATTTTTTTCAAATTTTTGGATGTTTGGAAGTATTTAAAATGAATTAAAATCAAACAGCTAACAAAACAGAAATTAAAAGCAAAAGGAATTAAAACAACAACCAAATGGTATGAATAGCAATAAAATGAAGTGCAAATCTGGACTGGGCCCAGACTGGGGGCGCGCGTAGCAGCATGCACAAGGCCCACACAAAAATAAAAAATCAGAAAATCTCATACATTAAGTAAACAATAGCACATGGTAGAACCTCAACACACAACCACATGATCAAAAGTATTCCAATCAAACCACTCACAAGAAGACATTTCATTAAATGAATTTCAAAAGTAATCATGTGTAGCAAAGCAAACAAAGACTACCATGAGTATTAATCTAAAACGCACGATGGAGATCATGCGACCAAAACATCATCTTCCCCACACAAATAAGGGGGACCTCCCGCAGTGGTCGGGACCACCCCCTCCGGCCTGAGCACCGTCGCGGGTTCATCAAGCAACCATACCTCCATGAAATTTCAACCGTTTTCAACAAACTTTAGATGAAAATTCATCTCCAAATCGCAAGGAACATGAATCTAACCATAGTTTCCACTAATTCCTCATAATAAACTCAAAAAGTAAACAACAAGCAAGAAGCACAAATTTTGAAGTTCTTAAAATTCAACAAAAATAATCCAAACATCATCTACATGTTATGTAGATCATAGATCCACAAAAATCTAAGCAAAACACCTCAAGAAATGATCAAACCGAATCAAACAAGTTTGGAGCTCCACACATCAAACATCATAAACACGAACAATTATTATCCAGAAACGATCTACATCACTCAAGGATCACAATGCAACAAAAATGGCAGAGAATCATGGCATATTGAGAGTGTAAGGTTCAATTCAAGTTACCTAGTGGAGAACTTCCACTGAGCCTTCAAATGGAGCTTAAGCTTGCAGAAAATGATCCAAACACGTTCAGTGATCCTCAATAAAGCTTTTGCAACTCACAATTTGGCTTGAAACTTGCTAAATCTCAGAATTCGAATTTTGAAATTCCACCACTTTTTCAAAGTTGTTCTTGATCAATTTGGCTCCAATTTCGAATTCTGATGATTTGTGAAGGTTGGAAATGTTATATGTGATGGATCTTGATCATAATTGAGCCCAATCTCAGTCCATAAAGCCCAAATGAATTTTCACATTTTCTCCACTTTTCACCCATGAAGGTACACGAATTTGGCTCCAAGAACCCTCCAAAATGATTCAAATCAACTACTGGGAGTGTTTTGAGTGTGAATGGTTGAGATTTGGTCCTTGTTTCCATCTCAATGGTTGATTTTAAATGTGTTGCTTCAACATGAAGAAAGCTTGAAAATGGATCACTTAAACACCTCAAACCAAAATTGTTAAAATCCCAATGTTCTTGGAATGTTGTTTGCACTCAAAGTATGCACCTATTTGCACCAAAATGAATAAAAATGCAATATTTACCATTTTGTCCTTTTAAACATTCTTCCATGAAAATTCCAAATACCAAACCTTCATTCCAAGCATAATTCATGACTTCTCAATGTTTTGTCAACCAAATAACACCATTTGGAGCAAGTTTGATGTTGGAAAAATCTTCATTTGAAGTGTGCAAGTTGGTGAAATGGACCCATAATTTTATGACCTGTAATCTTACTTTCCCAAAATACCCCTAACTTGTAAACCTCATAACTTGAGTTCTATAAATCAGATGAAAGACTGCTAGTACAATTTGGAAAGATAAGACCAATACCTACAACTTTCATGTTGGCCAAAAGTTGAGGAGAAACATCCTTCCAGGTCAAAAATGGCTTGGAGGTTGGTTGACTTTTGTTGACCAAAATCACATCCCTCTGATGACATGTAACTTGTCTGGATCATAACTTGAGTTCTATAAATCCAATCAAGGACTTCTAGTATTCAAGTTAAAGCTAAGAACATGCTCTACAAGTTACTTGTTGGTTAAAATGTGAGATGAAACTTGTATCTTGAGATAGGTGGTCTTGAAGTCAGGAACTAAATAGGGGATTTTACCCTGCGAACCCTAATTTAGTAACTTCTCACACACTTAACCCTTGATGAATTGAACTTGAAATGATGTCTCATATGTCTTAACACAACATCCCATGACCATAGAGACTTTGAATTGAGTTTTAATCTCCTTCAATTGCACAGTTGATTGAGGATTAGCTAGATGAAAACCCTAAGTGCATCAACTTCAACTGCAACTCTTCACACTTGGCACAAACCCTTGGATGAGCTCCACAATGGCCCTCAAGGAACTCAATGAGCTCTCTCAACATCTCATACCCATAATCATGACTTTATAATCCCCTGGTGATTTTGAGCTGGCCTCAAAGTTAGGAGCTGACCCCATACATCCATCCTTTCTTTCATAAGACCACTGTCCATTTCCTGATGACTTAATTACCATCCAAACTTGAGTAAAACCCCTTGATTAGGCTCAAACCTCTGAGTAGACTCTTCTTGAGGTGCACAAACTCTTGATCCCCTGTTCAATGCAACATGCTATGCAATGCAAATGCTAGAAAGAAATGAAATGAAACATAAACCAAGTTAAGAAAATGTTGGGCAAATTTTGGGGTGCAACATCCTCCACCAACTGTTACTATTGCAAGTGTACCTCCTTATGGTCTTCCACCCGGTTTTGTATCCCCTCCTGCTGTTGTTCCTATTGTCCAACCAATTCAACAAGCTGTTCCTTTGGTTTCCGAAGCTCCTCGAGTGGTTCCTACTTTTGCGCCTACTGCTGTTCATACTCATGTGCAACCTTATTTCAATGAGCCCGTTTATGACATCCCTGATGATGAGGGAAATGAGTGACATGAAAAGCTTCGTGAGAATGTTGAAACTCTTGACAAGAGATTGAGGAAGATGGAAGGTGATCAAATTTTTGGTGCTGCTGCCAGAGATGTCTGTTTGGTCTCCAGTTATTCCTCCGAAGTTCAAAACCTCGGACTTCAATCGTTATGAAGGCGCTACTTGTCCAAAGAATCACCTGATTATGTATTACCGTAGGATGGCTGCTCATGTTGAGAATGATACGCTGATGATTCATTGTTTCCAAGACAGCTTGAAGGGTGCTCCCTCAAAGTGGTATGTAACTTTGGATCAATCTCGTATCAAGTGTTTCCAAGATTTGTCTGATGTGTCGCTACTCGAAAATTGCGTCGTGCAACGACGGGGAGGCGAGAAGGATAGACAGAAGAGTCGCCACCGAACTTTATTTATCCCATGAGGGGAAAGGAAAATATCGAAAAATCCTTAAGAAAGAAATGGATAAGATGGTCTCGCGACCAAGAACGGGTTCGGAAGCCGGTTATGCGAGGGGAAGGGATTAGCACCCCTCGCATCCATCGTACTCGATGGGAACCTTTTGTTTGTCGATGTGTGAATTTATTTGCTTAAACATTATGCTATAAGAAGTGTTCCACAGGGTAAAAGAAGGGTTGGAAATAGGAAAGTTAGGAGGAAAGAGAGAACGGGGAAAAGGAGAAAGAACAGACTCGGTAGGACTTCGCAGTCCTATGCCTACGTATTCTCAATAGACATGAGAAAGTCAGAGTCGACGTAGTTCGGGGAACTACAGATATAGGGGGGAGTGTGCTCGGCAAGGATTGTGGCCCTTGTGCCTACGTATCTTTACTTAAAAGAAGTAAAGAATCAGAGCAGCCGTAGTTCGGCCTACGGTTTGTTGACGTTTTGTGGATGATGCCATCGTGCGCATTCTAGCAGTTTAGGTGTTTTGCTGCTCGCATGTGAGGAGACTTATGCGTTACCTGTTTGCGATAGAACGGACGTAACGTATCCTTTTTGAAATATTGATTAGTTTTCGCCATGCAAGGCAAGGAGTCCCGTTTGGTTGGTTGATTTGTTTTTTAGGGGCGAGATAAATCCTCGGATAGTAACCCCTATGGGTAGTACCCAATTCGTTATCTCAGAGTTTTTGTTATGAAAAGGTGTGGCAAACGTAGCGTCTTTATATTGAAATACGAGTATCGAGACCACCCCCACTACAGTGAGCATCCCAACACTCGGAGAGGAAGAAGACTACACTTAATCCTCTTTCTTTAATTCAATGCAAAGAGAACTTCGTTCTCTTATTAAAGATGTTTTTGGTTTTGAACGGTAAGTGCTTTTGTGACAGAGAACCCCACGGTAAACGTCAAGCACTCGGGATAGGAGAAGGCCTACGCCTAACCACTCCACGACCATTCAAGTGTTTATTATGAAAAGAGTTCGAAAATGCACTCGGTGCAAGACTGAGGTTTTAGGTGAGAAAAGTGCGGAAGGAAGTTGTGAAAGGAGATAGGTGGAAGGAGTCGCGTCTTCATATTGAAAGACGAGTGTCTAAATCACCCACACTACAGTGAGCATCTCGACACTCGGAAAGGAAGAAGTCTACACTTAATCCTTTCTCTTTAGTCCAATACAAAGAGAAGTTGATTCTTATTGAGAGGGATTTGAAAATGAACTCGGCGCGGGGCCAAGGATTTTAAGAGGAAAGGTTTAAAAAATGAAAGCGTCCTCGTATTGAAAGGCGAGCATCGAAACCACCCTCACTACAGTGGGCATCCCAACGTTCGAAGAAGAAGAGGTCTACACCCAATCCTCTCTTTTTAATTCAATACAAAGAATTGATTTTAAGGAGATGGGATTTGAAAATGGATGGAAAGCGTCTTCATATTGAAAGACGAGTGTCGAAACCACCCTCACTACAGTGGGCATCCCAACGCTCGAAGAAGAAGAGGTCTACACCCAATCCTCTCTTTTTTATTCAATACAAAGAAATTATTAACAAGATGGTTTGAGAACGTTGACAGATACAAAGTGAGCAACCCTAACAGAAAATCAACTTCCAAGCAAGAAAAGGGTGTTGAAAATACCAATAATTTGAAATGTTATTTCATTAAATGAAAATAGTCATCATTGTGAACAATTTGCAAAAAGAATGAATCAAAAATATTGAAGTATGCAAAAGTTATGAATTTTGGAATTTGTATAATTAAAACAAAATAATAGAGAAATAAAAGGTGGGAGCGCCATGGAAAGGGTTGAACCCACGCCCTCACTCTTGTAAAGGTGTAACCTATCCACTCAGCCAAAGCGCGCCTATTGATAAGAGATGGGATAAGAAAAAGAAAAAAAAATAAGATGTGAAGAATAAAATAAAACAAAGCAAAAATGGCCCCAACTGGGCTCGAACTCACGACATGGCGTTGCAAAGTGACTTAAGGCATGGCTAATAACCACTGGGGTGGCGATACATCCGTGTATTTATGCCACCCTATAAATACAAGTACTTAACCAATGCGATCTTCTGGGCAAAACAAAAATAAGGCAAACCGTCCAAATACGTTTTGACTCGCAGCTTTCTCATACCTCAACCAAAATGAGCAAACTCTATATCAAAACTAAATAGAAAATCAAGAGGAAGAAGATGGTACCATCAGTTTTTCCAAATACAGCACACACAGAGAAATTCGCATGCTTACACAAAGAGGTATTTGAAATGCCTTTTGAGATTTAATGATCAAAACAAAGAAACTAAATCCCAAACAGGATCTATGCATGTCAGAACTGTAAAGCTTATGATTATGCTCAAAGGGGAAGCCTCAAATATACTGAAATATAATGTGTCTCAATGAGTAGCAATCAATGGCAGACCAAAATACCAAAGCAGAAATTGATGAGAAACTTAGAAAGGTAGGTGCTATCAACAAAGAATGGGCAGCAGGCCCAGCATCAAACCATAATGCTAATCCAAAAGACACTAGCATGTGAGAGCATAACAGATCAAAAAACAACCCTATAATACTGGACAGCAAAACTCAAAAGATTCAAAATGATGTAGATGACAGTAGTGATAGTTGCAAATCCATCGTGGCAATGTTACACATCAACAAATATCAAATACTGATACCAAATATTGATGATTAAATGCGCTACAATTCAACATCATTCACAAACTCGATCTAAACATACACAGTCAAGTTTATCAATCATAATTTGTCAATGCTGCAAAAGATGAACAGGCCTAGCATAAGCTTCAAATGTTAGGCAATTTCAAGAAAACATCCTAACCAAAAGGTAGACCAAACCAGCTAATGGTATTCCAAAAGCGTTGACAAAACTGTGATACAATAATCATGGATACTCAGGTTCAACCACATACAACAGCTCAGCACAACAGCTGGGAATTTCTCTAAAAAAACTAAACTCAAAACAAACTGCACCAACCACATTAAGACTCACACAAAACAGTCATCATAAAAAACAAACTATCTCCCACGACGGTTCCAACACAAGCCTATAAAAAACATGTCTAAAACCAACAAGTCTCCAAGACAGCCCTAGTATGAATATCCTGAACTGGACCCTTTCTACTGCTTAAATCCTGTTATCAATGATTAATCAAACCTGATGCACTAAAAAAAAGAGCAACTTGATGATATTAAAAGTTCACAAGACTCAAAGTAACAAAACAATGCTCAAATAGCAATACCAAGCAAATCCTATGACAGTTTTAACCTACCAACATAATGCAGACCTGAATTGGGATTAAAATCTTGAAACCTGAGGTTGTCATGGCAGTTAATCTCCAACAGGACACTATCACAAACATCAATATCACAAACCTATAATGTTCATCCTCCTACAATGCTAACAAGCAAATCCCTACAGACCCCAAATTTGATGGTAAAGGTGCACATAAAACACTATGCTTGAAAACATATGACAGTCACCATAAAAAGATATGCTTACAAATGATTGGTCTCCTAACATTAAACACTAGTCAAAAACATGAAACCCAATGAGGTTTGGATGGGAACATTGGCTGACTAACCTCCCAATCAATTTAGACAGCAAATGCAGTTATAGAACCAACAATCAAACTTTAAGCATACAAACTTGGTTTGCTAAATTACCTGTAAATCAATGTTTGCTATGCCAAGCCCATGGTAAATACATCTCAGCCAGTTTTGAACAGAGCAACAAAAGGAAATGACAACACAAAGCCACCAATGATACAGCCAAGACAAGTGCACATGTCATGTAATTTAACTCACACAGTTGATGACAGTAAACAGGTTTTTTTGTGAAAGAAGCAAAGCCATTTTATCTGACCAAATGTTCAGCTTAAGCAAGATTACACAAATGCCCTCAAACAGATTTCAGCATGTCCAGCAGTTTTTTCTTAGCAAACATGAACCAATGAATTAACAGGTTTAAATTTTCAAATAACATATGTTTAAAACAAAGACCGATAACCAAACCAAATATTGATCATCATGCGCCTTCAGCAGCATTTTCGAATCATCTCAACAACAGCATGTGAAAACAAAAGCAAACCTCAACAAAATTTCCTTCAAAGACAAAAGCTTATGATGATCAACAAACCAAACTTGAATCCTCACATCATAGTGGCCAACACAAACCTAACCAAAATATGGAAATTGAACACAATGCCATTCAAAGGTTCCAAGACAGTTCTCAAACTTCTAAAGCCAAACAGAACTGGACAAATATATACACGAAATGAAATGGCTTGGTGTTCATGTTATTTGCAATACTTAACAGAAACCAAACAATGTTACACATCCAACAAGGTTCAACACATCAAGCAATAAAACATTAACTACAGCATAAAACAAAACAGTAGCAGGAATTGTCTCCAAAAGTCCAACAGCCAAATCCTTATGACAGTTACTTCACCAACCATTGTTTTTACAGCAAAGAAAATTGGATAGCAACAGATAGCATCCAATGCAACAATGTCTCAATAATAGCCAATTCAATACCTAGCACCAAATTCTAAAAAAAAATGTCCTAATGACAGTCCAACAACAATGCTCATGGGTTGATAAACTCCACATCCACAAAGATCTTGACAGCCTCTACCTCAGATGGATAAAACCCAACCCAACATAATCTGTCAGTGACCTCCAAACAAGGAAAAAAACAGACAAGTCCAAAATGTACATTATCAAGCCACTAAACCAAGAAAAAATAGTTGACCAAACCAACATGACAAAACTCAAGACCTAGTTTCCACAAGTGCTTAACCTCAAACTTTCATGAAAGTGTAACCAACATACCATCCTGATGGCATCTAAATAACAAACACACAGATTTGACAGCAAAAAACAAACACACTAAACATAGTTCAACATGCTAAGCTAACAAACCTCATTAGTATTTAACAGAATAAAATTGCATACAAAACAAACTTGTCATCACACAACTATATCAACACTTTAAATGAACATCAAACAAACCCTAGAGCAATAGTCACCTTCAAACATGCCTTAATGGTTTCAATGCATATGAAACAAGGAGTTTTGAAATGATTTACCTTTTGTAGACTTCAAAGTAAACTAGCAGCCAAAGCAAAACCTTGAAGTTTTCCCTTCCTTTTGAAACAAGCAGCTTCAGGGCAGTTTTTGAGAGAGAGAATGTCAAAAGATCTTCTGATTTTCTTATACAAGTGATGGCTGCCCCTAGGGTTTCCCTTCCTTTAACTTTTATACCTCAGTCCACTAAAAACTCTATGTGTGGGGAATTTGTCTCGTTGGCTTTTTGGAGTGGAGAGTGGGGTTCTGATTAGGGTTGCATAGGTCAGAGTAGTGGCTGCCTCCATTGCCTTGTCTGGTAAAGAATTTCAAAATTTAAGCAAACAAGTACTTCACTTGTTGGTCTTGATATGGCAAAGTTTGGTGGGAAAAGAAAACCAACTCATGTGGTATGGAAATGCTTTTTGTAGCATACTGATTCCTTGGCTAAAGTTCAAAATAAATTCCATAAATATGAAAACCCAAACTTGCTTCCTCTTGCAATTTCACTTACATCTCAAAGCACACACATAAATTGTGAAAACCAACTATACCACATCAATCCTTGCTAAAAATCAACCAGGATAGGCTTCTATTTCGCTGGAAATGGTGGAGTTTTGCTCAACTTCTCATCCCTCTCGTATGGCCAAAATTTGTGTGTTCAAACTTGCCCAGCCATGAAACAAAATAAGGTACTTGTAAATATTGGGGTGGCCAAATACATGGACGTATCGCCACCCCAGTGATTGAAGCAAGCGCGCAAAATGTATCATGTCTATGGTTCGACCCTTGGCGGAGACAAAACCCCCCTTTTTATTTTCCAGCGCTTTTTCCAATTTTTTAAATATATACTTCTCCTTCCTTTGTTATTCACGTGTGCATGAGTGGCTGAGCTGGTGAGGCATGGTGCTTGCAATCCAAGGGTGGTGGGTTCAAACCTCACCTTGTGTATTTTTACTTCATTCATTTTTTAATTGAATTTTTATGTATAAATCCTTGACAAATTCTCTCTTTTCTTTTTTTTTAAAACACAAGCTTCTTGATCCACTGTAAAATGCAAAAAAAAAATGCTATGCAATGTAATGTTTTATGTTATATGCTAATGCAAATGAAATGAAACATAAGCCAGAGAGGTTGGTCAAATTTCGGGGTACGACATGATGCTTTCATCAAACATTACAAGTACAATATGGATCTGGCCCCTGATAGGAGACAATTGTTGAGTATGTCGCAGAGGAGTTCATAATCATTTAAAGAATATGCTCAGAGGTGGAGAGAGATTGCTTCGCAGGTAGAACCTCCTTTGACTGAGAAAGAGTTAGTGGATTGGTTTGTTGATACTGTTTGTCCAGAATTCTATGAAAGGATGGTTGGCAGTGTGACCACAAGTTTCTCTGATATTGTTGCTGTTGGTGTTAAGGTTGAGTTGGGTCTGAAGAGTGGTAAAATGTCGAGTGCTTCTGGTAGTTCAAGCTCTAAAGACCAAGCGAATAAATCTTCCTTCAGTTCTCAGAAAAGGAAAGAAGGTGAGACTAATGTTGTATCTTCAGGTAGACGAAGGCATCAACCTTATCCACATCCATAGAATTATGTTCAACCTCAAGGCTATCTGGTTCAGTATGCTCAACAACCATATGTAGCTTCAGTTGCACCCGCCTTCAATCAACAAGAACGTACTTATTAGCCTATGCAACCAACTCCTGTTTATCAGCCTCAAGTCTACCAAGCACCTCCTAATTACCAACAAGCGCCCAACGCTCCTGCTTATCAACAACCAAAGAGTCAGGCTCCTCATCAGAATGGTCCGAATAGGAGACAGTACAAGCCATGTCCTCCGATTCCCATGACTTTTACTGAGTTGTACCCTTCATTAGTGCAACAAGGTCTGATTACTACCTGAGCTTTGGGTCCACCTCCTAATCATTTTACTCCATCTTTTGCATCGCTCAAGAGCACCAGATCAACGATTGGCAGGGGCATTCCTGAAGTTTGGGGAGAGGTAATTGATATCAAGACCAAGACGGATCGCCACGGGTTGGGTTACAGACCAACTCATGATAAAGCTGTAACTGTCAAAGGGCGTCCAAAGATTATTCAAGAAGTGTTTGTCGGCGGAGGTTTCCAAGTCAATGCTATCAGCGACAATGATGAAGATGAAGACATGAGCAACCTGGTATTCAAGAGAGATGCAGCTTTGAGCAACTAGGAGGCTATAGAAATTCCTGTTATTTTTCCCATTTCAAAGTAATTTAATGTTTTCTTTCATGTTTTCAAATCCATAGCTCTGCCCAAGGCTATTGGACCATTTTGTAGGGCCACCTTTCACTTTTAAAAGGATATTAATAAATCCATTTTATTCAATTCCATTTGTTTCATTAGCGTTTTTCATTTTTACCTTTTAAAAATTAAATTGGCAATCTTTTCAAAAACTACAAAATAGCATTTTCGTTTTCTTGTATTTTTTTTCTTTGAGCATTTAATAAAATAAGCCTTCCAACATGTAGTGATATCACAAACCGTGTTGAATCCAATGACTCTACTGTCACTCCTGACTGGGATTCACCCATTTATCAAGCTGAAGATGAAGGTGAGGAGGATTTTGAAGTACCCACTGAACTGGCAAGGTTGGTTGAGTATGAGTACACAGAACTTCAACCGTAAAAGGAGCAGGTAGATTTAATTAACCTTGGCACAGATGAAGACAATAAAGAAGTCAAGATTGGTACAATACTTGGGGCCAATGTCAAGCAGAGATTAGTAAAGCTTCTAAAGGAGTATGTTGATGTGTTTGCATAGTCGTATCAAGATATGCCTGGTTTAGACACAGATATTGTTGTTCACAAGTTGCCACTTAAGCCAGAATGTCCGCCTATCAAGCAGAAACTTCAAAGAACAAGACCTGACATGGCTTTAAAGATTCAAGATGAGGTTAAGAAACAGCTGGATGCAGGTTTCCTTGCGGTTGCGAAGTATCCTGATTGGGTTGACAACATTGTTCCAGTGCCCAACAAGGACAGAAAAGTCCGAATGTGCATAGACTACAGGGATTTGAACAAAGCGAGCCCAAAGGACGATTTCCCTCTGCCACACATTGATACACTTGTTGATAATACATCCAGTTTTGTAGTTTTCTCGTTTATGGATGGTTTCTCCGGTTACAATCAAATCAAGATGGATCCTGCCGACAGAGAAGAGACTACATTCATTACTCCTTAGGGAACCTTCTGCTATAATGTTATGCCCTTTGGTTTGAAAAACGCAGGGGTAACATACCAACGTGCCATGACAACTCTCTTTCATGACATGATGCACAAGGAGATCGAATTTTATGTTGATGATACAATTTCCAAATCTCAGAATGAAGAGGACCATTTGGATCATTTGTTGAAGCTGTTTGAATGACTCAGGAAGTACTAGTTGAAACTGAATCCTGCTAAGTGTACTTTTAGTGTTAGATCAGGAAAACTACTTGGTTTTATCGTCAGCCAACGAGGAATTGAAGTAGATCCTGATAAAGTCTAAGCCATTCGAGACATGCCTGCTCTGTGGACTGAAACACAGGTCAGAGGTTTTCTCGGACGGTTGAACTATATTTCCAGATTCATTTCTAATATGACTGCTACTTGTGAGCCGATATTCAAGTTACTTTGCAAGGGTAAGACCGTTGATTGAAATTCTGTTTGTCAGCAAGCGTTTGAGAAGATTAAGGATTATTTGCAAGAGCCTCCTATCTTGATTCCTGCTGTTCCTAGAAGACCGTTATTCATGTGCCTTAATGTCCTTGAGAAGTCTATGGGTTGTGTATTGGGGCAACACGATGAGACTGGAAGAAAACAACATTCCATTTACTATTTGAGCAAGAAGTTTACCAATTGTGAAAGCAAATATTCACTCTTGGAGAAGACTTACTCTGCGCTAGCATGGGATGCTAGGCGTCTCAGGCAATACATGATTTTCCATACTACTTTGTTGATTTCGAAGATGGACCCAATAAAGTACATTTTTGAAAAGCCTGCTGAGATTGGAAGACTCGCCCATTGGCACATGTTGTTATCAGAATATGACATCCAGTATGTGACCTAGAAAGCTATCAAAGGAAGTATCTTGTCAGATTATCTTGCAGATCAGCCAGTCGAAGATTATGAGTCTCTCAGGTTTGACTTTCCTGACGAAGACATTATGGTAGTGAAGGATTGCAAAGAACCAAGTCCCGATGAAGATCCTGAACCGAGTCTTTGGTGGAAAATGATGTTTGATGGTTCCTCTAATTACAGTGGGCATGGCATAGGCGTCACTTTAATGAATCCAAAAGGTGGCTATACCCCATTTACAGCAAGGTTAGACTTTGAATGTAAGAACAATATCGCCGAATATGAGGCATGAACTCTTGGCCTTGAAGCAGCTATTGACCTCAGAATCAAACTTCTCGAAGTGAGTGGAGATTCACCTTTGGTTATCTATCAAGTGAAAGGTGAATGGGAGACCAAACATGAGAAGTTAATCCCTTACAGAGCCTACATTGTTGAAATGATTGAATATTTTGATGAGATTAAGTTTAAACATGTCCCGAGATTTGAGAATCATATTGCCGATGCTTTAGCCATGTTAGCGTCAATGTGGAAGTTCAGACTAGTTAACAAAGCACCACTCATTTGAATTGAACGTAAGATTGAGCCTGCCTACTGTCAGATGGTTGAAGAGGAAACTGATGACAAGCCTTGGTTTTATGACATTAAGAATTACCTACTCAAGCAAGAGTATCCAGCCGACGCTACTAATCTTGACAAGAAAGCTTTGAGAAGACTAGCATCCAGGTTATTCATCAGTAATGATGTGTTATACAAGAGAAATTACAACATGGTTATGCTGAGATGTGTTGACAAATGTGAAGCAGACATGTTACTTCAAGAGATTCATGAAGGGACCTTTGGAACCCATGCCAATGGTTATCCTATGTTTAAGAAGATCTTAAGGGCTGGATATTACTGGTTAACCATGGAATCCGATTGCATCCAATATGCCAGGAAATGCCACAAGTGCCAAATTTATGCTGACAAGGTCCACGTACCTCCGACCCCATTGAATGTTTTCTCTTAACCGTGGCCTTTTTCAATGTGGGGCATTGACATGATTGGGGAAATTGAGCCAAAAGCTTCCAATGGTCACCAATTCATTCTAGTTGTTATTGACTATTTCACCAAATGGGTGGAAGTTGCTTCCTACGCCAATGTGACCAAGCAAGTTGTTGTCCGCTTCATTAAGAAAGAAATTATCTGCCGTTATAGAATTCCGAGCCGAATTATAACAGACAACAGTACCAATCTGAACAACAAGACTATGAAAGAGTTGTGTGAAAGTTTCAAGATTGCACATCACAATTCTTCACCGTACCGTCCTAAGATGAATGGAGCTGTGGAAGCTGCAAATAAAAACATCAAGAAAATCCTACAAAAGATGGTCAAGACTTACAAAGATTGGTATGAAATATTACCATTTGCTTTGCACGGATACAGAACTTCAGTACGAACTTCAACACGGGCAACCCCTTTCTCATTTGTGTATGGAATCGACGTCGTCCTCCCTATCGATGTTAAGTTACCTTCCTAAAGGGTGTTGATGGAAACCAAGCTTGATGAAGCTGAATGGGTTCAAGACAGAGTTGACCAGCTGAATCTCATCGACGAGAAGCGCATGACAGCTATGTGCCACGGCCAGTTATACCAGAAATGGATGAAGAGAGCCTTTGACAAGAAAGTCTGAATCTGTAAGTTCCGCCAAGGAGAACTTGTACTCAAGAAGATTTTGCCAGTTCACAAAGACATGCGTGGGAAATGGATGCCCAATTACAAAGGCCCATTTGTTGTTAAGACAATCTTCTCTATAGGATCGCTAATTCTTACAACAACGGATGGTGAAGAGCTCGCACATCCTGTGAACTCTGATGCAGTCCGAAAATATTATGCCTAAAGAAAAAAGAAAAATATGAGCTCGCTAAGTTGAAAACCCGAAAGGGCGGCTTAGGAAAAAATGAGCCTCCCGGTGGATTGAAAACCCGAAAGGGCGGTCCAGGCATAAATTAGGGACGAAGGCATTTCACTACATCAGATGACACCGATCATCCCAGATACATTTTACAGATGAGATTGGTTCCAATCCAATCGCTCTTGTCAGAAGCAGGATTTTGGGTAGTCTTAGTTATTAGGGTTAGTAGGTGTCTTTGGATTCAATGTAGCCTTTCCTATATTGCCAATTTCAAATTATAATTTTCCATGGAGCTATGCCTTTAGCAAGCTACCATTCTTTAATAAAATTAAACCTTTTTCTATTCAATTTCTTTGTTCACGTTATCTCTATTTCATTGTTATGTAAAATGCTATTTGGTAATAAAAACTTTTGAAAATGAACATTTTTTCAAACTCAAAACTGTTTTTGAAAATGCATTTGAAAAACAAAAGTTGCTTTGACTTGGGGAAATCTCTGAAGGATCTCCTCTTTCCCCAGTAAATCTCATTGTTGCATAAACACTTTTAAACCATTGCCTCAACGAAGTCCCCAGCGAGACTATAAGCTGACAACACTTTGGATTAACCCGGTAATCTCCAGTGACTCTCAAGACTGCCGAGAACTCCCCTAGTATCTCTCGAATGATACATTTTCTTGAGGACCCACTCTCAGTGGAGTCATCTGTTCCTCATTGAAATTGCCAAACTTTCCTCAGGAAATGCTCCCCAGAAGATGGCCATATTCTCCCCAGGAAGTCGAGATGCTTTCCCAGAGATGTCTGGTGAATTCTCCCCAGTAAGTCTGGTGAACTCTCCCCGGGGAAGTTTGATGTACCTTTCCCTCAAGGAAGTTTGATATATTTTATCTCCAGTAAGTTTGATGCACCTTTCCCTAGGAAGTAGATGTTTTGTTCCCAGGAAGTTGCCACATTGTCCCCATGAAGCTGCCTAGCTCAACATCTTCCCCATGAAGCGGATATTTATTTTATCCCCGGAAGTCTCTAAGCCTAAGACGACTCTCCCAATGAACAGGTCTTCTTTAATCAAAGTCCAAAGTCATGATAGCAATCCCTCCAGTGAAGTCATGATATCGTATTCCAATGTGAAGTCATGATATCTTCTCCCCAAGTGGATTTATCTTCTCCCTAGAGAAGTTGGAACTTTGAAGCAAGATTTAGTTCCGCCATCAACTTTTCCTATCCCTTGATAGACGCACTGTTGTAGAGGTCGCCGGGTATCCCCGTCGAGATGTTTATTTCATCTCATGTTTGCTTCCTCCCCTCGTCTGTTTTGTCAGCATATGCATTACATACTCATTGCATTTTCATTTACATACGCATTGACATATGCATTAGTATCTGCATGTTTGCTATCCTTGTCATCCTTTGTCTTTACCGCCAATTAAATGGGTTTGTCTGTTCTCTCCAAGTAGATCGTCAGTCCTAAGCATAAAATACCTATTATTTCCAGTTTCCCCACGGAGTTCAATCCTCGTGGATGATGGTTATTTCAGTTATCTTTTCGTGCTATAGGATAAGATAATCCTCAAAGAAGAAACTGAATCATATTCAGGGCATGAGATCTTGAAGTATGGGGAAGTTTATTTTACCCTTTAGTAAAAGAAGAAACTGAATCATATTTAGGGCATCAGATCTTGAAGTATGGGGAAGTTTATTTTACCCTTTAGTAAACGAAGTAACTGAATCATATTCAGGGCAATAAATCTTGAAGTATGGGGAAGTTTATTTTACCCTTTAGTAAAAGAAGTAACTGAATCGTATTCAGGGCATCAGATCTTGAAGTATGGGGAAGTTTATTTTACCCTTTAGTAAAAGAAGAAACTGAATCATATTCAGGGCAACAGATCTTGAAGTATGGGGAAGTTTATTTTACCCTTTAGTAAAAGAAGAAACTGAATCATATTCAGGGCATCAGATCTTGAAGTATGTGGAAGTTTATTTTACCCTTTAGTAAAAGAAGAAACTGAATCATATTCAGGGCATCAGATCTTGAAGTATGGGGAAGTTTATGTTACCCTTTAGTAAAAGAAGAAACTAAATCATATTCAGGGCATCAGATCTTGAAGTATGGGGAAGTTATTTTACCCTTTAGTAAAAGAAGAAACTGAATCATATTCAGGGCATCAGATCTTGAAGTATGGGAAAGTTTATTTTACCTTTTAGTAAAAGAAGAAACTGAGACCTATTCAGGGCACCATCCCTTGAAGCATGGGGAAGTTTTTTTACCCTTTCTAAATGAGTATTTGGTCAAAGAAGAAGTTGAATCATATTTTTGAAGCTTGTCATTCATCTGTATCTCCAACCAAGCGACAATCTCTTTATTTGAGAAGCTTATCCGATTATGGTAGGTAAATCCCTTCCAACGATAAGTGGCAATTCTCTCTCAAGAAACTTATCAGGGAATTTCCTTAAAGTCCATTTATTTTGGCATACAACAGGTTTAATTCCAGCACTTTTGTTTACCCGATCCAGTCGCCGTGTGGATCTTGTTTTATCTTTTATCCTAGAGTATCAACCAATCACGCCTGAACCTGTTAAGCAGTTAATCTTAGATATTTCCCCAGTGGAGGTGGTCTCTTCGGTGCCATCTCCGTTGAGGATTCCATTCTTACCGTTTGTTCAAAAGTGACAATTGGTCGCACTCGCACCAGTTGGCCATCACTTTAGAATTCCCCAGTGTTGTGCTATTTCCCCAGTACATCATCTTCCCCAGTGTGCGGTTACTCATTGTGTATGTCCCCTGTGTCGTCGTGTCGTCTGCATCCTTGCATTTATCATTTCCATCATATGCATCATACTAGATTCATGGCACTGTCAGAATTATAGTTTGTTTCGTTTTGTCCATAGCATTGCATATCACTGCATCTAAGGGCAAAATTTTCGGTTATCTGTATTTAAATCCCTTTCACCATGATTTCTTGAGCCTACGTCGCTCAAATCATCCAGTGAAGTTATTTAAATAGGGGAAACTGTCATACCCCAAATTTTACCCTTAGATTAGTAGGTCCATTTCACATTTCATTTCATTCTGCATTGCATTTTAACTAACCGCTAACCGGTTTGCCCAGTCTGTTTGTTTTTGCAGGAAAATAGCGCTAGGTGCGTGTTAATTTACAGTATGTTGACGATTAGGAAGAAAAGTCGTCATCAGAAACTCCTCAAACAATTAGGGTTTCCATCTCCGAGTCATGTAATTTTTATTTGAGAATGGGTTAAATTTTCGACGGCAGATTCCTCGTGACACGGTACATTTTTGTTCAAGAACCAAAAGTGGTTGTCTGTTGAGTTGTGAAATGTTGTTTTCATCCTAAATTGTATAGATTTTAGTGCGTTGAAATATAAATGAATTCGGGTTAAATCGGGGCGAGAATCGGCTTCAAGGAATCTATTCTGACATATGCACGTTTTCCTATTTTTTCTACTAGTTACCAGTCAATTTTAGAGGAACAATGGAATTTCGGTTCGCATTGAGTTTATAATAAATATCAGTTGGTTTGATCACGATTATCATTCACGTCGATTCAGGTTACAGAGTGAGATTATTCGGGATACCGTCTGGATTTTAAATGCGGAGGAAAATTCATTTCGCCACTAAATTGGATTTCTCTGTTTATCTGTTCAGGGCCATATTCACCGATTTTATGATCCAGTATGATTTAATTTGCAAAGGGATTTGTTTGAACTCACAAGTTACATTAGATGTAATTCTCAGTTATGCAAGATGTTTAGCTGTCGAATTCGGATGTTGAAGCGTTAATTTTTTATCCAGATGAACTTAGTCGAAGAATAAAAAATCATTTTATTAAAAATTAGATTTATTTATTCAAGTTCTATACAGTTTTATTACAACATTTATTCGGGAATACAAATTAAAGTCAAACTCCTAATTGTCCTAAAAAAAAGTTCCTAATTTTTTTTCTAAGAGTTCTTCCCGCCCGATCTTCAAACTTCGACTCTTCGAACCTGCAAAACCAGACACATGATAATAATTGTTAATTTGGTTAGAATTAAATTTTATAAAAATGGTTTTGTTTGTTGTTGTGATACCCTCAGTAAATTATCATCATCGGGTACGTCGGGAGGGCAACAAGTGAATGCCACCAGCTTCCGGCTCCACTTTCTGACCTTCGGCAGATCTGGTAAAATATGTTCAAATTTTCTTTGAGAGAGAGAAAAAGAGATTATTTTGGAAAAAAGTGATTTTGAACAGCCAAATCTGGATATCTAAAAATCTAGCAAGCCAAACGAATCCAAAACCAATCTAGATATCCATCAGTAACAAAAGCCAAATCCAGTTCATAGCAAAACAAACTGAAATCCGAAAATAACGTGAAACAGAATCACCAGATCATCAACAACAATCTATCACAAATATCTGTTCCAAAACCAAGTCAAAACAGAATCATCAAGAAAAATGCAACAACAATTCAACTGAGTCCGCAAAACCGTGAAACAAAATCATCAAGTAATGCCAACAAATCCGCAGCTTTCTGTTTCCAAACCCTCAAAAAGAAGAAATATCGTAACAATATAAAGGGAAACCATCAGAGTTCATCATAAGAGAACGGATCCTGGAGAACCCTAAAAGATCAAAACGGCAGCCAAGCGTAAATTACCCAGTAACAGCCGCGAGAAACCATCAGAGGAACCATCACGAAAAATTAAACGGCGGTTGTCTTTACCAAACCACAACACATAAATCATCAGAGAACAGCAGAGTATGGCGGTTAATCATCAAAAGGATGGACGGATTGTTCATCAAAGACCCAGTCGTGGTCGTAAACACAAAACTGACACAGAGCCTCAGAACTTGCGTTCATCCTCGGCCACTCACCGCGGAAAACCAGAGAAATACCACCATTGTCCTTGCGAAACTCATTCGTAAGAATCAAATCAAACTAACTCATGGTTGTTTTTTTCGTTGTTTTTTTAGGAGAATTGAGGAGCAAGAACAAGTAGAAAAAGAAAGAACCAGCAGAAGAGAGAAAGAAGTGCAAAACGACGCAGCGAAACCTCCCCAAAGGGGTCCTCCGCCGCTGGCTGCGAAAATAAAGGGTCTTAAAACCCTAAATGCTTCCAGCCCCCTTTTTATGTCATCCGTGTGGGTCGGGTTTGGGTTGGTGGCCAGCCCGACCTGTTTTGCTTTGTATTGTATTATTTTTTGTTTTTTATTCTGTTTTTTTATTTTAGTTAATTTCTGTTTTGAAACTTAACTTCTTAATTCAAGTTTAATTATTTACAATTCAAAACTCAACACCTTTTTTTAAAATAAATCTAATCTCTCTAAAATTAATATTTGACTCTTTTTTATTAAACTTAACTTTTCTTAAGAAATGTAAATCTAACTTTTCTTTAAAAAAATTAGCAATTACCTTTTTCTTTAAAATTAAAATCAATCTTTTTTTTATAAATAAATTAACTTTTTTTACATACTAAAGCTTTTTTAAAATAATTACTAACGTTTTTTAAACATTAAGATTAATTTTATTTTCAATTAATTATAAAACTTTTTATTAAAAATATTTGTAACCTAATTTTCTAACATCTCATTTTTAGTTTCTAATTGAACTGTCACCTAATTGCTAATTTGATCCCTAACCTTGCCCCGTTTAATTTCGTCTAAATTTATGATGTTCCTAACATTATGTCACTATTCGTCCTTGGTTATTAATCCTTGATTTTTCGTATTTCATTTTGAATGGTTGTAATTTTTGTGAGGACATCGTCGCTTTTCAATTCCGTTATTATTCTTGCACATTTTCCCTATTTTAATATTGTCGCCTGATAATTATTTTTCATTGCATTATTTACAGTAAATCCTCTCCGAAGGATAGGTCTAGCCGTTTGACCGTCGCGTCAATAGTCCTTAACCCTCGTCCCTCTTTCACCTTTCAAAACTTAAAACGATGAGTCGCCGTACTCATATTTTTAGGCGTCCTGCCGCTGACAACTTTACCCTAGAATTAGGATAAGGAGTCGCCGCATGATCGCGACTTTTTGAGTCTAACTGAACTAACTGCAAGTGCACAGTATCGCGTAGTAATAAAGATATCGATCTCACAGGGACTCATAATCAATCTAGTGCTATCGAGTGTTAGTATGTTTAGCTAAGTCGGAAAAGGTTTTAAAGAAGTAAGTGCGGAATTAAAGGCTAAATTAAGAGAAAGTTATAAGGTTTCTTTAAAATAATAATAAGAGAAATTGGTATGCAATACTTTAGTTTTCGGGGATTCGACATATCACCGGTGCAGTTTAGTATTTTCAAAATAGTTTTCAGGAGAAAATAATTGTTTAAAGACTTTTGTCTCACGTGGGTTGTTGACCCTAGTCGCACCTCTAAGACGGAATGTATGCTTTCGCTATCCCATTCAGGGTTAAAATCGCTTTTTGAAAACTATTAAGTTCTGATTCCTTTTAAAGAGATTTCGCTGTGTTTAAAATGAATGCCTAGTTTTTACTATCCGGTTCGAACCCCAGCTTTCGCGTGCCGGTTCATACCTTAATGAATTTCCCACTGTCGTGGCAAAACTACTGTAAATAATTTCTCGCTGTCGCGACGAAGATTTATTTAGGAAATTAAATTAAAAACTACGGCCAGAAACATGTTTGACAAGCAGAAAAATACCGAATGTTATCGAATCCCGTCCTACTAATTCATTACATACCGATTAATGCAGTTTAGCTAGACATGGGATTTAGAACTTGCATAATTGAACAATGGTAGAATAATAAGTAAACAGCATTATAACGGAAATGAGAAATCAATTAATAATAAAAACCTGTCAATAATTCAGCTCTCGGTCCTTGAGTAGTCCTCCACAATGTCGGCAGGATTCTACTTTGGCGAGAATTAAATGTGAGGGAAAAGGAATAATAGCAAGGCAATGGAAATAAAAGAAAGAAAAAGAAAACAAGAACAATATTTGGCTTTAGTAATAAAATTTGGCAGCACTTCGTGATCTTCAATGTGGCTCCCCTTTTTCTGGTCCAGGACTCCTCCTTTTATAGCCGAGATTCTCTGCGTGAAGTCTTGAGG
Source organism: Lathyrus sativus (assembly GCA_963859935.3). Classification (NCBI taxonomy): domain Eukaryota; kingdom Viridiplantae; phylum Streptophyta; class Magnoliopsida; order Fabales; family Fabaceae; genus Lathyrus; species Lathyrus sativus. The sequence continues at coordinate 361,013,541 of OZ012736.1, read as the reverse complement.
AAGTGGAGTTGATGGTGAGACAATATAGGGAAAACGTTCCACCAACATCTTAGTCTTCGTGGACACGTCCTAATTCTGAACGTTAGTTTGTTTTTGCCTGCATGACGATCGTGAGGGAGGTGTGACGGTCGTCATGGTCCTATGACGGTCGTGATGTATGTGGTGGGTGTCACAAGGGTGTGATGACCGTGACATCAGTAAAATCTTCGTTTCTGCTATTTCCTATCTCTTTTCATCTGTTATGTGCATTTAATCATGAGTTTTCTCTGTCTTTCTCATTTGGATTGTGAACTTCATATACCTGCAAAACACTTGGCAAAATAGCTCGGAACAATCTGAAATCGAGGTGAAACCAAACATTAACAGCATAAAATCATGGCATTTGTAAATCACATTCAAAAATACGACCCTCGCGCGAAAGGCGCAGAAATTGCGGTTCGACAGAGTCGCCACCGAACTTTATTTTTCCCGAATAAACGGGAGAGGAAAATATCGAGAAAACCTCTTGAAAACGAAAAGGATAGGAACAGGGCTGTCGCAACCATGTTCCGGGTTCGGGAGTCGGTTACGTGAGGGGAAGGTATTAGCACCCCTCACGTCCGTCGTACTCGACGGGAACCTCTTAAGGTAATTGTGGGGAGTGTTGTTTAGGTTTACTGGTTTTCTTCTCGTTGTTAAAGGTAGAATTGGTAAGGTAAAAGGTTAAAGACGCAAAGGAGAGATGGGTGGTTAGAAGATAGGGTGCTCGCCAAGGATTGGGGCCCTTGTGCCTACGTATGCTCATTCGGACGAGAATGAGAAATCAGAGCGTCGTAGTTCGACTACGGGAAAGGATGGGGGAAAACGGAAGATGGATAGAAGTGTGCTCGCCAAGATCATCGCAATCTTGTGCCTACGTATCTTATATTCAAGAATGAATAAAGAATCAGAGCGTCCGTAGTTCGTGGTAACAACCACGAAAAGACAAGGTTAACGGGGAGATGGATGGGAGGTAGCTCGCCAAGATCATCGCAATCTTGTGCCTACGTATCTTACATTCGGACGAGAATGAAGAATCAGAGCAGCCGTAGTTCGTGGTAACGACCACGAAAAGATGAGGTAGAATGGGTTGGAAGTTTGAGAAAAAAGACGAAAGAGTGACTGACAAACAACCTAAGGGCGTGCCTCAAGAGCTTGTCACTCAAGAATTCAAGGAATGCGAGATCCCAAAAACTCAGTTCTTTCGGAAATTGGTTTGAATGAGTTGAAGATAAGAGTTGGATATTTTGAAAACGAAAGAATGAACTAATAACAACTCGGGGGCGCGCCCAAGAGCTACTCGTTCGAATATTCAAAGAATGCTAGATTCTAAGAATATCCCTCTTTCGTAAGTTTTAAAATGTGTTTGTGAAAGGATCGAATCGAAGAATGGCATGCGAGGCCAAAAGGGAATTGTTTTGAACTGGCTCGACGACGAGTCGAAGATTTGATTGAAGATGGAACCGGCTTGACGACGTGTCAAGGGTTAAGGTTGTGAGAAACGATATTAGTCCCTGAGGGTGCCCCTAATATCGAGACCACGAGGAATTGTGAATGTGTGTGAAATGTGGGTTGCGAATGCGTACGAGCACTCGACTCAGGAGAACGTTTGAGAATGTTTGAATTTAAAAAAAGTCGAAAGGTTGAGTGAATAACAACCCAAAGGGCGTGCCTCGAGAGCTATTCACTCGAAAATTCAAGGAATGCTAGAATCCAAGAACCTCCTTCTTTCGAGGTGTGAATCGAAAAAAGATATTTAAAAAGGTCGAAAGATTGAATGAACAATAATTCAAAGGGCGTGCCTCGAGAATTATTCACTCGAAAATTCAAGGAATGCTAGACTCCAAGAACCTCCTTCTTTCGAAGTTTGATCGAGAAAATGTTTGAAAAAGATTTGAAGTGGAATGAGGTATGAAAATAATTTGAGGTACGAGATGTGAGGACATGAGATTGGATTTGAAAATGAGAGAAATGACAATTATTTGATAAATGAGACGTAGGCCTCACAACCAATTAATTGGGGTATTATCGAAATGCTAGATCTCGACGACACCTTTTTCATTTGGAGAATGCTTGAATGAACAAAGGAAATATCACAAAGAATGCTAAATTCTCATGACATTTCTTTGTTAGAAAAATATAATTTGAAAATGAGAGGTCGAATAATACATTACTTAAGGTGTACACCTTAATAATGACTATCCAAAAATTCAAGAAGTGCTAGACTTCAAGAACTTAGTTTCTCACGATTTGATTAGAAAATAATTTGAATGAAGATTAGGAAAATTATTAGTTTTGAGGATGGTTTTGATTTAATTTAAGAAATAATGTTTGAATAAACAAAGAAAATATCACAAAGAGTGCTAGACTCCTATGATATATTTTTGTTCAAATAATTAAGAGCGTAACGAAAAACGAACAATATTATCCAAGGCGTACGCCCCAATAATAATTATTCAAAAAACTCAAGAGGTGCTAGACCTTAAGAGTTTAATTTTCGTTATGGATTAAGAGAAAGATTTGCGTGTTGAAAATAAATTATGCTAGGATTAGAAAAAATTAAACTTATTTAAAAAAAATGGAAATTGTCTTGAGATGTCGAAAACAAAATGGATTATTTAAATATTCGACTAAAAAGATTTTAATATTAAATATATTGACTTTAGAGAAAATACTTACTCATATTTTACAAATATTGTTTGAAAATAATCCATGATCTTGCTTAGAAAATACTTTGAAATGTCTTAAAAAAAACTAATTCATTAAAATTTAAACAATGGTTTTATTTGATAATAATTATTGAATTAAGAAAGAAATCAAATTGTAAACCAACATAGGAGCTCCATGCACTTGTTCCATCTTTATTCCTACAGAGCTGATATCTTCTTGCCGTATCCACCAACAGCAATCAAACCAACAAAACAGATCTTCACCCTAAAGCTTCCGTCAAATACTGCAAATGCTACACATTGTTCTTCGCGTCGGCTCCAAGATTGGGGTGACCATCGGGTAAACTTGAGTTTGCTGATAGTCAAGACTGATGCGCTACGTTTCACACCGTAATGCTTCCTGCTCAAGGTGCTGTGAAAAACCATCTAGCTGCTGCCTTTTTGTGTTAAAAAACTGAAGATTTGATCTTTTCGCAGCTTGACCGAACTCGGCGATGTCGCAATTGCATGATGCCCACTGGTGTTTGAACCTGCAACCAAACAGAACACAACCAATAGAAAAACAAAAATGATTGTTGAGCCCCTGTCATAACTCATCCTTCTCATATCTGCATAACCTGTATCTGAAGCACAAAACCAACCATATGCCTTTTATTCAATCTAATAACAACCAGTATGCATATCACAACAACCAATCCAATAATAGCTTTCTAAACTGACTTTTAATTGTAACCACTATTGAATAAATAATCAGAATAGAATTAGTGAAAACAAAATCTATTGAACAGAATCAAATTGAGGATATGAATGGATCTATGCTGTCATTAACTGAAACGGGGGTGCTTGCACTGAGAAAGCAGGAATGTTGTTGTCATTGTTGATGGAATGGATGGGCACATCTTCAGTATGAAAGCGCCACGGCAGAAGCCATCTTGAATAGAGTCCTGTTTTTAAAACTCACACCTGAACGATATCTCCTGGCTGCTACTCTCCATCATAGAACTCAAATGCCACTGATTTCAACTGCAGTAAGTCCCTTATGACAGGAGCATGATCAACCCCTGCTAACACATCAATAATGGCATATTAACGACTCAAAACATTCCCAAAAATCTCAGCAGTACGATACCTATATCGCGGGACCTGCAACTGTTCGAATCTCAGTAAGCCACGGGTGCTATCGGAAATAGTGAACTAGTGGATGTACAAACTGTCGCTACAAACCGAGGATGTCGCACCCTGGTTTACGGGACTTGGAACCTGCATAGCCTGTATCTAAAGCACAAAACCAACCAGATCCAGCAGAAAGAAAACTGCATTCAAATTCATGAGGCTGCAACACAATCACTATTATTCTACATATGCTTAAATCAAGAAGCTTTTCATGACATTTAAACCACCAGAAACAAATAACAGTTTAAAAATAGAATCTAAATTAAACTCAAACATAACAACACATAATAAAAAACCGGCAAAGGATCCAGTTATGCCGATCTAACAACAACAGCGGCCTATCAAAATAAACTTGATAACAGTATGCTCAAACAACAGCATCTCAACATACTCTTCCCAATGGCATCACAATCAAACAGTAACACACATACTTGGTCACCAAATTGACAGTACTAGAACTCAACCCTTTTGTATTCAAATTAAACATCTCATAAAATCTAAAAGACCAGAGTATAAACAACATCTAAAAAAATGAGTCAACATCGAATCAAAATCATGATTTGAAACAAAACCAACCTACAAAAGATTGAATAGTTGTTGCGTGATTATTGAGCTGAAACATCAATCGTTAACTCAAAACCAACCTTCCGAGATTCAAACTGCTGATGCGAGCTCGAAGACTCGTTTCTGCAAAATACCGTAGCTGGTACGTTGTGGCTTCTTGGTCGCAGAGAAGAAGACATGAACGGGTCCTCAGAGATCAAAACCAAAAACTGATGGGTCCTTTCTTTTTTATCAGAAACACAACATGACTATTCAAAGCTTTTGAACAAGTCCAAACCTACATGAAGAACAAAGCAAGATCCAAAAGCAGTGAAATAGTAAAGCAAATCCTAGGAGCAGACACGTCTAGCAGGAACATATATTTACACAAAATGAAGGCTGAATAACTAAACATGATATTTAGCAAATCGACATCGAAACATATTACCGCAACCTGATTTCACTTTCGACAGAAAAAAACTTCACATTTGGATTACTGCTGAGTAAAGCTTGTGACATGTTGTCATCAACTTTCTGGGATTGTTGTTATTGAACTGAGTTGCTCCAAAATGCTGTGAGTTGCAGAGTCGTTGTTTGAACAATGAGAAACTCCATTACCCGCATCTGAAGTTGAATCGCGATAATACCGAATCGAAGTCTAAAAGGGGAACGGCACCTCAAGTGAAATCGCAATCTGTTGTCATTATTAGCTCAAGTCCAAAACCTTCATAGCTCACTGCGTCTTTGTTGGCCACTGCGAGTTGTTGAGCCGTTGAGGAAGATAACGGGTTTCGATGAGGAATAAGATGGAGGGTGGTGCGTGAAAACGGAGGTGGGATTGAGGATGAACGGCGGCGGCAGTTTTGGTGCGTTTTGAGGGTTCTGAGAGGGGTGGAAGATGAACAGTGTTAGTTTAGGGTTTTGAGATAGCAAGAGGGTGGCGGCGGACTCGTTCTCAGATGATGAATAGTGAAGTTGAATTTTAGGGTTTTTTCTTTTGAGTGAATTGGGAATTCCGGCCGTGAACAGTATCTCCCCCCTTTCCCATCAGTCTTCCCCTTCCTTTAAATACAAAGAGCAGTAAACCCTAACGGGCTACCGAAACAACCATGGGCCTACCGCCCTTTCTCCATGTCCAAACCCTTCTTCGTTATTTTCTTTTTCTTTTTTTTATAAATTTTTTCAGTATTTTGTTAACGTTAGACATACAAATATAATATAAACTAAATATAAATTTAATAAACATTAACATAATATAATTAAATAAATATTAACAAATATACATAAATTAAACTAAAAACAAAGACAAAATTGAATACTTAAAACATATTATTAGTAACATTAAAAAAGAAAAGTTTAAGAACCTAAAAAAAATTCACAAAAATGCTTAGGCCATGTGTCACACTCTTAATTGGTCAAAACGATAAAGTTCTGAAAAATCAACCAATTGCGAGCGGACACATGTCTAAATAACAAGAAATAAGCAGACAACGTATAATAGAAAATAAAATCGAAAAAACGAAAATACTTGAATAGAGGTAGGACAAATTTAGGGTATGACACTAAGTCGCACAAAGCTTTGTCTATGACGAACTTTCCAATGACAATAGGTATGGAAAAACTACCTGGGTCTTTTAGTTTAGGAGGCATATTGTTTTGAATGATCGCGCTACACTCGGCAGTAAGTGTAACTGTTTCATTATCCTCGATCTTTCTCTTGTTAGACAAGATTTCTTTGAGAAATTTAGCGTATGATGGCATTTGAGTGATAACTTCTGTGAAAGGAATTGTGATATTCAGTTGCTTCAGAAGTTCTACAAATTTCTTAAACTGCCTTGTAGTTTTGGAATTTATGAATCTTTGAGGATAAGGAATTGGTGGCTTATACGGCGGCGGAGGCACATACGGGTTTTCATTTTTGGCGGCCTCTTTCTCGTTATCTTCCTTCTCTTCGGTTTCAGACTCCTTTTCTGCTTGTTTATCAGTTTTCTGATGCATGGCTGAGTTTTGACTCCTAGGATCGACCGGTCCGTCCAGTTCTTTTCCACTACTTAATATGATAGCGTTTGCATGACCTTTCGGATTAGGTTCTTGCTGTCCAGGAAATGTGTCAGCGGGAGCGGCTGCAGAGGCTTGTTGTTGAGCCACTTGCGATATCTGTGTTTCAAGCATTTTGTTATGGGTGGCTAAAGCGTCTACTTTGTTGGTTAGCTGTTTAATCTGCTCGCTAGTGTGTATGTTTTGATTCAGGAATTCCTTGTTCATTTGAGCTTGAGTAGCTATGAATTTTTCCATCATCAATTCAAGATTTGATTTTCTAGGGGCACTTGGAGCAGCTACGGCTGGTTTCTGATATCCTGGTGGAACAGCAAGTGCTTGATTAGGTGCATACAATGCGTTATCGCTTTTGTAGGAAAAGTTTGGATGGTTTTTCCAGCTTGGGTTATAGGTGTTCGCGTAAGGGTTACCTTGAGCGTAGTTCACCTAGTCTGCAGGGATTCCTACCAGTAACAGACATTCGGGCGCAGTGTGAGTAGTGATTCCACACAACTCACAGTTTGGGTTTACAGCAACTACGGTTGTAGGTGGTGTTACAGTTAAATTGTCGATCTTCTGCGTCAAGGCATCTACCTTAGCGTTGAACTTTTCAAGACTGTTGATCTCGTACATCCCACCTTTTGCTGCGGGTTTCTCTGATGGATTTCTTTCACCTCCCCATTGGCAATGGTTCTGAGACATGTTCTCGATAAGTTGATAGGCTTATCCATAAGGGCACCGCCCGCGGCGGCATCTACTGTTAATCTGGTGTTGTACAGAAGCCCATTGTAGAAGGTATGAATAGTCACCCAGTCTTCTAGACTGTGGTGAGGACATGCTCTCATCGTATCTTTGAATCTTTCCCATGCTTCGTAGAGAGATTCGGCATCTTTTTGTCAAAATCCGTTAATTTGAGCTCTTAACATATCAATTTTGCTTGGTGGAAAGTATCTCGCTAAGAAAATGTTCTTCAACTGTTCCCACGTTGTAACGGAGTTGGACGGCATGGATTGTAACCAAGCCCAAGCTCTATCTCTAAGACAGAAAGGAAAAAGATGAAGTCTTATTGTGTCTGGAGTTACGCCATTTGCCTTCACTGTGTTTACGTACTGCACAAACTTCGTTAAATGTTCATTCGGATCCTCGGTTGCATTTCCTGAGAATTGATGTTGTTGTACAGCTGACAGCAATGATGGTTTTAGTTCGAAATCATTCTGATTGATAGCGGGGGCAGCAATGCTACTATGAGGCTCTAGTTGAGATGGGGTAGCGTAATCCTTCAGAGATCTATTCTGAGGTCCTTCAGCCATCTTTGATTCTTCTTGAGATTCAAGAGTGTGATTGAGAAGTTCGGGAATATTACGTCTTCATTGATGTTCTATGAATCGCCTTCCTAAGTGTAGGAAGCACTCAAGTTCGGAGATTGTTGGTAGTAAATTTTCGCTTTGTGAGCGAGTAATTGGCATACAATCGAAGAACGAGTAAAAGGGAAATAAAATAGTTAACCTAGTCTATACTACGTAACAGAGGTTCACACTATTGACAAAACGGGTCCCCGGCAACGGCGCCAAAAACTTGATCGCGACTTTCTTAGTCTAACTGAACTAACTGCAAGTGCACAATATAACGCTTAGTAATAAAGATATCGATCCCACAGGGACTCGTAATCAATCTAGTGCTATCGAGTGTTACTATGTTTAGCTAAGTCGGAAAAGGTTTTAAGGAAGTAAGTGCGGAATTAAAGGCTAAATTAAGAGAAAGTTATAAGGTTTCTTTAAAATAATAATAAAAGAAATCGGTATGCAATACTTTAGTTTTCGGGGATTCGACATATCATCGGTGCGGTTTAGTATTTTCAAAATAGTTTTTAGAAGAAAATAATTGTTTAAAGACTTTTGTCTCACGTTTGTTGTTGACGCTAATCGCAACTCTAAGGCAGAATGTATGCTTACGCTATCCCATTTGGGGTTAAAATCGCTTTTTGAATACTATTAAGTTCTGATTCCTTTTAAAGCGTTTTCGCTGTGTTTAAAATGAATGCCTAGTTTTTACTATCTGGTTCGAACCCCAACTTTTGTGTGCCAGTTCGTACCTTAATGAATTTCCCACTGTCGTGGCAAAACTACTGTAAATAATTTCTCGCTGTCGCGACGAAGATTTATTTAGGAAATTAAATTAAAAACTACGGCCAGAAACATGTTTGAAAAGCAGAAAAACACCGGATGTTATCGAATCTCGTCCTACTAATTCATTACATACCGATTAATTCAGTTTAGCTAGACATGGGATTTAGAACTTGCATAATTGGACAATTGTAGAATAATAAGTAAACATGCATTATAACGGAAACGAGAAATCAATTAATAATAAAAACCTGTAAATTATCCAGCTCTCAGTCCTTGAGTAGTCCTCCACAATGTCGGCAGGATTCTACTTTAGCGAGAATTAAATGTGCGGGAAAAGGAATAAAAGCAAGGCAATGGAAATAAAAGAAAGAAAAAGGAAACAAGAACAATATTTGGCTTCAGTAATAAAATTCGGCAGCACTTCGTGATCTTCAATGCGGCTCTCCCTTTTTTGGTCCAGGACTCCTCCTTTTATAGCTGAGATTCTCTGCGTGAAGTCCTAAGGAAGTGGAGTTGATGGTGAGACAATATAGGGAAAATGTTCCACCAATATCTTAGTCTTCGTGGACACGTTCTAATTCTGAATGTTAGTTTATTTTTGCCTGCATGACGATCGTGAGGGAGGTGTGACGGTCGTGAAGAGCGTGACGTTTATCATGGGCCTGTGACGGTCATGATGTCTGTGACGGGCGTCACAAGGGTGTGACGACCGTGACATCAGAAAAATCTTCTTTTTTGCTATTTCCTGTCTCTTTTCATCTGTTATGTGCATTTGATCATGAGTTTTCTCTGTCTTGCTCATTTGGATTGTGAACTTCATATACCTGCAAAATACTTGGCAAAATAGCTCGGAACAATCTAAAATCGGGGTGAAACGAAACATTAACAGCATAAAATCATGGCATTTGTAATATACATTTTTGTGTTATCACCATACTCCATGTTAGGTTTCCCGCCGTGGAATACCTATTTTACACTTTTAATTCAATTCAATTACAACGTAGAAATAGGAGTCGCCGCACTCCACGTAAGCGCTTCCTTAAGAACGTTTGCATCCCCATGAAACCTTGACTACAACCAAGAAGTTTCAATTCCTCCCTTTCAAGGGGAACTACGATTACTCTGATTCTATCCCCTACCTCGGATATGTAGGCACAAGGTGCGAATCTTGGCGAGTAAACTTAGGACTAACCCTTAGGTCTTTCTTTTCACCTTCTAACCCTTAGCATATACCCTTAAGCAGATAATTATAGCAAAATAGAAACATTAAAACAAGAGGTTCCTGTAGAGTACTACAGAAGTTTAGGGTGCTAATACCTTCCCTAAGCTTAACCAACCCCCGAACCTTAGATCTCTCCCCGAATTGTGTTTACGATGCAAAAATAGGTTTTTCCTTTCTTTAACCTTTCCTTCGTATAAATCAAAGACCGGTTGTGAACTAAAGATGTGATTCAAATTAATTAATAATTTGATATCCTATTCTCACCGCAACACATACACTTTCACATAGCATGTAGTTGTGGAATCACTTTCATTTATAACAAACTTAATAAATAGTCTCATAAGTAACTCATTCATATCACCACTTAGGCATGAAAGCCAAAACTCAACATAATTCAAATAACAATAACAAAATAAAATATAGTACATAAGGTATCTCTCAAAACATGAATCAAAATGTTCTCAGTGTTACATGATCAGAGCATGACTCGAACCAAAATAAATAAGGAAAATAAAGTAAGTAACTCCAATAGCTACCCTCGTGCTAGAAGCAACTCTACTCTTCAGTACCTGAGCGACGTCGTATAAAACATCATTCCAACAGAAGGATGAGAATTCACATAATTATCGAAATCATATAATAATATATAATACATAGCATAATTATTTTCACACTTCAAATGCTTTATAAACATAGCATCCCCCAAGCAACCATACTATTCATAAGTACATACTCACAAATCCATAATTTCACCAATTCATCAAATTCACATAATGTACATAATCTCATATTGCAATCATAGATACAATATGACTCAATGCAAGACTCAAATGCAATACTCATGCATATGGTACCAATCATTGTTATTATTTTTTGGTTTTTACATAAAACTGGATTTGTCCTCTAGACCAATAAGACATAAAAGTATGTTCTCTAAGCTTCAAACCCCTCTCTAGGTTTGGGATAAGTCACTAGTTTCCACAAAACTAACAAGCATTGCCTCTTGACTACAATGATGCATGTGCAAGTTCACCAACCATATGCAATTAATACCATCCATAAATATTAACATCCATGCATATCTTCAATAAATCATCGTAATTTAGTTACCATACAATTACACATATTTGCACATATTCATGAATCATCCACACACAATTCACTTTCAAATGGTATACAACACATTTTACAATACAATCACAATCTTATTATCTTTAAAAAAATAAATAACTATCATGAATTTCATTTTGTCACACACCAAAATATACTTACACAAGCACACACACAAGTATTCGATAAATTATGCACAAATAATTTCACAACCGACAGCAAACAGTGCAACAATTCATTAATAGAACATATAGACAATTGACTTCCCAAACATATTAGATATCAAAATATTGGACAAATAATTCTCTTATTTATACTATGTTATAGATCTATTCATTAGCTTTCCGACACTTTGAACAGGAACCAAAACGGACTTACGGATCAAAAGTTATGATCGAGACAATTCCAGGTATGAAATCCAACAAGCTGGCACGACCGCCCGTGTCAGGGTACATGGCCTGTGGCACTCCAAATTCAGAAAATTACGTTTTTTCACTCCAAAACAGTGGGGCTGACATGGTGACACAGGTCGTGTCAGAGCCTAGAAAAACGTATTTTCACTGTCGGAGGTCTTCCGGACCTCCGATTTCGATTTCGTAAAAAGTTTCAGTTCAAGAATTTGAAATACTACCATTATATGATAATTATAACAGCCCACAATATATATTTAAGGATCCTATCATCATACATCATGTAATCATCAATTTCAAAACCATGGAAATTAGGGATTTTTATCCTAAATATGATACTACCCATCATACACTATCATACAATCCGGTAACCATGTAAAGACCCACCCTTACCTTGGTTTTTCGATGAACTCTTGAGTTTTCTCTTTAGGTTTTCTTCTCCTCTTTTCCCCTTTTCCTTTTCTCTATGTTAGCTTCTTTTCTTCTTTTTCCCTATTAACTCTTTTTCTCTTTATATATAAAACTCTTATAACTAATTCTTGTAACTAATGGGTTTACTAATCATACCCCACCTTTACTCTTCACATTCTCATCCAATAGGCCCAAATATCTTATTTCTATTATTTCTATATCATTTCCACCAAATAAAGTAATTCAAATAAGTCTGTTACGTACAAAATCACACTAATTAATATAATATTTATAAATAATTACTAAAAATTGGGGGTGTTACACGTGATATTCACATGGCAAATTGCGACGTGAAATTCACGTGGCAATTTTTTTTTAAAATAAAAAACAATAATTTTTTTACGTTTTAATAAATTTTTTTAATAATATATTAAAAGGTATAAAAAAAATTTAAAAATTGTTTTTTAATAATTTTAAATACAAAATTTATAATAATTTTTTTTAATAATATATTAAAATGAATGATTAATAAATAAAAAAATTAATAAATATTTTTAATACCAAAATTAATAAATATAACTAAATACCAAAATTAATAATAAATTTTTTAAATGATAAGTTTATAATATATTAAAATGAATAATTAATATCTTACAAAAATTAAAAATTAAGATTAAAATAAATCCTTCGGACCAATCCTAATTGGGAAACTCATCAAGGTCAAAATCATCTTAATCCTCGTCAGCCATCTGTTGTTGACCACCAACTCCTTCATTTCCACCAAACGCTTGATTACAGCTCCCTTGTGATTGCATAAATTGCCGCATCATCTTCTCCATATCAGCTTGTCTCTTCTTCATTGCCTATATTTGACGTTGTTGTTTCGCTATTTGCGCCTTTAGCGCTGCCTCATGTTGCTTCGAATCACGTCTCACCTCAGTTAGCGCCAATTGTCTTACTGTTTCTAGAATTTCGGGTGTCAATTATGGTGGATGTGATGTTCCTTCCCCATTTTAACTCTTTGAAATAAAGTCTTATCTCCTTTTTTCATACCGTAGGCCAAAATTCCAGCCCAAATAAACATCCATTAAGTCCATTTTTGCCAGTTACTAAATCTCAAATATAAAGATCCACACGTTTAAGCGGCTCGAAATCCTCTCGGAGTATATTGAATATTTTAAACCAAAAATTGTGTGAGTAATGTATGATAATCCTCCTACACATACAATAAAAAAATTAAGTTAAATATAGGTTAAACAACTTAAATTAAATTAAATAATAGATATAACCACGTGATTTTCACGCCACAATATCTTAGTTGCCACATGAAAATCACGCCACAAATTTGCCATTAAATAAAAATATATATAAAAAAATTTAATAAAATAAAATTACTTACCAAAGCTTTTTTGGTACATTTGTCAACAAATTCTCCCGATTTGTGTCTTTATAACCATAAGTAACATAAAAAAATTAATGTGATTATACCTTAAGTAACATAAATAAAGCTTCTTTTTATTCCCCGTCAACTTCTCTAAATCTCTTCCAAATTTTTTTATACTTTTGCTGAATTACAGAACTTATACATTGGACAGCAGTTCGACTAGGCTCGAAACTAAACATCAATAATTTAAATTATTCTTAAATATAAGTTAATATATAAAAAATGGCAACATGTATACTTAAATAAAAATGTATAACTTACGAATTTCCGCTGGACCAAATATAATATCTTCCTTCAATGATATGAGCCACCTTACGATTGTCAACATCCTCTTTATTATTGTGGTCCTCATCATCCACCTCATGATCGTCCTCATCTGGCTCCTCATGATCATCCTCACGCGCAGATATATGTGTTGATGGTAAGGGTACCTGTGTGGGACGTGCGGTGCGGGACACCCCAGACTGCGTGAAGGATGAGGGTACTTGTGGGTGAGGTGGAAAGCTAGATCCCCCAAACTGCATGAAGTATGAGGGTACCTGTTGGTATGGATAACTAGGTCCCCTAGTTTGCTGGTATGGATAACTAGGTCCCTAGATGGACTAATAAAAGCTGGAGCCCCATATGGGCTAATAAAACCTGGATACTCATTAAGGGAGTGTAATGTCATAAGAGGCTGAGAACTGGTCATGGACATAGGATCTACCTGACTCAGCGAGGGAAGACACACGGCCAATTGAGGTTCCTGACATACTATTACCCCCAGGAAATTGGTCTTCTTACTGCTACCACCACCCTTACCCTTATCAGACCGGGGTGGCATTTTAGCTATTTATAGAGAATACACATTTAATATATATTCATCAACAAAAATAATAAATCTAAAAAACACATTCTCATCAATATATATTCATTAACACATTCAATACAAGGTTTCATCAAGTAAAATTACAAACAATATAATTTGATGTGATATTGTCCTCGGATCCAAACTCTTCATGCTCTTCGTCCACATTATTTTCTTCCAACAATATAGACGTATCAACTTGATGCCCCTCAACCATTGTATCAGACAAACTTATAATTTGTTCAACTATGATCACATCATTAATTTGTTCAACTTCATCAACTTGGTAAGCAACATCTTCCACTAGATTGACAGTTTCAACTTGGTAAGAACATATTGGTTCTTCAACTTTACCTTTATTTTTCACTGATCGCTTTGAATCACCCATGAACCTTTCAAGTGGATACATCCACCTATATTGAATAGGACCACCAAGATAAGCTTCATATGCAAGATGCACAGGTAGATGTTCTATAGAGTCAAAACAAAAAACCAGGCGAAAATACTTGTTCCAACTTACAGAGAATGATTGGAATATTTCGGTCCAACTTAACAATGTCATCGACTCTTAAATATGATGCACAAATAAATCTTAAAAATTGACTAATTTCAGCTAGTAGATTAAGCACATGATTGGACATGGAACCGAACGCAATTGGAAGCAATCGTTCCATAAAAACAAGGAAATCATGACTTTTCATATCATGCAACTTCTTAGTGTTAGCGTTGGAACACCTTGCTAAATTTGAAGCATAACCATCGGGCATTCTCAATTATTTTAACCATCGGCAAACCGCTTTAGCTTCTTGGGAAGTTAGACTGTAATTATCCTTGGGTTTTAATAATTTTCCATTCAGTTGATGCTTCAACTCCAACTCTTTTCGATTACACCAAATTTCCATGTCTTGTTTAGCCTTCTCATTGTCTTTACTTTTGTCTTTAACATCCATCACTGTGTTAAATACATTAAAAAAAAAATTCTTCTCAATATGAATAACATCAAGATTATGGCATAAGAAATTATCTTTCCAATATGGGAGCTTCCAAAATATACTTCTTTTTGTCCAATCGTATGTGACCCCATATCCTTGAATTCTACCTTTTTTACCAGTATCCATGAATTTTAGTAGTTCACAAACTTAGTTTCATACTTCACCTAGTGACAATCGAGGCGAAGGCAAGTCTGTTACTCGTTCGTCTTTTTTGAAATCAATCTTGTTTCTTCTATAGGAATGATTTTTTGGTACAAATCTACGGTGACAGTCAAATCATGAACATTCCCCCTCTTTTTTCCAACGTAAATGCCTTGGTGTTCTCCATTTAATGCGGACATCTCACTTTTCCATGCATCCCATCCAGACAACATGTCATATGTTGGAAAGTCGTTAATAGTCCATATCAAGGCACCTCGCATAGTAAAGTTTTATTTACTTGATATATCATAAATTCATTCTCCAATCCACAACCTCTTCAAATCATCAATTAAAGATTGTAAGTACACATCGATTCCGACTTTTGGACTCGATGATCCTAGAATGAGGCAGGTCAAAAACATGTATGGTTTTTTCATGCACATCTCAAGAGGGAGGTTGTAAGGGGTTACAATAACTGGCTAACAAGAATATCTACTTCCCAACGCTTGGACATATGGAGTAAAACCATCAGAGCATAATCCAAGCCTCACATTCCTAGGTTCTGTGTCAAAATCAGTATGTATGTTATCAAAGTGCTTTCATGCCTCACCATCAAATGGATGTCTCGTAGTCCCTGGCCTTGTTTTGTTTGTATGATGTCATGTAATTTGACTTGCATTGTGCATTGAAGCAAACATTATTTTTAACCTTGGTATTATCGAAAGATAAAACATGGACTTCACTGCTACACGTTTTTGCTTACGGTCAATGGCTTTAACACGAACTTTATATCTTGGACTTTTACATAACTTACATTCCTCCAACCTTTCATCATTACGTACCAAACTCATCATTGTCATAAAACAAAATATAACCACTAATGCAACAATCAATATTTCTTACTTCTAAACTCAACTTCGACACCAACATCTTTGCATCATAAAAACTTGTAAGCAAGTTGTCTTTTGTAGGAGTCACGTTGAGCATCATTTTTGCGAAGAATTCCAAACACTGATCAGGAACATTCCAATTTGACTTGGCGGCCAATAATCTCACACAAATTGATAATTTTGAGTCCGAAGACCCCTCAAACAATAGCGTATTGATCTCATTTAACAACTTATTCATCATAGGTCACGTTCACACCAAAAACATCGCCCACGATCTAACCGATCAGATTAAAGTTTTCCCCATGTTCCATTGATGATCGACTACTTGAAACATGTGTATTACTGGTATCTGGTACACTACTCGGCAGTTTTTCTCCATTATATGTCCAAACCCAATAATTTTCAATGAAACCCCTTCTCACTAACTATAGGCCTGCATTCACATTTAAGACAAGGACATCTAACTCCTCCTTCGCTTCGACAACATTCCTAAGAAAATACCGACGTGATAAACCCTTTAACTCCTTCCTCAAAATTTAATTTAAGTCTGCGTCTTCTAGAATATAACCTATCATACATCCAACTACAATAATACATATAATATTTCATATTTCACA